>CM031614.1:69873987-69876487 GCA_018398815.1 Conus ventricosus
GGCAGACGACATGGTTGACAGTCAAAGTGACAGGCGGACGACCAGACCGACAGCTTGAACGGATGGCTGATCAGCTGGCGAGTACATTGAACGGGTAGGCAGACGGTGAACTGATGTGAAAGCGAGCCATGAGCTCCCCCCCCCCCCCCCCCAAACACACACAACACACACACACACACACACACACACACACACCACACACACACACACACACCACACACACACACACCATCAGTGTTACGAACTTCCAAGCAGGCTGTGTGTACCTTGGATGACAAACAGTTTTGTACAATGGAGCCGATTCTCTCTTTTTGATTTCTAGACTGTGGAAGATGTCTGTTGGTGGTGGGAGGGGGAGAGAGTGGGCAGGGGGGGGGGGGTGGAGGAGGGGGGGGGTGAGGGAGGAAAGCGAAAGGACGAGGTGGGGAGAGGGGGAGGGGGAGGGGGGGGAAGGAGGAGAAAGGAGGAATCCAATCTAATTCATTTATCGAGACGTGACGGTGAGAAACGTCTGGAGATCGTTCATTCTGATGAACTGCGTTCTGATGTGGAAGAGTCACTACAGTGAGACTAATGGCCAGAATGAAGGGACCAGCCATGGGAGATACGGTGGGGGGTGGGGGGGGGGGGGGAGCTGTGCTGCTATGGGCACTGGACCGTGCACAGGGCAGATGTCTGTTCAGACCGACTGGGAGATAACATTGACACAGTAGACAGCGGGGATATAGAGAGACTTGGGAGATAACATTGACACAGTAGACAGCGGGGATATAGAGACTGGGAGATACCATTGACACAGTAGACAGCGGGGGATATAGAGAGACTTGGGAGATAACATTGACACAGTAGACAGCGGGGGATATAGAGACTGGGAGATAACATTGACACAGTAGACAGCGGGGATATAGAGACTGGAAGATAACATTGACACAGTAGACAGCGGTGATATAGAGAGACTGGGAGATAACATTGACACAGTAGACAGCGGGGGATATAGAGAGACTGGGAGATAGCATTGATACAGTAGACAGCGGGGGATATAGAGACTGGGAGCTAACATTGACACAGTAGACAGCGGGGGATATAGAGACTGGGAGATAGCATTGACACAGTAGACAGCGGTGATATAGAGACTGGGAGATAACATTGACACAGTAGACAGCGGGGGATATAGAGACTGGGAGAAACATTGACACAGTAGACAGCGGGGGATATAGAGACTGGGAGAAAACATTGATACAGTAGACAGCGGGGGATATAGAGACTGGGAGATAACATTGACACAGTAGACAGCGGTGATATAGAGACTGGGAGATGACATTGACACAGTAGACAGCGGGGGATATAGAGAGACTGGGAGATAACATTGACACAGTAGACAGCGGGGGATATAGAGACTGGGAAAAAACATTGACACAGTAGACAGCGGGGGATATAGAGAGACTGGGAGGTAACATTGACACAGTAGACAGCGGTAATATAGAGAGACTGGGAGATGACATTGACACAGTAGACAGCGGGGGATATAGAGACTGGGAGATAACATTGACACAGTAGACAGCGGGGGATATAGAGACTGGGAGATGACATTGACACAGTAGACAGCGGTGATATAGAGACTGGGAGATAACATTGACACAGTAGACAGCGGGGGGATATAGAGACTGGGAGATGACATTGACACAGTAGACAGCTGGGGATATAGAGACTGGGAGATGACATTGACACAGTAGACAGCGGGGATATAGAGAGACTGGGAGATAACATTGACACAGTAGGACAGCGGGGGATATAGAGACTGGGAGATAACATTGACACAGTAGACAGCGGTAATATAGAGACTGGGAGATAACATTGACACAGTAGACAGCGGTAATATAGAGACTGGGAGATAACATTGACACAGTAGACAGTCTGTCTGTCTCTCTCTCTCTCTCTCTCTCTCTCTCTCTCTTCTCTTTCTCTCTCTCTCTCTCTCTCTCTCTCTCTCTCTCTCACTCACTTACTTTCTTCCTTTACCACATATGTTCAAGCATTCCACACAAACAGAAAGAGAGAGGGAAGAAGGAAGAGAGAGAGAGAGGAGGAGAGGAGAGATGAGAGAGAGAGAGAGAGAGATAGAGAGAGAGAGAGAGACAGAGAGAGAGAGACAGAGAGACAGAAACAGACAGACAGACAGACAGACAGACAGGCAGACAGACAGCCAGGCAGACAGACAGACAGACAGAGAGGGTTATAAGATATGGAGCAAACGATGAAGGCATGTGCCTACTTTTTACTCTCTTTCTGCAATCTTTGAAGAGATTCAAAGCCCAAGGAAGACGATGACCAACAGCGAACCCATGTTACGCAAACTGCTGCTGTCTTTTGTTGAGTAGACGAAGAACAACAAAAAAAAAAAAATCTCATCATCAAAGCAGTGGAACTTTACCTGGCCCTGACTGCTAGTTATGGTGGTCAAGATCTCTCATCGCCCAGTTAATTACAATGATTCAGAGCC
>CM031614.1:69881487-69888987 GCA_018398815.1 Conus ventricosus
CAACCTGTCATACCTCTCTAACCAGAAACACTGTAGCATCATTACAACCTGTCATACCTCTCTAACCAGAAACACTGTAGCATCATTACAACCCTGTCATACACCTCTCACCAGAAACACTGTAGCATCGTTACAACCCCGTCATACACCTCTCACCAGAAACACTGTAGCATCATTACAACCCTGTCATACCTCTCTAACCAGAAACACTGTAGCATCATTACAACCCTGTCATACCTCTCTAACAGAAACAATGTAGCATCATCTTCTCATCCTTATTCTCGCTGATCACTATGAGCACATTCCTCTTTGACCATTTCCCCCCTCCTCTTGCAATGACATCAGATTGGGTTTGTCTATTCGTTTGTTTGTTGGTTTGTCTGTTTTATCACTGTTCATCAAACCCTTGGTGCTTTCGTGTCTCGGTCGTCTGGATCAACATGTCGGCACCTAGCAGCGAGGGATAGTTCACTACGGCTGGTTGTACGAGGGGTTTGATTATCAGACATCTGCTAAGTCGTAGCCCGAGACCTTCTTCTTAAATCCTATCATCTTAGTCATTAATTTATTCATCCATCAGCTTTCAATCATGCGTAGTGTGGTCTCAAAACTTGGCGGATGGGATGTAGCGTATATGGACTAGTCCGCGCGCAGTGACGCTTCCTTGATGAAACTGAAACTGAACTGAAACCCACGACGTGCCAGGTAGTACCTGTAGGTGGGATGGGGGGAGGGGAGGGGGGTAGCATTAAGTATCCTGAGTATGTTGGATTAGAAAAGGCATCACTGATTACGTAGCAGGTCTTTGTCTTCTCTGGTAAGCTGCGTTCTCATGACCTGATGTGAACTGCTCCCTGCGGAATGCTGGTAGGTAAGTGTGTGACAGGACGACTTTGGTGTGGCTGTGTTTGAAGGGGAAGGAATGTACCGCCTAGGAGTCGCGTCACCTAGAGTGCACGCATGATCAAACGGCGAAAAGAACATATTTCAAAGTTAACTCGAAACTCCAGAAACTAAGTGGGAAGAAAAGAATATAAAAGAAAAGACTACCAGTGTCAGAGGGCAAACAGGTGCGTGCGCGTGAGTTTGGTGCCAGAACATGACCACAGCCGTAAACAAAATTACCAGAAGACCTACGCTTTAGGTGAAACCTTGTTTTTTGGTCGGTTGAAAAATGTGTTGTAAAAAGCAAAAACAAAAACAAACCTCCTAACAAAACAGACAGCTCGAGCGGTCCTCTTCATTAAGTCTGTTCATTAAGACGTCCCTCCTTTGCCCAGATAATCACAGCAATCAAGAGAGCTGACTTGATCCTCGAATGACTGGTCGCGTCTGAAGCACATTTACATTCCTTTCTGGAGCGCTCTCGTCTCGCAGGGGAGATCACCAGCCTGACCTCCTCCCCTCGATGAAATCGCTACGCGCCAGTCGTGACAGCCCGCAAATCAGACTCCGCGACAGAAAATAATCCTCAGTGAAGTTTCTGTCGCAGCACGTCTAGTTCTGTATCTGAATGAGAGCGACGTCAGCATACGACACAGAGAGAGAGAGAGAGAGAGAGAGAGAGAGAGAGAGAGAGAGAGAGAGAGAGAGAGAGAGAGTGAGACAGACAGACAGACAGACAGACAGACAGACAGACAGACAGACAGACTGACAGACAGACAGACTGATAGACAGACAGACAGTCACACACACACACACACACACACACACACACACACACACCACACACACACACAACACACACACTCAGAGAGAGAGAGAGAGAGAGAGAGAGAGAGAGAGAGAGAGAGAGAGAGAGAGAGAGAGAGAGAGAGGGAGGGAGGGAGAGAGAGAGAGATGGGGAAGGGTACTGGCTATATAATGTGGGCGGTACAGCCTGAACAACGTGTGAGAATATCGTGGAAAGGAGATATGAGCAAGAAATATGCTGCAAACAAATATGTAAATACACCTAGAACATCGGTGCGTGAGTGTGTTTCATGTAAATTTGCAAGCATGTAAATATTAAAAACACAGAGTGAAATAAAAGAATCGGATCACTAGAAAAACAACGGTTGGCAATGCTGACACGGTAGGGCCAGGCACTCTGAAGGGTAAGAAATGTCTGACCGTGTTCAAACAGGTTAAAGCTTATCTGGATATAAAACCCGACATCAACAAAATGAAAAGCTATGATTTCAGCAGACTGTCCAGACATATTGCTTCTTTTTTTTTTTTGGTAACATGAACAAATTTAACCATGACACCACAAACCATACCAACTTTTCTTCTCGATTTAATATTTTTGAAGCCTTAAGGAAGTTATTCCTTCACAGTTAATTGATGAGACACTGGGAGAACTCGATTTTTCTAATGGATATTTGAAATAGGATAGAGGTTTCTTCAGCATGCACAAAACATGGTTCACCAAAGATATTCACTTTATTAGATAGTTCCTAAACCAGGATGGTACGTTCATATTATGTGATAACCGTAAAAAACACATACAATATTATCAAAAGACTAAAAAAAAAACCATATGCTCCTTTTGTAATAGAACTGAGTTGAGTTGTACTGAATTCTATTTAAGACACAGTAACTTGTGCAGGTGAATGTTGAGATCGAGTTTAGAGAATAATTTTCACATTATTCTTAAACAAACAAGCAAACGAGCAAGCAAACGGAGAAAAAGACTTGTGTGAGACTTGCGTACACATGTAAATAAAGCTGAAGTGCGTAAAAATAACAAATTAATCAATGGAGATTTAAACATGCTTCAGAGTATGTATTCGTTCCAAGACGGCCTTTTTTGTTGTACCTCTTCATAATATCTAACCAGTGTGTTGCAGGAACTGTGCTGAAACATTTGGCACTGTGTTTGAATAGGACATAACATTCCAGTTAGAAAGAGTGAATGGACATTGTTTCAGATTAGATTTGTGCCAGTGTTTAGCTGTTAATGTTATTGTATTTTTTTTTAAAAATGGGCATTGCAAATGACGGTAAGTGTACCTCCTGCAAAGAATCAGACACAAACATCATGTGTTGTGGGTGTTTTGCTAGATGTAATTACATGATTGTAGTCCCATTTCACGTTTGCAATTCAGTTAATATTAATCTTTTTTTGTTCGGCCATTACAAGCATACCAAATCCAATTAACGTGTTGATATAATTGTAACAAAATTAATGTAGATCAGCTAAAATGTCATGAGGTTCGATGTCACACACACACACACACACACACACACACACACACACACACACACACACACACACACACACGCGCGCGCGCGCGCGCACGCACACACGCACGCACGCACACACACACGCGCACGCACGCACACACACACACACACACACACACACACACACACACACACACACACACACACACAACACCACACCACACACATCTCTCTCTCTCCCTCCCTGTGTGTGTGTGTGTGTGTGTGTGTGTGTGTAGCAGTACGGGGGCAGCGGGCGGGGTGGGGATGACGATGGTGGAGAGGGGGGGGGGGAGAGTAGTACGACTTTGGCATCAGGGAAACAACAGCACGTTAAGATTATTCAGCTAAGATACCGGGTCTTTGGGAGGGGGGGGGGGGGATGAGGATGGAAGTGTTCCACGCGGGACACGTCATTGCTACATCTAGCCACGGATTGCATGCTGCCCCCACCAGCTAACCAGACACCCAGACTACATGGAAATCGAATCCTTTGAATAGTGCAGGACGTTAACTCTGCCCATGACATTTCATGTAACATGTACCTTCCTTTATGCCATGTATTGTGATTGAAGCTTTCAGTGCTTCTATGTCATCATCGGCTTTTGTCTTATTGTTTTGGTCATGCTGATCATTAACCTGACCTAAAGGGATCGTTTTTGTCAAACACATCATCCTGATCGATATCCAGAGAGAACGGTACTCTGACCTCATATTTCATGAAAAAGAATCTGTCTTCTACAAATTCGTATTTTAAGTGACCCTACATCAAATGCCGCACATCACGGAGCGCTAAAATCAGTCCTCAAACCTTGTATAGAAAAGAGAACATCTGTTTTGTGTGAATATTTATATTTCTGACCAGGAAAGCTTTTTAATCGGAGCTTTATCAAAGTCTAGCAGTTATTGAAGTACTCTCAGTGTTTGTCTGTGCCAACCAGTTTTCTCTATGAAGAAGTCAAAGTCTAGCAGTCATTGAAGTACTCTCAGAGTTTGTTTGGGTCAACCTGTTACTGAAGTACTCTCTGTGTGTGTCTGTGCCAACCTGTTATTGAAGTACTCTCAGTGTTTGTCTGTGCCAACCTGTTATTGAAGTACTCTGTGTGTGTGTCTGTGCCAACCTGTTATTGAAGTACTCTGTGTGTGTGTCTGTGTCAACCTGTTATTGAAGTATTCTCAGTACTCTCAATGTGTGTCTGTGCCAAACTGTTATTGAAGTACTCTCGGTGTGTGTCTGTGTCAAACTGTTATTGAAGTATTCTCAGTACTCTCAGTGTTTGTCTGTGCCTACCGTTTTCTGTACGGAAGAAGTGAAGACATCTCTGGGTCAGTCTGTCCTTCTCTCGATGGTGAAAGTGATAGAGAGACGAAGGCATGAGGGATTAGAAGTAGGAGTTAGAATGGATTGTGCGATCTGTTGAAGAAAAAAAGTTCGACCGTAGACTGGTCATAGACTGCTTTTTCCCACAGGTACGACTGAGGGTTCAGACAAATGAGTGTGTCAGACAGTAGGACAAAACATGACTGGGCAGACAAGAACTTCAGTGATCAACCGCTGTCAGCTTTTCCTGGTACAGACACAACTCGTGAAGACGCTGTAAGATCACTATAATAGATACAGTGGGGATACAGGTGCTGCTGTCAGATCACTATAATAGATACAGTGGGGATACAGGTGTTGCTGTCAGATCACTATAATAGATACAGTGGGGATACAGGTGTTGCTGTCAGATCACTATAATAGATACAGTGGGGATACAGGTGTTGCAGAAGTAGTCCTGGATTGACAAAAAGAAGATAAACAAATAAATAAAAGAAAATAAGAAAAAAAAAAAAGAAAATAAAGGGGAGAAAAGGATGAATTTTTTTACATCTCTAGCCACGGTTCTGTTTGTCTGCTTCCT
Organism: Conus ventricosus; assembly: GCA_018398815.1. NCBI lineage: Eukaryota > Metazoa > Mollusca > Gastropoda > Neogastropoda > Conidae > Conus > Conus ventricosus. Next base: position 69,886,599 of record CM031614.1, read on the forward strand.
TGTTTATCTGTGTTGTTTGTGTTTACCTGTGTTGTTTGTGTTTATCTGTGTTGTTTGTGTTTATCTGTGTTGTTTGTGTTTATCTGTGTTGTTTGTGTTTATCTGTGTTGTTTGTGTTTATCTGTGTTGTTTGTGTTTACCTGTGTTGTTTGTGTTTATCTGTGTTGTTTGTGTTTATCTGTGTTGTTTGTGTTTATCTGTGTTGTTTGTGTTTATCTGTGTTGTTTGTGTTTATCTGTGTTGTTTGTGTTTATCTGTGTTGTTTGTGTTTACCTGTGTTGTTTGTGTTTACCTGTGTTGTTTGTGTTTACCTGTGTTGTTTGTGTTTACCTGTGTTGTTTGTGTTTACCTGTGTTGTTTGTGTTTACCTGTGTTGTTTGTGTTTACCTGTGTTGTTTGTGTTTATCTGTGTTGTTTGTGTTTACCTGTGTTGTTTGTGTGGTTTGTTTTTTTTACCTGGAAATACGGAATTTACACAACATCTCCACCCAAAGTTATTTGAGTTTAGTTTCTTTAACCTTTACCCTAGAGCGGGGGATTGAAGAGGAAGAACTGTGGTGATTTAGAAGAGGTTCAATGTCTACATTGACTCTCAAAGTTCCTAGTCTTATGGGATAATAATGTATAGAACGATACGCGGGGGAGCGCAGACTCCCGCCAACATGAAAATGAACATACATCTGCCCTTCGATCCCAATATGCACCCAGACTTGAGGCAAAAAAAAGTATACTTGCTGTAACGTGGAAGAAAAAAGGGGTCAGGAAATAGGCTTATCCTGGTCAGGAAATAGGCTTATCCTGGTCAGGAAATAGGCTTATCCTGGTCAGGAAATAGGCTTATCCTGGTCAGGAAATAGGCTTATCCTTCGGTTTATCTTATTAAGAAAGATATTAGTGAACAAATCAACTCAGGAGTGAAAATATTTTTTCAAGGGAGTGAACATTATAGTAACTGAAAGAATAACTCCAAGGGTCTCTTTTTGTAATAAGACATAAGAAAATACATAATGCCAACGTTTAAATGATGAAAATGCATAATCATTGATAATCATCAATTCTTAAACAATATCTTCTTACCAATGATACTAAACGGTACATGGATCCGCCCCTTCATGCAGTCCGGCACCAAAATTAAATGGATTCAGCCTTGAACGCTACTCTCCATTTGCACCAAGCTTTAATAAATTGGTAAGGCTGTTTTTCTCGTAATCTTGCTAGTAGACAGACAGACAGACAAACAAAGTGACAGACAAGAAAGACATTTGGGAAATCTTGCTAGTAGACAGACAGACAGACAGACAGACAGACAAACAAACAAACGTACAGACAAGAAAGGCACTCGAGAAATCTTGCTAGCAGACAGACAGACAGACAGACAGACAGACAGACAAACAAAATGACAGACAAGAAAGGCACTCGGGAAATCTTGCTAGCAGACAGACAGACAGACAGACAGACAGACAGACAAACTGACAGACAAGAAAAGTACTCGGGGAAAGTGCTGGCCTCAGCAGAGATCGAACGGATCATGGATCCGTTTCAACAACGTCCACATTACGGATCCCGTGCCCCCTCCCTCCACCCCCCCCCCCCCCCCCCCCCCCCCCCCCCCGCATTCACGCCCCCTTCCAATTCAACAGGACTGTCTTCATGCCTCATTTTCCATTTGCAGCAAGTTTCGTTCAAAATGGGTTCACAAGCTTTCGACTTGTCTTGTCGACCGACAAACAGACAAAGTAAATGACCTGTCTGACGGAGGTAGCGGACGAACAAACAATCAATCAAACGGACGTAGTTTGAACCCAACAGCTTCCAGGCTGATGCAGTGAATGAAATGACGAACATCGTCCTAGTGCCACTCGTGTGTCTGTTCTTTATAGTCATTATTACTCTGCGGGTTGAAGGCGCTGAAGTTCTGTTGCAAACGTTATTGTGCGCCTGTTCACACATCCCGCAGATACTGTCCGCTGTGGCGCCTTTGAACACACCCTGTGTCTGTAGCCGTATAGATCGACCCACAGAACACAGCCTGTGTCTGTAGCCGTATAGATCGACCCACAGAACACAGCCTGTGTCTGTAGCCGTATAGACCGACCCACAGAACACACCCTGTGTCTGTAGCCGTATAGATCGACCCACAGAACACAGCCTGTGTCTGTAGCCGTATAGATCGACCCACAGAACACACCCTGTGTCTGTAGCCGTATAGATCGACCCACAGAACACAGCCTGTGTCTGTAGCCGTATAGACCGACCCACAGAACACACCCTGTGTCTGTAGCCGTATAGATCGACCCACAGAACACAGCCTGTGTCTGTAGCCGTATAGACCGACCCACAAGAACACAGCCTGTGTCTGTAGCCGTATAGATCGACCCACAGAACACAG
>CM031614.1:69903987-69916487 GCA_018398815.1 Conus ventricosus
ATCATCCACGTTCTGTTGACATTTCTGAAATTGACATCACACTGGAAATGCGGTGATGGTCAGCATCAGGAAGGGGATGATGAAGGTGGGGGTGGACGGTGGACAGCAGAAGGCGAGTGAGGAGGCGGAGGGGGGGGGGGGGGGGGCTGTTGATTTCCATTTGGTTTAAATCAACAAAAACGGTGACAGTGTTGATAGAGCGAACGATGACTTTGCTTTGCAAAAACCCTCTTGAAGAGACCTTTTTTTTTTTTTTTCTTTTTCTTTTTTTTTTCTTTGGGGTTCAATGCTTTAATGCTAACTTGCGCAATACATGTGCGCCGTTGCTGCGTCTGCTGGTATTGCTGCATGGCCATGTGAGTGTGTGTGTGTGTGTGTGTGTGTGTGTGTGTGTGTGTGTATGTGTGTGTGTGTGTGTGTGTGTGTGTGTGGTGTGTGTGTGTGTGTGTGTGTGTGTGTGTGTGCGTGCGCGCGCATGTGTTGTGTGTGTGTGTGTGTACGTGCGTTTGTGTGTGTTTACACGTGTGAGTGTGTGTGTGTGTGTGTGTGTGTGTGTGTGTGTGTGTGTGTGTGTGTGTGTGTGTGTGTGTGTGTGCGCACGTGCGCGCGCATGTGTGTGAGAGTGTAGGTGGGTGCACTGTGTACATGTGTGTGTGTGTGTGTGTGTGTGTGTGTGTGTGTGTGTGTGTAATTAGGTGCACGCGCACGTGGGCGGAAACATTGTCTCAAACTTGACTCCTTTGTCAATTTTTTTTCCGCATGGTCACATTTCAATCATTGGGAATTGGCGCCATAGAAGATCACAGCATGTTCTGCTATAGGCAGCATAGCACCCCCACCCCCCACCCCACCCCACCCGCCTCCCCGGCCTCACCATAAAGATAAAATTTGTTCCAGCTTCACGACTGCTGGGCACTGCTAGCGGCTGGCACTGACTCTCGGCGTGTGCACGTGCACTTTCCAATCTGGTACTCCCCGGCAAAACACACATCGAGGTCACGCAGAGGGCACCGGTGATTTTATGAAGACCCGTGGAACTCACCGTTCCTCTTCCATCTGCATGCCCCCCTTCCACCACTGACCCCCATCCCCACCCCGGGGAGGGCGGGGGGGGGGGGGGGGGGTGCTATGATGTGATTCGATTTGGCTCTGGGTCGAACTACATGGCTACAGACACTGGATGTGTTTGAAGTCGCCACAGTCCACACAGTATGTGCGTGATTAACTAATAATAATAATGATAATGTTAATTTTTGTAGCGCCTATTCTCTAAAGATAAGGGCCCTAAGCGCTTTACATATAATACAATAAACACCCTCGTTTACACAGCGGGCTGCCTACCTGGGTAGTGTCGACTGAAGAGCTGCCTACCGGTGAATCATTCAGTCGTTTCTCGTGTCATACAGTCAATATCGTTCACTCATTTTCCTTATTATTTTCCTTTATTCTTTGCATTTCTCACGCAGGGTGCATGCTATGTGTAACGTGTCATCCATACCAACGGCCAAACTGGCCTTCTCTTCCGAAAGTTGGTGATGGGATTTTACGTGTGTGCAAGATGTTACGCGTGCGTTCACACACGGAACCTCGGTTTATAGTCTCATTCGAAGGACTGTATGGGAAATGGAGTCAGAACCAATGTAAACTCCGAGGGAAAAATCCCTGCACCGAAACGGCCCGGGGGAGATTCGAACCAGCAAACCCCAGCATCACCAAGATTACGAGTCCAACTGAGCTATTCCGGCCCCTAGTAATGATTAATGAGTAGGCGCACGATAACGTTGCAACAGAACGTTAGCGCGATCAACCGCAGAGTGATGACTATAAAGAACAGACACACGAGTGGCGCTAGGACGATGTTCGTCATTTCATTCACTACGTCAGCCATGGAAGGTTTCGGTTTGAACCCCGTCCGTTTGATTGATGGTTTGTTAGCCCGTTGTCTCTGTCAGCTAGGTCATTTTTTTCAAAGATATCTGTTACTTTGTCTGTTTGTCCGTCAACAAGAAAAGTGGAAAGGTACAGAACCAATTTTGAACTGAACTTGCTGACAATGGGAATTGGGACTCGAGGACAGTCCTGTGGAATAAGAAGGGAATGGAATGAGGTTGGAGGGAGGGGGGGGGGGGGGGGTTGGGGAGGGGGGGGGTGTTACGGGATCTGTAGTGTGGACTCTGGTCTATTCGACCTTTGCTAAGGTTTCCACTTTCCTGAGTACTCTTCTTGTTTGTTTGTCTGTCTGTCTGTCTGTCTGTTTGTCTGTCTGTCTGTCGGTCGGTCTGTCGGTCTGTCCGTCCGTCTGTCTGTCTGTCTGTCTGTCTGTCTGTCGGTCTGTCTATTACCAAGATTACGGAAAAAACAGTCAAACCAAGTTTAACAAAACTTGGTGCGAATGTAGAATATCGTCCAAGTACGAAGCCATCAAATTTTGGTTCTAGTCTGATTCAAAGGGTGGATTCAATCATCATTTAGCATGATTGGGGCTACGATAATGTTTAAGAATTGATAATTATCGATAAAGTTACGAACTTTACGTCATTTAAACGTTGGCATTATGTACTTTCTTATATCCTACTACACAAAGACACTGACAATTATTCTTTTAGTCACTGCATACTTTAACTCCCCTATTCAGAAGAAAACAATTTTACTTTCACTCCTAAGTTGATTTGTTCACATATCTTTTTTATGAAATAATAAGCCTAGTCATTGACGCTTTTTTCTTCCCACTTGTTTTGCCTCTCGTTCTCCCATCACAGCAGGACTCTTAAGGGTCAGTGTAGACACCTAGTCTCTCGCAAATCACCACACTTCTTTCTCTTCTGTTGCAGCACAGGCAAGCCGTCGACCAAACCAAATCACCACACTTGTTTCTCTTCTGTTGCACGCACAGGCAAGCCGTCGACCAAACCAAATCACCACACTTGTTTCTCTTCTGTTGCACGCACAGGCAAGCCGTCGACCAAACCAAATCACCACACTTGTTTCTCTTCTGTTGCACGCACAGGCAAGCCGTCGACCAAACCAAATCACCACACTTGTTTCTCTTCTGTTGCACGCACAGGCAAGCCGTCGACCAAACCAAATCACCACACTTGTTTCTCTTCTGTTGCACGCACAGGCAAGCCGTCGACCAAACCAAATCACCACACTTCTTTCTCTTCTGTTGCACGCACAGGCAAGCCGTCGACCAAACCAAATCACCACACTTCTTTCTCTTCTGTTGCACGCACAGGCAAGCCGTCGACCAAACCAAATCACCACACTTGTTTCTCTTCTGTTGCACGCACAGGCAAGCCGTCGACCAAACCAAATCACCACACTTCTTTCTCTTCTGTTGCACGCACAGGCAAGCCGTCGACCAAACCAAATCACCACACTTGTTTCTCTTCTGTTGCACGCACAGGCAAGCCGTCGACCAAACCAAATCACCACACTTCTTTCTCTTCTGTTGCACGCACAGGCAAGCCGTCGACCAAACCAAATCACCACACTTCTTTCTCTTCTGTTGCACGCACAGGCAAGCCGTCGACCAAACCAAATCACCACACTTGTTTCTCTTCTGTTGCACGCACAGGCAAGCCGTCGACCAAACCAAATCACCACACTTCTTTCTTTCTGTTGCACGCACAGGCAAGCCGTCGACCAAACCAAATCACCACACTTGTTTCTCTTCTGTTGCACGCACAGGCAAGCCGTCGACCAAACCAAATCACCACACTTGTTTCTCTTCTGTTGCACGCACAGGCAAGCCGTCGACCAAACCAAATCACCACACTTCTTTCTCTTCTGTTGCACGCACAGGCAAGCCGTCGACCAAACCAAATCACCACACTTGTTTCTCTTCTGTTGCACGCACAGGCAAGCCGTCGACCAAACCAAATCACCACACTTGTTTCTCTTCTGTTGCACGCACAGGCAAGCCGTCGACCAAACCAAATCACCACACTTCTTTCTCTTCTGTTGCACGCACAGGCAAGCCGTCGACCAAACCAAATCACCACACTTCTTTCTCTTCTGTTGCACGCACAGGCAAGCCGTCGACCAAACCCAACCCAAATAAAGAAACTAGCAAACAAACACACAAACAAACACACAAACAAACACACAAACAAACAAACAAACAAACAAAAAGATAAACGAACAAGCAGACAAACTTAATCTTGGGTAAAGATGTTGTAGCTAATTTCGTCCTTTATTTTGTCCCTCCAGGACTTTGCCCACCTAACTCTTCACCTGTGTCCATTAGAACGGCCTCATGGCGTCTTAAGGAGATAGATGCCCGTACCAGTAGAAGCTTACGGTGGTTGATCACAGCAGTTCTTATGCTTATGCTTTGGCTTACTGTCTGATATATTCATTTGTCTAAACCCTCAGTCGTTCCTGGGGAAAAAAGCCGTCGACGACCAATTTATGGCCGAACTCTTTCGTGTTAACAAAGTCGCAAACTGCTTTCTGACTCCTTCCTCCTCCCCTCTACCGCTTGTTCACTCAACCACTTTCGCCATCCAGAGAAGGGCAGGCTGACCCAGAGATGTCTCTAAACTTCCTCTCAGCACAAAAAAACCCAGTTTGGCACAGACAAACACTGGGAGTTCTTCAACATGTACTAGACTTTGGCTACTAAACTCCAGTCAAAAAGGGTTTGATAGTTCGGAAACTTTCTTAGAGATATAAAGTGTTTACACACAACCGGTTTTCTTGTTTCCATACAAGCCTTAAAGACTGATTTTAGCACTTGATGTAGTGTGGCATTTGATTTAGGGTTTCTTAAGACATGCCTTTGTAGAAGACAGATTCTTTTCATGAAATATGAGGTCAGAGTACCGTTCTCTCTGGATATCGATCATAATGATGTGTTTGACAAAAACGATCCCTTCAGGTCAGGTTAATGATCAACATGACCAAAACAACAACAAAAAAGCCGATGATGACATAGAAGCACTGAAGCTTCAATCACAATACACGGCATAAAACGAAGGTACATGTTACATGAAATGTCATGTGCAGAGATTAACGTCCTGCACTATTCAAAGGATTCGATTTCCATGTAGTCTGGGTGTCTGGTTAGCTAGTGGGGGCAGCATGCAGTCCGTGGCTAGATGTAGCAATGACGTATCCTGCTTGGAACACTGCCACCCCCATTCCCACCAAAATAAAATAGAACTCTTATCTTAGCTGAATAATCTGAATGTCCTGTTGTTCATGGTGCCAATGTCGCACTGAATACCTCTCTCCACCCACGTCTTATCCACCCCGCCCCCTGCCCCTTACCGTTTCATACACACACACACACACACACACACACACACACACAACACACACACAACACACACACATACGCGCGCACACACACACACACACACACACACACACACACACACACACACACACACACACACACAAGCACACCACACACACACACACACACACACCACACACACACACACACACACACACACACACACACACACAAGCACACACACGCGCGTACGCCCAAACCTCCTATAATGGCTTATGCCCGTCTGCCTTGCAACCTGAGATGAGCTTTCTTCATCTTCCCTTGTAGACTATAACCTGAATGTCACACACAGCAGAACACTTGATTCATAGCAAGACGACAAATCGGTTTCAACGTGGCACTGGACTTGCAATGTGACGAGGGAAGTAGGTTGGCGAAGAGCGAAACCTGCAATACAATATACCGTTGGCGAACACATTATCTGCGTGCAGAACTGCCGAGACTCTCCCAGAGGGGTAGGATTGGCTCAGAGATTAACATCGTTAAACACAGTCTACCTGCTAGAGGACGTTTCTATTTATGGTTTACTTAGGGGAAAATACGACAGGTTCACAATCAGATTTCCCTTCCGATCTTCAGTTGTTAAAGACAGCATTCATGTTGCTTGCCTCGAAGGTGCATTGTGAACGGTCAGAAGCTTCATTCTAAAAACACATTGGGGGTGGGGGTGGTAAAGCTGTTTTTGTCTGGGAGAATTTCGTTTACTCTTTTGGTAAGTTCAGGATGATTTTGTTAAGGTCTACAATTGGTGTTCTTTCATTTTCTCATTACTTGAATCTTAGCATCACACACGTGTACTTAGGCGTGACATGGTTAGGACACAGGCGTGAACAGGGAAACAATTGGCGTGTCCAGGTGGGGAAACACTAGTCAATGGATAATCAGCGGACTGGCATGGAAGGACATTGCACTTGTCCCTCACCTCCTCAACAGCTAATTGTCATGATTTCAATCCCAAGACTCAGAGGATTAAAGCTGAACAACGAAACTTGTTTTCACAGTAACTGGGTCAGGGCTCTGAAGTTCTGCTTACCGCCATCCACAGTTAGCTTCGAGCAACTCTGAAGCTGAACAGACGAGAGAAGATGTTCTCCTGAGAATTCATGCATTGATAATTGTACTGACCCGGTCAGCATGCAGAAGGGCACTTCAGCCCTGTGAAGTGTCTTGAAAGGCAGTGACGCTTCGAAGCTCTGAGGTAATCCACACCCCGTCAGCTGTATGTTGAAGTAGTTGTTGTTATTGTTGTTGTTGTTGTTGTTGTTGTTGTCGTTGTCGTTGTTGTCGTACCCTGGCTAAAGGACTCCAGGGATCATTCGAGTTGAAGTAAATAGTTAGGTCTTCAGATTTAAATGTTTGAGTGTTGGTTTTAGAGGTGAAGTGGTATCAGAACTTTAGATAGCTTGAGAGGTTTAACTTCAAGAATGGGAATGGATTTGAACTGAAATAGTCAGGGGTCAACAACCACTAAACGAAGCCACTTGGTATCACTTCTCAGGCCTGTGTGATTCAGTTTTCTCTCGTGCAGATCTTTACCACGTAGACTCATTCGATGACCAGAAATGTCAAAATCAGCTGAATATCAACTTTTTCCAGTGTGTCAGGGGATTGGTCAGCATGTTAAAAATCTTTCGTAGACCAGCAGAAGGGTCAATCCCTTTGGCAAAAGGCGAAGCCCATCCTGTGTGTTGAAGTTGCAGTTCAGGGAACGCAACGAACAGGTGACGTACCACTTGTATACAGGCCAAAATCAGCGACTGTTCATTCAGAAAAAAAGGCTTTGGCTGCAGCCCTGGGAACGCTACAAACCAGAGTCACTGGGGTCTGAGATGGAGAACCTGTGAGGAGGCCAGAGTCAGGGATTCATTCTTCAGAGGTGTTTGTTGTTGCCCAGTGAGTGTCAAAATCAGACACGCTTCGTCCAGAGAAGGCATTCCTTGTGGCCCATTTAATACAGCAAGCTGTGCTGCTCCGTGGGTCTACGATGGAAACACGGACCACCTGTTAAAAGGCCAAGACATGTGTGAAAGGCCAGAGCTAGAGACGCTTCAACCAAACAGGGGGTTCCCTGCAGCTGACGGAATACGACAAAGCAGAGTCCAGACGTCACTGCCAGTCGTCATCACCGGGAGATGACGTCACTGCCAGTCGTCATCCCAGGGAGATGACATCACTTCCAGTCGTCATCACAGGGAGATTACGTCGCTGCCAGTCGTCATCACAGGGAGATGACGTCACTGCCGGTCGTAATCCCAGGGAGATGACGTCACTGCCAGTCGTCATCCCAGGGAGATGACGTCACTGCCAGTCGTCATCACCGGGAGATGAGGTCACTGCCAGTCGTCATCACCGGGAGATGACGTCACTGCCAGTCGTCATCCCAGGGAGATGACATCACTGCCAGTCGTCATCACAGGGAGATGACGTCACTGCCAGTCGTCATCCCAGGGAGATGACGTCACTGCCAGTCGTCATTCCAGGGAGATGACGTCACTGTCAGTCGTCATCCCAGGGAGATGACGTCACTGCCAGTCGTCATCCCAGTGAGATGACGTCACTGCCAGTCGTCATCCCAGGGAGATGACGTCACTGCCAGTCGTCATCCCAGGGAGATGACGTCACTGCCAGCCGTCATCACAGGGTGATGACGTCCCTGCCAGTCTTGTAAATGGACAGTGCCATGCCCCCACTAGCTAGGACTTGGCCAGATAGGGAAGAGCTGTGAGGTCATAGTGTCGTAGCAGTGCTTCCTGAAGGGTAAGAGTAGCTGGCAGCGGAACTGTTTGACTGAGGACTAGAAACAATGCAGCCGATGAAAGCAACTGACAGGATCATACATTTCCCCCTCCTTTTGTATGTTTGTGTGTTAATGTAGAACCAGCCCGCCATGTTGGAGCATTGTCTTGGATGAAGATAATTTAGGAGATGCAATCATTGAATGGCACGTTTTTCGTTCCCATTCTATATGGCATTAGACGAATAATATGTAATATGAAAGGTCGTCGTGACATCAGCTGAGTTATTTATCAATTTTTTGTTTTAATTTTCTAATTCCATGGCATCTATGTGAGGATGTAATGCAAGTACCAGGGTGAGAGGAGGGTTGCGTGCATAAGTACAGGATTGAAGTATGTACAGCTGGGTCATCTCTATCCATATACCTGCATCCCTGTCTATAACAATAATATTAATAATGATGATGATGATGATGATAATGATGATTTTTTTCCGCGTACGCTGGCTGATACTCCTGCGGACACTCCCTGTATAGACAGGCAAGGATTAATCCCATCTACCCAACAAAGGGAGTGGAGTTTTGTGTGTATGACCGGTTTTTTTTTATCCCGCCATTAAGGCAGCCATACTCCAACTTCGGGGAAGGTGCCTGCTATGTGTAACGTGTCATCCATACCAACGGCCAAACTGGCCTTCTCTTCCGAAAGGTGGTGATGGGATTTTACGTGTGTGCAAGATGTATATGCGTGCGTTCACACACGGAACCTCGGTTTATAGTCTCATTCGAAGGAAGGACTGAATGGGAAATGGAGTCGGAACCAATGTTAACTACGAGGGTAAAATCCCCCTGTACCGAAACAGCCCGGCGGAGATTCGAACCCTCAATCCAAAGATTACAAGTCCGTTGCTCTACCACTAGGCTGTTCCAGCCTCCATAATAATGATGATAATAATGATAATAGCAAAAAGACAGGATGCATTGCCTCACCCAATCACAAACTGGGAACACAACTGAGGTGAACAAGAGTGAGTAGTAAATAAATCAAAAGCTAAATTTGTAGGTTGTGTTCAAATTAAAGTGATTTTTATTGTATGTCATTAAGTGTCAAAACGTACGTTGTAGCTAAATTGTTTCTTACCAACTTACAAACAAAGTAGTTATGTGTTGAAGTAATGATTGTTGTTGTTTTTTTTATCCATGAACTGTCTTAGGTTGTTGTTAGTTTTATATGCGTTACACAACAGTGTGTCTGTTTTTCATCATGTATAAGCTTTGCTTATCTCAGTTCGTGTGGCTGTAATAGCAATGATCCAGGGAGAGACATTCCAAGGTCACCTGAAGTGTAACCGAGGCAACTGATCTCTGGAAAGGACGGATCTAGTAGAAGAGGAACATCTATGGTTTAAAGGGTCCAGCACTGAAAGCTTACGCAGATAAGCAATGGCATGGGTAATTGAGACTCAATATATACAGGATACGGAAGATGAGAGAGAGAAGGAAAAGGGTAAAGCGAGAGAGAGAGAGAGAGAGAGAGAGAGGAGAGAGAGAGAGAGAAGAGAGAGAGAGAAAGAGAAAGAGCGAAAGACAGACAAATAGACAGAGACAGAGGACAGAGAGAGAGAGAGAGAGAAAACTTGAGCGAGAAACAGGGGGGGGGGGGGGGTAAGGACATAACACTTGGGAAAGAAAGAGAGAAAGAGGAGAGAGAGAGAGAAACTGGAAAGGAGAGAGAAACGAGCGGGGAGAGAAGAGAGAGAAGAGAGAGAGAGAGAGAAGGAGAGAGAGAGAGAGAGAGAGAGAGAGAGAGAGAGAGAGAGAGGATAAGGAAAGAGACAGGCATTGTGAGTCAGAAAGATTAAAGCTGATCAGAGTAGGTTAGGGATGGGGAGGCGAAGCAAAGACCCCACGGTAACTTTGCGCCTCATCACAATCCCTTTATTATTAGGCCAAAGTTGGATGATAAGCTGGATTGTTCGGACGCTTGAACTTTACAATTCGAACAGATTTCCAAAGATCAAAACTTCTCAGAAGAACGGTAGGCCACAAATCTCACTGTACTGCTGAGACCTGGAGTTAAGGATGCCCTTTTCAGTTTGCCACCAAACAAACGGATTACTCATCAGTGTCCGATACATTGTTTAAAAAAAATGTCAGGGAAGAATGAATGATTATAGGAAATTGTTCAGGAAATCCATGCGTAAGCCAAGTCGGAGACATGTACATTTTCTCTGTGGGATTAGGTGCTGAGAAGACTGGGGAACATTGAAAACACTTTAGTACTTTCGTGGGAAGAGATTTTAAGGGGGGCAAATTTGCTACATTTCTCGGGAAAGTTCTTGATACCTTGACTGCTTAGAAGAGTTAGCAAATGTTGCAGGCGGTGAAAAATCTGCTCATGATAACCGCTTGGTGCATGTGGTGAGGGGAATAAAGCCGTCGTTCTACGATCTCTAAAACACAGTGAAGGAACAAGTCGTCAGTTGCCAACGATGAGAGGCACAACAGCAATGAGAACCGCCCTCTAAGCCTCCAGGCAGCAAAGGAAGTCCAGATGCCGCCAGAAAGAAGCGCACGTCTTGCAGTTAGGGGTGAGTAAATCATAGCACTTAACGTGGTCGGTTGATGCATGCACATTCACTTGTTGCTGAGGATCTGGCTCATCAGGAAGAAAAGACACGACCACCAGCCGTGGCGGCAGTCGTCAATGTGAGGAGAGTGGCTTACAGTTGGTTAGACACAGGATTGAATTAACTCCAGCGACGCTGGTAGAACCCAGTCTGGTAAGTGACTCCGTTTATAATGGAGACCATCGGTGATCGATAGTCAGGTGGAAGAGGTCTTCAGCAGCCTTTCGCCTATACGACGGTAGAGTCAGAATTTGCTAAGGATACCTCATTTCAGCAGTGCATAAGGACCTTTCTGTCCGACTTTCAGTAAGATTACGATCCATTGTTCCAAAGCCTTGTTAACCCTTCGGTCACAAAGGGATAGTAAACATAGCAGAACAACGGGTGACCATCGACACACGAGTCTTTGATCGTTCCCAATTGATTGTCATTCTCAACAAATTCTCCTTACAAAAGAAAAAGAAGAAGAAGAGACAAGAAGAAAAAGAAGAAGACGAAGAAGAAGAAGTAGAAGTAGAAGAAGAAGAAGAAGAAGAAGGAGAGAGAGAGAGAGAGAGAGAGAGAGAGAGAGAGAGAGAGAGAGAGACAGACAGAGACAGACAGAGAGATCAGTTGACTCCAGTAGGCTTACGATTCCTAAACAGCTATAAAAGAAGACAGTGGGTGACAAGATATGCAACAAACCAAAACAGAAAAGTACCCTCAAGCTGCACAGTGGCATGATCTGACAATAATTCAGAACGGGAGGCGCAGTTACTTCTTAATTAGAAGAATTTTACAAAAACCCGCAATTCGTAGAATCTTTCAAAAATTCCAAAGGGTAGGCGATATCACTTCTCAATTCGTAGAATCGTACAAAAGTTCAGAAGAGGTGTGGAAGTCACTTCTTCATTCGTAGAATCTTTCACAAATTCAGAAGGGCAGGGGAAGTCACTTGTTATCTCGTAGAATCTTACCAACATTTCGAAGGGGAAGCGAAGTTACATCTAACTTCGTAGATTTAAACCAGAAACGAGAGGCAGTCCTACGGACGGGACTTGAATGGAACTCACTTAAAGACAACAAAGTCCCTGGAAACAAACTGTGTCAAAGACTTAAATGGCCCGGAATACGTGAAGTTGCCAATGCTTTGGTTTATTATTGTTATCATGAATACATATATAGCGCCTATCCTCGGCTAGAGACCAAGCTCTAAAGCGCTTTACAATCAACACTCGTTTACACAGCGGGCTGCCTACCTGGGTAGTGCCGGTTGCCAGCTGGCGCTTCATTCAGTCGTTTCCCGTGTCATCCAGTCAGCATCGTACAATATCGTTCACTCAGTTTCCTTACTTACTTCATTCTTTCCATTTCTCACGCAGGGTGCATGCTATGTGTAACGTGTCATCCATACCAACGGCCAAACTGGCCTTCTCTGCCGAAAGTTGCTGATGATATTTTACATGTGTGCAAAATGTTATGGCTGCTTTCACACACGGAACCTCGGTTTATTTGAAGGACAATATGGGAAATGGAGTCAGAACCAATGTTAACTCCGAGGGAAAAATCCCCCTGCACCGAAACGGCCCGGCGGAGATTCGAACCCGCAACCCCAGGATCACCAAGATTACGAGTCCGGCGCTGTACCACTGAGCTATTTCGGCCCCCAAGAAATCCAGATCTGCTCCCTAAGAGTCCTGCCTCTGATTCAACTGGCGTTCTGCTGGGAAGGTGCGGAGCATTCAGTCAAGACAATCGTTACGTCATCACAGGAGGAGATTAAGCAACACGCTTGACAGATGCGGTACCAGTAAAAGAATGTTCAGACAGGAACAGCAACAGACACTGTGGACAA
>CM031614.1:69931487-69936487 GCA_018398815.1 Conus ventricosus
CATCTCTCCTTTTCACAATTCTTATGAAAGCACAATATAATATGATCGCGATCCATGACACTTCACTGAGGAATCTCCATCCTCACTTATTGCAAATAATGCATCACTACACAAGCGACTGTATGCTCCAAGCATAACTACATCCACATGAACAAGTCTCACAAAGAAAATATGAACAAGTCTCACACAAAAAAAAATATGAACCATAGCCAACTGGGAATGAACCCATATCCAATCAACATAACTGGAATCAACACATATTATCAACAAAGCACCCTGGATATGACTGACCTCCTCTGAGTTGCAGCTTGCTAGACTACACGACTTAAATAGTCAGCTCCGACATTCTGTCGACCGGGAATGTACTGCACTCGATACCTGTAGGGCTGCAGTGCCATTGCCCAACGCAGAACTCTGCTGTTTTTCAGCTGTGCCTCCTGCAGGAATTTGAGTGGTTGGTGATCTGTCTCGATCACGAACTCTTTCCATACAAGTATTTGTGGAATTTCTGCACGGCCCACACGACAGCTAAAACATCCTTCTCCACCGTTGCGTACCCTTCTTCACACTTTGTCAACTTCCTGCTAGCGTATCTCACAGGAAACTCGACCTCTTCATGCTCCTGCAGCAATACTGCACCTATCCCACCACCTGATGCATCTGTCCGCAACAAAAATGGTTTGGACATATCTGGTAGCTTCAAGATGGGACGGGAACCTAGTCTTTCCAACACCGTCTGCAGTGCTTGCTCTGCAGCGTCTGACCACTCGACCACTGCCGGTTTCCCTGCCTTGACCAAATCACTGAGAGGACTCGTGATTGCAGCAAAGTTTGGGACAAATCCCTATAGAACCCAATAAAACCTAGCAGACTCCTGACTTCTGTTTTGGTCTTTGGTCTCTCTGAATTCATCATCTTCTCCACCTTTCCTCTTTCCGGCTGCTTTGTGTCGCCTCCGACAACAAAACCTAGGAACTCCTACTGTCTAGCCCTTCATACAGTGACACATCCCTGTATGACTCTTCTGGAAACTTAGGTAACAAAATCTCCCCTTCTTCTGCTGAGTCTCTTTCACCTCATCAATGATTGCTGCTGCGCCTATGTGCTGAGTCTCACGCTGAATATATTTGCGGAGAAAATTCGCATGGAAAGTTTTAGTTTCCCATTCACATCAATTCGGTAATCCCGATCTACCTTTTCAGTGATGGTGAATGGTCCCTTCCAATGCCTCAGCAGCTTGTTGTGACCCGTGGGAAGCAGTACCAGGACTTGATCTCCCGCCTTGAGGGATTGCTTCCTCACCTTTCTGTCATATTGCTTCTTCTGACCGACCCTAGCCTCCTGCAAACCTCCCCTTGCAACCTTACATGTCTCATACCTGTGCCCACCTTTGGAACAGGGCGAGATTGGGCCAATCAAATCAACAGCCACTCTCCTGAACGGTGTGTCAATTAAAGGGGGATGTTTAAGAGGCGCCTTCCTCTTCACCCCTCTTGTGGCTGACCTTTGACACACGTCACATGACATGCAGAAACGTTTTATGTCTGCCATTGCTCCTGGCCAATGAAAATCATCAAAGACTCGGTCAGCCGTTTTACCGGTGCCGAGATGACTCGCCATGAGCGACTCGTGACCCACTGACATGACAGGTCACGATAACATGCTGGTACCTCTAACTGAGTGGTCACCGTACCTGTCTTCCCCTTGGTGAACACTCGGTACAACAGCCCGCCTTTCACAAGAAATTCTGTCTCACCTCCTCTAACCTCCTGTTTCTCTCACCTCTTGCCAACTCCCAAGACTTCACGAGCGAAGGGTCTTGTTCCTGCGCTGCCCTAAACTCATCAGGCGACACATCTATGCCCGACTTCCTTCCTGGAACAACTAACGGTTTAACAACCTTTTCCTCCTTCTTGCTCCGTGTTTGAACTGCTGCCCTGTAGCAGTCAACAACTCAGGATCCCCCGGATCCCTTGCCCCTGGAATATTCCCAATGATCAAATCGTGAAGGGGTTTCTCCATCACCAACGCAGACAACTCGCCTGAGAAGTAAGGGGTACGTACTTCTATCTTAGCAACTGGAAACTCCCTCACAGTGCCATCGATTAGAGTACAGGTCTGGATTTGCCCTGTCAAATCCCCTTTATCGACCAGCGTTGTTCGTACTACCCCGCATGAACAACCAGTGTCTCGTAACACTTTCACCCTCTGCTGGCCGATCCACCCTTCTTCCATGGTAACGAACCACTCAGCCTAGTGCCCTCCATCCCTGACACTGACTGCTGTCCAGTGCTAGCCATAAGCTGCACTCCACCCTCTTCCGATTGGATCCCTTTTGGTTCCACTGCGGGTCGTTTCCCTTGACGACCCTTATCCACCTCTTGCAAGGCTGCTGCCTTCTGGAACCTCATGCGACAGTCCCTCGCCACATGTCCCTTCTTGTGACAAATGAAACACCTAATTTCCCTTTGCCCTTCCTTCTGCCCCACCATGGGTTTGCAGACTTTGCAGAAAACTCCCCTAGTCTCCTTGCACTCTTCTCACCTGTGCCTAGCACCTGTTTCTCCTGCACCTTAGTGCCCAAACGTGCCTCTCTATACACCTCTGCGAACTTCAACAACTCCCCTGCTGTCTCTGGCTGTCTCTCTTTCAAATGTTATAGTTAACTCAGGGCCGCAACCTGACAAAATCTGTTCTTTCATAACTAGCTCTTTCAATTCAGCGAACTCCTTCTTCGTACCACTCAACTCTAACCATTTCTCAAAATAGTGATCTAGACGTGCACCAAACTGAGTGTACGTTTCCCCTGCTTGTAATTTAGCTGAACGAAATTTCTTCCTGAACCCCTCTCTGTGAGGTCGAATCCTTTCATCAATGATTCCTTCACAGCGCCGAAATCAGACTGTTGTTCTGCTGGCAATGCAGTGAAAATCTGTAATGCCTTACCCGTCAATAACGCTGACAAAATGACTGCCCACTCTTCTGAAGGCCAACCCTGACTGGTCGCAAACGTTTCGAAACGACTGATGTATGCATCAATCGAATCGGTTCCTTCAGAGAATTTTGGCAACTTGGGTCGGGGAGCATAGCTGCGCACGGAGTCACTGGAAACTGAACTCCCATCCTCGGTGGTCTCCCTCTGTATTCTTACTTTCTCTAACTCTAATTGAACCTTTAATCTCTCCGTTTCTGCTTCATTCTTTCTGTTTCCTGCGCTTCCTTTAGTCTTTCTGTTTCCTGCGTTTCCTTAGCTTTAATCCTTTCTGTTTCCTCCCGAGCCTGATTATCATTAGCCTGAATCCTTAATCTTTCTGTTTCCTGCGCCTCTACTGCGATACGGCGTCTTTCTGCGCGTTCGTCTCTTTCCATCTTTTGTTGGTTTTCAACGAATGCACGCAACTCATCTCCTGAGTAGCCTAGATCACGAGCGACGCTCACAAGTTGTTCAATAGGGGTGTTCTTTTCTTCCGCCATTGTATCTTTTTTTTTTTTTTTTTTTTTTTTTTTTGAACAAGATTTGTTTACTACGACAGCCAAACTGGTGGTTTCCGACACGAGTGACGTAATAGCACAATCCTATGAATGATAATATTAGCTTGGGACAACGTAATTAGTTTTTATAAGACGCCTAGCGCCTGACCCAACTATGAGAGCGAATTATAGGCAATCTGTGCGAAATGAGTACTCTGGGGCTGAAATGCCAAGCCTAGTATTAACTATCTTGGAAGCAATGCCAAGCCTAGTATTTAACTATCTTGGGAACATACAGTAAGACAACCCTTGTCTTAGGATTACAATACTTGAATCCCACCCAGCTTCCTCTCTGAGAAGTTGAACAATTATAATAATGGGCCAGAATATCCTGGCAGGCTCGCCAATAAATTGTCAACCTCGGTGTAATGTCAGTGGAGGAAGGACTAGCGCACAGCCCAAACACACTCACAGCTCGCTTACAATCTCATTCATATATCATGCATTCGTCACATCAAACCACTAGTAAAGTCTATAACTTTACTATACATGATCATAGAAAGAACATCAATGCATATAGAATCAAACAGAATAAAACATTCTCTCTTTCCTTGAACTTCACAAAATCATTTATCTAAAACATCATTAACTAACCCGGGTATAAATAGATTTCTACTTTACCCGGCCAGGTGATCTTAACTATTCACGAATCACTGTCTTTTCTTTTCTTTTCCTTTTCTTTTCACTGTCACTTTCACAACACGACACAACTGCCGGCACTGGTGTTGGTCTGATGGCGCCTGGTCAGGTGAGACTGTTGGCGTTGGTCTGTGGTTCTGCTTGACGAAGTGACGCTGCCAGGTATGAGGTCGAACCCCGGTTAGGGTAGAACAGTGACTGTCAACATCGACCTGTTCTCCTTTCTTTCTTCCTGCATTAACGCATTGCACTCTCTCTCTCTCTTCTAGTCTGCTCTTATCAAATGGACATGGTTGCTTTTCTTTTCTTTTTTCTTTTCTTTCTTTTCTTCTTCATAAATTAGCAACTCTCTCTCTCTCTCCACATCTCTCCTCAGTCCTTCCTCTGCAGACTATCTCATGCTAATCTCTCAACTTGGTTCTCTTCTCTCCTCCCCTCATCTCTCTGCTTTTCTCTCAAGCAGACCCAGAACCTCTCCTCTCTCTGTCTCTCTGTTCGTTCTTCCCCTCGTTCTCTCCTCTCTTCATCTCTCTGCCTTTTCCCTCATGCAGAGACTACACCCAAAACCTCCTCATCTCTCTGTTCGTTCTCCCCCTCGTTCTCCCGTTCTCTCACTCTCACACCCTCTTTATTCGTTCCGATCTGTCCAAAAAGGGCGAGTACCATTGGTCAGTATTTTTACCGCCCTGACACCCGAAGTTAGCTCCCTCTAATTCCATTGGACGTTCAAATCATGACAGTCCCGTCTACACGCCTTACTCTCTGTGGTGGTCAATTGGTCATTTAATTGATTAGCTAGATTTCACCCCCACCACACACTACCTTCTCCC
>CM031614.1:69943148-69965648 GCA_018398815.1 Conus ventricosus
GAATACCACTCCAATGATTATCATTGACGTGCGCTCTTGCGTATTTCAACTCATTCTATAACGACCTCTGTGCGCACTTATGCAATTCCCCCTACCTGCGATTTGCCATCTCTCCTTTTCACAATTCTTATGAAAAGCACAATATAATATGATCGCGATCCATGACACTTCACTGAGGAATCTCCATCCTCACTTATTGCAAATAATGCATCACTACACAAGCGACTGTATGCTCCAAGCATAACTACATCCACATGACAAGTCTCACAAAGAAAATATGAACAAGTCTCACACAAAAAAAAATATGAACCCATAGCCCAACTGGGAATGAACCCATATCCAATCAACATAACTGGAATCAACACATATTATCAACAAAGCACCCTGGATATGACTGACCTCCTCTGAGTTGCAGCTTGCTAGACTACACGACTTAAATAGTCAGCTCCGACATTCTGTCGACCGGAATGTACTGCACTCGATACCTGTAGGGCTGCGTGCCATTGCCCAACGCAGAACTCTGCTGTTTTTCAGCTGTGCCTCCTGCAGGAATTTGAGTGTTGGTGATCTGTCTCGATCACGAACTCTTTCCCATACAAGTATTTGTGGAATTTCTGCACGGCCCACACGACAGCTAAACACTCCTTCTCCACCGTTGCGTACCCTTCTTCACACTTTGTCAACTTCCTGCTAGCGTATCTCACAGGAAACTCGACCTCTTCATGCTCCTGCAGCAATACTGCACCTATCCCACCACCTGATGCATCTGTCCGCAACAAAATGGTTTGGACATATCTGGTAGCTTCAAGATGGGACGGGAACCTAGTCTTTCCAACACCGTCTGCAGTGCTTGCTCTGCAGCGTCTGACCACTCGACCACTGCCGGTTTCCCTGCCTTGACCAAATCACTGAGAGGACTCGTGATTGCAGCAAAGTTTGGGACAAACTCCCTATAGAACCCAATAAAACCTAGCAGACTCCTGACTTCTGTTTTGGTCTTTGTCTCTCTGAATCATCATCTTCTCCACCTTTCCTCTTTCCGGCTGCTTTGTGTCGCCTCCGACAACAAACCTAGAACTCCTACTGTCTAGCCCTTCATACAGTGACACATCCCTGTATGACTCTTCTGGAAACTTAGGTAACAAAATCTCCCTTCTTCTGCTGAGTCTCTTTCACCTCATCAATGATTGCTGCTGCGCCTATGTGCTGAGTCTCACGCTGAATATATTTGCGGAGAAAAATTCGCATGGAAAAGTTTTAGTTTCCCATTCACATCAATTCGGTAATCCCGATCTACCTTTTCAGTGATGGTGAATGGTCCCTTCCAATGCCTCAGCAGCTTGTTGTGACCCGTGGGAAGCAGTACCAGGACTTGATCTCCCGCCTTGAGGGATTGCTTCCTCACCTTTCTGTCATATTGCTTCTTCTGACCGACCCCTAGCCTCCTGCAAACCTCCCCTGCAACCTTACATGTCTCATACCTGTGCCCACCTTTGGAACAGGGCGAGATTGGGCCAATCAAATCAACAGCCACTCTCCTGAACGGTGTGTCAATTAAAGGGGGATGTTTAAGAGCGCCTTCCTCTTCACCCCTCTTGTGGCTGACCTTTGACACACGTCACATGACATGCAGAACGTTTTATGTACTGCCATTGCTCCTGGCCAATGAAAATCATCAAAGACTCGTCAGCCGTTTACCGGTGCCGAGATGACTCGCCCATGAGCGACTCGTGACCCACTGACATGACAGTGTCACGATAACATGCGTACCTCTAACTGAGTGGTCACCGTACCTGTCTTCCCCTTGGTGAACACTCGGTACAACAGCCCGCCTTTCACAAGAAATTCTGTCTCACCTCCTCTAACCTCCTGTTTCTCTCCACCTCTTGCCAACTCCCAAGACTTCACGAGCGAAGGGTCTTGTTCCTGCGCTGCCCTAAACTCATCAGGCGACACATCTATGCCCGACTTCCTTCCTGGAACAACTAACGGTTTAACAACCTTTTCCTCCTTCTTGCTCCGTGTTTGAACTGCTGCCCCTGTAGCAGTCAACAACTCAGGATCCCCTGGATCCCTTGCCCCTGGAATATTCCCAATGATCAAATCGTGAAGGGGTTTCTCCATCACCAACGCAGACAACTCGCCTGAGAAGTAAGGGGTACGTACTTTCTATCTTAGCAACTGGAAACTCCCTCACAGTGCCATCGATTAGAGTACAGGTCTGGATTGCCCTGTCAAATCCCCTTTATCGACCAGCGTTGTTCGACTACCCCGCATGAACAACCAGTGTCTCGTAACACTTTCACCCTCTGCTGCCGATCCACCCTTCTTCCACTGGTAACGAAACCACTCAGCCTAAGTGCCCTCCATCCCTGACACTGACTGCTGTCCATGCTAGCCATAAGCTGCACTCCACCCTCTTCCGATTGGATCCCTTTTGGTTCCACTGCGGTCGTTTCCCTTGACGACCCTTACCACCTCTTGCAAGGCTGCTGCCTTCTGGAACCTCATGCGACAGTCCCTCGCCACATGTCCCTTCTTGTGACAAATGAAACACCTAATTTCCCTTTGCCCTTCCTTCTGCCCCACCACTGGGTTTGCAGACTTTGCAGAAAAACTCCCCTAGTCTCCTTGCACTCTTCTCACCTGTGCCTAGCACCTGTTTCTCCTGCACCTATAGTGCCCAAACGTGCCTCTCTATACACCTCTGCGAACTTCAACAACTCCCCTGCTGTCTCTGGCTGTCTCTCTTTCAAATGTATAGTTAACTCAGGGCCGCAACCTGACAAAATCTGTTCTTTCATAACTAGCTCTTTCAATTCAGCGAACTCCTTCTTCGTACCACTCAACTCTAACCATTTCTCAAAATAGTGATCTAGACGTGCACCAAACTGAGTGTACGTTTCCCCTGCTTGTAATTTAGCTGAACGAAATTTCTTCCTGAACCCCTCCTCTGTGAGGTCGAATCCTTTCATCAATGATTCCTTCACAGCGCCGAAATCAGACTGTTGTTCTGCTGGCAATGCAGTGAAAATCTGTAATGCCTTACCCGTCAATAACGCTGACAAAATGACTGCCCACTCTTCTGAAGGCCAACCCTGACTGGTCGCAAACGTTTCGAAACGACTGATGTATGCATCAATCGAATCGTTCCTTCAGAGAATTTTGGCAACTTGGGTCGGGGAGCATAGCTGCGCACGGAGTCACTGGAAACTGAACTCCCATCCTCGGTGGTCTCCCTCTGTATTCTTACTTTCTCTAACTCTAATTGAACCTTTAATCTCTCCGTTTTCCTGCTTCATTCTTTCTGTTTCCTGCGCTTCCTTTAGTCTTTCTGTTTCCTGCGTTTCCTTAGCTTTAATCCTTTCTGTTTCCTCCCGAGCCTGATTATCATTAGCCTGAATCCTTAATCTTTCTGTTTCCTGCGCCTCTACTGCGATACGGCGTCTTTCTGCGCGTTCGTCTCTTTCCATCTTTTGTTGGTTTTCAACGAATGCACGCAACTCATCTCCTGAGTAGCCTAGATCACGAGCGAACGCTCACAAGTTGTTCAATAGGGGTGTTCTTTCTTCCGCCATTGTATCTTTTTTTTTTTTTTTTTTTTTTTTGAACAAGATTTGTTTACTACGACAGCCAAACTGGTGGGTTCCGACACGAGTGACGTAATAGCACAGTCCTATGAATGATAATATTAGCTTGGGACAACGTAATTAGTTTTTATAAGACGCCTAGCGCCTGACCCAACTATGAGAGCGAATTATAGGCAATCTGTGCGAAATGAGTACTCTGGGGCTGAAATGCCAAGCCTAGTATTAACTATCTTGGAAGCAATGCCAAGCCTAGTATTAACTATCTTGGGAACATACAGTAAGACAACCCCTTGTCTTAGGAATACAATACTTGAATCCCACCCAGCTTCCTCTCTGAGAAGTTGAACAATTATAATAAATGGCCAGAATATCCTGGCAGGCTCGCCAATAAATTGTCAACCTCGGTGTAATGTCAGTGGGAGGAAGACTAGCGCACAGCCAAACACACTCACAGCTCGCTTACAATCTCATTCATATATCATGCATTCGTCACATCAAACCACTAGTAAAGTCTATAACTTTACTATACATGATCATAGAAAGAACATCAATGCATATAGATCAAACAGAATAAAACATTCTCTCTTTTCCTTGAACTTCACAAAATCATTTATCTAAAACATCATTAACTAACCCGGGTATAAATAGATTTCTACTTTACCTGCCAGGTGATCTTAACTATTCACGAATCACTGTCTTTTCTTTTCTTTTCCTTTTCTTTTACACTGTCACTTTCACAACACGACACAACTGCCGGCACTGGTGTTGTCTGATGGCGCCTGGTCAGGTGAGACTGTTTGGCGTTGTCTGTGGTTCTGCTTGACGAATGACGCTCGCCAGGTATGAGGTCGAACCCCCGGTTAGGGTAAACAGTGACTGTCAACATCGACCTGTCTCCTTTCTTTCTTCCTGCATTAACGCATTGCACTCTCTCTCTCTCTTCTAGTCTGCTCTTATCAAATGGACATGGTTGCTTTTCTTTTCTTTTTTCTTTTCTTCTTTCTTCTTCATAAAATTAGCAACTCGCGCTCTCTCTTCCCACATTCTCACTCAGTCCTTCCTCTGCAACTATCTCAATGCTAATCTCTCAATCTTGTTTCTCTTCTCTCTCTCTCCTCCCCTCATCTCTCTGCTTTTTCTCCAAGCAGACCAAGAACCTCTCCCTCGCTTGTCTCTCTGTTTGGGAGTCGTTCTTCCCTCGTTATCTCTCCTCTCTTCATCTCACTGCCTTTATTCTCCCTCATGCAGAGACTACAAACCCAAAACTCCTCATCTCTCTGTTCGATCTCCCAGGTCGTTCTCGAGCCCGTTCTCTCACTCTCACACCCACTTTAGTTCGTTCCCGAGCTGTCCAAAAGGGCGAGTACCATTGGTCAGTATTTTTACCGCCCTGACACCCGAAGTTTAGCTCCCTCTAATTCCTTGGACGTTCTAATCATGACAGTCCGTGCTACACGCCTTACTCTCTGTGGGGTCAATTGGTCATTTAATTGATTAGCTAGATTTCACCCCCACCACACACTACCTTCTCCCCTTTCCTACTTAACTGGTGCCGTGTGGACACTGTCCCACTCTAAAGTGGCTAGCTGAGTCTGGGTGGCTCCACGGATTCTAAACAACAAGGACCTGTGTTCACAAATTGGCTAGATAGGCTGCCCAGGCACTGAAGTACGTCTGGCAACAACGAGGCGTCGGTTCCAAAGCGCTTAGGTCATCTGGGTGGGTCGGACCCGCTCGGTGAAAGCTCTCCACTAAGCTTAATTTGGCGGACCCGACCTATGGGCCCGTCTTTCTGACGCCTAGAATGTTTGAGATGTGGACTTCGGTCCGAACAAATTGAGCTGCGACTCCCCAAGTTAGGTTGTTTCCCCAAGTTAGGAGGTTGTTTCATTTTTTTGTCCGTGACACACACACACACACACTCACTACACACACACACTCACACACATAGACACATTCACAAGACTCAACACACACACAGACACGACACGCACGTACACACGACACACGCACACACACCGGCGACACACACACCCACACACACACACACACACACACACACACACACACACACACGCACACACAAACATCGACTAATCGCAATGAAAACAAATATGTCATAACGTTAAATGTATGTGTGGGGAAACCTTAAGTAACAGTTCATTTACTAATCAATGCCCAAGATCAAGAGTACCTCTTTTACAAATTCGGGTATTGAATGGTTTACACGATGGATCGACTGTCCTCCTTTACCAGTAATTTAATCTGTTCGTAGGTCCTTGAGTCAATTGGCAAATGTTTGATAAGTAGATCAAATTTGCCTTTATCTAAGCTCTTATCTCTACTACCAGTTACATATTTTGTTTTGATCGAATGGAAGAGGGAAAGAGGGGAGGGGGGAGGGGGGAGTGATATTCTAACATTAACCATATTAATACACTCAATCACTTACATACTAGAGAATGTAAATATGCGGGTTCACGACCACCCATGTATTCTTCCGAAAACCCAAGGTTCACATACAAATCGCGGTCCATCACATGTCATTATGGTCAAAATAACACCTGTTTTTAAACAAAATTAACTGCCTCAAAACCGCTAAATATTGACGGAAATCAGTAATTTGAAACGGGGGTTTCGTGCAGAATATCATGGGTGATCGTGAACAACCATATTTACCATTCTCTCTTCTCTCCCAGACACATAAATTGAACTAAAAATGATATGGCTTAACAGATACTACAACTGGCCCTGCTGCTGTCGTTTACGTGACACCGCAATCGATAAAACAATAACTGCCCCGTCCTGTGGGGTTGTGGGTGGGGGCGACGGAGCCCCGTCAACACAGCTAGGTGTCAGCAACACCACTGTCAATGCGACAAATTAGTATTCATCGCGCGATGCAACAGCCGACCATCGAGGAGGTATGACGTCATTTTTGGTTGACGGATCGTTAAAAGCCCCAACCGCCAGTACGGTCAATTTCAGGACTGGAGCGCCACATTGGCGGGTTGTGTTTGTGTGCAGGCGCGTTCATTTTCTGTGAAAGAATAGATTTTACCAGAATATTTATGTCTCTAGACCGCAATTGTCTTCAGATTAGAGAGAAACTATCTAGAATCGCAATTTATTCCATCAAAATTTATTAGATTTTTTCAACACAACAGCCATCAACTTTAATTCTACTGATATGGATCAAGCTTCTACTTCAAAACAAGCTCAGAATCTCCCGCTACCACCCCACACCAACGGAATTGTGGACTGAAGTAAGAAATGTTATTTTGCGGGAGAATCAATACTACTTTTCAAAAAATGATAGAAATAATGAAAAAGCAATAACAAAAGGCCACAGAAAATGCCAAAGAACCCTAAAACACACTTCAACATTTGGTTTAAAGAAAAGGAAGGCTAAAAAGGACCTGCAGGAAAGAGTTAACACAAGGTGAGCGCATAACCTATACTAATGTCAAGACAGGCTGACTTCAATCAGCTATTTTGAGAGAAACATTTACGGAAGATCTTTTTATCACAACATTTGAAAAAGAAAGTTGGACAGTTGCAAAAGGGGTGAGAATCTGAAGAAGCAGGATGCTCAAACAATTAAACATGAATCACGTCTCATTTGGAATTTGCTTGAATCGTTTTGCAAAAACTGGCATAAGAGGCAAACAAAACTGGAATGATAAAAAGAAACTTGGGGCGCATGCTTAAAGAGAAATGTGGATATTCTGGAAGATCATTGCTCGAGCAAATTGCGTGCTGTTTCAAAAGTGCTTTTTGGGTAATCCTCAGTTTTACACTGTTGGCCCTCGGGCCATCAGCTTAGATTTCAGCAAGTAAACAAATTCAAACCATGCTGCTAGCCCCTGATTAGGAGACTATTGGAAACAACTCACTCAGTCGTAACTCCGACAACTACCCACCAACTCCCCCTCAGTGAAGCGCCGGCAAAACGCATGACGTGGGTCAGTAGCGGTTTTTGCAATAACCAGCAAGCCTTGAATCGAGGTGTAGATTTACCCTTCATCGCCCACCGGCCCAAAGCTGGCGCACCGCGCCCTGCTTCACTTACAAAGCAGCCTTTCAGGTGTCTGCCAATAGAACTGAAACAGATCCTGGATTATTGATTCAGGATTCTGCTAAGTGCTATTTGGAGGCTGTCTCGAATTTAACGTCTTTAAGTGCGAACCACAAAAAGCCCCTCTTCAAATTTAATTTTTTTTTTCCCTACAGAGCACCTCCCATCTATGTGTGTTTGTTTGTTTGTTTGTTTGTTTGTGAGTGTGGGCGCGTTGTCGTGCGTGGCGTGTTGTGTGTGAGAGAGAGGAGGTGGAGACAGACAGACAGACAAAGAAGTAAACAGACAGACAGACAGAGATTAGTGGGAGCGAATGAAGGGGGAGAGAGAGAATGTGGGAGTGAATAGGGAGAGAGAAACTAATTAAATATTTTTAAAATTTATGTATTTAATTGGGTTTCAAAATGAAGACCGAACTAGCTACAGAGCTTAATAATATACATTATGAGATTGGATTGGGAGAGGGAGGCATAAAGATCAGTTATAGAACATTTGAAGAATTAATTACTGCTCTTTTTAATCGCATAGACAATGCGAGAAGCGTTAAGCGGTGCTATACAGTAAAATACCAAGATTCTGTGGCCTCCTCCCCCCCCAACCAATTATAAAATTATTTGCCAAATTTTTAGTTGATAATAAAGCTTCTGAAGATGCTAATCTAACTGTTTTCTACTGGCCCCGAAGGAGTAACTATAGCTTAAAGAAGATCCATTTTTACGCTAACAAACAACAAAAGCTCACTGAAGAGGAGCGGCTACTTACTAATTTTGTATTTATGATTTTTAATCTGAGGTTTAAAAAAATGAACCCCCACGTAGTTATAACGCTTACAGAAATAATGATGATTTTCGGGGCTATAGTGCAGGAGTTGATAAAGAAGAGTAAAGACTGTGTTTGATGAATTTATAACAAAAATTTTTGGGGAAAAGGGTTTAACTATAGCGAGAAAGCGTACTTGAATCCATAATAAAATCACAGAGTCTGTTCCTAAACCATTTATAAAGTATATTGCCAGTTTACTTGATAATAGTTGCCCCTGCAGATGCTGAACTTGCATGTAGTCTGATGATCATGAAAGGAGTAAGTGTTACCTATAAACCTGAACCTTTTTACAATTAGAAAAGGAACTATGAATAACAGCTTAATTTACAATAATTTTTTATTATTTAGATTCAAAAATGGCTGCCGAACATAGCGCGAATCATGAATTAAAGATGTAATGAACTATTTTGGACGAAACAATGAAAGTGTTCAACATTGGATTTTCGTGAATTTGGGTTTGAGAAGAGAGAATGTAAACAATAAATAAAAGATCAGAGTGAACAATTTAACGAGCAATAAAAGTGATGAAACATGATTGTAGTGATTCAGAAAAAGCTTATAATATTGGCGGGTGTGATGTGAAAGGTAACATTTCATTGAAGTGTTGCAACGCTTGGGCGAAGAATAAAAACGTGTATTTATATTTACTTTTATATACATTTTTTTTTTAATCTACGTACATATTGTGCTTTATAACAATACGGCCACAATGTAAATTCGAGGACGGAAAACAATATACGATGGGAGGAAAAAGGGGAGGGGGAGAAATATTTGATATTGAAAAAAAACAATAGGCAATATTTTGGCGAAGTTAGAACATGAATATATACCTACAAACTATCATGAAAGTGTAGCACACGCTATCTCTAAAATCCCAGAGTCTCTTCAATGCGAACTGCCAGTAAAAGTCAATTTACCATTTCTGATTGAGTATATAACACCTGATAATAAGTAATATGGAAGTCTTGGTTCACCAAACGGGGGAAACAGAAAGAAGTAATCAGCTATCACGACTTTACTCTAACTGGCAGACTACATGCTTACCAGTTTAATCCATGCAGAGTGAGAGAGGCAAAGATAAGGGGTTCTGTGTGGTCTTAAGGAACAGTCCTAGAAATCAAATTAAGACAAAACAAAGTTCATCCTATAGTTGGCAATTCTTACCTACTCTACCAAAAGAGTTAAGTTAAAACGGGCAGTCTATAAACAGACATAATTCTGACGAGCAAGTGTTTATTAAGTGTTTGTTTTACGCATTTACATCCTGTTAAAATCCTGCAAACAGAGCTTACTAATTATGAACAATAAAGCAAGAACTGACACTTGATAACATAAAGTTCCAGTAACATAGAAAGCAAATCACAGTTTGAGAGCAAAACAAACCAATCACTGTAAACGTATACACATGGTCTGTAGAAGCTGAGTATAGTAACCTCTAACGGTTCTCCCAACGCACCTACTTTATGGCGCACCGCTCACAAACATGTAGACTTAATCGCTGTTTACAGACGGCCCTAAGAGTCATAATGTATTAATCAGGAACAAAAAGCAGACTTGTTGTTGAAGATACTCAAAACATAACACAAAACAGGAGCTTTGATAGAAGTGTTAGCTAGAATCTCCACTATAGAAGCAGCCGCCAGTCATAAAAACTCATTGTAAAAGTTATGTAGACTGGTGAAACCAAACTTCTCACCCCCCCCCCTAAACCAGGGTCTAAAGTAGTTTTAAGAAAAATAAAAAAAAAAAAAAAAAAAAAAAAAAAAAAAAATATCACAAAAAATGCAGCTGAACCCATACGTGTTTATGCTGACTTTTAATCGCTTATTACCGTCAGTACTATGGCCCGCAACGAGCAATAACAAAAACAAACTTCTTACCCACCATCAGATCTGTTTCTTATGCGTTTATTGTTTCTTATTCAGAACGGACCACCACACAACACCCGAGATTTACAGAGCCTCCCCAACGCAGCTAGTATGATTTTTAGAGCAGATGAAACAACTTCGCAATCACTACTCCAACCACTAAATCGTTCAGACATTGTTAAGACTCCTGAAGACCAAGAAGGTCGACTCAATCTACGCACTGGATTGGATTATGCAATAAAGAATTATTAGGCAAACGCGGTAAGAGAACACGATCACATTACTGAAATTCAGAGGGGCAGCGCGCACAACAATTGTAATCTCAACTTAAGGTTGACCCAAAGACATGAAACTGCCTATCATCTTTCATAACTTACGATGGCTACGATTCTCATTTTAACATGCAAGCAGAGTGACTTCTGAATAGAGAGGGTTACCTGCATTGCACATCTTCAGAAAAGGACATGACATTTAACTCTTGACTCTTTATCATTTATGACTCCGTCCCAACATCTGAATGGCTTTTGGATAACTTAGCGGGATCTCAACAAACTTTCCAATCACTAAACAATAACTTTGCCCATCTTTATGCGTAAAGGAGGTCTTAATCCTATGAATACATCACTCGTGGGATAGGTTTGACGAAGACTTACTCTCCTAAAGGCGCTGTCTTTTCTAGTCTTAGAGGCAAAGCATAACTGAAGCTGAACTAAGATAACGCACAGAAAGCCTGGACAGAAATACACTGTGAAATCAATGGGTGACTATTCAAGAATCAATATTTATTGGCCTGACTGCTGTTTATTAGCAGATCGCCTTTCGAGAATTACAGATTCTACATGCATGAAACATTACAACTTAGACTCATCACATACATCTCTTGCCCCAGGGTTATCTTGGGATGGCATTCTTATAAAGGGGTTTCTACAAACATCCAGATTGACTTAATGTTCTGATCTACCCACACTTCAGATGATGAAAGACGGGCTGAGGGGAGGTATAAGCATGCCTAACACACCATACTGCAAAGCCAACAACAGTATTAGACATTAGGATCCCCACTAAACCATCCAACTATCTAATGTACTAGAACGGCCCAACAATCTGTAGGGAGGGGCCATGAGTCAAAGCGCTCCACTGAGAGACTTTACAATGATTAAAAGGACCTCATAATGTTAATACTGATGTTAGGCATGTTGACACAGCTTACGCCGTGATAATCCAATAGTACTAATCTTGGAGTAGATTTAGATATTACCCTAAAGAATTACAACGAATCTCCACAACGATTACCCCCTAACCGCAGAAGATTAAAGATGAGCCCCATCGAACCGCCTAAACTGTTCTAATCTTAGACACAAAACTAAATATGGTGTGGTCATTACAGACTGTTACAGATTTACCTAAACACGGGTTGAAACCTGACAGCTGTTCATAGAATCATTGCTTTTGACCAGAGCCTTTTATGAGGCCACTACATCAAGAAGAACACCGATCTTAGAACCCAATCACTGATGCTTCAGAAAAAGACATGTCTTTAAACAAATACCAACAGCTGTTTGGCAAAACTAGGAGAACGATACACAACCGCAAAAGATGTTAAATTATTACAAAAAAAACCAAGCAATTAATTTGCCTCTAAACGCCACCAATCAAGACTTAAAGAAGAATTAACGACATCCTGTTTGTTGGCATTATGATCAAGAAAAAGAGTTAAGTTGGACAAGCCCGGGTTTATCGCTTTACTGTATAAGTAGTATGTCAAAGTTATTGATGTTAGAATTACTGTATGCTACTTTAAACCGAGGTACCCAGAAGCAAGATCCTTAACACAGACACTGACTCTTTTATTGTAACGATCCCACAGAAGACTTTTACAAAAGACATAGAAAACAGAAGTACTAAAGGAACTGGATGGGTGGTACGACACCTGTGACTACCTAAAAGCAGTCCTTTCATTCCACAGTAAACAAGAAATGATTGGAAAGATGAAAGGATGAACTAATGGGACAGTATATCAAAGAATATGTTGTTTGGCGGTCAAAGATGTACAAGCGTTGCCAGCCAACTTCTGATAATGCAGAAGGCTAAAGGCATAAGTAACAGAGTTGTCAAAAAAAATAAAACTCACACGATAAACTACAAGGCAAGCTCACTTTGAAACAAAGATTCAATCACACAAATTGTAATCTTCGCCTACTTCTTCATCAAGTAAACACAACAGCTGATACAAAAATCACTTGTCTCTAACTAATAACAAGAAATATACGTAGTTCTGAGCGTTCAAATGCTGTAGGACATTGGAGAACTTTAAAGATTAACTCGACTAACTACTTCCAGCACTATTAACGCCCCGCGGACTGGGCCCTTTACTACTTTTCTAATACGAATCTTCTACTTCCAGCTCATCAATAAATCAAACAAACAACTGGCTTCCGTCATGACATTAGTTATTTTTACATCCTATGAGATTTAAGATCTAAGCAATATTCTTTAAATTGGCTGTCTCCGTGCAAACGTAATATAACTATAATCGCAAAACCCTGCCCTAGTTGTACAAAACCTTTAGACTGTAGATGGAGAGCCGCAAACAAATTAGCATCATGTTTTTAACTGTTTGTAAATGGACATACAACATTGGGTTCAAAGAGAAAATCAACTGTCTATTACCTTTAAACTCATAAATGCCACATTCTACAAGCCGTGGTGTGCTTGAAGCTATGTGTTTCGACACTATTATAAAAGAAAGCCCAAAATTATCGAGCAAGGCTTCTAGGGAAAAACGTACTCCCTTTTTCTTTACGCTCTGGAAATTTATAGTATATTAACAGATTGCTTCATTAATTTTTAACATAATGCCTAAAAAAATTCGCCAAAATCATCTAAATGCTTCTCTTAAGAACAAAAGTTTGTAGAAAAACCAACGGGTTTTTTAACTGTTTTATAGAATGCCTTGCTCTCCTTTACATCCACCCAGTTATTTGAGCCTTTTCAGATATGAAAGCCCCACATAACTTTAAACCCAATTCTCTTCTCTAAGGGCAACCCTATAAATACCCGCGCCTATTATCAATTGGGTACGTTAAGGGCACACGTTTTGTTTTTAGTTGGTTTTATATAGATGCGCAATCCTATTTTATAACTATTTTAAAAACCCTTTAAAAAACAATATAAAAAAGGAACCTTTTAAATATAACAAAGTGCCACCTTACGAAGTAGGGAGCGCTTTAGATAACCCCAAATCTTTGGACTTCAGAGCAATTTTAAATTATTGCAGAGACGAATTAGACGGCAACCAAGTTAGAATTGTAAACCCGCAAACTAGATATTTAAATCCGCAATAAAGAGCGACAGAGTGCCATTTCCAGCATGGTCAATCCCACCCTGATTGCTTTTTTTCCAGAAGTCAGTGTAAATTTTTGCCGTTTACCTGCGCAACTACTGGCTGCTGTGTTTCATAAGCAAACCATTTAAACCAGCCTAATATTTTATAGGACAGTATATAAATTTCATGTTATTACCAGTAGCAGACGAATGACTAACTGAACTAAAAGTGCCCCTCCCTACGACAACGCGTTTTAATCTCATTTAACCAAGCCCAATGGACAATAACATATGAAAGAATTAGCAACGCCTTTAACATTAAACCTTCAACAGGATTTTAGACAAAAGTAACCGCAAACATGGGTTTAAGGCGCATTGTATTGTGGGTGTAAAAAGAGAATATACATATGACTAACTCTGGCCCGGCCACACCTCATTTCACCCAAAAACACAAGTTCGATGGGGTCCATAGAACAAAAACACCCTAAAGTGGGGGGGGTGGGTGGGGGGGGGGGGCCTGGCACCCATTTATCTTAGAAAAAGAGTAGAGGGCCGAACAATGCCAGGAAGTGCAAAGACTTGAATGACACCAAATGGCGGACAAATGTTTGGTGTCATTAGGAGCACAAGCACAAACCAATTCTAGCCAAGCCAGATCAGTCTACAGGGGTTGAAGCTAGAAAAGCAATTTCTAGCTAATTTAGAAGATGCAATAACTACAGCTTTTGATTTGCCTGCCAACCTGACAAAGGTACAGGCAAGACATTCTATGCACTCGCTAGGTCAAAGTTTGGACTTAGTTGTAGGCATGGAATAACATCGTACCCACTATGCCTTAGACTGTGCAATAGTTAAGAAACAGAATTAAAACTACAATGAAATCCTCATTTAGCTGGAGACGACCAAAAACTAAGTACAACAATCAAGTGCTTAAACAAAAGACCCGCTCCATCCATTATAACGAAAGTACCTACCCTGAAGACACGATCCAGATATAAGGCTCCCCACTGCCAGAAAGCACCCACCGCCAAAAGCATCCCGCACAGCCAGAAAGTCACTCCACGCTGTTAATCTGCCTTACCCACTGACAGTCCCATACTAGCGAAAAGACAAGCCTTGTTGTAGTTTATAACTTTTACTTGGATTAGGCTGTACTGTTATATTTCAACAAAAAATATAAATCCAATCAGCTAAACACTCTAACTCCCCAGATTGACAAGTCCATAAAACCATCAACTTGCCTATAGTAGACAAAAAAACCCACTAACAACGCGCAGCTATTATTGCCATGCAGAGCCTACAACGCTAAGCGGCTAAACTTTCTTTAATAAATTTGCCTAGATGATGCAATTGTATTTCTAATCCAACTTTTACCCATCCTGAGGCGTTTGAGGCGCTACAGGTCCTGTTTTGTGCACTACCTGTTAAAGCATAAAGCGAGTGTAGAGATAGCAAAACCAACAGCTGTTAATATGCAAACTATTGTAAATCCCCAGTTCCCTGAACATAGTCCTAATTCATACAGCTAGCGTAGTATTTTCATAAAGTCAACTGTTGATAGTTTCTCATACTCTGGCTTGTTGTGATGCCCTAGCTCGCGCTCTGATTAGTAACAGCACTTCTAACCTAGCTGACCTTTGTAGCATTAAATCCAGTACTTATTATCTGGCAGTATTCTAATGCCTTTTCTTCTTGCCCAAGAAAATTGTTTAACACTGCATTCAGCCAGTTTATATTTTTCGTTCTTCATTTCTTCTAATCTAGCTCGCTAATTTTTTGCCAAATGTTTGGTTTAGTTCGCCCCTTATTTGTTCGATAAAGCCTCATTAAGCCCGCAGGACTACACACTGCATGATGCAAAGGAGATTGTCATTGTTTTGTAACTGTGCGTCACCTCATAAACTTGTTTCAATTTCCTCTATTTAGTTCTTCAGCTCTTTTTAAATGATTCAGTCTGCTTCCTAGATTAAATCTTGAAGAGGAATGTTTAGTATTATAGATTGTGATGGCAACTCTTGCCCAAAGCACGTAAAAGACTAACGACTTCGGCTCTAATGCTCTAAAAGGTTTAATTGTTTCAGCCTTAGCAATAGGGAGATTTCGCCTAAATGTGCTTAGTTTTTTAAAAACTTGTTTGGGTTTTGCGTTGACGTAACTTTACCTGTCCCTGCACCAGCTCTATAAATACAAAGGCCCGCCAACTTCCTCACAATCGGTAGGGTCAACTACTTCTGTAGCCTCTCTCGTTCCTTATGCATTCTAGAATGATGAATACTTTCCTCGCGCAAAAGAACGTTATCTAACGTCTTTAGGGGAGTGAAGACCTACACCCTTCCTAGTTCTTGACGACTTTAAGGAGTGAAGAACCTTCTCCTTTAGGCCTATTACATCAAGGGCTTGCTGGCATCTTCAAGCTCTTCTTTGCTATGTAGGGACTAGTTTCATCATCTTCTTCTCTTCTCTTCATCCACAGGATAAAAATCAATCGCGTCCAAAATCTTCAACCATATTTTTATATATATTCTTTTTGTGTTTTAAAAAAATGAACTCATACGGTAGGTGCGACCGTCTCGAATCCATACAGAAAAGAGAATGAACCCCATGCGTAAAAGGTTAAGGCAGAACAGTAATAAGAGATATTTACCCCATCAACAGATTTTAGCCAGAAACAAACAAGTAGCAGTTAAGTTCCCTGAACTTGGCGCTGAATGAGATGTTATTATGCCAGGCACGCTAAACTATCATTCAAATAGATATTACCTCAGTAATCCAACTTGCTACAGTTGTTGCTTAATCTTGGGCAGGGCAATCGTTTTAACATATAGCAAGTCAAACAAACTGGATGGCAAGCGGTCATTGAACTAAACGAGCAGACATTATGGCCCTTTTATTCAGATTTATGGTGCGCCTAACAAATGAACGAAAAGAGAAAGTTTTATCAGGGAATACACAGCCTACCCGGCCTACAAGCCGCGGCTTAAAGCGAGGATGCAAAAGAAGTTAAAAAGAAGCAGTATAGCATACGCAATTTGGTAACAGATAGCTGCATCCCTCTAGATATTATGACTGTTCAAAAGACGCTATGCCATATTACCAAAGGGCGCACAAAAAGCAAAGAACAGTACTTATCATTCAGACATATTAATCCTAGGCGAATCCTGTCGTTCTGTCTGAAGACCCTTTACTAAAATACCAGTCATGCGACATTTCTTGGGGGGGGGGCTGATGTTTATTTTGTGTTGCTAACCCTGACTGCCATAACAATCTTAACCCTGTATAAAAAGTAAAACAGTTATTTATTACTGACAAGCGGTATACACGTCAATACAGAAAATAGAACAAGCGGGACACTCTTTTGGAACATACATCTAAATCAGTCTAGAAGTCTTTAAAAGGAATTTTGTTCTTGTTTACACAAGGAACAACTCCTTTTTCAGAGAGAATCAGAAAGCGTTTTATAATCCAAAAAAATTGAGAAGTTGACTGTGTAATAAATGGCAAGTCTGATCAATGTATTCGGGCCGTGACTTTAACCTCACCAACACTTGATGAAATAAGAAAGCTATTTGCTGGAGGTAGCAAGCGGGATCCTGCAGTTGATCGCGTAGGTAAAAAACTTCGCCTTTATGAAGAAGAGCTTAGAAGACTATTTTTAATAAACAATAAGGACTGTGGCTGGATTTTAATTCCACTATGTGACAACAGTACTGTTTTGGGAAGGTGGAGAAAAGGAAGGGCAAGATGTATAAAAAATCTAAAATATACACAAGAAAGCAGACGGAAACGACCAATAAAAATGCACATTTTTATGGTTTGTGATGCGCAGTTAAACATTGAAAGAAAACAGACTAAAAGACGCTGCTTATTAAAATGCAGAAGAAATATTCTAATACAAACAGATGGATAGCTGGAAAGTACTTCCTAAAGACCCGCACTGCTGCCCTTATCCCTGCGGGATTACTACTGGGTAGTGATAACAGTCCCTTCGTACTTGATTTGTTACAAAACAAAATAACGAAGGTATCATTACGAGCACATTGTGTATATTCAGCACAGACCATTACACAACAAGACCTTACAAAGAAAGGAAGTTTATTTGGACCAGACAAAATATATAATTAGTTGATCCTACGAACAAACTGAGCGACTGTTTAAGAACATTACTATAGACAATTTGAGAGAACTGAAACGCCAGTTAAATATTGAATGGACTGTTAGCGACTGAACAGGACCAATTGTTAAAAAAAGTAAAAGCTCTGTCAAAGCAACCTTTTAGTGGGCGCCACGCCTTAGTTTCTTGTGTGGACTCATAACACAAAATACAATGCAGAGCATTAAAAGACTATAGATCGCATTTAAAATATCAGTTGTATTATTTTACACTAAGAACAAAGAAAGTGTTTGAAAGATGTTAAGTGAAAATTATAATAAGGACAAAGAGAGCTAAAAAAAAAAAAGTGCATTTAGAAAAATCTAAGCACGCTAAGCAATGCTTACGTACGAGACCCTCCAGTTCAATACTTTGTTTATTGTAATTGTTATTAATTTACTGTTATAACAATTTGTTATTATAATTTAAATATTAGATAAAAAAGAATGTCTCGAGTCCCGAATCAAAAGTGAGCTAGCTCCTACATGCACTGGCAGTAGAGCTAAAAGACTCTAGCAACACACAACTGAGGTTTGATCTCATAAGGTTTGGCCAGGAAATGTTTATGAATTTGCATATAACAGATGGCTGGGGTTTTACACCCGAACAGAAATTGGAAGAACAAAAAACGGCAGCTGCATCCTGCCCTAGAAGAGATAAGAAATTTAAGAGCAAACGACATTTTGGCAAACTGAAAACAACTTCCATAACAAGAAGAATGCTGTTGGCTTGCTTATATCCTGAAATTGACTGGAATTAAAGTTTGGAACTACAAAGCCCCAATATATGACTATGATAAGAATCAAACAATTTAGAAAAGCCTAAATGCTGGTCCCACCACTTGTTAGCCTTGTCCAGGAACACAACAGAAAAAGCAGCTTGAAATAACTAAGTCGAGGTTCAGATAAGTCAAGCAGAGAAAGAGAAGTCCATAGCAGACGTAGGGGGGTGACACCGTCGGCTTAGAATAACCCCAGAAACTAGAATCACTACCTAGGCAGAATGAATAAGATTTTTCGCTTATTTAATACTCCGATGGGAGGGCTGATACTAGTTTTGCCAGAAACATGCGTTTTATTAGAGGCATACAAATAAAGCTGAAAACTGTGATGCCCCCATAAAGCTCGTTTATTGTTATGACTAAAAACGAGATGCAATAAACTCCCTTGCATCATCCGACAAGGTAAATTACAAAAAAGGTTGACAAAGAACCAACTAACAGTACTTGACATAGATAATCATAAAGTGATGTTTGATTTATTAGTGCGTTTTTTAACTCTGTTTATGAAGTGCTGCAGAATGATTCCGAAGATGATATTTAAAGAATTAATTTTCAAAAATAATCTAATTAAAATTGATGGGTTCAAACAGTTAAGGTTAAAGCAAAAAACTGAACACCAAAAGGAAAAAGAAAGCGACTTGGATAAGTATGAGTTAACAAGAAAGAAATAAGCTAAAGCTTTAAATACATCTTTCTTATGTAATACTGGCTCATCAGCTGTAGCTAGCGAAAGTGCTGGGTCTGCAATTGCTGTTTTAGCAACTGGGGTTGGTGCGCCAGCGCTCTTTCGCATTAGGAGTCTCGGGTTTAGGTTTAAGGCGCCAAGTCTATGGTTGAAGTAGCTTTTATAAAAAAATTAACACCAAAATTACAAAAAGCACACCGCCATTGTTGCCCAACAGCATCAGCAAAAACTTTGCTCGTAAGATTACAATAAGCAAAGACATTACAGGAGAAAACATTACGACAAGAATTTCAGAAGCTTATGGCCTGACGGCGATGATTATAGACGACAGAAAATTGAACTTCAAAAGGAGTGGAGAAAGACGTTTTACTTCACGGCAGGAGACACTGATCAATTAACCAGAAGCAATTGCAAAACAAACACATGATCATATAAACCCAAAATAGAGCAAAAAAAAAAGTTTTTAACAAAAAAATATAAGTTTAACAAACAAAATTACTATTTTTTTGTTAACTAGCCTGTGTTTGGCGGGACAACTTGCAAGCTCTTCACGAACAAACGATCTTTAGGGGCGGGCCTTTTAGACGTAGTAGCACGCGCTAGAAGAAAGAGGTTTCTCCATTAAATAATACACAGGGAGGTCTGTTTTTCATAATTCTTCACCTCATACACATCTACGCTCCATATAGGTCTTGTGGCTCTAATTTCTAACATCAGCCCACCATGCCTCTCCAGAGGCATACCAAGTATCTTACTTTTAGTCCAAACGGTAAAGTTTTTGAGCCCCCCGCACATCATCTAATCTAAATTTTTATAATTTGATTGCGTTCACTGTTTAAGCCTGTTGCTTTAAAATCTTCATTGTTCATTCATGGGCGCGTAAAACACTGGCAGCCTTCTAACCCATTCTGTGTGCGTTCTCTGTACTTCTTAGTGACTTCGTATTGTCCCATAATTTTCTTTTGTGATATTGATAGGTAACAGCGTTCAGCTAGATTCCGTATCAAAGTTTTCTACTAGGTCTTGTGGATCGATGGTTGCCCTGGGAACCCTCTCTTAACTAACATGATGGTTTAAAAAAACCGCTGCTTTACAAAGGCCTTTAAACTCTTTTCCATCATCAACCCGGATCAACCTAGGATAATTACTTATAATGTACCTCATCATGTATATTTGTTGTAAAGCCACACCACAGCAGTTGAGCTTTTATCCGTTAAGGGTTCTGCGTCTTTGTATCTTGAAGGCCATGTCAACAACTGTTAGAGCATACTTTAAACTTTTTTTCTTCTAACTTTGTCATGTTGACGATACAGCAAGTCCATCAGGTGGGTGTCATATGAACTGAGTTAACAAAATCTAGGTCTTATTATTCTTTGGGGGCAGGGCAAGTATATTTGGCAAATATGCTGTTTGAAAGCCAGTCGTTTTCGCATCCTGATTCAGACACTCTAAGCAGCTTTAACTCATTTTTCATAGCAGTCTTTCCTTGTCCAAGTACCCTGAGGAAATAATATATATTGTACTTCGTATTTGTACATTCGGTATTGTTACTTCGAATTGTCCATAAGAATGGACGTATTTTAATTGTATTTTTAATTGTATTTAGATTGTTTGTGCAAGAAAATAGATTGCTCCATAGCACCTAACAATAAAACCATTTCTGCTAATTTTCTGTTCTTCGGATGGTTCATAAAATCATACAGTTCGGCGGGGGCGTTGTTAGAAACTTCTTTCCTGTCAATAAGTAATACTCATTCATTGCGTCAACAACGTCTGTAAATGTGGTGCTCTGCATGTCCCTGTTCTCTAACTTTATTATTAATAAAGTCAAAAGTGAGCAATTCGTCTTTCACGTAAGCGTCCTCTTGCCTTCGCTAGACACTTCTATGCCTAGTTTATGGCGTTCACGTCTCTCATCGGACTCTGCAATTTACGTAAACATAATAATTGCTCCAGAGAAGGCTAAAGCATTAACAATAGCTCCGCCTACCAACATAACTATCCCGCCATCTTTTTATAAATCAATATTTTTCTAGATTAATCTTTCTATGAACATAACATTTTTCTGGGATAATCCCCGAGTAACAAGAAAGGTCTTTTGATGACGCTATTCCCTGCAGTAATTACAGACTAAAACCGTAACAATGTCCTCAATTTCAAAACTTCCTAAATCCGCCGGGCTTCATTTTAAACAGTTTTTTGCTAACACGCTATAGCTATACTAAGGCCACTAATCACAAGCAAGAATGGTAAATCGTATTGATAATCTTTTTTTTCATACCTCATCCTTTTTTATTAACTAAAAAAATAAATAAAATAATCATAATACGAAAGAACTGTCTATGTTCTTTTTAATTCAGATAATCTATTTTGTATAAAGCTAAAAATAATGTTGCAAGCTAGTTTTGCGAATCTTTTCTTTCTTTGTTTTCCCCCCTTAAATCTTCCCCATGTTGGCGGTTTATTCCTAACAAACATGTTTGCAAGAGTTGAATAACTATAACGCCAACGATAGGCACTGCATAATTAACCAGCGTGTAAACGCATGTTTTAAAAGTATTATATAATTTTTTATTGCTTTTTCAAATGGCTTGTGACGAAACTATTAAAGTGTGAGGAGCAAGCAAACTACTCGTAGACCACTGCCAATAAAGAAAGATTATACTCTCTGCTGCTTGTTGAAAAACAGACAGTATTTAGGTGTTTGAAACTGAAGTATTGAACAGATTCAACCAATTGTTCCACAATCATACTTGAAAAGTACTACGCTAGGTAACGAACGGCAGTTAAGGCTCAAAAATGGTTAGATCGGTGGGTCAGACAATGATTAGTCTGTAAGCAAAGTTAGTAAGGTAAGATAGCGGCCGTTTGATTCAGAGAAGTATTAAAGTATGCCTTTAATCACAAGATCCGGGTTTTAAACAAGTCCCAAGAAAACTCTTGCATGGACATTGTACTACAGATTGGGAACGATGTTATGCCCATTCAACAGGATTAATTACTTTAATCACATTAATTTGATCATATTAAATTTAATCGCAATAAAAAAAAAGTGAGCGATCATAGAAGATATGATCGCCACAGGACAATCCGCAGGACCCTCCGCAGGAGCAGGAATGTACCACAAGTGAATATGCGCCCTCCAGTAAATGTACCACATGTGAGTAATGCTTACTACGGAGTTAAAAGTCCGGACGTGTGA
>CM031614.1:69975648-69980648 GCA_018398815.1 Conus ventricosus
AGCCTTTTTAAAATCAACAAAAGCAACATACAGTTTAGTATTTTTCTTTAAGCACTTTTGGACTAAAGCATATAATGTGAAAATATGATCAACTGTACTGTACCCTGACCTGAACCCCGCCTGCTCTTCCCCAATTTTCCTCTCCTTTTCAGCCCATTGTGTCAATCTTCTATTCAAAACATGAGTATATACTTTACTAATTATACTTGTGAGAGCTACACCTCTATAATTGTCTGGGTTATTTGGGTCTGCTTTTTTATGAATGGGTA
The DNA here is from genome assembly GCA_018398815.1 of Conus ventricosus. Taxonomy (NCBI): domain Eukaryota; kingdom Metazoa; phylum Mollusca; class Gastropoda; order Neogastropoda; family Conidae; genus Conus; species Conus ventricosus. The sequence continues at coordinate 69,975,918 of CM031614.1, forward strand.
CAATAATGGACGTTGACCACGACAAAGGAAACAATCCATGATTAAACAAATGGTTAAATAAAGAAACACAGAAATCAATCACATAGTCATTGGCATGTTTTATCATTTCACTTATTATTCTATCTGGTCCCGGGCTTTTACCAGTCGAGAGAGAGAGAGAGAGAGAGAGAGAGAGTGAATGAGTGAGAAAGAGAGGGAGAGAGTGAATGAGAGAGAGAGAGAGAGAGAGAGAGAGAGAGAGAGAGAGAGAGAGAACAGATGGATAAATCAATTGTTTAGTCAGAAGGCCATTGGCCCATTCTGATGGGACCTAGAGAATGCCAGTAAGTATTTCCATTATGAATACATGTCAACAAGGACATCAAACACCATCAGATCAATATCCAACTACCGCTAACAATACATTCGCGTTTAATGTCCCCACCTACCTACGGTGATACGGTAGACGGGGACGACCACCCTAGGACCGTGGGGCAAGGTAACCTATCTGATACTACACCACACCACCAGAACGACAAGGCATTAAGATGGGCCGTGACAATGGCACTTCGTATGTTGGATGGTAGTGTGACTCAAACTGGCCACATCTGAATGCGAACTGTGTGTTCTGTAGCACGACAACAGTGCGTCTTTCGAGAGTTTTGTATACCAACAGTGACAAGAGATACACATGACTACAACACTGGATAATTCAAGCAAAGGAATGCTCAACCCAAACATTTGTGGATAATGCGATCTGTTTCAAGAAACTAGTTCTCTGATAATTATTGTAAGCAGGCGTACACACTGAACATAGTGAATGTGTGAAATCGGTTCTCGCGTTTCTTACCGACTGCTCGGGTGTTGATGAAACCTCGAGTCTAGAAGTAAGTTAGGGCACTCTCCTTGACAGGCAGACAGAAATACAGACAGACACACAAACGGAAGTGTAAAATCATGCATGTTTTATGTCCAGAACAATACAAAACAGACAACATTTTCGACAAATATTTCTTCCTCAGACATTACCAAAAGTAAACAACATGCACGCCACAATACTCCCCTGATAAGTCAGTATGAAAATGAAACGTCTGTAGAAGACATATGTGTCAAACATGTGCTTGTGAGTTTAGTATTGAACAAAAGAGCAAAGTTACCTTCCCTTTATTGTGTGTGTTTATTTGCATTTTGACGCGTTTTCCGGTGACGTTGCGGTCTGTTCTGCATTCTGTGGGCTGTTCTTGGGTACCAGATATCTATAAAATAAAATAAAAGGGGGGGGGGGGGGAGGGGGAGGGGGGGAATAAAGGGGGGGAAAAGCAATGGAGGCGAATCATTCTCAAGTTTAAAAAATGTTCCCAATAACACTACTGATGCTTCATCATTCATTTATTTTCTTTTTATCGATTTATTTGTTTGTTTTAGCCTTTCCAATATTGACTTTGTGTGATGGAAATTTCTTGACACCGACGATTTGAACTGATACTATGACATACTTTCTGATAGCATTACTTCAGTGGCAATGATGTATATTGGCGAATAAGAAATGAGAGGCAAAGCACAGTACAGAGATCGATACTAAACACTGCTGTAGAAGAGAAAAAAACAAAAGCAAACAAGAAGTGTGTAAAATCCATGGAAGATTCTGGACAAATATTTTTAAAAACACACACCTTGAAACAGAAGCTTTCTGTATGTGTATAGTATCGCTTTGGTTTTGTTTGTTTGTTTGTTTGCTTTTGTTTCCTCTTTTCTCTCTCTCTCTCTTTGTTTTCCAATTTACAATTACCTTCAAGGATCAATGAAATCAACTGAATCGTACTCAAGTCGTCAATCAAAGTCTTCACAATCGTTCGACACTTAGCCACGGTGCGTGGCCCCGGAGTAGGTGACCATCGTCCAATCAGCTCCCCGCACAGATTTGACCGGCAGCCGATCTAGAGGTAGGGTATTCCGAGAGAACGAAAGTGAGAGGACCACTGCATCGTGTCTGAATAGACGGATGATATGGCAGCTGTTTGGGGGAGGGGGGGGGGGGGGGGGCTGGATCGGATAAACACAGGGTTGCTGGACACGATGGCGATCGCCTGATGAAATGGAGCTGGCCGACGTTAGCGAATCGGAGAGGAGGATTACCGTGGAATGCGTGTTGCTGGATATGTGTGTCTAACAATGCTGCGTATCTGTCAAAGCGTATATACAAGACATGTGAACGATCTTTCTTTCCCTTACCAGATGCGTCCTACAGATTCATATGCATGTGTTAAGTTTGTGTCAGATGATACTGTTACGTTTCCAAAGACGCCCGAACAGTTAGGAGCTATGAGTATTTCAAAGCTGTTTCTTTGAAGATATACCCCCCCCCCCCCCTACCTCAACACCGCCCCCCCCCCCCCCCCCCCCCCCCCCCCACCACACACACACATACACACTATCCATCGAAAAATGTTACATGTTCGAGCTGTAGCACTGCACCACCAACTATTCAACAAGTGCACGACATTATCAGTGAAGTCCGCCTGCTTGCTGCTTTCAATTCTTAATATTGTGCCTAGCAGGTAAAGTGGTGGTTGAATAGATCCATCCGAAAGAAGATTTAATCCCGTTAAGAAGTTTATTAAGCGTGCCCAATTCTCGTCTGCCATTTGATTGTGTAGCAGGTGTGGTCACGTGCCTACCATTAGCGCCTTTCATTGGCTCTATTTGGCGCCAATCATCGACAGAGTAGCTCACGTTGGGAGATGAGTTCACGTGCGAGATAGCTTCGCGGTCTATTTCTTACAAAGAGTGTATCAGTCCTTACTGAAATGCTGTGTTGCACGCTTATTTCGGTCAGAAATTGTGTTTAGTGACTATTGTGTGGTATGGACCCGCCATGTCTGGATGACTTTGTATGTGCTTGTTTATGAGCGTCAGGAAGGTGCGAGGTATGTATTCTCACCGTGTTTATTCATATCACACACACACACACACACACACACACTTCACATGTACTTCCCAGTGCGTTCTTTCCTGTTAATCTAATTGCATTACGTATGCATTGCTCTTCCTGGCTCATGTATAAGTTATCTGGAAGAATTTCAGACAGGCGGGAGAATCCATAATAATGCGACAGCCAACCTTGAAAGATCAGTCGTGTCGTATTTCATACTGGCCTCCACAGAAAATGAAAAAGAGGATGATAATAAGAGCTGTAATAATACTAATGATAACAGTAACAATGATAGTAATGATGATGATGATGATGATGATAATAATAATAATGTAATCATAATTCTGATAACAATAATGAAAATAACGATGATGATGATAATAATTATTATAACAACAACAACAAACAACAATTATATTAATAACATTTTTTTTTCTGTTAATACTATTCTTATGATAATGACAATAATGGTGATAACAATGGTGATGATAGTAATAAGAGTAGAAGTAGTAGTAGTAGTAGTAGTGGTAGTAGTAGTAGTGGTAGTAGTAGTAGTAGTGGTGGTAGTAGTAGTAGTAGTATAGTAGTTAGTAGTAGTAGCAGCAGTAGTAGCAGTAGTAACAGTGATGATAAGAAATAACAGTAATGACAATAATAGCAATAATAATAATGATGATGACGACGAGGAGGAGGAGGAGGAGGAGGAAGAGGAGCACATTAACTCGTAATAACGCAAGGTGTGAAATCGACTTGATTATCCCCATTTTGTTTTGGCCGATCTGAATCATTAGATTATGACACCTACGTGTTAAACGTAGGGCTTAATGTGTGAACCAGGAAGTGTGAGCCTCGTGGAGCTGTTTAACACTTTTCAACGGCCAACGTAAAGGTTTGACAAGGCTCCACGCCATTGTCTGGTATTGTAGACACCAAGCAAGAAATGCCAGAGGCCCCTGGTAGTACACAACTTATTAATGATAATCAAAACAACAATAGTTTTTCCTTCTTCTACTCCCACTCGATGTGAGTTTTTTAGAATTTCTGAAAGAGATCAACATTTCTCATCTGATCTCAGATTTGACAGAAAAAAGCTTTCTACGAACTTTCCGGAGTGTTTTTTTAAGGAGGCGTGGTTTAGTGAGTTGTGTGGTTTTAACAATCAAGCAAACAAACAAACAAACAAAACAAAACAAAAAACAACCCAATATGACTAGTGAGTTGACTTCAACGCGGTGACAGCCCTGATAGTGGTCCCTGCTCAGCGAGGCTGTAAGCAACATCATCTCATCCTTCTTTTACTACAATGCATTTGACTCAAACAAAGATGAGCCCTCTCGCTGGATGTCTGATTTGGACTGGACGCAAGTTGACTGGTCATGGTCTCGAAGGAGAGTGGACCTGCTGTGTGGTTCGTGTCCCGTCGAGGTGCCAAGAGAGACCCGTGGTCACATGGTCAGAGGTTTGACCTGTGGAGCCGACGGTCGTGAGTTCGAACCGCACGTGGGGTTGGATGTTTTCGGCTTTAAACCCCTCTCTGTCGGCCCGGCAGTAAATGGGTGTGTAGCTGATTCAGTTCAGGTAAGGTTGAAGGCGGTGGAAGGAGAGGGATGGGCGCCGCTTCCATCATGCCGTGCTCCGGACACGGTTGAAGTTTGCGACAGTTTGTCAAGGCCGATAGGATTTGGGGATTTCAGCCTTGTAAAACTGTTGACACGTATTGTGCTTTGACTTTCCAGGTGTAAATGCTTCCCTGTAGTGACTGTACACGGTGCCGTGTGAAATAAGTACAGACAGACAGTTGTGTTCTGTAACCTGATCTG
>CM031614.1:70000648-70005648 GCA_018398815.1 Conus ventricosus
GGCTGAGCTGCAAAGCAACAGGGGATGTAACCCACGCTGTAAATCAGACAAGGCGGTCCCCGGATGAGTTTTGCATTCATCCGAGCGTGAAGTTTCGTCTGGCGTGTGATCGGATTTTGGATTTAGTTCGTTAGTTAGTTAGTTTGTTCGTTTGGTTGGTTGTTTGCTCTTTCGTTCGTTAGTTAGCTAGTTAGTTGGTTTGTTAGCTGGTACGTTAGTTAGTTGGTTGGTTGGTCAGTTAGTTGATTAGTAAGTTAGGTTGTTAGTTACTTAGCTAGCTAGCTAGTTTGTTAGTTTATGGGTTTGTTGACTAGTTAATTAGTTAGCCAGTCAACTGGCTACTTAATCCGTTGAGTTATATGTTACATAATTCGTTAATCAGTCGATCAGTGAGTCGTTTGGTTGGCAAATTGGTTGGTTGGTTGGTTTGTTCGTTCATTCTTGTCTTTCACTATCACTGTGTAGACAGACAGAACGACACATATGACAGATAGGCAGGCAGGTGAAACGATAAATGGGCGGGGTTGTGGATGGATTGAAAAATGGAAAGATCAACAGAGAATAACGCAGAGAGAGAGAGAGAGAGAGAGAGAGAGAGAGAGAGAGAGAGAGAGAGAGAGAGAGGTTAATGATAGGCAGACAGACAGCCAAACAGGCAGATCGATCGATCGATAGATAGATAAATAGATAGATAGTTGGGTAGGTGGGTAGATAGACAGATAGAGAGATAGGTAGGTAAGTAGGTAGATAGATAGATAGATAAACAGACAGACAGACAGATAGATAGATAACTAGACGGACAGACAGACCTGCAGACAGAGAGATGGATGGATGGATGAATGCATGGATCACTCGCTCGCTCACTCGCTCGATCGGTCGATAGATACATACATAGATAAATAGACAGACAGACAGATAGATAGATAGATAGATTCATACATACATACATACATAGATAAATAGACAGACAGACAGATAGATAGATAGATAGATTCATACATACATACATACATACATAGATAAATAGACAGACAGACAGATAGATAGATAGATAGATTCATACATACATACATACATACATAGATAAATAGACAGACAGACAGATAGATAGATAGACAGATTGACAGCCAAACCAGCCAGCCTCCCAGAGTGATTGACTGACTGACAGATGGACAGACAGAGAAATTAGTTGTTGACCTGAGTATTTGAATAACACATGGAATAGTAGATGGATGCATTTTATTGATTGATAGACAGATAGATAGTCAGACAGACAAACAGATAAATAGATAAAAATTTGTAATTGACTGATTGGTTTATTGATCAATTGATAGATTAATTGATAAATTTACAGATGGAGTGATAATGCAATAGACAAAGAGATTGAAGGATTGATCGATAGACAGACAGATAGATAGATAGATAGATAGATAGATAGATACACAGATGGATACACAAATAAATATATATAGATAGATAAACAGTTAGATAGATAGATAGATAGATAGATAGACAGACAGATAGATAGATAGACAGACAGAGAGTTAAAAGAGAGAAAATAGAGATAGATAGATAGATAGACAGACAGAGAGTTAAAAGAGAGAAAATATATGGCGTATGCAATATTCGATAGATAGACAGACAGACAGAGAGTTCAACGAGAGAAAATATATGGCAATCTTCGATAGATAGATGGACCGACAGAGAGTTAAAAGAGAGAAAATTATATGGCCTATGCAATCTTCGATAGATAGATAGATAGACAGAGAGTTAAAAGAGAGAAAATATATGCCATATGCAATCTTCGATAGACAGACAGACAGACAGTTAAAAGAGAGAAAATATATGGCATATACAATTTCCCGTAGCATCAAACGTTTGCTGGAATGGACTTGTCCAGAGCTTTGAGAGCTGTGCAGCTAGTTCTCCTCCGCTTCCATACTGACCGATGTCCTTCTGCACCCCCTTCTCGCTTGCTGTCCCTCAACACCCCCCCCCCCCCACCCCACCCCCTCCTTGTATCCCTCTCCCTCCCCTCTTCCACCTTCTCCGGACATTGAAAGAAAAGATAGGTGGAGACGTTAGTGTAATGAAGTGTAGTGTAGCGTAGCGTAGTGTAGTGGCGCGTTGTGTAGTGTAGTATATTGTAGCTTTGATTAGTATAGTATAGTATAAACAGTACACAAGTGGGGTATGTTTTGCTCCCATAAGGAAACCTAACACAGAGTAACTTTTATTCAAGACTGGCACAGCCTTTTAAACTTGAATAAAGTCAGACAAAATACATAGACGAACAATCTAATAGTGGGGGAAAAACAAGCGCAGGCCAACAACTGAACTGTCTGGCAAAGATTTGGACTTGAGGGGAGGGGAGAGGAGTTTGAAGATGGAGAAACTGGGAAAATGAAATTAAAAAAAAAAAAAAATATGTTACAGATATGAAAACTCTTCACTAGCTGCATAAGGGAACCATCGCAATCCCTTTTGAAGGCAGATATATTTGTATTGCCTGCTCCGAGGCCTTTCGCCCGCTGGATCGGGACTGATCAGGGAGACTCGGCTGGTTGTGTCTGCGCTCCCGGCGTCAAATAGAGACACACCACAGTCCATAATACTGTGGTGTTCTCACCACCATGGGTGCAAAAAAGAATCCAATAGCACCCCCAGAGCAGCCAGCGAAGAGTAGTAAATGCAACCAAACGAAAGTGTGGGGAGGAAAAAAAGTTGTTGTAAAACTAAAGACATTATGCAAATAATATAAAATGTAGGGGACAGTCTTTGAGCCTACGCCTGAGGATCCACCCAAAGATGCAAGGGAGATCAAAAGACAAACACACAGACGGACAGAAACAAATACAAATAACCTCAATTTAATCAAAGCAAAATCGGAAATGAAATGAGGTAGGGAACAGTAAACGATAAACAGTAAACAAGTGGGGTATGTTTTGCTCCCATAAGGAAACCTAACACAGAGTAACTTTTATTCAAGACTGGCACAGCCTTTTAAACTTGAATAAAGTCAGACAAAATACATAGACGAACAATCTAATAGTGGAGGAAAAACAAGCGCAGGCCAACAACTGAACTGTCTGGCAAAGATTTGGACTTGAGGGGAGGGGAGAGGAGAGGGGAGTTTGAAGATGGAGAAACTGGGAAAATGAAATTTAAAAAAAAAAAAAAAAAAAAAAAAATTATGTTACAGATATGAAAACTCTTCACTAGCTGCATAAGGGAACCATCGCAATCCCTCTCCTCTCCCCTCCCCTCAAGTCCAAATCTTTGCCAGACAGTTCAGTTGTTGGCCTGCGCTTGTTTTTCCTCCACTATTAGATTGTTCGTCTATGTATTTTGTCTGACTTTATTCAAGTTTAAAAGGCTGTGCCAGTCTTGAATAAAAGTTACTCTGTGTTAGGTTTCCTTATGGGAGCAAAACATACCCCACTTGTTTACTGTTTATCGTTTACTGTTCCCTACCTCATTTCGGTGTGGTGTGGTGTAGTGTAGTGTACAAGTACAGTACAGTACAGTATGAGTTGTGAAGCGATTTAATGTGTAGTGTAGAGATGTGTTGTGTAGTATAGTGTAATGTACGGTACTGTAGTGTAGTTCTTTACTTTGTGTTGTACGGCGTTGAGCTATGTTGAGTTTTAATGTATGATATTGCACTGAGCTGCAGTGTGCTGTGTTGTGCCTCATTTTAATTCTCCTATATTGCGTAGTATCATACTGGATTGCATCACGTTTGATTTGCTGTAGTTAATTGCATGGTTCCGTCTAGACCTGCATCGCATGGCATCGTGTCATCATTACATCGTAATCAACAGCTTCACATCAGATTTCTCTGTGTCAGTCCTGGGCTGCTGTGCCCAGAGGAGGGAACGCTTAGCCACAGTACAGCGACACCAGCACTCTCATTCATTTTCTTCCATTTCTTTCAAATCTTTCTGCGTTTGTTTGTTTTTCTTGTCGAAGTAGATTTTTTTTCCCCAGTAGAACATTTTCCAGGGGTTGCCTTGGTTTCTTTAACGTGTTCTAAGTTTACGCTGCGCACGGCGCCTCGATTAGTCGCCTCCTCAAGAGTACGTAGCACTCCCACCCCTCCTTCATCCGGGGTGGGGGTGGGATTCGGGGGAAAGAGGGGGGAGGTAAGGAGGGTAGGGAGTAGGCATGGGAGGAGGTGGAGGGGAATTATGAGCAAGAATACAAACAGAAAACCCTGAATTCTGTCGCTTCCCTTGTGCGAGTGCGTTGGTTACTCATGGCGCCATCTTTGACATCAAAAGACTTCCAGTGTGTGTGTGTGTGTGTGTGTGTGTGTGTGTGTGTGTGTGTGTGTGTGTGCGTGCGTGCGTGCGTGCGTGCGTGTGTGTGTCTGTGTGTGTGCGTGCGCGTGTGTGTGTGTGTGTATGTGTATGTGTGTGTGTATGCGCGTGCCTGTGTGTGTGTGTGTGTGTGTGTGTGTGTGTGTGTGTGGAAATATAGATATATAGATGCATGCATACATTTATAATTCCCCTTTGGGGCAGACTTTTCCATCAAGTTACAGGAAGCCAGGGGGCTGAAAATCTAATGAACTTTATGGCTGAATGTCGGATGGTTGTGTCTGGATTATGTCTAGCTTTGTGTATAAATTCGTGCGTTGCCAGGGGTGTGAAGAGGGATTGTGGGAGTAGGGAATTGGGGGCGTTCTTATTTTGTTTTTGCCCCAACTTTTTTTTTTACATTCAGTTTAAAATTGTCCACATCCTCAGAAACTGATAAAACAGATTGTGATAATCTCCTGAAGAAAATGGGAGGAGGGGGCGGGGGCTATCTTGCACAACACCGCTACCATCAGCAAGGAAACGTTAAAAAATGAGCTGTGAATAATCTCTCTCTCTCTCTCTCTCCTCTCTCTCTCTCTCTCTCTCTCTCTATATATATATATATATATATATATATATATATATTATATATATATATATATATGTATTCTGTTAAAAAAAAATTTTTTAATGAAG
>CM031614.1:70008148-70015648 GCA_018398815.1 Conus ventricosus
TGCTCCAAACTTCATTGAAGATAACACGCTGGTAATGTTTGACACTTAAACCCAGCCACAAGGAGTGCGTGGGCGCGTTTCCAATATTTTCTTTTGTCAACAGGCTTCTAAATGGAGATGCGTAAATGAAGTAATTTAATTCCCTGGGGCAGTGATTGGACCCGAAGATCATTGAAAAGGGCACTAACAAGGCAGCGCCGTGGTGATGAATTTATCTCCGCTGGGATGAGTAGTGGATGCCTCTGTAGCCCCTTGTTCATTCACGTGTGAAAAGAACTGGGAAGAGACCGAATCGGTGTCCTGGATATTGCTCGATGGTTCGTGTTACTTTAGAAAGTTTCTGGCTGATGCGTAACACCACATCCATTCATCGTCTGATGTTGATCTCGGCGAGGTGGCATTTACTCAGTTGTACTGGATTTTGTTTTATTTCATGGAGTTTCCAAAACAGACCACTCTGACAAGGAGATGAGAAATATTGTAGAGCGTTTAACCCATTCGCAGCATGGGATTGTGTTGTAAGATGTTACATTAACATCTGAGAGTACTGTGATTGTGTTGTAAGATGTTACATTAACATCTGAGAGTATTGTGATTGTGTTGTAAGATGTTACATTAACATCTGAGAGTACTGTGATTGTGTTGTAAGATGTTACATTAACATCTGAGAGTACTGTTGTCGTGTCACAGTTGCATATTGATTGGGAAAGCACGGGCGTGTTGATTTAGTGCAGTCTGAAATTTGCGTAGTCCTCGACTTTGTTGTAATGTGTGATATTTGGTGGCGTATAACGGTTTAAAGGTTTAATCCTTCTGTTTTAATTCATAAAACGATATTTAAAGTGACCCAATTTACAGATTTGAAGAGGACACACACACACGCGCGCGCGCGCGCAACACACACACACACACACACACACACACACACACACACACACACACACACACACACACACACACACGCGGTCTCTCTCTCTCTCTCTTTCTCTCTCTCTCTCTCTATCTCTCACTCACTCACTCATTCCCATACTCACTCACTCACTCACACACACACACCATAACAAATCTATAACTACTCCCATTAGAAACTATCAAGTAGGTTTGTTATATTACGAATCATCCTCGTTCATTATAACCACTAGTTTCCGTAACCGTGCCAGTTTAAAATTTGCTATGGACACACACACACACACACACACACACACACACACACACACACACACACACACAAGCACATGCACACACGCGCGTGTGCAAATGCTATACTAACATACATACACTATGCTACACACTCGCACGCGCGCACGCGCGCGGGCGCGCGCGCCACACACACACACACACACACACACACACACACACACACACACAATACTCACACGCACGCGCGCGCACGCACACACACACACACACACACACACACACACACACACACACACACACACACACACACACAGCGAGAGAGACAGACAGAGAGAGAGAGAGAGAGAGAGAGAGAGAGAGAGAGAGAGAGAGAGAGACAGAGACAGAGACAGAGAGAGACAGAGACAGAGAGAGAGAGGGTGGGCGAGATAATATGATAAGATATTTGACCACATCGGTCAGAGATCTGCAAAACACTGTCTCTGGCCAGGGCAAAGTTTGTTCAAGCATGTGACTCAACAATTAACCTATTGCATTATTCCCCCTTTCCACCTCTCTTTCCCCTCAACAATTAACCTCTTGCATTATTCCCCCTTTCCACCTCTCTTTCCCCTCAACAATTAACCTCTTGCATTATTCCCCTTTCCACCTCTCTTTCCCCTCAACAATTAACCTATTGCATTATTCCCCCTTTCCACCTCTCTTTCCCCTCAACAATTAACCTATTGCATTATTCCCCCTTTCCACCTCTCTTTCCCCTCAACAATTAACCTATTGCATTATTCCCCCTTTCCACCTCTCTTTCCCCTCAACAATTAACCTATTGCATTATTCCCCTTTCCACCTCTCTTTCCCCTCAACAATTAACCTCTTGCATTATTCCCCCTTTCCACCTTTCATTCCCCTCAACAATTAACCTCTTGCATTATTCCCCCTTTCCACCTTTCATTCCCCTTTCGCCATCCCTCTCCCTCCACCCTCCTACCACTCACCCCCCCCTTCCCCCCCCCCTCACTCACTCTCTCTCCACTCCCAGACAGTTGTTCAAGAAAAACACCACAGGTAGTAAGTAAGAAGCCAAGTATGTAACGAAGTTGGGAAGAAGTATATCATATTCATCAGTTAATGAATCACGGGGTCAGTACATCCATGAAGAAAAGAAAGTTCATGAAGGCTACAAATACAACAGAAATCCGTGCCGACAATTTCTTTTTTCTTGAGGAATGGCATCGGCCGGGACAGATACCCGGAAGCTGGTGATGTCCAGATTGGTGTTCTTCATTGTCTTCTGCCAGCGTCACGTGACTGACTGCCAAGTTAACTGACTGCCAAGTTAACTGACTGCCAAGTTAACTGACTGCCAAGTTAACTGACTGCCAAACGAATAGGGGGAAAAAAGTTACAAAACAGATGCAACGCGTTTAGACCTGCTGGTCTCTAGGCAAGCCAAAAACGAGCAAAGGACACTGGGAATAGCTTCGTTGTTCTTTTATGTCAGTGGGGCGTGCGTTCCTTAGTCCACTTAAATTGCGCAGTCGAACGGAGAGAACTGAAAAGTTAGGGAGGGAAGGATTTTTTTGAATCAATGAATTTTAATCAATTAATGGTAATAATGTACTACTACTAATAATGATATCAGTATGCATATGAATCATGAAATAAAGCTACAGTGATAACGTAGAAAAGATACACATCATGAAAGTCAGATGAAATGAAACAAAAACGTTTAAAGGGAAAATAAAAAAAAATGAAGGTTAAGATACTATTACATAACTAGGTTTTTTTGTTGTTGTTTTTTTTAAAGAAAACTAGAATCAAATGAATTGAGTAAAAAATACTCAATGATTTTTCTTTGTTTTCTGGTTTGGTTATAAATAAAAATAAATCAGCGGCTATGTGGCCAAGTAGTAAAAAACATAGTACAGACAGCTTGTATGGCTTTACGTGGAAAAATAAAGTAAAGATTCTGGGTATTTATTATGAGAATGATAAACCGGCATCTCTAGTTGAGGACAATTGGTTGCAAAGAATAGAAATTATTCAGAGAATTATTCACTCCTGGGAAAAAAGAGATCTCAGTGTAATGGGTAAAATACATATCATTAAAACATTTCTTATTTCACAAATGGTCTATATGTTATGCAAACATTTGTTATTCCTGATAAGGTCTTATCAGATATAAATCGCATGCTTTTTAGATTTCTCTGGCGTAAAAAGCATTGTAATCGAAAGGCATTTGAAAAAGTTAAAAGAAACGTAATGTGCAGTGAGTATGAAACAGGAGGATTAAAAATGATAGATCTAAGACAGATGCAATCTGCTTTTCTCCTGTTATGGGTTGTAAGAATCTGTAAAGCCACAAACAATGAAAGATGGACTTTAATTCCGAGAAAAATATTTCTACCCTTTGGTGAGAATGTCACGTGTTTTTATGCAAATACTAAAAGCGCACTTTTCAAAGGTTTAGACAAGATACATTCACATTTTTGGAAAATTACTCTGAAAACATGGCTAAATCTTAATAAACATGAAGGTATCTCACCCTTTCCTTCTTTACTGTGGAATAACCAACACATAAAATATCGAGGAAATGTCCTTTTCTTCCCTGACTGGATAAAGGGCAAAATACTGAATGTTAGTGACATGTATGGTCCAAATGGGATGTTTTCATACCAGGACGTGGTCAACAAGATAGGAGCCTCCCCTGCAAGGATCTTAGAGTATAACGTAGTGTCAGCGGCCACACAGACTTTTATTACTAGGGTTAGTGAACAAGATAGATATGATATAGATTTTTCAGAACCACCTCTTTTTTGTAACAAAAAAACGTATATCTTGCAAGGATTTCCGTGTAACTTTGTGTTCCCTCAGTTACACAGAGCCATGTGCAGCCCGTTTTTGGTCAAATAAATATGGACTGGAGTTAAATGAAAATATATGGAAGATACCCCGCTTGTGCACAAAAGAAACTAGACTGAGAGTTTTACAATGGAAAATTCTACAAAATATATACCCGACTAATATAATGCTATGCAAAATGAAAGTCAGGGATAATCGAAATTGTTCATATTGTAATGATGAAATTGATTACATCGAACATTTCTTTTTTCATTGTCATAAGGTTAGTTCGTTTTGGAAATTTGTCAGTCAATACATATTAGCTGTATATAACATAAAAATCGTGTTTGCTGAAGAAACTGTGCTTTTTGGAATTCTTGGACAAGAAAATATTGATAGACATACGCTACTGAAAATAAACCACATTGTGATTACTGCAAAGATGTGTATAAGTATTTACAAAAAAACCGGAATCTAGGCTGCCAATTTCAGTCATATTCGAAAATCATTTGCAACTGAGGAAAATATAAAGAGATCTCATTCATGCATTCAATCTTACACACGCACATATACACACACACGCACGCGCGCGCGCGCGCGCACGCACGCACGCACGCACGCACGCACGCACGCACGCACACACACACACACACGTGTGTGTGTGTGTATGTTTCTTTGTTTGTTTGTTGTTGTTTTTTTAGAGAGGGGTGGGGGTGGGGGTGGAAGTGGGGGCGGAAGGAGGTGGAGGGTGGGTGTGGAGGGTGGATGGATGTTGGGGTGGGTGGGTTGTGGTGGTAGTGGTGGTGTGACGTGAAGAGCTCTCACGCGCTTGGGTAGGGGGAGGGAGAGAGAGCCGAGCAATCGGGACCAATGATCTCCTTTCAGGCGTGTGTATATACGGAATTGGTTGCTTGCGCTTAATTTTGCTTTAGTATAGTGTCTTTAACAGGTAGTTTCCATTATTAACATATTTGAGAGAGAGAGAGAGGGGGGGGGAGGGGGGGAGAGAGAGGTGTGTGTGTGGGTGTATGTAATGAATAACTGAAAATGATTAAGTCCTCTGTCTCATCTATGTTGTTTCCTTTGTATAAGCAACACATTATCCGAGTGAGTGTGCTAGTACACCACACATTAGAACATTAACAAACCCAGACACTGTCTGTCTGTCTGTCTGTCTCTGTCTCTCTCTCTGTCTGTCTGTCTGTCTGTCTGTCTGTCTCTCTCACTCTCTCTCTCTCTCTCTCTCTCTCTCTGTCTCTCTTCTCTCTCTCTCTCTCTCTCTCTCTCTCTCTCTCTCTCCCCTTTCTCTCTTTGGGAAAATCGAAAAAAAAAGAAAAAAAAAGAAAAAAAAAAGAGAAAGAAAATAATTAAGTATTAAGTCCTTTGTTTCATTTATATTGTTCTCTTTGTATATGCAGCACATGCTCAGTGTGAGAGTGCCAGTACACCACACATTAGAACATTAACAAACCCAGACATTTTGTATCAAACACCAAAACACTAAGATCAGCAATACTATGTCCATTTGTAAGAGAACATATAGACTACGCATGGTGTGAAAGGGACTGCTTGGAGAGGAAAAAAAGAAAAAGAAAAAAAAAAAGAAAACTAGTAGTGGAAATTACTTTTTTTTTTTTTTGCTTTTTGTTTTTTTTGGCAGATGAAGAGGACAGTGTGAAGCACCAAATAATGAAGAGGTGGATTTCGGCCTTAGGGAGAAAAAAAATCACCGCCTTAGGTGCTCCATTGATCCGATAACTGATGCCAATAAAAAAAAACAAAAAAAAAAAACAAAAAAGAATCAAATGAATTTTGTGAGTGAATTTGACGGAAGGTTGAAGGTTCTGGACTAAGCTAACACTCTGAAAGAAATCGTTCAGATGAGAAAGTCGCTACCAGGCTCACAATATTCAACAAGTTCATTGACATCCCAATCTCTCTCAAAGATGGACAACTCAACTGCTAAGTGTTCCACAAATTCTCCGACTCGAATTCATGACCAGATGACAAAATTACCCACCACTCATCAACAAATAACGAGGCGTCCATATTCCGAATAGCTCCACTTTACGAAGACTCCACCCCAGTGAAGAAGACTCGATGAAACGAAAGCGGCCCAGATCGCTTCAGCAAGTGTGGCCACCCCAGTACCGTCATTAAATGAAGCGCCATCAGCTGCTCCAGAACTGTGTCCAAGTCCTCTGCCTTACGAGTCTGAACCACAGACACAGCTACACCCATCTTCTCTTCTTCCATCCTCACACGCTTCCCATCCCCAGGCTCCTCAAGTCCAGCTGGCTCATAGTAGATCACAAGACCTGCTCATCAAACTAGACCAATGGTCACTTTCTATTGTGAAAAAACCCCTCTTAGTTGTCCGCTCCAAACTGAACAAAACCGCCGTGGCAAAGCCAGCCGGTACCTTTCCCTGCTTCTAAAGCCATCTACAAAACATGACTCTCACCAAGTCAGACACTGTTCTGCATGGCTCCAGAGGCTCATTCAAAATCAAACGAACGTTCTCCTGTCGGAGCCGCGTCACTGTTCACGCCAGCTGTTTTGGATTTTGTTGAAGCATCTACGTAGGTGAGATGTTGCATACATGACGCGCGTTTCGCTGACCATCTGGTTGACATCTGTCTCCACTGAGCCAAACCATTCGTTCCACATTAGAAAAGTAGTTAGACTCAGAAAAAAAACTTACTTGGAGAATATTTCGACAGGGTCGCCCTGTCTTCTTCAGCTCACTGTTGCTGTTGTGGCAGCGAGGCCTGGTGGGGCGACTGTTGTGTGGGGTGAATGGTTGTCAGGATCTGATTGTAGATGGGCGAAAGTTCAAATCCTTGATCTCTGTTCAGGCTGGGGCGTCTGGTCTTGCTTTCGATGGCTCCTTTAACTTTTCTTTTTGTGAGGAAGGGCTCTGTAGATAAGACCTTGGTCGCCCCACCAGGCCTCGCTGCCACAACAGCAACAGTGAGCTGAAGAAGACAGGGCGACCCTGTCGAAATATTCTCAAAGTTTTTGATTCTGAGTCTAAGTACTTTTCTAATGTCGAATCCAGAATCCAGAAACCTATATTCTTATTCGTCCCACAGTTCATTCTCCGTGACACAACTTCAGCCATTAAGATCATGGTCCTAAGGCAGCTGCAGAGTGACAGCTCTGAGCGCACGATGCAGGAATCCCATCGGAATGGCAGACTGGGGGGAGCCTTTGCCCACTTGTCATCAACCCCCAGAACTAGCTTTCCTCTCCGTCCCTATGCAGTGCCCGGCACCTTTTACACTCTACAACGCCACAGCACACTACCACACATTGATTGTGTTGTTCATGTGTTCCCATGTACCTCTTTTTTCTTGTTTTCCTTTCCATTCTACTTAATTTATTTACCTATGCATTCGTTTGTTGTTTGTTCGTTCATATTATTCACAAATGTATTTACATCTTTACCTTTTTGTGTATTTCCATATCTTTTTATTTCGCAAGATTTTTTTTCCTAATCATCTTTTTATTTCATTTTGC
>CM031614.1:70018148-70023148 GCA_018398815.1 Conus ventricosus
CAGTAATGATTGGCACGACAGCAATAGCTGAAGGGGTGAAATAAACTTGATCATTTTAAATTGTATTGATTCAGTGAAGTGTCATTGTGTATGTCCTCTCCATTCCGTTACTTCCCACTCCACACACACACACACACACACACACACACACACACACACACAACACACACACACACAGAGCCATCACAGGGATCGTCCTGTTAACAGACCTCCAGTCTTCTTATGACAACCCACCGGAGGAGACACTGCACTGCTGGCGAGTCAAATTAAGTGGTTTCCGGTACTGCCTGTTTGATGCACGTGACACGGTTCACTATTTGACTGACAACAACAATTCCTTGGTTAGCGTGCGTGATATCCGATATTCTGGGTGCGCGGGGGGGGGGGGGGGGGGGGGGGGAAGAGGGGGGGAACGTGGAGGAGTGGTCTCACCACGTCCATTCCAAAGAAAAGTCCTCATGAATTTCCTGACTCTGTAGACTTTGGAATCAACTCTCCACTTCAGTGGATGTGACGGGGAATCAACTGTCCACTTCAGTGGATGTGAAGGGGAATCAACTGTCCACTTCAGTGGATGTGAAGGGGGATCAACTGTCCACTTCAATGGATGTGAAGGGGAATCAACTGTCCACGTCAATGGATGTGAAGGGGAATCAACTGTCCACTTCAATGGATGTGAAGGGGAATCAACTGTCCACTCCAGTGGATGTGAAGGGGAATCAACTGTCCACTTCAATGGATGTGAAAGGGAATCAACTGTCCACTTCAATGGATGTGAAGGGGAATCAACTCTCCCTTCACTGGATGTGAAGGGGAATCAACACTATACTTCAATGGTTGTGAAGGGGAATCAACTCTATTCTTCAATGGATGTGAAGGGGAATCAACTCTATTCTTCAGTGGATGTGAAGGGGAATCAACTCTTCACTTTAATGGATGTGAAGGGGAATCAACTCTCCACTTCAGTGGATGTAAAGGGGAATCAACTGTCCACTTCAAGGGATGTGAAGGGGAATCAACTGTCTTCAATGGATGTGAAGGGGAATCAACTCTATACTTCAGTGGATGTGAAGGGGAATCAACTCTCTTCAATGGATGTGAAGGGGAATCAACTGTCTTCAATGGATGTGAAGGGGAATCAACTGTCTTCAATGGATGTGAAGGGGAATCAACTCTCTTCAATGGATGTGAAGGGGAATCAACTCTCTTCAATGGATGTGAAGTGGAATCAACTGTCTTCAATGGATGTGAAGGGGAATCAACTCTCTTCAATGGATGTGAAGGGGAATCAACTCTCTTCAATGGATGTGAAGGGGAATCAACTGTCTTCAATAGATGTGAAGGGGAATCAACTCTCTTCAATGGATGTGAAGGGGAATCAACTCTCTTCAATGGATGTGAAGGGGAATAAACTCTCTTCAATGGATGTGAAGGGAAATCAACTCTCTTCAATGGATGTGAAGGGAAATCAACTCTCTTCAATGGATGTGAAGGGGAATCAACTGTCTTCAATGGATGTGAAGGGGAATCAACTGTCTTCAATGGATGTGAAGGGGAATCAACTGTCTTCAATGGATGTGGAGGGGAATCAACTGTCTTCAATGGATGTGAAGGGGAATCAACTCTCTTCAATGGATGTGAAGGGGAATCAACTGTCTTCAATTGATGTGAAGGGGAATCAACTGTCTTCAATGGATGTGAAGGGGAATCAACTCTCTTCAATGGATGTGAAGGGGAATCAACTCTCTTCAATGGATGTGAAGTGGAATCAACTGTCTTCAATGGATGTGAAGGGGAATCAACTCTCTTCAATGGATGTGAAGGGGAATCAACTCTCTTCAATGGATGTGAAGGGGAATCAACTGTCTTCAATAGATGTGAAGGGGAATCAACTCTCTTCAATGGATGTGAAGGGGAATCAACTCTCTTCAATGGATGTGAAGGGGAATAAACTCTCTTCAATGGATGTGAAGGGGAATCAACTCTCTTCAATGGATGTGAAGTGGAAATCGAAACTCAAACAGCTACGAGAACAGGCAGTGAAGGGTTACAGACTCACACACTTTTTTTAATCAGTATGGATGATGAATTAATGTTATTGAATTCCTTTCGTTTGGTTTGAGACTATGTGACAAAGCAGAACCCAATGCCTTCTTCCTATTTGTGTCAATCTGCCTTTGTATCTAGCTATACCACCTGTCATGTTAGATCCCGCCATCAACCAGGTCCGAGAGATACAGGCACCTGTTGTGTTGGTCAGGAGGGGCTTTGAGACGCGTGCCTCAGATGATGAAACCCGACTGTCTTTCCCTCTGAAAACAGAGCTCACACTGGATAGCAGTTGAGGAACACAACGACAAGTATCTGTCTGTGATGGGGCTTGAACTCACAGCCCGTACTCAGTGACGTAAAATTGCGCCGTGATGGCTGGTTGTCTAAGCGTTTTCTTGTTTGTAGCCCAGCCGACGGTATGGGGCGTTACTGAGAGCTAGACGAGAGGATCAGAGGGCGAGGTAGAGAGCGGGGGAATTCAGCGAGGATGGTCGATCAATAATGCCCGCCCCCCTGTGCCTGTGACTGGGAAACACTTGAGCAAATTAAGAAGATCACGGCTAATTGTAGCGTGCGGCGTTTCTGTGGTATACATCATCTTTGTTTCTTTGCTGTTCTTATTTACTTATTTTCTTTTTTTTGTTTTGTTTTGTTTTGTTCGTCGTTTTTCCTTTTTTTCTGTCTCTTTACTCTTCTCTCTTACCATCCTTTCTACTTTCCTTCTGTCTCTTCTTTCGAGTCGTGTGTGATTGGGAAATGCTCGGGCAAATTGAGGAAGAAAACCCAAATTGGAAGTTGATTTTCGCTTTGTTTTTGTTTTGGGAGGGGTGGGGAGGGGGGGGGGGGGGCGGTTGCAGATAGTTTATTTCTCTCTCTGCTTTGTGCTTCCTTTGTTCATCCCTTTGTTCATCAGTTCTGTGTTTGTTTGTTTCAGCACGCTGTCCAATTTTTTACATGCCACACACTTGATTGATGGGAACAGGGACGAATGACACGTTTTTGTTTGTATCATAATCTTCTTCCTGTTTTACCGTCATTGTTGTGCATAACAGAAGGGGGAGGGGGAGGGGGGAGGGGGAGGGGGAGGGGGAGGGGAGGGGGAGGGGAGGGGAGGGGGGAGGGGGGAGGGGGTCTCCACTTCAACAGAAAGGGCAGCTGTAAAACAAGACATGAAAACAGATTAGCCAAGGTTTATCTCCCCCTGTCTTTCTTCATTCTTTTAAAATCACAGGCTTCTCATACGGCCACGTAAAATGGAGTAATTCAGTTTGTTTGCTGTGGCAATCATTGGGACTGGTTGTAATTCAATGTTCGCTGCTTGAATGAGCTGCAAATTGATTGCCCACAGAAAACAAATTGCACAACGAAGGCCAATTTCCTGTCCTAACTCACATGGTATGATTTGCACACCACAATGACAAACACCTTAGAAATGACATCAGCTGATTTCTGTGTATTCGTTCGTTTCCTAGAGAGTGCTGTCAATAACTAGAATCTTCAGGCTTGTTCTTTATGAATTTGATTTTTAATGGGAGACGTCATCCTATGACTGATTTAAGAGGGGTGGGACCAACACACGCATACGCGCGCGCTCACACACACACACACACACACACACACACACACACACACACACACACACACACACACACACACACACACATTAGGTGAGACCTAAATGAAGGGGCTGGCTGGGAAAATCTGATGAACACCTATTATTCTGCAAGTTTGTTTATGCTAGTGCTTGTAATTACCAACAAAATTTCAATACAAAAGTTATCTTTGCTCTCTCTCTCTCTCTCTCTCTCTCTCTCTCTCTCTCTCTCTCTCTCTCTCTCTCTCTCTCTCTCTCTCTGAAACAGGACGGTAGCATATATTCACTTTGTTACACATGTCAGTAAAGAAAAACTGTTGAAGAAGTATGCCAAGCATCATCTTGTGAGGAAACAAAAGAAAGTGAGTAAGTAAAGGAAACAGTAGGAAAACAGCCTTGGCATCCAAAAAAAAAAAAAGATTACTTATAGTATAACAAATAATATGAACACATAAATGGAGGGGCAAAAAGAAACAGTTGAGGACAGAAAGAAAAAAAAGGAAACTACGAAGGAGAAAAAGACAGGACCAACACAGAAAAGAAAAAAAAAAGGGGGGGGGGGGGGGCGGAAGAAAAATAAGGACTAGTAAGGTGAAGTAAGGTAACGTTGCTTACAGCCCAGGCGACCGCAAAGGGCCATATCAGGGCTGTCACCACGTTAAAATCAACACACAAATCATTCATTCACACCATTCTTTAAAAGAGTAAAGGAGTTAAAGAAAAAGACACAAGAATAGACAAATAAAGAAAGACGGGAAGAACACAGCATTCACAGACATGAAAGCGAAACGGGGGGTGGGGGGGGTGGGGGGGGTGGGGGGTGGGGGGGGGTAAGCGCTTTCCCCTGTACGAAACGCCGAATACAATACAGATAACTAACAGGGAACTAGAAATATCCAGACAGGTGTTCTTCTTCATTGGTCGGTGCCCGCATTACGTCACACCAACATGGATTCGCTTTCAGTGTGTGCACCACGGGCGATAATCCACAATGCTCCATGCGCTGAAGGAAGTTCTGGCTAATGATGACGCAAGCCGCACGTGTGGAGAGAGCACGATAAAACTCTAGGACTAGGCACAGGGTCAGTGAGAATGGCCAGTCATGACGCCACTGTTCTTGGCTTTGCCTGGCCGGTCATGACGCCACTGTTCTTGGCTTTGACTTGCCAGTCATAACGCCACTGTTCTTGGCTTTGACTGGCCAGACATGACGCCACTGTTCTTGGCTTTGACTGGCCAGTCATGACGCCACTGTTCTTGGCTTTGACTTGCCAGCCATAACGCCACTGTTCTTGGCTTGTTGCTCGTGCACTGGCGACATTTACATAACACTGAAAAATGAATTTTGGGATAA
>CM031614.1:70045648-70048148 GCA_018398815.1 Conus ventricosus
TGGTTGGTTTTTTGAAAACTCAGGAAGGGAGGAAACTCACTAACACCTAACTCCTGGTCATATACTGATATTTCGAAACTTGGTTGTTTCTCCTCAGTGACCGCGGAAAGTGGTAATTTGACTCCTCTGCCTTTTCGGTTTTAAGAAGAATGCTATCCCAGAAAAGGCTGGTGTGCAATACCGTAGTATGTTTGTTTAGTTTTCAAAAAAACCAACCAAAGGTTTCCGCGATCACTGAGGAGAAACAACCAAGTTTCGAAATATCGGTATATGACCAGGAGTTATGTGTTAGCGAGTTTCCTCCCTATTGGAGATTATAAGCTTGCTGAAGGCTCATTTTGAGAAGCATTTATTCTATTTTATTTTTCCGCATCCACCCACTTGAGCACATACTGTTAGTTAGGCAGTATTAAATACCACTGCAGATATAAATGCTTATCTCCCCCTATTTCTTCAATCTAAGACATAAGAGCAAGCTTTGTTTATAATTCAATATTTCTTGCAGTCATTGCAACACCGAGCTGCTCTGTAAGTTGCTGGAATGGTGCTCAGTACTTATACTTGGAATTTATTAGTTTTTTGTGTATATATATATATATATATATATATATATATATATATATATATATATCACGCATGTGCACACACACACACACACACACTTGACATTCCACGTGATTTTTCTAAAACACTTTTTTGCGTTGATTCCAAATCTGTTCTTCAAGCAATGGAATCTATTGCTGCTACCAGTCGCGCCGAGATTATCACCGAACTAAAAATTCTGATCCATTTCCTTACATGTAGAGGGATAACAGTGGACTTTTGCTGGATTCCGTCACACTGTGGGATTGTAGGAAATGAATGGGCAGACAGAACTGCCCGTATGGGATCCAAAAATTCTGAAAATTCTGTCTGTATCAAAATACCTTGGAGTGTTCATGAAGCCTATGGACTCTTAAAAAGAGTCTCTTTTGAGTCTTTTTATAACGTACTCTTTAAAATACATGCACAAGGTTCTTCACTGAGTTGCTGTTCAAGAACTCAGAAATCTGCTCGTCCATCTAACTCGTCCATTCAAATTCGTAAACTGTAGACAAAGACGTATGTACATGTACACAAATTTCGGAAACTGGAATCTCTCTTTTATAGGCTTAAAGTTAACGCTCTTCGTACAAAATTCCACAGAAATTTACAATGTGCCTGTGGAGCAGTCGACAGTTTCAATACTCCGCATTTTCTTTTTAACTGTTTCTATTTTAACTCATCTGTCTCCAACTACCGACAAAAAGATTCCCTATGCATTTTCCAGAATCTTCACGCCTTTTTGACGTTTGTACATTCGTTGATGTTAAGCCCAGTTGGCTCGTTTGTATAAATATGTCCAGTTTTTTGTTGTTTGTTTTTTTGCTTTGTATTTTATCTTTTAGGTTGTTACATTTAGAACAGTATTTTCTTTTCAATTCAATTATTGTCAAAGTCGCACGGGCACACTCACGCGCGCGCGCACACGCACGCACGCACGCACGCACGCACGCACGCCGCACGCACGCACGCACGCACACACACACACACACACACACACATTCGTACGTAGGCCTATACTAGCATTTTGCATACACTATTTCCATTTCTCTCATCCACTCATTTCTGCATTGTTTTGCCTAATATCACTTTAACTGAACAAACGTTAAATTGAAGAACTAACTCACACACACACACACACACACACACACACACACACACACACACACACACACACACTGACTGAAACCATTTACTGTCAGATTAACATAGTGTTGTACTCACACACACACACACACACACACACACACACACACACACACACACACACACACACACACACACACACGCATACACTCATTCTGTCTCTGTCTGTCTGTCTGTCTGCCTGTCTGTCTCTCTCTCTCTCTGTCTCTCTGTCTCTCTCTCTCTCTCTCTCTCTCTCTCTCTCTCTCTCTCTCTCTCTCTCGAAATAGAGTTAACATGGGTCCACGTTTGCCACAAAGGTGCACGGTAATTTGGGAGCGTGCCGGTGTTCCCGGGTTCTATGTTCCCCAGTAGCGCTGTTCCCCGTGTCTCTGTTCCCCAGTGTCGATGTTCCCGACCGAAAAAGCGTGCCGCTGTTCCTGTACCGGTGTTCCCCAGGTTCTCTGTTCCCCAGTAGCGCTGATCCCCAAACGGATTTCAATGCACGTTAGCGCCAGTACGGGCCCTACTGAACAAGGAGAGGTTGCGCCGGGCACGTCCCAAGGTAAACAAAATAATAGGGGGAAAAAATGCACATGCTCACCCCCTCCCCTCCCCACCGAGAGAGAGAGAGAGAGAGAGAGAGAGAGAGAGAGAGAGAGAGTTGCACGTGCCCCACGCATGTCAACTCAGGTTGTTCCCATTTCAACCGCGACATTGGAAGTGTCATCGCGCTTCTGTCGTCTGCGAAGTGTGTCACTTGGCGTAGCCCCAGGGCGCATTGCCCGGCACC
>CM031614.1:70053148-70063148 GCA_018398815.1 Conus ventricosus
GAGCCACATGACAAGATCCATTTAGCAAATTGTCTTCAAAAGAGAAAGTGATCACGCAACCTGCATTAAAATGTTTCATGTATTGGCCTACGTAAAGCGCCAGATATTTAAAGGAAAAAGGTTAAAAAAGAGTTCGTTAGGTTGGGAACGAAGATTTCATTGTTACGGGGGGGGGGGGGGGGGGGGCTTACTCCACTAGCATCAGCACCCTCCCCGATTATTTATATGTGCATGTCATTTAGCGCCAATCTAGATTAGCTTGTTCATATTTAGCTCTTTCTTTTTTTTTAGGTATATTTGTATGATTAACATTACATACAAATAAGTTATTAGGGTTGATTTTTGTTCTATATTCGTTTAAGCATTGAACATTTGCTTAGTTCATATTTGTCGTCACATCCGTTCCTCCCCTCCCCCCCCCCCCCCCCCACCCCCACCCCTCCTTCGTCACAAGACCTTTTGGCAATGACAGAATCCAAGTGTCAAAGTGTCAGGTGTCTCACCACGTTGTCTATGTGTCTGGTGTGTCTCTTTCAACACCAAACGAAAACAACAACAACAACACAACAACAGCAACAAAGTCACTGACAGAATTAGCATTCGCTCTACTAAACAACGGGCGTGGCTGAACAAGTTGCCGCCACATCTACAAAAACTAAAAACCCTATCATTAAGAGGGGGGGGGGGGGGGGGGGGGGGGAAGAAGAAGAAAAAAAAAAAACAGGCGCACAGATCGAAGACACAAAGTAGCGTCGGTGATATCAATACTCCTCTGAACCCGGGTTTGGAGTCATTAAGCCGGCGATCGATCGGACCTCGGTGATTTTTTTGTTTTGTTTTGTTTTGTTTGTTTTGTTCAAATTAAAACCAGGAGCAGTCGGCTGGCAATCCTTTTCAAAGAGATGCTGGAGACCGGGGGGTTGGAGAAAGGTGACAAGTGTTATTACCTGTGCCCCACAGAGGGAAAATGCTCCCGACCGTAGACAGGGGAGATGACTTCATTCAGCGACTAATGTCTGTCTGGGTTAGTCGGTGTGCGCGTCGGTTGGTCGGTCGGTGGGATGGTCGGTCTACTGGTTGTCTGGCTGGCTGGCTGGCTGGCTGGCTGGCTGGTTGTCCTAGGTTCTGTCTTTCCCTGTTTCTGTCTCTGTTGTTTTTTGTCTCTCTGTCTCCTTGTCTGTCTGTCTGTCTCTGTCTGGCTGTTTGTCTGTCTGTCCGTCTGTCCGTGTATCTGTCTGTCTGTCTGTCTCTACTTCTCTGTGTCACTCTTTCTCTCTCTCTCTCTCTCTCTCTCTCGCTCTGTCTGTCTCTCTCTCTCTCTCTCACTCTCTTTCTCTGCGTCTGTCTCTGTGCCTCTATCTCTCACTATCCCTCCATCTTTCTGTCATTGTCTTTGTCCGTCTGTCTGTCTCTCTTTCTGTCTATTTCTCTGTCTGTCAATGTGTCTGTCTGCCAATCTTTCCGTCCCTGGACTACACGTCTATCTATCTGTCTGTCTGTCTGTCTGTCTATCTATCTATATCTGTCTGTCTGTCTATTTATCTATCTCTAAATAAATGTGTGTGTGTGTGTGTGTGTGTGTGTGTGTGTGTGCGTGTGTGTGTGTGTGTGTGTGTGTGTGTGTGTGTGTGTGTGTGTGTATGTGTGTGTGTGTGTGTGTGTGTGTGTGTGTGTGTGTGTGTGTGTGCGTGCGCGCGCCTTTGTGTGTGTGTGT
Source organism: Conus ventricosus (assembly GCA_018398815.1). Classification (NCBI taxonomy): domain Eukaryota; kingdom Metazoa; phylum Mollusca; class Gastropoda; order Neogastropoda; family Conidae; genus Conus; species Conus ventricosus. The sequence goes on from CM031614.1 coordinate 70,054,863, forward strand.
GTGTGTGTGTGTGTGTGTGTGTGTGTGTAATTGTCACAGTCAAAATTCAACACAACCAAAGTGTGGTCCGTCGCCGGCCACTTCAACTGGACATAAGTCCAAACGCAGACATTGTGGGCGCCACGTAGACGGGCCCATGGTTCGGATCTAGCCAATTAAGCATAGGGGAGAGGCTCCACAGAGACGGTCTGTCCAGCCAGACGACTAAGCGGCTTTGACCGACGCCTCGATGTCTAGCGAGACGAGTCGTAGCGCCTGGCTCAGGCTCATCTAGCCAATTTGTGAACCAGCGCCATTGTTAGTGACGTCGCAGGTTAAAGCAGGAAAGGGAGAGGGAGAAGGTAGTGTGTGGTGGGGGTGAAATCTAGCTAATCAATTAAATGACCAATTGACCCACCACAGAGAGTAAGGCGTGTATGGCATGACTGGCATGATTTGAACATCCAATGGAATTAGAGGGAGATAACTTCGGGTAAAAATACTGACCAATGGTACTCGCCCTTGTTGGACAGATCGGAACGAATAAGAAGGATGTGAGAGGGAGAGAACGGGGGAACGAGGGGAGAACGAACAGAGAGACAGGAGGAGAGGTCTGAGGGTAATCTCTGAGGAGAGAAGAGCAGAGAGAGATGAGGGGAGGAGAGAAAAGCAGAGAGATGAGGGGAGGAGAGAAGAGAACCAAGTTGAGAGATTAGCATGAGATAGTCTGCAGAGGAAGGACTGAGGAGAGATGTGGAGAGAGAGAGCTGCTAACTAATGAGGAGGAAAAGAAAGAAAAGAAAAAAAAGAAAGAAAGACAGTGATTCGTGAATAGTTAAGTTCACCTGGCCAGGTAAAGTAGAAATCTATTTATACCCGGGTTAGTTAATGATGTTTTAGACAAATGATTTTGTGAAGTTCAGGAAAGAGAGAATGTTTTATTTTGTTTGATTCCATATGCATTGATGTTTCGTTCTATTGAACATGTGTAGTAAAGTTATAGACTTTACTAGTGGTTTGATGTGACGAATGCATGATATTATGATGAGATTGTAAGCAAGCTGTGAGTGTGTTTGGGCTGTGCGCTAGTCCTTCCTCCACTGACATCACCCGAGGTTGACAATTTATTGGCGAGCCTGCCAGGATATTCTGGCCCATTTATTATAATTGTTCAACTTCTCAGAGAGGAAGCTGGGTGGGATTCAAGTATTGTAATCCTAAGACAAGGGGTTGTCTTACTGTATGTTCCCAAGATAGTTAAATACTAGGCTTGGCATTGCTTCCAAGATAGTTAATACTAGGCTTGGCATTTCAGCCCAGAGTACTTATTTCGCACAGATTACCTATAATTCGCTCTCATAGTTGGGTCAGGGCGGCTGGGCGTCTTATAAAAACTAACTACATTGTCCCAAGCTAATATTATCATTCATAGGATTGTGCTATTACGTCACTGTGTCGGTAACCACCAGTTTGGCTGTCGTAGTAATAAAATCTTGTTCAAAAAAAAAAAAAAAAGGAAAGAGATATAATGGCGGAAGAAAAGAACACCCCTATTGAACAACTTGTGAGCGTCGCTCGTGATTTAGGTTACTCAGGAGATGAGTTGCGTGCATTCGTTGAAAACCAACAAAAGATGGAAAGAGATGAACGCGCGGAAAGACGCCGCGTCGCATTGGAATAGCAGAGCGGGAAAAGGCTAAAGAAGAGCAAGAAATAGAAAAATTAAGGATTCAGGCTAATGATAATCAGGCAACGCAGGAAACAGAAAGAATAAGGGAAGCGCAGGAAACAGAAAGAATGAGGGAAGCGCAGGAAACAGAAAAGACTAAGGAAGCGCAGGAAACAGAAAGAATGAAGCAGGAAACGGAAAGATTAAAGGTTCATTAGAATTAGAGAAAGTGAGAATACAAAGGGAGACCACCGAGGATGGTAGTTCAGTCTCCAGTGACTCTGTGCGCAGCTATGCTCCCGACCCAAGTTGCCAAAATTCTCTGAAGGAACCGATTCGATTGATGCATACATCAGTCGTTTCGAAACGTTTGCGACCAGTCAGGGTTGGCCCCCAGAAGAGTGGGCAGTCATTTTGTCAGCGCTATTGACGGGTAAGGCATTGCAGATTTTCACTGCGTTGCAGCAGAACAACAGTCTGATTTTGGTGCTGTGAAGAATCATTGATGAAGGGATTTGACCTCACAGAGGAAGGATTCAGAAAGAAATTTCGTTCAGCTAGATTGCAAGCAGGGGAAACGTACACTCAGTTTGGTGCACGTCTAGATCACTATTTTGAGAAATGGTTAGAGTTGAGTGGTACGAAAAAGGAGTTCGCTGAATTGAAAGAGTAGTTATGAAAGAACAGATTTTGTCAGGTTGCGGCCCTGAGTTAACCATACATTTGAAAGAGAGACAGCCAGAGACAGCAGGGGAGTTGTTGAAGTTCGCCAGAGGTGTATAGAGAGGCACGTTTGGGCACGAAGGTGCAGGAGAAACAGGTGCTAGGCACAGGTGAGAAGAGTGCAAGGAGACTAGGAGAGTTTTCTGCAAAGTCTGCAAACCCAGTGGTGGGGCAGAAGGAAGGGCAAAAGGGACATTAGGTGTTTCATTTGTCACAAGAAGGGACATGTGGCGAGGGATTGTCGCATGAGGTTCCAGAAGGCAGCAGCCTTGCAAGAGGTGGATTAAGGGTCGTCAAGGGAAACGACCTGCAGTGGAACCAAAAGGGATTCAGTCTGAAGAGGGTGGAGTGCAGCATATGGCTAGCACTGGACAGCAGTCAGTGTCAGGGATAGAGGGCACTAGGCTGAGTGGTTCGTTACCAGTGGAAGAAGGGTGGATTGGCCAGCAGAGGGTGAAAGTGTTACGGGACACTGGTTGTTCATGCGGTGTAGTACGAACAACGCTGGTCGATAAAGGGGATTTGACAGGGCAAATCCAGACCTGTACCTAATCGATGGCACTGTGAGGGAGTTTCCAGTTGCTAAGATAGAAGTACGTACCCCTTACTTCTCAGGCGAGTTGTCTGCGTTGGTGATGGAGAAACCCTTCACGATTTGATCATTGGAAATATTCCAGGGGCAAGGGATCCAGGGATCCTGAGTTGTTGACTGCTACAGGGGCGCAGTTCAAAACACGGAGCAGAAGGAGGGAAAGGGTTGATTAAACCGTTAGTCGTTCCGGCAAGGAAGTCAGGCATAGATGTGTCGCCTGATGAGTTTAGGGCAGCGCAGGAACAAGACCCTTCGCTCGTGAAGTCTTGGGAGTTGGCAAGAGGTGGAGAGAAACAGGAGGTTAGAGGAGGTGAGACAGAGTTTCTTGTGAAAGGCGGGCTGTGTACCGAGTGTTCACCAAGGGGAAGACAGGTAAGGTGCACACTCAGTTAGAGGTACCAGCAGGTTATCGTGACACTGTCATGTCAGTGGGTCACGAGTCGCTCATGGCGGGTCATCTCGGCACCAGCAAAACCGCTGACCGAATCTTGATGACTTTCATTGGCCAGGAGCAATGGCAGACATCAAGCGTTTCTGCATGTCATGTGACGTGTGTCAAAGGTCAGCCACAAGAGGGGTGAAGAGGAAGGCGCCTCTTAAACAGCCTCCTTTAATTGACACACCATTCAGGAGGGTGGCTGTTGACCTGATTGGCCCAATCGCGCCCTGTTCCAAAGGTGGGCACAGGTATGTGTTGACACTTGTGGACTACGCGACCAGATACCCAGAAGCGGTTGCATTGAAAGGCGTAGATACGCAACAGGTCGCTGAAGGGCTGGCAGACATCTTTTCTCGCGTGGGTGTGCCAGCACAAATTCTCAGTGACAGGGGGTCACAGTTCACCTCAGGCGTGATGAGGGAGGTCAACAGGCTGCTAGGGATCACACAGCTGCTCACTACCCCATACCATCCACAATGCAATGGCTTGGTGGAAAGATTCAACGGTGTGCTGAAGGGCATCTTAAAGAAGCTCTGTGAGGAAAGGCCAGCAGATTGGGACCGCTACATTCCAGCGGCGCTGTTCGCCTACAGGGAAGCCCTCAGGAAAGCACAGGCTTTTCGCCATTTGAGCTGCTGTATGGGCGGACAGTTCGGGGACCAGTGTGCATTCTCAAAGAGCTGTGGTCCGTAGAACAGGAGTCGGAAGAGGTCAAAACCACTTATCAGTATGTGGTGGACCTACGCAATAGGCTCGAGGAGACATGTAAGGTCGCAAGGGAGAGTTTGCAGGAGGCTAGGGTCGTCCAGAAGAAGCAGTATGACAGGAAGGTGAGGAAGCAATTCCTCAAGGTGGGAGATCAGGTCCTGTTACTGCTTCCCACGGGTCACAACAAGCTGCTGATGCATTGGAAGGGACCATTCACCATCACTGAAAAGGTAGATCGGGATTACCGAATTGATGTGAATGGGAAACCAAAACTTTTCCATGCGAATTTTCTCCGCAAATATATTCAGCGTGAGACTCAGCACATAGGCGCAGCAGCAATCATTGATGAGGTGAAAGAGACCCAGCAGAAGAAGGGGAGATTTTTGTTGCCTAAGTTTCCAGAAGAGTCATACAGGGATGTGTCACTGTATGAAGGGCTAGACAGTAGGAGTTCCTAGGTTTTGTTGTCGGAGGCGACACAAAGCAGCCAGAAAGGGGAAAGGTGGAGAAGATGATGAATTCAGAGAGACCAAAGACCAAAACAGAAGTCAGGAGTCTGCTAGGTTTTATTGGCTTCTACAGGGAGTTTGTTCCAAATTTCGCTGCGATCACGAGTCCTCTCAGTGATTTGGTCAAGGCAGGGAAACCGGCAGTGGTCGAGTGGTCAGACGCTGCAGAGCAAGCACTGCAGACGGTGTTGGAAAGACTAGGTTCCCGTCCCATCTTGAAGCTACCAGATATGTCCAAACCATTTTTGTTGCGGACAGATGCATCAGGTGGTGGGATAGGTGCAGTATTGTTACAGGAGCATGAAGGAGTCGAGTTCCCTGTGAGGTATGCTAGCAGGAAGTTGACAAAGTGTGAGGAAGGGTACGCAACTGTAGAGAAGGAGTGTTTAGCTGTCGTTGGGCCGTGCAGAAGTTCCACAAATACTTGTATGGGAAAGAGTTCGTGATAGAGACGGATCACCAACCACTCAAATTCCTGCAGGAGGCACAGCTGAAAAACAGCAGGGTTCTGCGTTGGGCAATGGCATTGCAGCCCTACAGGTACCGAGTGCAGTACATTCCCGGTCGACAGAATGTCGGAGCTGACTATTTAAGCCGTGTAGTCTAGCAAGCTGCAACTCAGAGGAAGTCAGTCATATCCGGGGTGCTTTGTTGATAATATGTGTTGATGACAGTTATGTTGATTGGATATGGGTTCATTCCCAGTTGGCTATGGTTCATATTCTTTGTGTGAGACTTGTTCATATTTTCTTTGTGAGACTTGTTCATGTGAATGTAGTTATGCTTGGAGCATACAGTCGCTTGTGTAGTAATGCATTATTTGCAATAAGTGAGGATGGAGATCCCTCAGTGAAGTGTCATGGATCGTGATCATATTATATTGTGCTTTTCATAAGAATTGTGAAAAGGAGAGATGGCAAATTCGCAGGTAGGGGAATTGCATAAGTGCGCACAGAGGTCGTTATAAAATGAGTTGAAATAACGCAAGAGCGCACATCAATGATAACTCATTGGGGCGGTATTCACTAATGATATATCCTATAATTTATAAACCGTTGGTTGTAAAGTATTTTTCAAACTTTGCACGTGTAGCTGTGGTTCAGCAAATTCGGTTGTTGTCTTTTTTGTACCGTTGTTTTGAGACAATGCGGTGCATAGTCTTTTGCAAGGGGGAAATTGTCACGGTCAAAATTCAACACAACCAAAGTGTGGTCCGTCGCCGGCCACTTCAACTGGACATAAGTCCAAACGCAGACATTGTGGGCGCCACGTAGACGGGCCCATGGTTCGGATCTAGCCAATTAAGCATAGGGGAGAGGCTCCACAGAGACGGTCTGTCCAGCCAGACGACTAAGCGGCTTTGACCGACGCCTCGATGTCTAGCGAGACGAGTCGTAGCGCCTGGCTCAGGCTCATCTAGCCAATTTGTGAACCAGCGCCATTGTTAGTGACGTCGCAGGTTAAAGCAGGAAAGGGAGAGGGAGAAGGTAGTGTGTGGTGGGGGTGAAATCTAGCTAATCAATTAAATGACCAATTGACCACCACAGAGAGTAAGGCGTGTAGGCATGACTGGCATGATTTGAACATCCAATGGAATTAGGGAGGAGATAACTTCGGGTAAAAATACTGACCAATGGTACTCGCCCTTGTTGGACAGATCGGAACGAATAAGAAGGATGTGAGAGGGAGAGAACGGGGGAACGAGGGGAGAACGAACAGAGAGACAGGAGAGAGAGGTCTGAGGGTAATCTCTGAGGAGAGAAGAGCAGAGAGAGATGAGGGGAGGAGAGAAAAGCAGAGAGATGAGGGGAGGAGAGAAGAGAACCAAGTTGAGAGATTAGCATGAGATAGTCTGCAGAGGAAGGACTGAGGAGAGATGTGGAGAGAGAGAGCTGCTAACTAATGAGGAGGAAAAGAAAGAAAAGAAAAAAAAAAAAGAAAAGACAGTGATTCGTGAATAGTTAAGATCACCTGGCCAGGTAAAGTAGAAATCTTATTATTCTATTTATACCGGGTTAGTTAATGATGTTTTAGACAAATGATTTTGTGAAGTTCAGGAAAGAGAGAATGTTTTATTTTGTTTGATTCCATATGCATTGATGTTTCATTCTATGAACATGTGTAGTAAAGTTATAGACTTTACTAGTGGTTTGATGTGACGAATGCATGATATATGAATGAGATTGTAAGCAAGCTGTGAGTGTGTTTGGGCTGTGCGCTAGTCCTTCCTCCACTGACATCACCCGAGGTTGACAGTGTGTGTGTGTGTGTGTGTGTGTGTGCGTGCGTGTGTGCGTGTTTGTGTGTGTGTGTGTGTGTGTGTGTGTGTGTGTGTGTGTGTGTGTGTGTGTGTGTGTGTATGAGCACACGATCACGCATGTATTCGTATTCATACGTGTGTGCGTATGTATGGAGGCAGGTGTGTGTGTGTGTGTGTGTGTGTGTGTGTGTGTGTGTGTGTGTGTGTGTGTGTGTGTGTAAAGTATGAGATCAATCCCTCATCAGCGGCATATAGGAACTGTTGGGTTTGGTTTTGTGAACAAAGTCATTTGTCACACACGTCTATCGCTGACTTCAGTCTCCGGGCTGAAACTCGTCAGTAGGCATGGCCCAGTTGCACTGGTCCCACCGTAGCGTCTAATAGAGACATACCACCCTAGGGGAAAATCATAATTCAACAGCCCCCCCCCCCCCCCACCTCCTCCGACACCCTCAATGCAGCCATTAGGGAAATGAATGGTCAGTGCCATGAACAAATTAACAGGCACAAATATGTGAGTAACAGTCGAATTTCAAAGAGGTCTTTCAGATTAGGCTTGAGGTCCCTAAGCAATCCAGCTGAGGTCAAAATGGGTGGACAGTCTGAGTGGTCAGTGGCTTCCCAGCCTTGTGTGGACAGTCTTAGTGGTCAGTCTGTGTGGTCAGCCTGTGTGGTCAGTCTGAGTGGTCAGTGTTTCCCAGCCTTGTGTGGTCAGTCTGAGTGGTCAGTCTGTGTGGTCAGTCTGCGTGGTCACTCTGTGTGGTCAGTCTGTGTGGTCAGTCTGAGTAGTCAGTCTGTGGTCAATCTGTGGTCAGTCTGTGGTCAGTCTGTGTGGTCAGTCTGTGTGGTCAGTCTGTGGTCAGTCTGTGTGGTCAGTCTTTGGTCAGTCTGTGTGGTCAGTCTGTGTGGTCAGTCTGTGGTCAGTCTGTGTGGTCAGTCTGTGGTCAGTCTGTGTGGTCAGTCTGTGGTCAGTCTGTGTGGTCAGTCTGTGGTCAGTCTGTGTGGTCAGTCTGTGTTGTCAGTCTGTGGTCAGTCTCTGTGGTCAGTCTGTGGTCAGTCTGTGTGGTCAGTGGTTTCCCAGCCTTGTATGGACAGTCTGTGTGGTCAGTCTGCGTGGTCAGTCTGTGTTCAGTCTGTGGTCAGTCTGTGTGGTCAGTCTGTGGTCAGTCTGTGTGGTCAGTCTGTGTGGACAGCCTGAGTGGTCAGTGGTTCCAGCCTTGTGTGGTCAGTGTGTGGTCAGTGGTCAGTGGCTTCCCAGCCTTGTCAGCAATACCGGCACTAACAGCAGCTGTGAATTCTGTTTCATAAAGAAGAAAATTGGAGATCGTTTAGGAACTGCAACTCTCCACTGATTTATTAAATATTCATAAGCGCCCACGCGTGCACACCCACACCCACACCCACACA
>CM031614.1:70068148-70084811 GCA_018398815.1 Conus ventricosus
TTGTCCAAATTTACTGTAAGCTCTAATCTATCAGCTTCTTCTTTCAGTGCATTTAATTGATTTTGTAGTCCCACTGTAGTATCTGCTAGAAGAATAACATCGTGCGCAAACAGCATCAGAAATACATCAATAGCACCTGGGATTAACTGAACACCATGTTTTCCCTTTTTAACTACTTCCGTAGCTAGTTCATTGATAAAAAATGAGAACAGCAGGGGACTTAGCAGGCATCCTTGTTTAACTCCACGTGGACATTCAAATAAGTCAGAAACATACCTCTATCTCGGACGTAAGCAAGCACCGAGTTGTATACACTTCTAAGGGCCCTATACACTTTACCATTTACACCTTCTTTGCGCAATGTGGTCCACAGCAAGTTTCTATTAACAGAATCAAACGCTTTACGGAAATCTATGAATGCTATATACAATTTGCTGTGTCTGAGGAGATATTTTTGAACCAGAGAAAATAACGTAAAAATATGATCGATTGTGCTATATCCTGATCTAAATCCTGCTTGTTCCTCAATTATTTTTTCTTCTGTTTCTGCCCATTTAGTTAATCGCCTGTTTAGATATTTGTATAAACTTTTCCCAATATACTGGTAAGGGCAATGCCTCTGTAATTGTCTGGATTATTGATGTCACCTTTTTTGTGCAATGGAATTATAATAGATTTCGCCCAGTCAAGCGGGAAGATTCCTTCATCAAATAACTTGTTAAACAAAACTATCAGAAATTCCACAACAAATGTATTAGAAGTTTTAGCATTTCTCCTAAGATCATGTCCGGACCTGCACTCTTTCTAGATCTTAAATTTTTTATACTGTTAACAATTTCCTCTCTAGATATTGGATCATTAAATAACGGCTCTTCAAAGTCTCAGCTTCTAAATCAACGCTTCCATTGTTTTCAATTATATTCTCAGGGTAATTAAAAATATTGCGGAAATGCTCAAACCACTGCTCTATAGTTTATATCGCTATAAGTCATCCTTTTTCTGTTAATTGTTCTAATTGTTGACCAAAATAATTTTGAATCACTAATAGAGTCTTTCAATTTTTTAATCTTTGTTTGCTCAAATTCACGTTTCTTTTGTCGCTTCAAATTAACATAATCTGACCGCTCACTAGCATATTTTTCTTTCAGTTCTTCTTTTTTGTCTTTTGCTTTGTTCCTTTGGAAAGTTTTGAGTAGCTTCTTCACCTCTTTCTTCTTCTGATCACATTCATAATCAAACCACTCATCATGATTTTTCTTTCTTTTACCAACCATTCTCACCATACATGCAGCAGCACTATACATTGCTTGAACAAAATATTCACACATCTGCTGACATCCACATTTAACAACTGGTAGGCATTTTCAAGCTGTTCTTTAAAAGGATTGGAATTCAGCTCATTTTCAAAATTTCCAGCATTCTCCTCTGACCAAAAGATTTTTTCTTCAACAACAGGTTCTTGAGCTTGGGTAGTTTTGGTCATTCCGTTTTGCCATATCATTTCTATTGGTAAATGCCAGGATTCAAGACAATCACCAACAATCATATTACAGTTTTGAGAAAAACATTCTGGAACAAGAAAATAATCAATAACACTGCATCCTTGTGGTGAAACAAATGTATACTCTCCATCTCTGTCTCCATTGCAATACCCATTCAAATGTCAAGATCAAACAAAAACAAGGTCCAACAAAGATCTTCCAAAGTTATTTACATTTTCATCTTTTGAGTTTCTATGGAAACTGTCTCCTAAATGGTCATAAAAAAAAACCCAGTAAAGGACTCAAAGTTTACCATATCTTCGCATTTCGACTGGAAAGAGCCTGTCCTGGCATTCAGATCTCCACAAATCATGACTCGAAAGTCAACATCACCCACTGCTCGTAGTATACTTTCTTCCAATATAACTACTCCATCTTTCAGATCGGTATTATTGTACAGAGGACCACCTTCAGGTACAATGTAACAACATACTAAGACTACATCTTTGTCAGTACCAAGCACACCTTTATTCAGCTTAATTGCTATAGCATTTGCACAGTCTAATCTTATTTCTTCTACAAACTGTTCTAGACACTTTCTAACCAGCAACAGTACACCACCAGAGTTTTCTCCCAAAGTGTGACAGTTTTTGAGCTGGAGCAACAAATTTAAGAAAATCATTAAACACACATGAAAGATCAAATGACTTATCCACAAATGTTTCTGTAAGGCATACAAAATCAAACAAATTAACATAATCAATAAATGACGAATTATCTAATTTGTTATATAAGTTCTCAACATTATAGTTAAGAAAGGACCAGGACGTTGAATGATCGAACTTGTCCTATTTGGATTTCTTGTTGCGTGGTGGCCTGTGGCCAGCACTGTTACTATGTTGATTACCAAGGTACCCACGAAGACCGCTCTGTCTGCTTGCCGATCCTCGTCTACCACCACGCACATCACTGGGGTTGCCGGTTGTGTCATAACGTGGGGAATCCCCGCTGCTCCTCTCCGCTCCGGAGGTCGGCTTACCCAACACGGAGTTCCGGGGCTTGCCTGTGACGTCTCGGTCTTGTTGAGGGGGCGTGTCGTCACCACGTCTGTATTCCGGCAAGGCGTGGCCAATCAACGAGTCACCCTCCACGTGTAGGGAACCTCTCCTCGCACCGTCACTGCCACTGTCAGCTGGCTGGTGGAGGGAGGAAGCACGGATATCCCGTGCGGAGACACCTTCACCTCCACCACCCACATCCTCGTCTCGCTGCACTGCATACCGGGTCAGCGGGTGGCCGCACGTGGTCTCAGCACCGTGGCAGGACATCTCGTACCGGTCACCAGCATGGCTCAGTCGGCCGTGACCGGTAACGTCCCGTCCCCTCTGCCGTGCAGTCGGTCAGCTGATGACACCGCCGTGTTGTCAGTGTCGCCCGCCGTTGTCGCTTCCGTTGCTGTCAACTTGTTGATGTGTGTTGATCTGGTCTTGCTGGTCCCATCACCATCTCCCCGTTTCTAAAGAAGGCCCTCTTTCCCTCCCTACGTGCCTGTGATACAATTTTAGCTTGTTGCCGTGTCAGATCGTTGGCTACACCTATGCCTTTTTGTTTTAGTTTGTCACGCAGATCTCTATTTGTTAGTATCGACATTTTGTCCTTCCATCGTGTGAAACGTGCAATCATTGGTCTAGGTTGCCCCTCTATTGCCCGCCCCACTCTGTGTGCCCGGACAAAATCTTCATGTGTCCATGTTCGAGAGCCGCCATGTTGTTGAGAGAATCAACCACTGTGTTACACTCATGTCAAAAGTTTCCCTGTCACGTAGTTGAGGAATGCCAAAAAATCTCAGATTGTCCCTTCGCGAGAAACCTTCCAGTCTATCAATCTCCGATCTAGCACGTCCCAAATCTTCTTGCAACTCCTGTACTGATGTTTTCAGCTGGCCAGTGTCTGTTCTCCCCTCAGTCACTTCCTCGTGCAGCACTGCCACACTGTCTGACAGGTCTCGTTGATCTTTTTCTAACTTGTCACATCTGTCATGTATCCGTTTGCATCTTTCATTTACTTCACTCAGTTCGTTTTTAATCCAGTTTAAATCTTCCCTGATCAGTTGGGTATGTAAACCCATCTGTTCGCGTATTGCAGAAGTTATCCTAGATAACTCATCAGTGTCACATGGTAGGCTAGCTTTTCCGTTTATGCCCTCACCTTTACCAGTTTGATCAGGAGGAGGGTTGGGACCAGGGTTTTCCTCAATGTCACCACTGAGACGCAGTCGCCACATGGAAAACAGTTTGTTCACAACACAGCCGAATGCGACGACTGGCGGCACTTGTATGGAGATCATCAACAACGGATCGTGTCGAACACAGTCAGTCACACACGACATACTGTCTGAATAGAGAACTGTCCCTCCGTTTATCCACTTAGCCAACGACGCCTGTTCTTGAATAAACAACTGCCTCACATTGCACACAAGACTCCACAACACTGCGACCAGCAAGGCACAGGAGAAAAAGACCGTCACAACATCACTGCATGACACACCCGTGCTATCCACTGTTGGCCAACCTTGGCTCGCCTTTCTATCCCAGAATGCAACTCTCCTCCTCCTACTCGCACAAAATGTTCCAATTCTTGCCCTGTAACTCTCTAAATCACACATCTTGTTTGTTTTCTCTACTCTACTGCATAAACAGGAACTGCTTCACACAAAACCGACTTGTCGGGATCCGACACAACTGGATAAACAATGAAAATAGTTACACCACCGCACAAGACCTGTTTACGTGCCGCCATTTTTCTCGTGCCCCCCCCCCCCCCCCCCCCCCCCCCCCCCCCCGAGAGAGAGAGAGAGAGAGAGAGAGTAAAAAATAAGCTATGACGCTGTGAGCTAAGAGAGAGACATAAAAACAAACCGATGAAACATTACACGGTCTGTGAGAGAGGCTGGCACACACACACACACACACACACACACACACCACACCACACCACACAACACAACACCCACACACACACACACACACACACCACACACACACACACACCACACACACACACACACACATCACACAGAGAGAGAGAGAGAGAGAGGAGAGAGAGAAAACTGGTAGAGTGAATGAGTGAGTGAACTCAAGTAGCGACGTGGCACTTTTGCCCGCAATCGTGAACATTACGCAAGCTCTAACAGTTCATTGTTCCCCGGGTGGCTCCAAGCACTGGAGGGGTCGATGCCATCATTGAGCAAACAGATCGTCACGTGGGGAACAAGTGCCATCAAGGTACTTTTTATGGCTAGCATGCTCTTCTCTCTCTTTCTCTCTCTTCTCTTCTCTCTCTCTTCCTCTCTCCTTCCTCTTCTCTCTCTGGCCAGCATGAAAATCTCTTTCTCTCTTATTTTTTGTTTCTTTTCTCTTGGCTAGCATGAAATCTCTCCTTTCTCTCCTCTCTCTCTCTCCCTCTCTTTCTCTCTTCTTCCTCTCTCTTCCTCTCTCTCTGTGTGTGTGTGTGTGTGTGTGTGTGTGTGTGTGTGTGTGTGTGTTGGGGCCCATAATTCTCTCTTCTCCCTCTCTTCTCCTCTCTCTCTCTCTCTCCTAAAATATTACATTGTGTTGTTTTTTTGTGATTGTTGGTGTGGTGATGTGGTGTGTGTGATGTGTTGGTGTGGTGTGTGTGTGTTGTGTGGTGTGTGGGGGGAGGAGAGAGGAGAGAGAGAGAGGAGAGGGGAAAATTTGAAGATTCATTAAGGACCCACAAAGGTATGTGTCTTTATTCCTTTTTATTTGTGTTTATTTCATACTACTTTTTTTTTAAACTTCATGTTCAAAGGAAAATTTTCGAACGGACCTTTTTTTAATGGGTTGTCGGGACCTTTGTAGATAATGACATCCGGGGTTTTTTTCCTCCCTTTCCTCCCTTTAAAAGCCCGTAAAAAAATTTTAAATTTTTTTTTACACTCCCCCCCCCTCCTGTCTTTGTTGACTCCCACCTAACAAATTTGATTTTTGGGTTGTCATCTTTGTGTTTTTTTTTCAGGGAGACTTTCCATCTTTCGTTTTCATCTCTTAACTTCTGTCTGAAATCTTTGCAGCTGTAATTAGTTTTTTTTCCCTTCGCTACATTCCCCCCAAAACCCTTCATCTAAAGTTCCCGCCGTATTTGTGAATTAAATAAGCATGTCTTCTTTTTTCCTTTTCGAAAGGGTTTTCAGCAGACGAAAATTTTCATGGTTTGTTTTTGAAACAACAGCGTGGGGTTTTGGTTTGGTGTCTCTGTGTTTAAAAGAAACCTAACAGCGGCGATACGCTGACTCCCGTCATAGACATTTCACACTGTCGGTGAACGCATTTCGTTCGGCGTTGTCGAAGTTCTTTTCCTCTTCTTTTTCTTCCTACTCTTTGACTTCTTTCTCTGGTTCTGCTTTAAAAGCACTTCTTTCTTTCGTTTCTTTTTTGTTCTCGTCTTTTCGTTTTAACCAAATTTTCTTTTTTTTTTCTTTTTTTTTCTTTCGTCTGTTCTTTTCCTTTTCTTCTTCTTTTCTTCTTTTTTTTCTTCTTTTCTTTTCGTTTCTTTTTCTTTTCTTTTTTTTTTTTCTTTTTTTCTTTTTTTTCTTTTTTCTTCTTCTTTGGAAAATTTTTACAGCTAACCGCTGACCCCAGAACCTTACGCTTGGAGGTGGTTGTTTTCTCTTTTTCTCCTATTGGGAGACTGTGTGGCCAAAAAATCAAAAACACAGGAAAAAAAACGATTTAAGGAAGAAAAAAAAAGCACGATAAAAAATAAAAGCAAGAAAAGAATGAATAGATATTTTCAAAACGCGAGAAAGCGTCAAAGAGTTTCCGTGGTTTCTTTTTTTGCTTTGTTTCCTTCTTTTCCAGTTTTTCGTTTTTTGTTTTTTTCCCGTTTTTATCTCGCTCTTTATCATTCTTCCTTTTTTGTTGAGAGAAACCTTTTTAACATTGCTCCCTTTTCTTCGTTCAACAGTCTGAAATTTAATTGAACCGCAAACTCTTTAAAACAAAAATGTAAAAAATTTTCTTATTATCTCTTTTAAAGTCCGACAGACCTGCGTTTGAAATAAATTTTTTCAAATGGGGGGATATTGACAATGCCGTCCCCGTCTTTCCTTATTAATTAACCCTTGAACTGTGTGTCCCCTTTTTTTATGATACTCACTAGGAAAAAGTAGGAAACTAATACAACAATGCTGTAAACTCAGACCAAAAATGGAACTCCGATCGTTTTCTTTAAATTTGTTCTCGTCATGAAGAAGAAGAGTTTGTGCCCCCCCCCAACCCCCCCCCCCCCCCCACTCCCCGCCCACTCCCACAGGTTTTTGTTGTTTACGTAGATTTCCCCATGCAGATGTCCCTCAACCAGCCCCCCACTCCCCCATCGTGGTGTGGACAGCTGAGCAGCGTTGGTCATGGGGGCCACGCCCCCCCTGGGGGTGTGAGCCGGGACACGTCAGTTGTGTCCCCCGGCCCCGCGTTGGTCACTGCAGGGTCACGCGCCCCGGGGGGTGCTAGGTCATGGAAAACTGGAGCGTAATTTTTTTTTGTCTGCTTTTACTGGTGTTTTTTTATTTCTTTGTTTGTTCGTTTATTTATTCGTTTCAGATCTTGTCCGTCAATCATTTCATGTGTTCTATGCAGACAGGTAGGGAAAACAGTCACTGGTTGAGGTATTTCTGTCATTCCGAAAAATGAGACTTTGTAAAGATAGACAAGTAAAATGTAAGTATACACTGAAAACAAGGAGCGAAGAAACGTTTACTTCATTCACATACGAAACAGAGAAGTGAATTTTCGACAAAAAAAAAGTCTCCTTCCAACGTCACGGACACTACTGTGAAAAGCCGTGCAAGCAGCAACACACCCAAGATGGCTTTCAGCTGCAGAATGGCAATGTACACTTGCAGGCTTTCAGCTGCAGAATGGCAATGTACACTTGCAGGCTTTCAGCTGCAGAATGGCAATGTACACTTGCAGGCTTTCAGCTGCAGAATGGCAATGTACACTTGCAGGCTTTCAGCTGCAGAATGGCAATGTACACTTGCAGGCTTTCAGCTGCAGAATGGCAATGTACACTTGCAGGCTTTCAGCTGCAGAATGGCAATGTACACTTGCAGGCTTTCATCTGCAGAATGGCAATGTACACTTGCAAAATTGGAAAAAGCGATAAGTGTTGTACAATCTTCGGATACAAATGTACAGATATGTTAAATACTAGGCACGTAAGAAGGTAAAAGTGTTAGTTATTTAGGACGGAAGAACGAATTGTTATATTATTTAAATACCTGAACTGCTAAAAATTTGAAGGGGGGGGAGGAGGATTATATTAATATATAGATATATATATATATATATATATATATATATATATATATACATATATATATTATATATATATTATATTATATATATATATATTTATATATACATTATATATGTATTATATATTATATATATATATATATATATATATATATATATATATATATATATATATATATATATATATACTCCCCCGCCCTTCCTTACCCTTCCTTCGTATATGTAGCGTTCGTGGTATGCTTACTTAACATGTCAATTTGCACTAATCAAGATATTTCGCATGATAATTTAGGTCTATTGTATGGGTTGTTTTTTTCAGTGTACGTGTATATGATTAACATTCAGTTCGATTATATTGTTTAGTTTAATTTTTGTCTATATTCGCTGTGCGTTGTATGCACTTGCTTAGTCATCTTTCGTCGTCCCCTTTTCCCTCGTCCACAAGACACTTCCGCCAATGACGGTTCTGAGAGTGTCAAAGTGTAGGTGTCTCCCCACGTGTCTATGCATCAGTTGGTCTCTTTCCAAAAAGGCAGAAATAAGAGAACTCAAGGGAATTAGCATTTGTTTTGTTATTAAAAAAAATGGGGTGGTGTATCACAAATGCTATATGTAAAGGGAATTAGCATTTTGTTATGGTTTAATAAAAAAATGGGCGTGGTACAACAAACTATCTGTAAAACCGAAAAAAATTCATACACTTGAGGAAAAGCAGCCACACACATCGAAGGAACAAATGGGGCCGGAATGCCTCAGGTGTGGAGCGCCGGACCCGTAAAATCTTGGGGTTGCGGGTTTTGAATCTCCACCGGGCTCCATTTTGTTCAAGAGATTATTTTCCCTCGAGTTAACATTGGTTCTGGAATCCATTTCCCATACAGTCCTTCGAATGAGACTATAAACCGAGGTTCCCTGTGTGAGGGCACGCATTACATCTTGCACACACGTAAAATCCCTCCCCCAACTTTCGGAAGAGAAGGACAGTTTGGCTGTTGGTATGGTTGCCAAGTTAAACATAGCATGCACCTTTCCCGAAGAGGAGTATGGCTGCCTTAATTGGCGGGATAAAAAAAACGGTCATTACACAAAAACTCCCCCTCCCTTTGTTGGGTTAGATGGGATTTTTAATCCTTGCCTGTCTATAAGGGACGTGTCGCAGGAGTAAAGCCTGCGACGCAGAAGATGAAGAGATTGGACAGCTACATCGGTGATATCAGTAATCTATGAACGGCGGGATTGAGTATTAAGCGGAGATCGATCGGTTCTCGGTTCATTGTTTTCGTTCAAATTAAAACGGGAGGAATCGGTTAGCAATCTCTTCAAAGAGATGCGGGGAGACCGCGGGGGTGGAAAAAAAAAGGCGACTTGTGGTACTGCCCTGTGCCACCGATGGGAAATGCTTTACATGGGGACACGTCTTCAGGCCAAGACTAATGTATGTCTGGGAGGGTCCGTTTGTTCGCCTGGTGGTTTGTCTGGTCTGTCTGTCTGTCTCTCTGGTAGCTGGTGGCTGTTGCTTCTCTGTCTCTGACTGTCTGTTTGTCTCTGCTCTTCCAAGTCTATCTCTTCATGAGTGTTATATGTGCGTGTGTAGTGTGTGTGTGTGTGTTGTGTGTGTTGTGTGTGTGTGTGCGTCGTGTGTGTGTATGTTGTGTGTGTGTGTGTGTGTAAGTGTGTGTGTGTGTTGTGTGTGTGTGTGTGTGTGTGTGCATGTGTGTGTGTGTGTGTGTGGTGCGTGCGTGCGTTGGTGAGTTGTGTGTGAGTGTGTGTGTGTGTGTGTGTGTGTAGTGTGTGTGTGTTTGTGTGTGTGCGTGTGTGTTGTGTGTGATTGTTGTGGTGTGTGTGTGTGTGTGTGTGTGTGTGTGTGTGTGCGTGCGTTGCGCGGGCGCGCGCGTGTGTGTGTTCTGGATGTGGTATGTTCGTACACGTGTTAGTGCGGTAGCGGGCGTGCGTGCGCTCGTTGCGTGCGCGCGCGCGCGCGTGTGTGTGTATGTGTGTGTAGTGTGTGTGTGTTGTGTGTGTGGGTGTGTGTGTCGTGTGTGTGTGAGGGGCCTTGGTGGTGGTGTGGTTATGTGTTGTGAGAAGAGGCGGAGAGAGATGAGGGGAGAGAGAATATACAGACAGACAAACAGAGATCCGCGTCCCGATCCATACAGACAGGACTGTCAGAGTCGACAGGCAGAAAGAGAGGTGGAGGAGAGAGAGAGAGAGAGAGAGTGCGTGTGCTCTTTCAACAGTCAATGAGTCTGTACTGTTTATCAACAAGGTGTAGTTGGACCTGCCACGTGAAAATACCATCAAGCCCTATTTCTGTAGCTGGTGGCAGGTGTTGGTCTACCTGAGCACACAATCGGCACAACTGTTCCGTTGACATAAAAGCACAGTTTTGTAGACTGGTTTTTGACGACTGACACACTCTGGAATTGAAGAGTGGCCCTATTAAACAAATCACAAACACTCCATCAGAGTCAGCGGCTTGTTGTTGCACTATGGGTCCTATAAATGAGGACGTGTGGCAAAAACAAACAGGAGTAAACAAGACAGAGAGAGTGAGAGAGAGGAGAGAGAGGAGAGAGAGAGAGAGAGAGAGAGAGAGAGATGTGAGACAGACAGACAGACAGACAGAGAAAGAGAGAGAGAGAGGGATGAGGGGGGGGAGATGGACCAAGAAAGATACAAAACAGAGATATAGCAAAATAAGGAGAGCGAGCGCGAGTGAGTGAGAGAGAGAGCGAGGTGACACAATACGATATAACGGATTATGTATCGCCAAAGTAAGGGGATGAGAGAGAGCGAAAGAGAGAGAGGGGGAACGAGAGAGAGAGAGCGAGGGGAGAGAGAGATGAGAGAAGAGCGGCGCGATCCGAGAGAGAGAGAGAGTATGGAGGTATAAAAAGATAGTGGAGAGGACAAGAAAGATTAAAAATTGAGATAGTATAAAACGTAATGATAGAGAACAGAACTGTAAGAGAGTGAGATAGATTGAGGGAGAGAGAGAGGAGAGATGTACCGAGAGAGAGGAGAGAGAGATAGAGAGAGGTTTAAAACTTATTGGGCCCGGAATAGCTCAGTTGGTAGAGTGCCGGTCGTGGTCCTGTGAGTTGCGGGTTCGAATTTACGGTTACAGGGGGGGGATTTTTCCCTCGCAGTTATCATTGGTTCCGACTCCATTCCCCATAAACTCTCTTCGAATGAGGACTATAAACCGAGGATTCAGTGTGAACGCACGCATAACATACTTGACACACGTAAATCCATCATCAACTTTCGGTCAGAGAGGCCAGTTTGGCCGTTGGTATGGATGACACGTTACACATAGCATCGCACCTTCCCGAGGATGGAGTATGGCTGCCATAATGGCGGGATAAAAAACGGTCATACACACAAAACCTCACTGCCTGTCTAAACAGGGATTGTCCGCAGGAGTATCAGCCTGCGTACGCAGAAAGAAAGAAAAAAGAAAACTTATGACACGCTTGCTAACAACGGCTTCTAAAGGACCAGATTTGATAAAAGCATAACTCAGTCTGTGAGAGAGAAACAGACAGAGAGAGACAGAGATTTGTAGTGAGAAGGAGTGAGTGAAAGAAAGTAGCGATGTTGCCACTGTCTGCGCGCCCGTCGTTAACATTACGCAACCTCTCATAGTTCACAGTCCTTGTGGCCGACCTGCGATCCTAACGCTTGAGGGAGAGGACGGAATCATTGAACGGTCAGATCATCACCTGTTAACAATTGCTACAGAGGCACTTTTTTTGGTGGCGGTTCACATTTCTCTTTTCTCTCTCTCCTCTCTCTCTCTCTCTCTCTCTCTCTCTCTGACTCCATCTCTCCCTTTTTCAAAATGAATTAGTGTGCGTGTATGTGTGTGGTGTGGTGTGTGTGTGTGTGTGTGTGTGTGTGTGTGTGTGTGTGGTGTGTGTGTGTGAAGTCAAAATTAATCTTTATTGAGAGTTAAAGAATAAGCTTTACAGGGTTTTTTTTTTCATCCTGCCCTCATGTGTGTGTGTGTGTGTGTGTGTGTGGTGTGTGTGTGTGTGTGTGTGTGTGTGTGTGTGTGTTTGTGTTGTGTTGTGTGTGTGTGTGTTGTGTGTGTGTGTGTGTGTGTGTGTGTGTGTGTGTGTGTGTTTGTGTTGTGTGTTTGTGTTGTGTGTGAGTGTGAGTGTGCGCGCGCGCACGCGCGCAACGTTTGTGCACACGTGCAAGCTGAAAATGTTTGCAGGCTGAGCTCTGGTACTGACGTCAAATTTTCCCCTTGCAGACTATCCATAAACCCAGCCCCTTACTCCCAGCCATCAGAGTGTGGACACCTGATGCAGCGTTAGGTCACTGCAGGGTCCACGCCGCCCTGGGGGCTGCTAGAGCCAGGGACCACGTCAGTTCGTGTCCCCAGGCCCAGCGTTAGGTCACTGCAGGGTCCACGCCGCCCTGGGGGCTGCTTGAGCCAGGGACCACGTCAGTTCGTGTCCCCCACGTCCTCAGTGTTACTAAGCTCAAGGGGGTCGGTATTGGACAGACGGTGCTTCTCCTTCACTGGGGCAGGCTCCTTCACGTTGGTCAATTTAGGCAATGTTTGTTGTCAGTAGGGAGGGGCGGGACGGGGGAAAGAAGGGAGGAGGGAGAGGGCTTTGTTGTTCTGTGGGTGTCATCCCGTTTCGCCCTTTTTCATTTTGCCCTTTCCCATTTCGTCCTGTTCCCTTTTCGCCCTTTCCTATTTCGCCCTAACGTTCCTTTGAGTGTCATTACGCCCTGTAACTTTTCGCCCTTGCTCATTTTGCCCTGTCGCTGTTGACTGCCGAAATGTTCCAAAATGAGAATAAATGAGAATAAAATCGCCAAATACCTCAAAGCTTGACTGCAGCAGAGCATGCATCAAGGAACTGCAACATGCCCCTCTGACCACTGGCCAGTTCGTTGTGCAAGCGTTCCAGTCGCCTTGCAGAGTCCAGGTACTTGGCTCTCTTTTTGGGACCAGGTTGTCCTGCCCGACGGAGACGCAGCACGGCTTCACTTATGGCTTGCTCATCCTGCAGCAGTTTGATCAGCTTGTAGATGTTGGGATGTGCACTTCCAGTTTTTTTGTTGAAGGAAGAATGGAAGCCCTCCAATGCATTGTTTGTGCGAATGCTGTCCAGGTTCATGTTGTTGTAGTGGTTCCACATTCGTCGACTGAAAGTTGGGTTGATGTGATCAAACCATGTGCGGACAAAATAATCTGCAAGCTGCGTGATGCGGGGATTCATTGGTGCTTCAGCTGCCAACATCAACCATGCATCGTCCATAGAGTCCAGAGGAACGAAGCACATTGCTGCCAAACGCCGAATGAACTTTCTGATATCTGGATTCTCTCTGTAATCCTCAGTCAGGCCGAATTCTTGTGTTTTCCTCCAGATGCATTGGCAAAAATGGAACATGCAACCGCTGATCTGCGCATTTGGAAACTCGGTCCGGAAACCTTGAATACATGCAATTTCGAAGTCCATTGAGACACAATCTGGGCTGAAATTCAGCTGAAGACGCGTCGCTGCATCTTTGATTATTCGAAAAAGTCTGACATACGTGTTCCTCGATTTTGTTGGCAGGAGAGCGAACACAACCGGTACAGACACATTTAGTTCCATCACGTGAATGCTGTACAATTGATGGAACAAACGAGGAGATGCCCAAAACGTTTCCGTCCATGTAAACTTGCCGAGCTGTACATAATCTTTCAATGCTTTCGTCTGTTGCAAATACCAGAATTTTCTCCTGTCCGTCGCCATCACTAGCAAGCAGAAAGCGTCTTCCATCTCTCGTGTCTGTGTATGGGGTGCAATGTTTATTTCATCGAGTGTTTGTGGCAACGGTGGAAGGGATTTCCTCCGCTGTCGATACAGTGATGACTTCACTTGATGAAACTGGGAGAAGTGCTGAGCCACACGATCAGCATCTTCAAGGTCGTTCATTTCTCTCAGTACCTCGTTGTAGACCTGCTTAGCTGGTCTCTCTGGACTATCTTCGCATTTTCTCTTCATCCTGGACACCAGTCCCATTGCTTTCAGTTTTTCCTCTTGATCTGGATGCGTGTGGTCTGAATGCATCTGCACATAGACATAGAGACTATATGTGGCGTGGTTTTTCTTTCTTTTGTATATGCGCAATGCCTGCATGGTTGCGAGTCTGTTTTGCATGGTGTTTCTTGCGCAATCCCGTGCGCATGTGTGTGTGTGTGTGTGTGTGTGTGTGTGTGGTGTGTGTGTGTGTGTGTGTGTGTGTGTGTGCGTGTCTGTGTGTGTGAGTATGTGTGTGCGTGCGTGTCCGTGTGCGCGCGTGCCCGCACGCGTGAGCCGGCCTGAATGTATGCGCGTGTGTGCGGGCCACGTAAGTATGTATATGTGTGTTGGCACGCGCGCGCGCGCGCCTGTGTATGTATGCATGCTTGCGTATAAGAGATACGAGCGCGAGCCCTAACATTGCCGACTTACGTCGTTCACCTCATAGCAATTAAGCTCTTACTGGACGTTTTCAGCCAACGTCATTTCCAGTTCCGTGTGTGTGTGTGTGTGTGTTTGTGTGTGTGTGTGTGTGTGTGTGTGTGTGTGTGTGTGTGTGTGTGTGTGTGTGTGTGTGTGTTTTGTGTGTGTGTGTGTGTGTGTGTGTTTTGTGTGGGTGTGTTTTGTGTGTGTGTGTGTGTGTGTGTGTGTGTGTGTGTGTGTGAGAGAGAGAGAGAGAGAGAGAGAGAGAGAGAGAGAGAGAGAGAGAGAGAGAGAGATGAAAATGAAAGAGGAATAACTAACAATGGGTGCTGGGGAGAGAGAGAGAGCGACAGAGAGCGGGCGGGAGAGAGAGAGAGAGAGAGAGAGAGAGAGAGAGAGAGAGAGAGAGAGAGAGAACATTTACCTTGACGAGATGCAAAATGTCAACATCTGTATGGCATCTGGATGGACAATGAGGCTCCACGCACTTCCACTGCTTCTTTGTTGCACATGTCTGGTGAAATCTGAACCGATAACCGTCGATAATTAAGCTTTTTCCACCACGTTTCGTTGTTAGGACTTGAAATTCTGCCATCGTCTGATTCAGTCCAAGCGAAAGGATAAAATTCAGTTTTCCGCAAGTTTTCGTTCATAAATAATGTCCAGAAATGGGCAAGAGTGATAAGTTCTCACGTGTCAGTCAGTGAGAAAACTACTCACAGTAAAAAAAAAAAAAGGGCAAAACGGATACATGAACATTGGAAAAGGGCGAGATGACATTGGTAGACAGGACGAAATGACACTGCCAGGATCGTGTTGTGGAAGTCCCAGTTCGCCCTGGCAGGGCAAAATGAAAAAGGGCGAAACGGTACCTCACCGTTCTGTGTTGTGTCGGAATCAGAACTAGCACCTTTGACCGGCACCATAACAACTCAGCGACAATGCTGTGTCTCCTGTGGTGACATTGACCTGCACCGTAACAACTCAGCGACAATGCAGTGTTTCTTCTGGTGGCATTGACCTGCACCGTAACAACAACTCAGCGACGATGCCGTGTGTCCTGTGGTGGCATTGACCTGCACCGTGACAACTCAGCGACAATGCTGTGTTTCTTCTGGTGGCATTGACCGGCACCGCAACAACTCAGCGACAATATAATGTGTGTCCTCTGGTGTCTTGGCACCATTGACCGGCACCATAACAACTCAGCGACAATGCTGTGTCTCCGCTAGTGCCATTGACCGGCACTGTAACAACTCAGCGACAATGCCGTGTCTCCTCCGGTGGCATTGACATGCACCGTAACAGCAACTCAGCGACCATGCCGTGTGTGTCCTGTGGTGGCTTGCCTCATCGCGGTGTGATGGTGATGGCTTCCTGCAGAGAGCAGGTGCGGGACAGTGCACGTGTAGCCGTGTATGGGGTGGGCGCCATAGGCAGGAGGGGCGCCATGCCACTGAGAGTGCACGAGATGGCGAAAAGAAGAAGAACAAAACAAAACAAAATCTAGCTAGGCAGTCGATTAGGGGGATTATATCTGGGGAAAATTATTTCTGGGTGAGCACACACACACTCATACACGCACGCACACACACACACACACACACACACACACGCGCGCACGCACGCACGCACGCACGCATGCACGCATGCGTACGCACGCACGCGCGCACGCACGCACGCACACACACACACACACACACACACACACACACACACACACATACACACACACACACACACCACTGCTGTAAACGTACGTGCACTGTATTTGCACTTCTGTCCGGATAAAAACTCTTTGCACTTCTGTCCGGATAAAACCTCTTTGCTCTTCTCTCCGGATAAAAACTCTTTGCACTTCTGTTCGGATAAAAACTCTTTGCTCTTCTCTCCGGATAAAAACTCTTTGCACTTCTGTCCGGATAAAAACTCTTTTCTCTTCTCTCCGGATAAAAACTCTTTGCACTTCTGTCCGGATAAAAAGTCTTTGCACTTTTGTCCGGATAAAAACTCTTTGCAGTTCTGTCCGGATAAAACCCTTTGCAGTTCTGTCCGGATAAAAACTCTTTGCACTTTTGTCCGGATAAAAACTCTTTGCAGTTCTGTCCGGATAAAACCCTTTGCAGTTCTGTGCGGATAAAAACTCTTTGCACTTCTGTCCGGATAAAAACTCTTTGCACTTCTGTCCGGATAAAAGTAAGTGAAAGTGGCGGGATCATGCAACATCCTCAGTGGATCCCACGGGGCTGTTATTTACATATTTATTTAATCATTTATTTATTTATCGATTCGTTATTTATTCGATTGTTTCTGTGCTTTTTTCCTACTCATTTATTCATCTATTCATTCACTTATTTCGTGTGTCCTCTGCAGACAGACAAAAAAAACT
>CM031614.1:70092411-70102411 GCA_018398815.1 Conus ventricosus
TGATTCTTTCATCGTGGTAGCAAGAGTTACCCTTAGGGGCTTGTGATTCTTTCATCGTGGTAGCAAGAGTTACCCTACTTGTTTGTTGGCGACTGTTGACTGTTCCCTGCCTCCTTTAACATTTCCTTTCTTAGAAATGATCAAGCTGACGGCCCATCTGTTGTCGTTAATGAGTTATTTAAAGAAACAAAACAAAACAAAAAAACATGATGGCATTTATTTAGTTATCAATTTTTCGGTCAACATTTTTCAGGATTGTTTTTTTCCTGTCCCAACCTCTGCGCCACCTCAGAGGCAGTGCACCCACGCCGCTCATTGCGCAACCCCTTCCACAGCCACAGCCCGGTCGGCCCCGCCGCAGCCCCGACACCGGCAATCCACAGGGAGCAGTCAATGTCAAGTCGTCAAGAGGCAACCCACCGGAGGAGACACTGCACTGCTGCCGAGTCACTACGGTGGTGTTCAGTGGCGCCTGTTCTGATCTAACATACTCAGGACACCACCTACTAAGCCCCCTGCTGACGACAATAATTGCTTAGTCGTGGAGCCGGCGTGAGTGAGCTCTCCCTCCGGAGGGCGCTACCACGTCCGTCCAACGACAGCCCCCATGGACCCGCCGATACCGGTGACCCCGACGGAACCAAACCAAGGCCACAGACGTGGAGAGGAAATCCAAATTGAGGTCACCATGAGAGCAGGGCATGAAGGGCCACAGAATCTGAGACATTTTTTCATGCTGATCAATGAGAATGAGGATGATTAAGATGCTACGGATTTCCATTTCGGTCTGAGACTACATGACAGGGCTGTACTCTACGCTTCCTTTCATAATATATCCCGGCGTCAACCAGGCCCGAGAGATACAGGAACCTGCAGTGTTGGTCAGGAAATTTGAGCAACACTCTCAGAAACGCATCCATTAAGTGGATGAAACTCGACTGTGTGTTCCCAGTCTTCCCAACTGAGTCCGCAGCAAACTCAGCTCTGGGTAGGAGCCGGTCGGGGCAGAAAAACCCACATGACTCTGATGAAATTCGAACCGACGACCTCCCAGCCGGAAGTCCGCGACGCTAACCACTTCGCCACGGCGACTGGTAGGGTTTTTTTTTTTTTTTTTTTTTTTTTTTTAGTAGACACTTCTCAGACATCGGGGCACTGCGTATTTGTGATGCCACTGCCTGTTTGTGATGTCACTGCCTGTTTGTGACGTCACTGCCTGTTTGTGACGTCACTGCCTGTTTGTGATGTCACCGCCTTGTTGTGATGTCACTGCCTGTTTGTGATGTCACCGCCTGTTTGTGATGTCACGTCATCTTGTGAGGATTCCGACGTGACTGACCTGACGCCACACAAGCACAGGATTTGTGTGTGAGATTGAACACCTCTCTCCATAATCCCCTGAATCTCCGTGTATGATGATCATAGTGTGAGGAGGGGTCCATTGACAACTACCCAGTGCTGACTGGGGGGTGGGGTGGGGGGGGGGGTTCATCTGGCAACGAATTAATGACAAGTTCATTGCTTGGTTTTTCTTTCAAATTAAAAACTGAACTCCAGAGTTTTAGTGTTAAAATCAATTTATTTCTTAACGGGAAGACACTAGTTATGTTTTGAATTGATCGTTGTGTCTATCGTGTAGACTGTGTCTGTCGTGTAGACTGTGTCTATCGTGTAGACTGTGTCTGTCGTGTAGACTGTGTCTATCGTGTAGACTGTGTCTGTCGTGTAGACTGTGTCTATCGTGTAAGAGTGTCTATCGTGT
Organism: Conus ventricosus; assembly: GCA_018398815.1. Taxonomy (NCBI): domain Eukaryota; kingdom Metazoa; phylum Mollusca; class Gastropoda; order Neogastropoda; family Conidae; genus Conus; species Conus ventricosus. The sequence continues at coordinate 70,094,174 of CM031614.1, forward strand.
AGCCTGTCTATCGTGTAGCCTGTCTATCGTGTAGACTGTCTATCGTGTAGACTGTGTCTATCGTGTAGACTGTGTCTATCGTGTAGACGGTCTATCGTGTAGACTGTCTATCGTGTAGACTCACATAGTTAGGTTGTTAGTGAGGCTGCATGCGTGTAACAGAACAACTGTTTGCTTGTTTTGTCTTGTCTTGGGGGAGGGCAATTATTCCCGTGAGCAAAGGTTCTAATAGCCACCTCATCCAGGGGTAGATGTTTTCCAAATGCTGTTTGAATCGGTAACTAAAGTAACTGGGCAGAAGATTTCACTCACAGAAGAAGGGGAAGGTGTTGGTAGGATCTGGAATTGAAAGCTCAGGTAAATGAGCAGTCACCCGGGGCAATCAAGGCCCAGACAATATACAGAGAAAGGGAGAAGACTAACATAGAATGGGAAAAAAGGAGAGAGAGAGAGAGAGAGAGAGAGAGAGAGAGAGAGAGAGAGAGAGAGAGAGAGGAGAGAGAGAGAGAGGGGGGGGGGGGGGAGATAGAGAGACAGAGAGAGAGATGAAACATTGATAAAGTTACGTAAGGAACAGGAGGAAAATGCAAAACCACTGGGAAAAAACTATGCATCCCATCCCAGTCCCTTAATTAATGTGCCAAAATGTTAATGATTCGTATGATTTTGAAAAAATTCAATTCACTGTTGAAAGGGACTGCTGAAGATTTGAACTCTCCAGAAGAATTGTGGCCACATTTCTTTTCCCACAGTTTGAAGCTGGTGCTGGGGATGCTTTTTTTCTGTTTGCCTCCATGCAAACAGGCGGAGTCGGCATCGCAGAGTGATGCTATTTCTCCCCATAAATATCAGGTTAGAGACGACAGATTCAGAAAATCATCCAAGGAACCCATGCGAAAGCTAAATGAGACACAGTCGATGGACAAGAATACGGATCATTGAACACACTTGAACAGAACTGAGACAAGACATAATTTATAAAGTGAGCATAATTCTGTTCAGTTTTCGGATTGAACTCACTGTCTTCTTGGCAGAAAGAGAAATAGCAAAATTAGTTAACAAAAGTTGGAAGCAGGTATGAATCTGCTCGTGATCAGTGCCGTGTCGTCCTGTGCTTCATAAAGGGAACAGACAGACCGGCCGTGCTGTAGTTAAAGGAAGAAACCAGTCTTCCTGTAGTTTAGGGAACACACCAGTCTTCCTGTCGTTAAGGGAAGAAACCAGCCATCCTGTCGTTAAGGGAAGAAACCAGTCATCCTGTCGTTAAGGGAAGAAACCAGTCTTCCTGTAGTTAAGGGAACAAACCAGTCATCGTAGAGTTAAGGGAACAAACCAGTCTTCCTGTCGTTAAGGGAACAAACCAGTCTTCCTGTAGTTAAGGGAACAAACCAGTCATCCTGTAGTTAAGGGAAGAAACCAGTCATCCTGTAGTTAAGGGAACACACCAGTCTTCCTGTAGTTAAGGGAACAAACCAGTCATCCTGTCGTTAAGGGAACAAACCAGTCATCCTGTCGTTAAGGGAAGAAACCAGTCATCCTGTAGTTAAGGGAACAAACCAGTCATTCTGTCGTTAAGGGAAGAAACCAGTCATCCTGTAGTTAAGGGAACAAACCAGTCATCCTGTAGTTAAGGGAACAAACCAGTCATCCTGTAGTTAAGGGAACAAACCAGTCATCCTAGAGTTAAGGGAACAAACCAGTCGTCCTAGAGTTAAGGGAACAAGCCAGTCATCCTAGAGTTAAGGGAACAAGGCAGTCTTCCTATAGTTAAGGGAACAAACCAGTCATCCTATAGTTAAGGGAACAAGCCAGTCATCCTATAGTTAAGGGAACAAACCAGTCATCCTATAGTTAAGGGAACAAATCAGTCATCCTGTAGTTAAGGGAACACACCAGTCATCCTAGAGTTAAGGGAACAAACCAGTCATCCTGTAGTTAAGGGAACAAGCCAGTCATCCTAGAGGTAAGGGAACAAGGCAGTCTTCCTAGAGTTAAGGGAACAAACCAGTCATCCTGTAGTTAAGGAAACAAACCAGTCTTCCCGTAGTTAAGGGAACAAACCAGTCATCCTGTAGTTAAGGGAACAAACCAGTCATCATGTAGTTAAGGGTACAAACCGGTGATCCTATAGTTAAGGGAACACGCCAGTCATCCTATAGTTAAGTGAACAAGCCAGTCATCCTATAGTTAAGGGAACAAACCGGTCATCCTATAGTTTAGGGAACAAGCCAGTCATCCTGTAGTTAAGGGAACAAGCCAGTCATCCTAGAGTTAAAGGAACAATCCAATCATCCTATAGTTAAGGGAACAAACCAGTCATCCTATAGTTAAGGGAACAAGCCAGTCATCCTGTAGTTATGGGAACAAACCGTTTTCCTATAGTTACGGGAACAAACCAGTCGTCTTATAGTTAAGGGAACAAACCAGTCATCCCAGAGTTATGGAACAAACCAGTCATCCTAGAGTTAAAGGAACAAACCGTTTTCCTATAGTTACGGGAACAAACCAGTCATCCTAGAGTTAAAGGAACAAACCAGTCATCCTATTGTTAAGGGAACACACCAGTCATCCTAGAGTTAAGGGAACAAGCCAGTCATCCTATTGTTAAGGTAACAAGCCAGTCATCCAATAGTTAAGGGAACAAGCCAGTCATCCTTGTGTTAAGGGAACAAACCAGTCATCCTATAGTTAAGGGAACAAGCCAGTCATCCTGTAGTTATGGGAACAAACCAGTCATCCTATAGTTAAGGGAACAAGCCAGTCGTCCTATAGTTAAGGGAACAAGCCAGTCATCCTGTAGTTATGGGAACAAACCGTTTTCCTATAGTTACGGGAACAAACCAGTCATCCTAGAGTTAAAGGAACAAACCAGTCATCCTATTGTTAAGGGAACACACCAGTCATCCTAGAGTTAAGGGAACAAGCCAGTCATCCTATTGTTAAGGTAACAAGCCAGTCATCCAATAGTTAAGGGAACAAGCCAGTCATCCTTGTGTTAAGGGAACAAACCAGTCATCCTATAGTTAAGGGAACAAGCCAGTCATCCTGTAGTTATGGGAACAAACCAGTCATCCTATAGTTAAGGGAACAAGCCAGTCGTCCTATAGTTAAGGGAACAAGCCAGTCATCCTGTAGTTATGGGAACAAACCAGTCATCCTATAGTTAAGGGAACAAACCAGTCATCCTATTGTTAAGGGAACAAACCAGTCGTCCTATAGTTAAGGGAACAAACCAGTCATCCTAGAGTTAAGGGAACAAACCAGTCATCCTGTAGTTAAGGGAACTAACCAGTCATCCTATTGTTAAGGGAACAAACCAGTCGTCCTGTAGTTAAGGGAACTAACCAGTCATCCTATTGTTAAGGGAACAAACCAGTCGTCCTGTAGTTAAGGGAACTAACCAGTCATCCTAGAGTTAAGGGAACAAACCAGTCGTCCTGTAGTTAAGGGAACTAACCAGTCATCCTAGAGTTAAGGGAACAAACCAGTCATCCTATAGTTAAGGGAACAAACCAGTCATCCTATAGTTAAGGGAACAAACCAGTCATCCTATAGTTAAGGGAACAAACTAGTCATCCTATAGTTAAGGGAACAAACCAGTCATCCTATAGTTAAGGGAACAAACTAGTCATCCTATAGTTAAGGGAACAAACCAGTCATCCTATAGTTAAGGGAACAAACTACTCATCCTATAGTTAAGGGAACAAACCAGTCATCCTATTGTTAAGGGAACAAACCAGTCATCCTATAGTTAAGGGAACAAACCAGTCGTCCGGTAAACCCCAGACCGCGCGGTCTGGGGGTAAAGTCTCCTCTTTCTACAACAACAACAACAACAACAACAACAAAAGTCAAATAGCAACCAGATCTCCAAGTCCCACAAGAACAATGGGAATCCAGATCATTATCAAGAAAAGGTCAATTGTTTCACGTGCGCATGCACGACAGGTCGTATCATCCCAGAACAGGTGGGCACAGAAACAGTCAATTGTTGCTGCGAATGGAAATGCAACGGACAGATAAGATATTGCCACCAATTACCGGGACAACTGTAGATGGGAAGACAGTATCTTTTTTGTTTGTTGCGAGACTTGGGATTAAAGCTAGCGGTAATTGTACAGCCCGGCTTGGAAATTAAAGCATTATACAGGGAAAACCATTCGTGGGCGACATGCAAATGAAATAGTTAATCAACCCCGTGAGGTCTGTATGAAGATAGATAGAGTCAGAACTTGTCAAAGGAAACCCTCACCGCAGCCGTTAGGTAGGACCTTGCCTATTCAGCCTGGACAGAGTGTAAGTACGTTCTCCTAAAGCGTTGTCATCCGGTCAGTCAACTAGGGGAGGTAGATGTGGTGGAAACAAGGGCGACCATCAGATGGCGTGAGCCTGTGGTTGCTGCTGTTATCCCGACGAGTTCTCTTCCAGAAGAGACCCGCCGACTCAAGCTGCCTGGAAATACTCTGAAAGCCGTTTGGGAAAACAATGAGATTGTCTGTTACACACACACACACACACACACACACACACACACACACACACACACACACACACACACACACACACACACACGCTCACACACGCACAGACACACACACACACACACACACACACACACACACACACACACACACACACACACACATACACAACACACACACACACACGCCCGCGCGCGCACGCACACACAGAAAACGCATACACACACACACACACACACACACACACACACACACACACACACACACACACACACACGCAACACATGCACACACACACACACACACACACACACACACACACACACACACACACACACACACACACACACAACAACAACAACAACAACAACAACAACAACCACACACACATACGCGCGCGCGCGTGCACACGTATACTTCTGCCACCTCTGCATAGTATGTTGGGTTGGGAAAGTGAACAGAGCAGTGCGGAATAATTCTCAGTCCTCGTCCGATGGCAGTAGAATCATGCCAGGATTGTACGTTAAACACGCTGCTTCGTGCAGACAACGAAAAGAAAGTTCGTGATTCACTGGCCGAATTTCAGGACATACTGACTCAACAGCCGGGACTCATTCATCAGGCAGACTTCCAGATGACGTTATGATACAAGGTCATGATGGTGTGTTTTACCAGGCCGCATACGCAAGTTGGAAACAAAAAAAGTAAATATGAAATGAGGCAGGGAACAGTAAACAATAAACAAACAATAAACAATCAACAAGTAGGGTAACTCTTGCTCCACAAGAAAACATAACTCCAAAGGAATGCTGCCTACGACACCGAATCGCCTAGCAGACATGACATGTGTGCTCTGTGCTGTCATGTATATGCTAGGCGATTCGGTGTCGTAAGCAGCTGGAGTTATGTTTTCTTGTATGAGCAAGAGTTACCCTACTTGTGTATTGTTTAAAAACCAAACCTGGAGCGAAGTTTGCTGCTTCTGAAAGGGGAATTCCGTCATTGTTTTCGAGGTGTCGGAGGCACCAGAAGATACTTGTAGTAAAAAGACATTCATTCTGAAAACCGGTCACAGTAAGCCCCTTTCATATGTGGTGCAAGTCCCAGCAAAACTGACCAGCAATCGCGATCTCATGTGGTGGTCAGGGTTGCTCTGAATGGTTGCCATGAAAGCTCCCAACATTCCACGCCACCAGACACCAGCGGCTGAAAATCAAAGTGAAAATCAAATATGGGGTCAAAATGGAAACCCAGCCTAGCTGTTACTTGTCATGCAAGGGATTGTTTTACATCATTTAAGCCGCCATTCAGTGGTATCGTCCGTTTGATTTTTTTTCTTCCGTCGAGTACAGCTCCCATTGAGGAGAGGTTGACTGAAGCATCGTTTTGGGAGCAAGGGTTATGATGTGACGGGTGAAAGGTCACTCTGTCTTTAAAGGCGTTTGAGGGTAATTTATCTTTAAAGGCGTTTGAGGGTAATTTGTCTTTAAAGGCGTTTGGGGGTAATTTGTCTTTAAAGGCTAATTTGTCTTTAAAGGCGTTTGGGGGTAATTTGTCTTTAAAGGCGTTTGACGGTAATTTGTCTTTAAAGGCGTTTGGGGGTAATTTGTCTTTAAAGGCGTTTGGGAGTAATTTGTCTTTAAAGGCGTTTGGGGGGGTAATTTGTCTTTAAAGGCGTTTGAGGGTAATTTGTCTTTAAAGGCGTTTGGGGGTAATTTGTCTTTAAAGGCGTTTGGGGGTAATTTGTCTTTAAAGGCGTTTCGGGGTAATTTGTCTTTAAAGGCGTTTGAGGGTAATTTGTATTTAAAGGCGTTTGGGGGGTAATTTGTCTTTAAATGCGTTTGGGGGTAATTTGTCTTTAAAGGCGTTTGGGGGTAATTTGGTCAGTGACTGGATCGATCCCTTCGCATTTATCAGATGCTGAAATTTCAGTGCCACACGTGCATACTGACGGGTTACATGGCCGGGGCCTGGATGTGAAGGGGAGGAGCGCTTTGCGTTTCCTGGAGCAGGGAGCGCAAAGGAACTGGAGTGTGAAGAAGTGTACTTCATCCTGCCCAGCTGAAATCACTGGACTGTGAAGAAGTGTACTTCATCCTGCCCAGCTGAAATCACTGGACTGTGAAGAAGTGTTTTTCATCCTGCCCAGCTGAATTCACTGGACTGTGAAGAAGTGTATTTCATCCTGCCCAGCTGAAATCACTGGACTGTGAAGAAGTGTATTTCATCCTGCCCAGCTGAAATCACTGGACTGTGAAGAAGTGTATTTCATCCTGCCCAGCTGAAATCACTGGACTGTGAAGAAGTGTATTTCATCCTGCCCAGCTGAAATCACTGGACTGTGAAGAAGTGTATTTCATCCTGCCCAGCTGAAATCACTGGACTGTGAAAAAGTGTATTTCATCCTGCCCAGCTGAAATCACTGGACTGTGAAGAAGTGTATTTCATCCTGCCTTGCTGAAATCACTGGACTGTGAAGAAGTGTATTTCATCCTGCCCAGCTGAAATCACTGGACTGTGAAGAAGTGTACACTTTATCCTGCCCAGCTGAAATCACTGGACTGTGAAGAAGTGTACACTTTATCCTGCCCAGCTGAAATCACTGGACTGTGAAGAAGTGTACACTTTATCCTGCCCAGCTGAAATCACTGGACTGTGAAGAAGTGTACACTTTATCCTGCCCAGCTGAAATCACTGGACTGTGAAGAAGTGTACACTTTATCCTGCCCAGCTGAAATCACTGGACTGTGAAGAAGTGTACACTTTATCCTGCCCAGCTGAAATCACTGGACTGTGAAGAAGTGTATTTCATCCTGCCCAGCTGAAATCACTGGACTGTGAAGAAGTGTACACTTTATCCTGCCCAGCTGAAATCACTGGACTGTGAAGAAGTGTACACTTTATCCTGCCCAGCTGAAGCCACGGTTCAGGCCCGAGCAACGAACTGAGGTCTCATTTTCAGTGTGGAGGCCAGAGCCATGTAGTCAGAGCCAAAGGACCACATCTACAGGTGTGTGTTGTGCCCCAGTGATTGTGGAGGTCAGAGCCAAACGACTACATCTACAGGTGTGTGTTGTGCCCCAGTGATTGTGGAGGTCAGAGCCAAAGGACCACATCTACAGGTGTGTGTTGTGCCCCAGTGAGTACCACAAGTCGGAGTGTCAGGGGGTCTCAACCGGGGGAACTGACCAGCTGTGGAAGCTGATATCAGAGGAACTGACCAGCTATGGTGGCTGATAACAGAGGAACTGACCAACTGTGGTGGCTGATAACAGAGGAACTGACCAGCTGTGGTAGCTGATATCATCAGAACTGACCAGCTGTGTGGCTGATAACAGAGGAACTGACCAGCTGTGGTGGCTGATAACAGAGGAACTGACCAGCTGTGGTAGCTGATATCATCAGAACTGACCAGCTGTGGTGGCTGATATCATCAGAACTGACCAGCTGTGGTAGCTGATATCATCAGAACTGACCAGCTGTAGTGGCTGATATCATCATAACTGACCAGCTGTGGTGGCTGATATCATCAGAACTGACCAGCTGTGGTGGCTGATATCATCAGAACTGACCAGCTGTGGTAGCTGATATCATCAGAACTGACCAGCTGTGGTGGCTGATATCATCAGAACTGACCAGCTGTGGTGGCTGATATCATCAGAACTGACCAGCTGTGGTGGCTGATATCATCAGAACTGACCAGCTGTGGTAGCTGATATCATCAGAACTGACCAGCTGTGGTAGCTGATATCATCAG
>CM031614.1:70109911-70112411 GCA_018398815.1 Conus ventricosus
TTAGTCTGTTTAGTGTCTGTTAACTGAAAGTGATGTTAGACGGTGGGAAAGGATGGGGGAGAAGGGAAGGAATAGGGAGGGTGGGAAGGAGTTGACTGCATGTAAACGTTTGATATGAACGTACGTGTGTTTGTCGGTACTTGCATGAGTGTGTACAAGTGTTTAAAATATAGATATACACATATGTGTCTGTCTGTGTGTCTGGATGTGGGCACGCGTGTGTGTAGAAGAGCGAGCGAGCGAGCGAGCTAGAGAGAGAGAGAGAGAGAGAGAGAGAGAGAGAGAGAGAGAGAGACAGAGACAGAGAGACAGAGAGAGAGATGTACAATTTCTTTTTTAACAAGTTTAATTAGGACACATCTCATACATACAGAAGGAAAAGGGAGTGTGGACACTTCATTTAGTATTCCCCCAAATCGCAAAAAGCCTACCCATTAGATACGATACAGCTGACACTTAAATTGTACAGGGTATTTGCTCTTTCTTCCCTCTTTATGATTGTAAACTGTGCTTCCAAACACTAACTGTTCATCTTTTTCAGTCATTCTGCTGACGAGTACTTGGGGGGAAAAAATTGACAAAATGGTGTAGTTTCATTTCCTAATATTCCAATATTACCAATATCATTTCTAGACCCCACCCCTATCCCCATCCTTCACCCAACCACACCCTCATCATACATTAAACGCCTGCCTCTACACCCCCCCCCCCCCCCCCCGTCCCTCCCCCTTCACCTGAAAAGATTTACAAATGCTTAAATGATTTCATTGCCGAGAGAGCAAAAAGCGCTCAGAACTAATGATCTTCCAGAGCAGAAGAAATTATTCACATACATCAACCAGAATGTCTTAATATTGAAATATGACGACAACAAACATTATGAAGAAATTATTCACATACATCAACCAGAATGTCTTAATGTTGAAATATGACAACGACAACAATAATTATGAAGACATTATTCACATACATCAACCAGAATGTCTTAATATTGAAATATGACAACAACAACAAAAATTATGAAGAAATTATTCACATACATCAACCAGAATGTCTTAATATTGAAATATGACAACGACAACAGTAATTATGAAGAAATTATTCACATATATCAACCAGAATGTCTTATATTGAAATATGACAACAACAAAATTATGAAGAAATTATTACATATATCAACCAGAATGTCTTAATGTTGAAATACGACGACAACAATAATTATGAAGAAATCATGATGATAAGAATAATGATGACAATACAAATAATGATGACAGCAATTATAATAACGAGGAGGGGGATTATAATGATAATGATGATGATGATGATGATGATGATTATAGCAATAATAATAATAACAATGATAATAGTAAGAAGAATGATGATGAGAATGATGATGATGATGCTGATGATAACAGTAGTGATGATGATGATGATGATGATGATGGTGATCAACACAACACACACTCCACAAACGCACGCACACACACACACCGTTCGCCACACACAAAATATACACTTACTCTTTCTCTCTATCTCTCTCTCTCTCTCTCTCTCTCTCTCTCTCTCTCTGTATATCTATGATATAATACTATATATATATATATATATAATATATATATTTATATATTTTATATATAAAACACACCACACAGAGATGCGTGTGTGTGGTGTGTGGTGTGTGTGTGTGTGTAGTGTGTGGGTGTGTGTGTGTGGGAGAGTGAGAGAGAAGGGTGGGGGTAAGGGGAGAGAGAGAGGACGCTTCAGATAGTTTATTGACAATGGTTACATAGCCTTTATGTCACGGGGGTGGGTGGTTGTACATTAATCTTGCAGCGCCGAAAAAAGCCATTGCAAATAAAAAACATTATAAATGATCACGTTACTATTATGGTTTATACTTCGAAACCAGTAGTAGAGAAAAGGGAATTTACGTTATGGTTCATCTTCAAAATGACTGTGTAATTTTCTAAATACATATCTTTTATAAAGCTCCATTAAACAGGCACCCATACATTCTCTGAAAATGAATATTTCCGCTGGACCAAGGAGTCATGAACGTCCATTTTACTATATTCATGATAGTGAAGCAGAACGAAAAACATTTTGTCGGTGGGTATTAAGTATGGAAAAAAAAACCCGCAAACACTAGGTTGTTGTTACCGAAGATTTCTTTCTCCTGACTTAAGATGCCTCTGCAACGACTTAGCATAAGAGGTATTATCCTATGAAGGTTATTTTTGTTGTAGCAACAGTCGTTGAAAAGTTAGGACTTAGCTCTGATATCCTTATAAGCTGTACAATGGATATATATAGTTGATCATTTCTTGCAACCCAACTGTACACAGTACCTCATGTTATCTACAGTGCCTTCAAGATTAAACCATCTTTTGTTTGCATTCTCTCTCTCTCTCTCTCTCTCTCTCTTCTCTCTCTCTCTCTCTCTCCTCTCTCTCTCTCTCTCTATCTCCAAGTAGGGACATTGGAGAGAGAGAGAGAGATG
>CM031614.1:70119911-70122411 GCA_018398815.1 Conus ventricosus
AATTTTACGGCTTGACACCTCTCTCTGTCCACCAGCAGTGAACTAGTACTTTGTTCAGTTCATGACCGCTAAAGCGGCCGATGGGGGAGGTGGGGAGCTCCGCCTTCTGTGATGCCTGGCCCCAGCCATGGGGGGGCCATGGAGGGGGATGGCGACCAGTTCACTGCCAATCCGGCCGTTAGTGGACTATGGCAAATGTTCACCGTTGATTGACCATCGTTTGGTTTTTGTGTTGCCCTGGTAATTAGGGCCCTTGCTTCCTTGGCTGGCTATAAACAATGATGTAAACGACGAGAGAGAGAGAGAGAGAGAGAGAGAGAGAGAGAGAGAGAGAGAGAGAAATATACACACACGCGCGCGCATATGCATGCACGCACGCACGCACGCACGCACGCACGCACGCACGCACACACACACACACACACACACACACACACACACACACACACATATATATATTATATACATATATATGATTACATATACATATGTACACACACACACACACAACACACACACACACACACACATCTATATATATATATATATATATATATATATATATATATATATATATATATATATATATATTATATATATATACAACAAACTAATAAATTCCAAGGATAAGTACCGCACCGTTCCAGCAACTGAAAAGGCAGAGGAGTCAAATTACCACTTTCCGCGGTCACTGAGGAGAAACCACCAAGTTTCGAAATATCGGTATATGACCAGGAGTTATATGTTAGTGAGTTTCCCTCCTATTGGAGGATGTCTCCCCTTGGAGAATATAAGCTTGCTGAAGGCTCATTTTGAGAAGCATGTATTTTATTTTTCCCCATTCACCCACTCTAGCACATACTGTTAGATAGGCAGAATCATCTACCACTGCAGATATGAATGCGTATCTCCCCCTATTTCTTCAATCTAAGACATAAGAGCAAGCTTTGTTTATAATTCAATATATATATATATATATATATATATACAACAACAACAACAACAAACAACAACAACAAACTAATAAATTTCAAGGATAAGTACGAGCACCGTTCCAGCAACTTACAGAGCAGCTTGGTGTTGCAATGACTGCAAGAAATATTGAATTATAAACAAAGCTTGCTCTTATGTCTTAGATTGAAGAAATAGGGGGAGATACGCATTCATATCTGCAGTGGTAGATGATTCTGCCTAACTAACAGTATGTGCTTGAGTGGGTGAATGGGGGAAAATATATGTTAGTTAGGCAGAATCATCTACCACTGCAGATATGAATGCGTATCTTCCCCTATTTCTTCAATCTAAGACATAAGAGCAAGCTTTGTTTATAATTCAATATATATATATATATATTTATATATATATATATATATATATATATATATATATATATATATTATATATATATATATATATATATATATATATATATATTATATATATATATATATATATGTTAAAATAGGTTTTTTTAAAAAGAATCTACAAATTTGTTTCGAAGAGAGAGAGACAGACAGACAGACAGACAGACAGACACTACAGTCAGCAAGTACACACACTAAACCACAGAACAAATAAGCAAGAACAGCGAGTAGTGCATGAAGCACGTGCTGCAATCCAACCCTCGCACCGCCGCCTCCAGATGTACAACCACTTTCCCTAGCCCTCACAGCCCGCTGTCCACTACCCCTCCCCCACCCCCACCCCCCTCCCACCCCCCACCCCCTGGGGGCCCGAGAGTTTACGGACACCTGCAGTGCTGGTCAGAATTTTTTTTAGTGTTTATCATCCTGAAAATGCATTTTGTTTACACTTTTGTTTATCAATGAGATTTGCAGTAAACCTTTTTTTCTGATTCGTGTCTTTCAAGCCCCAGTAGGCGTGATAGGATAATGAAATCTCGGAATCCGTACGTGTGTGGACCCCGAGTTGTTGTTTTTTTTCCAAAAAAAGACAGCGAAGCAAACTTCATAAATCCCTTCTAGAATAAATTTATGATCTCAGATGACAAAAACCGCTGAGGAGGAAGAGCCAGGACAAAGAAATCTCCTGAAGTGAATGTTTGGCAAGGTCAATGCATTGTGCAGAGGTATCTGTTCTCAGAACAGGGCATCAGATGAGCTCCCAAGGTTTCGAGGCGAATCGCTGGAGAACGCCTAGCCTCTTGCAATGCTAACATTACTTTTTAAAAAAAGGATGCTTTGTTGTTAACAGTGTGTGTGTGTCGGTAATCGTGCCGAAAATAACTGTTTGTGCGTGCAGTGAACTTCTTGTAAATGCTTTTGTTACAAATGTTACATAAATGTTAGCGAAGAGAAACGCGGACACACGAGTCACAAGACAAAACACGACGCGTTTCGACCTCTTAGGTCTTCTTCAGGCAAGACACAAACAAATGGGACAGTGAAAATGAACGAATTTGTCACTTAGCTTAGATCTCTTCAGCGCGAGGTAAGCAGGCGTTGAATGAAAATGGAAAATGTTACGGAAAATGGAGAGT
>CM031614.1:70127411-70132411 GCA_018398815.1 Conus ventricosus
GGTGACAATATGTGTTCTGGATGGCAACTGGGTTTGCGCAAAGGGAAATAACTCTGTGACAACTCTGCTGTGGTGGAAATCAGTTTGTGACAACACCCCTGTAATGGAAAACCAGTTCGTCCTCGGTTGATGTACGTTTCCTTTGTCTGTTAGTAACATAACGTTCTGATTTGATAAGGTTGAATATTCAAGTTCACAATGTTTTGCAAAGCAAGATAAAAGGTGAAACTTCTGACAAAAGAGATGGCAAGAATCGATTCCACAGCCTATTCAAAGACGGCTCTCTCCAAGTTCTGTAGGCGTAATGGTATATCTCAGTGGAGCAACAGCGAGCAGTGCTGCACGTTGAGTTCCCATTCTCGAGAAAAGATCGTTCAAACATCAGTCAATAACCAATTTTTTTTAGTTCCTCGTGATTCTGCGAATCGGGTCGTAGATTGTGGGTTTCAGTGAAGAGAGAAATGACGGTTCGTCGTCAGTTCAAGATCTATTTTCGCAAAAGGAATGGTTCGTTCGATTAAGAACGGCCTAAGAACATCCCAGAAATGGAGACAGAGTGATCCGAGAAAGGGGCAGAACTGGAGCAGCACGACCAGGTTGTCCGCCTTGAGGAGTCAAAGACTATGATGGAAGAACACAGAAAGTGCCTGCCTTGTCATCTGAGCTGCATCCAAACAAATCGGATCGACCTCTTCTTCAGAGACGATAAAGTCATGACGGTGCCATTGAAGACCGTGCATTGCAATCTCTGCCATCCTCAACTCACCAGATTTTACTTCGCAGACGCCAACATACCACCATGTGACGGTGACCCCGCATTACCACAGCGTGTTATGCATGGCTTTCCAGTGTCGCCTCTTGCATGACCCTCAGTACGGCCCTGAGAGAAACATTGGGGCAAGAAGGGACTCGGTGAAGTGTTTCTGCTCAACCTGCCGATTTCATGGAGCTGTAAACATGACTGACGATCGATAACGAAGAAGACATCGATTTCCAGGTAGTGCTTCACTTTTTAGGGAAAGTTACTAGACCTACCGATTTTTTTTTTCTTTTGCTTGCTCAAACCTCACTTTGATGTATTTCCAGTCGGTGGATTGCCGCTTTCCACACCATTTTCTATGCCTCTGGCAGTGGTATGTCAGCCTATGATGTTGCGAAAGAGCTGATTTTTTTTTACCCGAAAGGGGATTCTAACACACATACGCACACACACACACACACACACACACACACACACACACACACATATATATATATATATATATATATATATATATATATATATATATATATATATATATTCATAAAGGCGGACAAGACAAACAATTTCTATAAAATGGAAACTAATGAGTACTCCCAACTCCTCAACAAAAATATTCAGAAAAATTATAAAAAGCTGATAAGACCACATGTGACAACATCTGCAAAAAAGAAAAAGAACTTGTGCACCAGATGGATTTAGGTGATAGGATAGAAGCAACAGCAATAAAAGAAGCCTTTATAACCCTTAAAGACCACAAACCTAACTTTCTCAACAACCCTATTTGTAGACTGATCAACCCATCAAAATCTGAATTAGGCAAAATTAGTAAAAAGATCCTGGAAAAAGCAATAGAGGACATAAAAACAAACACTGAATTCAATCTCTGGAAAAATAGTTACGAAGTTATCCAATGGTTTAAAGAATTGAACAAACAGAAAAATACAGTGTTCATTACTTTTGACATAGTGGACTTCTACCCTTCCATTGATGAGGAATTACTTACTAAAGCACTAAGATTCGCCAACAAATATACAAATATAACAGATTCTGAGATGGAAATCATTCTCCACACTAAGAAAACCCTTCTCCATAGCAAGAGTGAAACTTGGATAAAAAAACACCAGCAGAAATTCCACATTCGATGTCACGATGGGATCTTATGATGGAGCTGAAACTTGTGAATTAGTTGGACTTTTCATGTTGTCTCATATACAGAAAATACTTGGTAAACAGGTTGGCTTATACAGAGATGACGGTCTTGCCATGTTAAACAATAAACCAAAAACCATTGAAAACAAGAAAAAAGAACTTTGTAAAATTTTTCAAAGCCATAACCTAAAAATCACAGTAGAAGCCAACAAAAAAACAGTAAATTATTTAGACATAACATTAGACCTTAAGGATCATACATACAAACCATATAAAAAACCTAATGACACACCTGTCTACGTAAACATCAATAGTGTCACACTGTCACTCTTGCATACCCGCATTCATGACAGCATTTACTCCATACGCACACGCAATCTTTCCAGTCAACCAAAAGGAGCACTACCGAATGTTTTTCTTCTCCCCCTCTCCTTCAGGGAAAACACTTTACTAAATCACAACAACAACTTGTAAACAAATTTTACACCTGTATCTCTCTCCGCACTGAGAGACAAATAAATCTGCACACATGTATCTCTCCTCACACCGAGAGACAAATCAATCTTCACACATGTATCTCTCCTCACACCGAGAGACAAATCAACCTTCACACAATCTCTCCTCACACCCAGAGACAAATCAATCTTCACATATGTATCTCTCCTCACACTGAGAGATAAAATAATCTAGTTCCGCTTCTATAAAGCTATGGCCTTCACATTCCGTTATCCCAAAATTCCGGACCAGGAGACTACATAACTCCCGTAATCACTGAGGACCTGCCTGCCTCAAGTACAAGCTTCCCTGCTTTCTCAATTCCCTGTCTCTCTCTCTGAGACAATATACTGCCCCCTCGAATTCTCCTGTCCTGGAGATACGAGTCTCGACTTCTCTTCCGCGACTTCTTCTGTCTCTTGCGAAATGACGAGCTTCAACTCCTCTCCCTGGAGTTGGTACTGGCTGGGGCTGAACTACCGGTGTGTTCCCCACACCATGGCCATCTTCAACCACCTCACGGGGTGAAAGATGAAGGGTGAAGGGCGAAGGGTAAAGGGTGAAGGGTGAAGGGTGAAGGGCTGAAACACGAATAAGGTTCGTGTAAGTAACCTTCTTAATTCAACACATGAATTCTTTCTTTCTCTTTTAAGTTTTCCCCCTGTAGCTTTCCCCAACTATCTATTGCTCACCTGGTAATGACTGGTCAGCAACGAGGACCACCGTCCTGACAGGTTCGAGTCTCTAGGCCATCTGCTGGGTTAAAACTGACTCTTTCCCCCCTTCCCTAGTGAGTGCATACTCAGTGTTCAAAACACATGACCAGCACCTTACCTTACCAGCCCTTGTTAAACTATCACTCAGTGGTCACTTTCACCCAATGACCACATTCGTTTCCTGAATGAGTCATACTCACAATTATTTTGGGGACGCCCGCTACACTAGTCAAGCCACATGAATATTCTTCCTTTAATTGTGGCACGGGGAAATGATTCATATCACTAACTACATGTGATGGAGCGTCACATGCCTTGATGTGAGGCTACGTCACATGACAAATAGTAACCACCCACCCTCCATCTTAAAAACCATACCTAATGGTATAAACAAAAGATTATCTAAACTGTCATGCAATGAGAAAGAATTTAACAGTGCAGCAGCTGAATACCAAGAGGCGCTGAAAAAAAGTGGCTACAACTACAAATTACAATATAACCCAGATAACAACATGAACAGCAACAGAGAAAAACAGGAAAAGAAAAATTATATGGTATAACCCTCCATATGATGGAAGAACAAAAACTAACGTAGGAAAAGAATTCCTCAGAATCCTTAAAACATCATTCCCAAAAGAACATGTGCTATCTAAAATATTCAACAAAAATACCGTCAAGCTATCATACTCGTGTATGCCCAACCTTAAAAATATAATTGATTCTTCCAATAAAACCAAAAACAACACAACCAAAGAGGGTGATGAAAGGATATCTTGTAATTGCACAAAAAAAGACCAGTGCCCTCTGAACAATAAATGTCTCTACAACAACATTGTGTACCAAGCTACGGTAACAACAGACAGTGATAAAGAAACATACATAGGGATCACGGCAAACCATTTTAAAACCAGATATGCAAACCATAAACAGTCTTTCAAAAATGAAAAATATAAAAACCAAACAGAATTAAGTAAATATATTTGGAAGCTTAAAAATAAGAAAATAGATTACAACATATCATGGAAAATTATAAAAAGAGCAACACCATACAACAACATTTCTAAAAAATGCAACTTATGTACTACAGAAAAGTGGCTGATATTATGTAAACCCCACCTAGCATCCCTGAACTCTAAAGTAGAAATGATAAACAATTGCAGGCATAAATGGAAATCTTTGTCAATGCACCATTCCGTGGCACGTCCCCCCTGAACGCGCCCCAAAAAGAAAAAAACCGGCAGGCCACGTGCCGCACGCACAGAGCTCACACGCTCACACACCACGGTATATAACACCGGTGGCGTGCCCAAATTGTATACCCTGAGGAGAGCGTTTTATCCAGCTTGAAACAAGCTTGTAGGTTTTTAATTTTTTCCATTTTAAAATTCTATTTTAAACTGGTATGTCGCTCCCTACATGGTTGAGCATTTTTAGCGTTCTGAGTGGCTTAACTCTGATTTTATATATATATATATATATATATATATATATATATATATATATATATATATAATTATTTAGAATTATAAGCAAAGCTTGCTCTTTTGTTTCAGTTTGAAAATCTAATATATATATATATATATATAATATATATATATATATATATATATATATATATACACACACACACACACAACACACACACATACACACACACACACACACACATACACACACACACACACTCATGCACGCACGCGCACACACACACACACACACACACACACAACACACACACACACACACACACACACACACACACACACACACACACACACACACTCGCATACACACACACATACAAAACACACACACACACACACACACACACACACACACACACACACACACGTGTGAAAAAGAGAAAGAAAGCAAAA
>CM031614.1:70142411-70152411 GCA_018398815.1 Conus ventricosus
CGACAGGTCTAGAGAAGGGTGTTACAGGTGGGACAGGTATGGAGAAGGGCGTTACAGGTGGGACGACAGGTCTAGAGAAGGGTGTTACAGGTGGGACAGGTCTAGGGAAGGGCGTTACAGGTGGGACAGGTCTAGAGAAGGGCGTTACAGGTGGGACAGGTCTGGAGAATGAGGGCTGGCGTCCGTGGACCACACGGGCATTCTTCATGTTAGAGATGTGAGAGGAGCTGACGAAGTCCTGTTCTCAGCTTGAAGATGGTGACCTGATGTGCTCTTTCCAGTCAGTAGACACCATCTCCTCATGGAGCCGGAATAGTTCAGTTGGTAGAGCGCCTGACTCGTAATCTTGGTGATCCTGGGGTTGCGGGTTCGAACCTCCGCCGGGGCGTTTCGGTACAGGGGGATTTTTCCCTCGGAGTTAACATTGGTTCTGACTCCATTTCCCATACAGTCCTTTGAATGAGACTATAAACCGAGGTTCCGTGTGTGAACGCACGCATAACATCTTGCATACACGTAAAATCCCATCGCCAACTTTCGGAAGAGTAGGCCAGTTTGGCCGTTGGTAATGGATGACATGTTACACGTAGCATGCACCCTGGGTGAGAAATGGAAAGAATGAGGAAGTAAGGAAAATGAGTGATCGATATTGAACGATGCTGACAGGATGACACGGGAAACGACTGAATGAAGCGCCAGCTGGCAGCTCTTCAGTCGGCACTACCCAGGTAGGCAGCCCGTTGTGTAAAGGAGTGTTGATTGTAAAGCGCTTAGAGCTTGGTCTCTAGCCGAGAATAGGCGCTATATAAGTATTCATTATATTTATTATTATGTTATTATTTCCAAGAAGCGGACGCTTGTTTCTGAAGCGGCCCTTGAGGAGGGACTTTGCTTCTTCACAACGATATTTTGTGAGTAAATATGTTCCAGTTTGCTGCCTAGGTCGGAGAGTGTATCAGAGTCCTCGTTCTCCATACCACCACAGTGGGAGGGAATCCACTGCAACGCCCGTTTTGTTTTAGAGCGCAGTGTTGAAAGCTCCCTTCTGGGTGTCCTGAAGGATCCGGTCTGTCTAGCTGGACTGAAGATTCCGGAGAACGGCTCGGCAGACAGTGAGGAAGGCTCTGTGAGAGGACAGACCATCTCTTGCATTTAGGGTGTGAGCACACGAAGTAATGAACTACCTTGCGATTAAGAGAGAAAACCTGCGGCATACACCCGCTGTAGTTTGATGAGCAGACATCAGCTGTCGGAGGCGATTTCGACCGATGCCATTCGAAAGAAGTGAGACGGAGTGGGAGAGATCACAGCAGAGGAGAGGTCAGCCTACAGAGAAGAGAGGACGGGACCAGTCAAGACAGCTCTCTGTGTTAACACAGCTGTTCCAACCGGCCCAGAACGACGAGAGTTAGAAGAAACTCAAGGGAGAGCTTGGCAACAGGTCTTCAGAGAAGAATCCCCCTCAGACAACTGTTTCCCACCTAAACTCCCGGCCGGGCGCATCCAAGTCATGACTCCCAGATGCCTTTCTACTGCCAACTTTTTTTACCTGGCGCTGCCGGATTCGGACCCGCAACTTTTGGATGGGTGGAAGTCTTAAGGCGTGCCTTTTTAGACGGATATCTTACCCCACTGCTAACGGGACGCCTGTTCTAAGTTGGAAAATTTAATCATTATGAAGTTCACTTTTGCTCCTCCTCGATCAGATCCAGCTGGAACTCTTTTCGGCTGCCTCTGCCATTGCCTTCAGGGTTCTGATCCTCTTCTTACCTGAAATCTCAAGCTGTTCCATGGCAGCATAGGCTGATGAGCGTACAAATCCCCTTGCTCCAACTTCTACGGTAAGGATCCGGGCCTGGAAGCTAGATTCCCTGAAACTGTTCGCAAGACTGGCATACCTCTCAGTCTTGTAGAGGTGCGCTTGCTCCATTCTGCTTAAGCGCTTTCGAATGGCAAAATGAGCTCAATCAGAATCATTTGTTTTGATGAACCTGAGTGGAGAACAATATCTGGTCTCATGCCACTCTTCCTGATGATCGCCGATGGTTC
Source organism: Conus ventricosus (assembly GCA_018398815.1). Taxonomy (NCBI): domain Eukaryota; kingdom Metazoa; phylum Mollusca; class Gastropoda; order Neogastropoda; family Conidae; genus Conus; species Conus ventricosus. The sequence continues at coordinate 70,144,461 of CM031614.1, forward strand.
TCCCATTCTGGAAGGTCTACTGTGCATTCCCAGTCATCTGCTCCATCCAGTAAACTCTGCTTCCATGCTTTTGATATCACAGCTGTTCCAGACCATGATTTGTAGCCTCCTGCCACGTAGAACTTTGTTGCTGAGCTACTGGTGGCGTAGATCTTCCTCTATCTGTACTAACTGCATGTACGATCTCCTTGAGCGGTTGGTTGTGCCCCCATGTGTACCTCCCCTGGGCTAGCGCTGATTTGAGTAACTCGGGACATGTTCCACTGTTTGTTTGCCGTGACAGAGTGGGCATGTGGGGTCATCTGATTTCCCCCATTTGACCAGGTTGGAATTCAAGGGCAGCGGTCATATACAGATCTGAGGATGAAGTTGACTAAGAGGTGTCATGCGCCATATGTTATTCCAGGTGAGACTTCTTTGCCGTGCGTTTTCCCCCACGTAGTGCACTGTCCTTGTTGGCCTTGCTGGACTGTAGTGCACTGTCCTTGTTGGCCTTGCTGGACTGTAGTGCACTGTCCTTGTTGGCCTTGCTGGACTGTAGTGCACTGTCCTTGTTGGCCTTGCTGGACTGTAGTGCACTGTCCTTGTTGCCTTGCTGGACTGTAGTGCACTGTCCTTGTTGGCCTTGCTGGACTGTAGTGCACTGTCCTTGTTGGCCTTGCTGGACTGTATGCACTGTCCTTGTTGGCCTTGCTGGACTGTAGTGCACTGTCCTTGTTGGCCTTGCTGGACTGTAGTGCACTGTCCTTGTTGGCCTTGCTGGACTGTAGTGCACTGTCCTTGTTGGCCTTGCTGGACTGTAGTGCACTGTCCTTGTTGGCCCTTGCTGGACTGTAGTGCACTGTCCTTGTTGGCCTTGCTGGACTGTAGTGCACTGCCCTTGTTGGCCTTGCTGGACTGTAGTGCACTGTCCTTGTTGGCCTTGCTGGACTGTAGTGCACTGTCCTTGTTGGCCTTGCTGGACTGTAGTGCACTGTCCCTTGTTGGCCTTGCTGGACTGTAGTGCACTGTCCTTGTTGGCCTTGCTGGACTGTAGTGCACTGTCCTTGTTGGCCTTGCTGGACTGTAGTGCACTGTCCTTGTTGGCCTTGCTGGACTGTAGTGCACTGTCCTTGTTGGCCTTGCTGGACTGTAGTGCACTGTCCTTGTTGGCCTTGCTGGACTGTAGTGCACTGTCCTTGTTGGCCTTGCTGGACTGTAAGTTGCACTGTCCTTGTTGGCCTTGCTGGACTGTAGTGCACTGTCCTTGTTGGCCTTGCTGGACTGTAGTGCACTGTCCTTGTTGGCCTTGCTGGACTGTAGTGCACTGTCCTTGTTGGCCTTGCGGACTGTAGTGCACTGTCCTTGTTGGCCTTGCTGGACTGTAGTGCACTGTCCTTGTTGGCCTTGCTGGACTGTAGTGCACTGTCCTTGTTGGCCTTGCTGGACTGTAGTGCACTGTCCTTGTTGGCCTTGCTGGACTGTAGTGCACTGTCCTTGTTGGCCTTGCTGGACTGTAGTGCACTGTCCTTGTTGGCCTTGCTGACTGTAGTGCACTGTCCTTGTTGGCCTTGCTGGACTGTAGTGCACTGTCCTTGTTGGCCTTGCTGGACTGTAGTGCACTGTCCTTGTTGGCCTTGCTGGACTGTAGTGCACTGTCCTTGTTGGCCTTGCTGGACTGCCTTCTGGATTCTCTTTGCTTCCTCTTCTTTCTTCAGCTCCTCTTTTACCACGTCTCTCTCTCTTCTCTCTCTTTTTGCCTTTGACCACCATTTTATTCATTTAATCCCACTCCCTGTCTGTTGTCTGTGTGTGGCCTGTTATTTCCTGGATCTTGAGGTTTTCCTTTGCCACGTCTGCTGCCTCCCGAACCTTCCATTTTCTGCCAGTCTTCAGCTTTGGCCGACTGATCTCACAACGCTGTCTTCAAGTCCTCAAGCATGGTTAGTATCCTTGAAAGTCTGGAACGACGAGAAAGATTTTCGGCCCAGTAACTTACCACAGAACTGACCACCCTCTGTTCCTAGTGAAAAGGTGCGGGAAACGATTTTGCCCGCTGACACGGCCGAACAGTGCAGATCACGGCGCTTGCGCGAAGCCGATACGAGCGCTTTCAAGCGAGGGTTGTAGCGAGGCTTGCGTTACCGCTGGAGCAAAGTGGTGTAGTTCATGGTTGGTACCGAGGTCAAAGTCCATGACAGGCACTGAATGAATAGTTGTAAGCTTTGCAGGGAAGTTGTTGTCTTTTAGATTTTAAAGTCTAAGCTTGGTTTGCAAGTGACTGTATCCAGAGAAAGAGAGAGAGAGAGAGAGAGAGAGAGAGAGAGAGAGAGAGAGAGAGAGGGAGAGAGAGAGAGACAGAGACAGAGACAGAGAGAGACAGAGAGACAGACACAGACAGACACAGACAGACAGACACAAAGGCTAGCGAAAATGTTATGCAGTCTTTTTTTTTCATTAATAAGATCATCCCACTTACATCACTGGCCCACAATACAAGCTTTGTTTTCACCTTTGTTGGCTGACTTCCACTTTGTTACAAAAACGACAAGCAGCAAATTCTTTTTGGCAAATCCACAGTCAACAGCGCGTCGAAGTCATCATCGTCAAAAATAATCAGCAGCACCCACGGTACAAGTTGTTGGCGCCGCCGTGTTGTTTCGCCTTGAGGTAAGCGTTTCGCAGCCAGTGGAAAGCGCTTTCAGCAATCGCTGCCAGCAACTTTAAGAACGGAATACACAGCTTGTGATGGAAGCAGCGACCGCCACCCCCCCCCCTCCCCCTTCCCCCCCCTCCCCCCCCCCCCCCCCCCCCCCCCCCCCCCCCCCCCGCACCCGTCTTCCTCTCTCCCCTGCCCATACATGAAATGGCAATCATTCCTTAAAGATGTGGATATGACGAATTATGCACATTTAAAAAAAAAAAACAACCTTAAACAATTATTTCTGATTTCATTGATACACGTTAGCCGTGCATATGTATTGTGCCTTGCCACGAAATGTTCGAGGTTTCGTGCGATTCTTATAATTAAAACAGAAAAAGTAATTCATCTGACTCAATGTTTAACTCTTCTGATAATTATCGTAGCCACATAAATCTAAGCGAGAAATTAAATGCAGTAGTCTAGTTCCATGATGCGAGCGTTTATGGTTGTCCTTTTTTATGCTACCAACCTCGTGAATGAATAGGAGGACGCTAGGAAAGGATGTCGAGATGCAGGCACATGACAAGTTCCAGATTCTAAATGAGTAAAGTGACGTGTGTATGCATATAGTGTTTAATTTAAGGGAGAAACAGATGAATATATCTGACTTCATTGAATATCAACAATACATTTAAGAATCGTTGTTGAAAAGAAATAGGATAACAAAATGTAGACTGCAAAAGTCAAGTAATATTTGTGCGTGAAAACAAAAATCATTTGTGGAAATCATTGTTGTAATTTGAGTGAAGTCTTAAAGATAATTTCAACCCATTTTCAAAAGATTCATTTTTAAGCATTTTAGTAAAATTTTGAAAATAATTTCGAAAAATTACGCAATAAACCGAAAAGACTTAATTGTACATTTTTTAACCAGTAGAATGACGCAACTGTATAGGAGACTGAATGGAATAAACCAAGCTGTAACACGATTAGATCAAATTGCAACAAGCGATTTATATATCCTGTAACCTGCAGGTTTTTCGATGAGTTTCTGCATCGAGTTCCACGAATTTCCGATTCCATTCCTGTACGGGATTATCTTCATGGTCCTGTACGAGTCACCATTTTGCATCCCTGACTGAGATGTCATTTCAACGCTTTCTCACAGGTCAGAGCTAGTGGCACACCTATAGTTTGGCGTGAATCCTCTCACAGCTAGTGGCCCTCCTAGTGTGGCGTGAATCCTCTCACAGCTGGTGGCCCTCCTAGTGTGGCGTGAACCCTCTCACAGCTAGTGGCCCTCCTAGTGTGGCGTGAATCCTCTCCTAGCTAGTGGCCCTCCTAGCTTGGCGTGAATCCTCTCACAGCTAGTGGCCCTCCTAGCTTGGTGTGAATCCTCTCACAGCTAGTGGCACTCCTAGCTTGGCGTGAAACCTCTCACAGCTAGTGGCCCTGATAGTTTGGCGTGAATCCTCTCACAGCTAGTGGCCCTCCTAGTGTGGCGTGAATCCTCTCACAGCTAGTGATCCTCCTAGTTTGGCGTGAATCCTATCACAGCTAGTGGCCCTCCTAGCTTGGCGTGAATCCTCTCACAGCTAGTGGCCCTCCTAGTGTGGCGTGAATCCTCTCACAGCTAGTGATCCTCCTAGCTTGGAGTGAACCCTGTCACAGCTAGTGGCCCTCCTAGTGTGGCGTGAACCCTCTCACAGCTAGTGGCCCTCCTAGCTTGGCGTGAATCCCCTCACAGCTATTGGCCCTCCTAGCTTGGCGTGAATCCTCTCACAGCTATTGGCCCTCCTAGTGTGGCGTGAACCCTCTCACAGCTAGTGGCCCTCCTAGCTTGGCGTGAATCCTCTCCTAGCTAGTGGCCCTCCTATTGTGGCGTGAACCCTCTCACAGCTAGTGGCCCTCCTAGTTTGGCGTGAATCCTCTCTCAGCTAGTGACCCTCCTAGTGTGGCGTGAATCCTCTCACAGCCAGTGATCCTCCTAGCTTGGAGTGAACCCTGTCACAGCTAGTGGCCCTCCTAGTGTGGCGTGAACCCTCTCACAGCTAGTGGCCCTCCTAGCTTGGCGTGAATCCTCTCACAGCTATTGGCCCTCCTAGCTTGGCGTGAATCCTCTCTCAGCTAGTGGCCCTCCTAGCTTGGCGTGAATCCTCTCCTAGCTAGTGGCCCTCCTAGCTCGGCGAGAATCCTCTCACAGCTAATGGCCCTCCTAGCTTTGCGTGAATCCTCTCACAGCTAGTGGCCCTGCTAGCTTGGCGTGAATCCTCTCCTAGCTAGTGGCCCTCCTAGTGTGGCGTGAATCCTCTCACAGCTAGTGGCCCTCCTAGCTTGGCGTGAATCCTCTCACAGCTAGTGGCCCTCCTAGTGTGGCGTGAATCCTCTCACAGCTACGGGTCCTCCTAGTGTGGCGTGAATCCTCTCACAGCTAGTGGCCCTCCTAGTGTGGCGTGAATCCTCTCACAGCTAAGGGTCCTCCTAGTGTGGCGTGAATCCTCTCGGAGCTAGTGGCCCTCCTAGCTTGGCGTGAATCCTCTCACAGCTAGTGGCCCTCTAAGCTTGGCGTAAATCCTCCCACAGCTAGTGGCCCTCCTAGTGTGGCGTGAATCCTCTCACAGTTAGTGGCCCTCGTAGTGTGGCGTGAATCCTCTCACAGCTAGTGGCCCTCCTAGTGTGGCGTGAATCCTCTCACAGCTAGTGGCCCTCCTAGTTTGACGTGAATTCTCTCGGAGATAGTGGCCCTCCTATTGTGGCGTGAATCCTCTCACAGCTAGTGGCCCTCCTAGTTTGACGTGAATTCTCTCACAGCTAGTGGCCCTCCTAGTTTGACGTGAATTCTCTCACAGCTAGTGGCCCTCCTAGTGTGGCGTGAATCCTCTCACTGCTAGGGGACCTCCTAGTTTGGCGTGAATCCTCTCACAGCTGGTGGCCCTTCTAGCTTGGCGTGAATCCTCACACAGCTAGGGGCCCTCCTAGTGTGGCGTGAATCCTCTCAGAGCTACGGGCCCTCCTAGTGTGGCGTGAATCCTCTCACAGCTAGTGGCCCTCCTAGCTTGGCGTGAATCCTCTCCCAGCTAGTGGCCCTCCTAGTGTGACGTGAATCCTCTCACAGCTAGTGGCCCTAGTGGCGTGAATCCTCTCACAGCTAGTGGCCCTCCTAGCTTGGCGTGAATCCTCTCACAGCTAGTGGCCCTCCTAGCTTGGCGTGAATCCTCTCACAGCTAGTGGCCCTCCTAGCTCGGCGTGAATCCTCTCACAGCTAGTGGCCCTCCAAGCTTGGCGTGAATCCTCTCCCAGCTCGTGGCCCTCCTAGTGTGGCGTGAAGCCTCTCACAGCTAGTGGCCCTCCTAGTGTGGCGTGAATCCTCTCACAGTTAGTGGCCCTCGTAGTGTGGCGTGAATCCTCTCACAGCTAGTGGCCCTCCTAGTTTGGCATGAATCCTCTCACAGCTAGTGGCCCTCCTAGTTTGACGTGAATTCTCTCGGAGATAGTGGCCCTCCTAGTGTGGCGTGAATCCTCTCACAGCTAGTGGCCCTCCTAGTTTGACGTGAATTCTCTCACAGCTAGTGGCCCTCCTAGTGTGGCGTGAATCCTCTCCCAGCTAGGGGCCCTCCTAGTTTGGCGTGAATCCTCTCACAGCTAGTGGCCCTCCTAGCTTGGCGTGAATCCTCACACAGCTAGGGGCCCTCCTAGTGTGGCGTGAATCCTCTCAGAGCTACGGGCCCTCCTAGTTTGGCGTGAATCCTCTCCCAGCTAGTGGCCCACCTAGTGTGGCGTGAATCCTCTCACAGCTAGTGGCCCTAGTGGCGTGAATCCTCTCACAGCTAGTGGCCCTCCTAGTTTGACGTGACTCCTCTCACAGCTAGTGGCCCTCCTAGTTTGACGTGAACCCTCTCACAGCTAGTGGCCCTCCTAGCTTGGCGTGAATCCTCCCACAGCTAGTAGCCCTCCTAGTGTGGCGTGAATCCTCTCACAGCTAGTGGCCCTCCTAGTTTGGCGTGAATCCTCTTCAGGCGCCGGTTCTTTCAAGGGGAACGAACTGCGTATGAAAAGGCCGGTGCCAGAGCAAAATTAACGATGAGCATATCAGGCGAAAATAGCTCTTCTATTTGGAAGTGCTCTTCTCATATCCTCCCACATGAATTTTCTTTTGATCATCGTGATAGATCTCGTCAGCATCATCATTCTTCATTCAGTTTGTTCATAAATCAATTGAAAGTCAAAAAAGAAGAAGAAATCCTCGCGAGATGAAAATGGAAGGGACAGCGACGTTCGCTCGATCTCAGCAGGCAATGTGTGCGACAATGTGGATGTGTAAGGAAGGCATCAAACGTGAATCACTGTGGAGGAGTCAAAGAAAGAGGAGTGGTAGGGAGAGGGGGGGGGGGGAGTAATAGTTAAAGAGAAAAAAAGTATGGAGAAAAGAAAGACGATGCTAAAAGAGAGAGAGAGAGAGAGAGAGAGAGAGAGAGAGAGAGAGAGAGAGAGAGAGAGAGAGAGAGGTTGGGAGACAGACACTGGCAGATATGTGGACAACGATTCGTTGTGGCGGAAAGGCTGGGTGAGAGATAGAGAGAATAGGAAGAGAGCAATTGAGGAGAGAATAATGGAAGGGAGAAACAAAGATGAAGAAAAAACCGAAACACAGAGAGCAAAGGGATACAAATATCTGCAGCGAGAGGGAGAGAGGGGGGCGGGGGGGGGGGACAGAGAGACAGAGACAAAGACAGTGAGAGAGAGAGAGACAGAGAGAGAGACGCGCGAACAAGCGCACGCACGCACGCACTCAGGCACGCATGCACGCATGCATACACACAAACACACACACATGTACGCACGCATTCACGCACGCACACGCACGCACACACACACACACGCACACACACATTATATATATATATATATATATATATATATATATATATATATATATATATATATATATATATATATATATATATTCAATTATAAACAAAACTTGCTCTTATGTCTTAGATTGAAGAAATAGGGGGAGAGAATAATGGAGGGGAGAAACAAAGACTAAGGAAAAACCGAAACACTATATATATATATATATATACGATGGACAAGTAAAAACAAACGTAGGAAAGAATTCTTCAAAATCTTCGCAACATCATTTCCAAAAGAACACAAACTGTTCAAAATATTCAACAAAAACACCATTAAACTATCATACTCATGTATGCCCAACCTTAAAAACATAATTGATTCATCTAACCAAATGAAAAGCAACACAACAGAGAAGGGTGCCGAAAGGACATCTTGCAACTGCACTAAAAAAAAGAACAGTGCCCCCTAAGCAAC
>CM031614.1:70157411-70164911 GCA_018398815.1 Conus ventricosus
CGAGGCTTTCGAGTTGATTTTGCCACCAAATTTAACACAACTCTGATAATACTGAGTATCCGAGTTCACTATCAAGTTTCTGAAGCTTTCATCCGATGTTTTGTTTAGAAGAATATTGCATTCTGTTAAATCCAAAGGAATATTAAGGGGAATTGAACCCTCAACATTTCGAGCTGCCTTTCTTGCAGCCTGATCGACTCTCTCATTTGCTGAAATGCCACAATGAGAGGGGACCCAGCAAAAACTAACTGATGTGCCTTTATCGGATAAAAGATGTATAACATGATTTATTTCTGTTATTATCTCCAAACGGATTTTGAATTTGAAGACCGGATTGCTTCAAGAGCAGATCTAGAATCAGCACATACTAGTACGTGACTGACATTCAGATGGAAATAAAGAATATAATTTAAGGACATTAGGATGGCGGCTAGCTCGGCACTAAAAATCGAAAAACTTTTGCCAAGATGGTACATTTTCTCCACGTTCAAGTCAGGTATTTCAGATTTATCAAAAAAAGATTCACCCAACATACTAAAAATTTCCGTATGCTTACACCTGGAAAATCAGTACAAGAACCACCTAAAAATTTTCACAGACGGCTCAGTGCTAGAAGACAGTAGGACAGGGTGTGTGTGTGTGTGTGTGTGTGTGTGTGTGTGTGTGTGTGTGTGTGTGTGTGTGTTAACTGTAGGTATGTGTGAGTGTGTGGATGCTATTCAATTGGGCAATTAGTTAGATTTGAGGGCACGTTTGTATATGTGTGCGTGGACGCACATATGTTTGCTCCTGATAGCATTCATCGGCATGCTGTTCATTTCTCAGTTTTTGGTGTGCCACTGCTATTTTCCTACATACATGCGCAGATGTTTTTGCTGGTGTTTGCAAGCTCACACCTACTTATGGTTTTCCGGGTAAACTTGAAACACCCTACCAGAGAAAGAAAAGCATTAGGCCTACACATAGTTGCCCCGCTAACGACTTCTCTGCACAGTCGCTACCCCCACACACAACCGTTCTGGGATTGATAATGCCTGGCACACATGTCTTTGAACCTCTGTATGTACTACGAGCCTTTTCCCTTGACTCGCGACTGGCCTTGTGGAAGTCATGTAACAACCTTTTATCGAAAATAGGTTCTAACGTTTCTAAAAGGTCAAGCTGTAAGCTGGTCATTTCTTACTGTAAAATCTACTTTCTCCAAAATCCGATCGTGAGTGATCTGTTGTTCTTCGACCGTATTTTGTGTACTGGTTTCACAAAGTCTGTTCGCTAATCAATCTGGACTGATACTAATCAGTTTTGGCAGTGTATTTAAACTCCGAGCTGGCTGGCTCTCAAGCAAGTTGCATTTTGTAGGCGATTTTTTTTTTGTCATTTATTTATGTAATGCTAGCTTATGATATGATTTCGTGAAACCTTCAGTCTTCGAAAATGTTGCCTTCCCTTTAAGTATGAGAATTTTCAGTTTCGATGTATTGTGTAGGTTTAGATGAAACTCCAGCAAACCGAATTCGTGTCAGTACGTTTGATTTAGCATTGCGCCGTTCGAACATTAATGCTAGCACGCTTGTGCGTCGTATTCGAAAGGGAAGATTTTTCTCAACCTTATACCCAGCAAGTTCGATAGAAGTGCATCACACTGTTTTGTGTAAGCCTCTTGATTTCCCTGCGGTCCTGACGTGGCCTTTGCGGTCGGCGTGACAATCAGCATAATAACTCGACTTCTGATTCAGACGAGAGATTCGCCAAGTCTGTTCATGTAACAGCTCTACTGTACCTGGTCATGGACATGTGAGAGTGTACATTGACCACACAAAGACTACACTCAGAGAATACTGTTATTTACGACGCATGGAAACAGAATAATTCCGCTACGTCATTAGATTTTCTTTCAGATCCTAAGTTCTTGAGGACAACATTTGTCACGTTTGTGTTAAGGGTTGAGTGGTGGATTTAAAACTGAAACAATCTGAATTGGAGACCAGCTTGTTCACAGCTTGTTTTTTACTTCTCTGTCTCTTTCGGATGTCGAGTCACGCGAATCGGTGAATTCTGTGAGCCCCCCATGATTGGTGTTAATCAACAGCTACGTTTAGCTGTTGCCCTCTGGCGGAAACAGGTGCAAGGGGAGATAATTCTTTATCAAGTGTAAGTTTTTGTTTTCTTTTTAAATGGAAAGAATTTTTTTTCCTTAGCACTAACAATCTCTTTGTATATTGTGTTCGTATAACGCTTTTCTTAGCCTATTAAGCATCTTAGCCTATTAAGGATCTTAGCCTGTTAAGCATCTTAGCCTATTAAGGATCTTTCTCTGTCTTTTTTTTTCAAGTTAATGTCAGTAAATGACAAAGGAAACAGCTACTACAGAGCTACACGATCGTTGTAACTGAAAGCAGAAATATGGCTAACTGTCAATGGATTAATTCGTCACTAAGAAACTACCGTCCTAGAGAGGTTAATCTCTAATTCTCGCCGGCTGTCAACTCCATCTTGAGGTCTTAATAGCCAGTGCAAGTTAATGAGAAAAATGGGATGGAACAAACAAACAAAAACAGCAATTATAACAGCAGAGGATTTGCTCTCTGGAAGCGAGTCGGTTTTTATCATTTAGTTGTCCTTCAGTTTTCATTTAAATTGGTTCGTGATGGAGCTGTCAAAATGGAGAGAGACTCATCTTGTCTGTCGAGGCACGTACGGAGTGATACACTCTGCTGGATGTTTTGGGGGGAGGGTTGGTTGGTTGGTTAGTTAGTTGGTTGATTGGTTGGTTGGTTGGTTGGTTGTTGTTCTTGTTGCTGTTCTCCAGCAGTTCAGCTGGCGGGCAGGCCCAACTTTTGCTTGTAATTCATTGGAGATTTTATCTCGAGATGCTCATCTTGAACTGATTTTGCTTTGTATGCTTTCATTATATTTTTTCAATGTTTTCCTTTGAAATGTTTGAAACATTGCTAGAGTTAAGCTTTGGGTACAGATCAGTCTTTTTAGGTTCACGACTTGACTTGGTTTTGAATTGTAGTCTTGGCATTTCAGTTTGTACATAGTTTTGTTTTTACTCTAGTTTTAACTTGCGTATAACTCCTCGTTTGACTTCTTTTTTTAACATGTCTAGTTCCGATATGAAGCTGGTTTTAACTTACGTATGGCTTTATTTTTAACTTGCTTTTAACATGTATATATTTTACTTTTTAACGTAGGTTGTATATAGTATTGTTTATAAGTTGTTGGTTTTTTTTGCTGGTGTATAGTATCGCTCTGACCTTGGTTTCAACTTGTTTAAGTTCTTTGTTTTTCTTTGTTTTCGACTTGGGAGCCTAGTTTTCTCTTGTGTTCAATTCCGTCTCCAACCTGGGTGTAACTTGAATGTAGTTCGGCTTTTACGTTGTTAACTTGGTTTTAACTTATACATGATAGCGGTTTAACTTGGTTGTAGCTTATATATACTACGCACAAAAAGTTAAGGATCGGTATGTGAAAACAGGTGCGTAATAAACTCAGTTCGCTACTGTTATTTATTTCTTAGTCCAGCCAAATTGTCATGAATTCTTGTTCAGCTGTAAGTGGGCGATGTTGTGTTAGTGCGAAAATTGCACGGGATTCTCTACTACTGAGCTGGGCCGCAAAACGGAAAAGCGGAAACTTGCGAAAAATGACCTTGTTTTTGGACCGTTCTGCCTGAACACATTGCACTTGCCAGATGGACAAACCATTATGCACGTGCAAGCACTGCTGTTTATGTGTGAGATGCTGTCGCTCGCTTGGCTTTATAAGAAGACATTCCACCAGTAGTAGGCCTGATCTGACAATGCCTCCACGACGAAAATAAAGCGAGTTGGATAGGGGACGAGCTGTTGCATGGTTCCAAGATGGTGTTCCCAAGCGAGAAGTGGCCAGGCGACTTCATATGTTCATCTCGGTCATTGTCCGACTGATTCAATGCTTCACAGCCACTGGGATTGTCCATGAAAGACGCAGATCTGGTCGACCGAAAAAGAACAACCCCACGTGACGATCGTCTCATTGAACGACACGCCCTGCAGACAAGAACAGCCTCTTCCAGCATCATTCAAAGGCAGTTCAGGGTGGCTACTCACATCAACATCATCCAGTAACCATACGGAACCGCCTACATGGGTTTAATCTCCGTTCTCGTCGCCCAGCAGTAGGGCCCCACGCTTAACCCAGCCCATAGGGCAGCACGCCGCGCCTTCTGCGCACGTCACGTGAGGTGGACACGTCAGCAATGGTTCCAGGTCCTGTTCAGTGATGAATCACGCTTCACCCTTCACCACAACGACGGCCGACTGAGGGTCTGGAGGCGCCCAGGGCAACGCTTTATTGACGCCACTGTCCAAGAAAAGGTGGCCTTTGGTGGAGGTTCTGTAATGGTCTGGGGGGCCTTCAGCCTTCACCACAGAACACCCTTGTATCATGTACAGGGTAACCTGACTGGCATCCGATACCGGGATGAGATCCTTCGACCGCTGGCTGTGCCTACACTGCAGCAGATGGGACCGAGGGCTGTCTACCAGGATGACAACGCTCGCCCCCACAGGGCAAGGGTGGTCAACGACTTCCTGCAGCAGTCTGGAGTCAACAGAATGGGGTGGCCAGCATGCAGTCCCGATCTCAAACCGACTGAGAACCTCTGGGATGAGCTGGATCGCAAAGTGAGGAGCCACCCCCCTCCCAGGGATGCCCAACACCTCTACCAGATGCTGCAGGCCGAGTGGCAGGCGCTTCCACAGGGGATCTTCACCAACCTGGTCAACTCGATGAGGACTCGCTGCGTCGAGTGCCAGAACAGCCATGGTGGTTACACGCATTACTGAGCTTTTGGGAGCATCAGTATGCCCTGTCTTGTGATTTCAATGACTTTGGGAAATCAAATTTGGATACGTACCCACTTTAATCAAATGTACACACCAAACGATTGCTCGAGATTAAAGGCAATTGTGTATCGTTATTACTAAAGAATGGAATTAAATGTTGGCCAAACTTCAACGCATTGATTTTCTTATTTTGACAGTTATGAATGTTGTGAAAGTGATCCTTAACTTTTTGTGTGTAGCTTATATTTCCTTTTTTCAACTTGCATGTACACACTTCCTATTGAACTTGGAAGTAACTTTATATAGTTCTGGTTCTGTTTGTTTTGTTTGTTTGTTGTTGTTTTTTCTGATGTACCGTGTAAATAGTGTCGTGTTTAACTTGGTTGTGGCGTGTCTCTAGTTTCGTTTTGGTATTGGCGGTAGTTTGTAAATAGTTCCATTTTTAACTTGGTATTGGCTTGTATACACTTCCGTTTTTAACTTAGTTGTAGCTGTTGTATTCGTTCCGGATTCAACTTGGTTGTAGCCCAGATGTTAGACTTCACGGACGGCTGGCTACGAACCTCATGACTTTACATGAGCACCGTGTGTGTGTGTGTGTGTGTGTGTGTGTGTGTGTGTGTGTGTGTGTGTGTGTGTGTGTGTGTGTGTAAAGTTAATGATAAACAAGTACTTTTTTCATCCAGACCTTGCTCTGAACATGGGTAGTAGTGTGGGTGGGCATTTGTTATCAGCGATGTAACAACTGAACACATTTTGATGAACAGGCCTGTTCAGAGAATACAAGGATTTTAGTATGCAGGTTGTGCATTTTTGTACATTTCATTTCAAAGAAAAATACGAGAGAAAGTCAAATCTGAGGTGGTAAAAAGAAAATACAAACGATTTTCCTATTGAATTATATATACGCATATACAGGTATACATATATGGAGAGAGAGAGAGAGAGAGAGAGAGAGAGAGAGAGAGAGAGAGAGAGAGAGAGAGAGAGAAGGAGAGAGAGAGACAGACAAAGAGAGAAGTTACATACCTACATGCGTATGCCATTTCATATCTACATGCATGCATACATGCATACAAGAGTACATACATACATACATACATACATACATACATACATACATACATACATACATACATACATACATACATACTTGTATACATACATATATACATACATACATACATACATACATACATACATACATACATACATACATACATACATACATACATACATATCAATTACTTTAATGCATCAACTTGTCAAATCAACAACAATGCACAGTAGTCCAGATTGCAGGCGTATCGATAAAAGTTATCTTTCACATACTCTCTCTCTCTCTCTCTCTCTCTCTCCTCTCTCTCCTCTCTCTCTCTCTCTCTCTCTCTCTATTCCCCCTCTTTCTCTCTCTGTCCCCACGCCCTTTCTCTCTCCGGCTGGCTCCAATTCTTTGTCCGTCAGTGCTTTAGTCAGCTGATACTATTTAAAGCACAGTTTGAAAGTCATCATCTGTCAGTTTCAATGCTGGTTCATGAGGTGATTCCGCCTTGACCAAACACGCCTAGACCCAATCATGACAGACATACTCAAGTATTTTGCGAGTTGTTTACATTTTGTTATGGGCAGACCTAACATTGAAAGTCCTGAAACCACTCTTTTATGAACTATGCCTAGTGAACCTATTACAAGAACAACCACTTTCGTGCTAAATCCGGCATCACTAAGAGCATAGCAAAGAGGCATGTACTTTTGAAATTTGCTCTCATAGCATGTTTGTATGAAAGTGTCAAATGGATTTGAAACCTCGATGACGAATGCCACCGAGTTTCGATGGTCGATAAAGCATAGATCAGGTTTCAGCCTTGGCAGATCTTCAACACCGTTTACTGAGACAGGCCTATTTTGAAAAACATCCACAAAATCCGTCGCAATGCATTTCTGTAGCTCCTTTCTGATGATCTCAACGCATCTGTCGTGTCTTTGTGTGTAGAGGCCCCTCAGTTGACGACATCCATTCAAGGCATGGGAATTTGTGTCAGAACGAAACCCGCACAAAGCACACTGTCTCCGGTAAGTATCAGGATAGTAGATGTTTTTCACTGCATTGGTCTCCAGCAGCTGTAGACGTCCCTTGCTGATGAACCTGGTTATTTGGTCATTGATGTTGGTGTTGGTGAGGTGTCCTATGGAGTGGGTCACTGCCGCATTCGGAATTGCAACCCGTGTGATTCTCCCTTGTTGCAGCTGCTGAAAATGGTGTGTATCTTTGTCCATTTGCATTCTTTTGATTGCGCTGTACAATTGTTTAGAATTACTGTAGCGCATTTAAACTACCCCATCATCAGAAGCTGGGAGTACTACTCCGAAACTGTCGCTGTGTTCATCGAATTCCAGCTTAAGATCCAGTCGCACACACATACATACATACATACATACATACATTCATACATACATATACACATACATACATACATATAAAACATTCTCGCTCAGCACACAAAACCACCAATCAGTTGCCAAATACAGGAGATAGACGTGGTGAGAGAGAGAGAGAGAGAGAGAGAGAGAGAGAGAGAGAGAGAGAGAGGAGGGAGGGAGGGAGGGAGAGAGAGAGAGAGAGAGAGAGAGAGAGAGAGAGAGAGAGAGTGTGTGTGTGTGTGTGTGT
>CM031614.1:70172411-70185216 GCA_018398815.1 Conus ventricosus
AGATTGAAAGGGACGGTGAGGGATCTGTTTGACTGAGCGATTGATGGATTTTTCTGAGCAAACGATGGGGGCGGGGAAGGGACGAGGGAAACGTAGCGTGCGCGCGCATGTGTGTGTGTGTGTGCGTGTGTGTGTGTGTGCATAAATGAAAGGAGAAAATGAGGGAGGGAGTATGTGGGGAGGGAGGGGGGCGGGTGGGGTGGGGTGGGGGGAGGGGCAGAGGAAGCAAGAACGGATGGGCGGACAGACGGACCGTCAGAACAAGTGTACTGAAGAAGAGAGGTATAGACAGAAAATGAGATGAAGACATTCAACAGCCAAGGGTAAAGTTAAGACACAGGCGCTGGAAGAAGAGACTGACTGCAGGTTGTCAAAAAACGTTTTAACGATGAGCCGCTCAACAAGCATCGTGGTGTAAATAATTCCTCAAGTTGTATTAACAGGACTTTTTCTTTCCCCTTAACATTTGGGCCTGATCTTCCTTGCACTCTGTATGGCATCACTCCCGATTTGCTCAGGCGATAGTGAGGGAAGACAGAAAGAATGTATAGTAAGTGTAAAGAAAAAAAAAGGGGGGGGGGAGTTAATGAATGAGTGAGTGAGTCAATGAGTACATGAATGAATGAATGAATTTGTAAGGAAAATAAGCGAGAGAGAGGGACGAAGGGAGAGAGGGAGAAAGAGAGAGAGAGAGAGAGAGAGAGAGAGAGAGAGAGAGAGAGAGAGAGAGAGAGAGAGAGAGAGAGACGAATGAATGAATGAATGAATTTTAAAAAAACGAAAGAAAGACAGAGAGGAGAAAACCAAAAAAAAAAAAAGAAAATTAATGCATTAATGAATGAATGACCGAGAAAACGAAGAAAGGAAAGTAGGTGGAAAAACAAAAATGAAAGGACACAAACGAAGAAAGAAGGGAAGAAAAAGAGAACGGGAAGAAAGCAAAACAAAGAAAGAATGAAAGAAGAAATAGCAATCAAAGAAAAGGGCCTTTGTCATACAAAATCTATAAACTGATTGGAAAAGCTAAAAAAAAAAAAAAAGGAAGAAAGAAAGAAAGAAAAGAAAGTTAAAAAAAAAGAAGAAAAACAACGAAAAAAGGGGAAAAGTTGATTAAACAAGTAAGCAACAAAAAAAGAGACCATCAATGTGACTGTCATCGTTTAATCATCCTTTAAGTCAAATCAGTAATCATCACTTCATAATGGCTATGTATAAATTGGCAGATGTGCGGATGTACACTAACACACACACACGTATGTGTGTGTGTGTGTGTGTGTGTGTGTGTGTGTGTGTGTGTGTGTGTGTGCGCGCGCGCGTGCGTGTGTGTGTCTGTGTGTGTCTGTGTGTGTTTGTGTGCGTGTGTTAGTGGGCGCGCGTGCGTGCGTGTATGTGTGTGTGTGTGTGGGGGGGGGGGGTGCATGCGTGCGTGCGTGCCCGCTTTTACATGGTTGTATATATGATTGCTTAGTTACGTGTGTGTGCGTGTGTGTGTGTGTGTGTGTGTGTGTGTGTGTGTGTGTGACGCACATGTGTGCGTGTTTGTGTGTATGCGCGTGCAGGCATAGGTGTATGAAATGAGACACGTTAAACCCAGAATCAATCACGCAGCAGTGAGTATACGGTCAATAACTATGAACGAGTACGCATAACAATGTTAAAAAGAACAAACAAACATAAACAGAAATACGAAACTTGTCCGATAAATAAACTTACCTCTCTCCTTTTATCTAGGTGCGCCTTCTGGGTGTATGTCTTGAGATTTTTCTTCTTCTTCTTCCTCTTCTTTTCTCCTTCTTTGTACACAACAGTCTCTGATTCCGCTTTTCAATTTTTTTTTCGAAGCTGTTACTGCAGAGAAAAAAAACAAAAAAACTTCAATAACCAACACGCGAAAGGCAATGTTCTTCAGAGGAACAAAAGTTCGACCGAGTAGGTCTGAATACGAGACAGTGCCACTTTGGAAAACTGCAGGCTTTTTCTTGTGTGATGCTATTTTTTTTTCATTCATGCATTTGGGGTTTTTTTTTTTCTTTTCTTTTCTTTTTTTTTCCAGTTCAGATTGATCAGAGAGACAAAACCGACTTTGGATAAGCAGAGTCCACGGAATTGGGTGGGGAGAATATGAAGGAGAAAATTTTAAACGGCTGACGTGATCTAGTACGCCCTTGGCTCCGCTTTCCTGGACAGAAGGGCGGAGAGTAATCGGCCCTCCTATATATACTCTCTTTCTCTCTCTCTCTCTCTCCCTCTCTCCCCCTCTCTCTCGAAGTTTTTTTTTTCCGTCCGCTTCCTGCAATCCCTCTCACCCTCACCCTCTCTCTCTCTCCTCCCTCTCCCCCCTCTCTATCCCCCCCCCCCTCTCTCTCTCTCTCTCTCTCTTCTCTTATTCCGATTGTGGAGATTTGCATGGTGAGGGGAAAGGGTGAGCAGAGGGAGGTTGAGGGGGGTGGGGAGGGGAAGGAGAGTGGGTGGAGGGTGAGTGGGGGGGAGGGGGCAGGGAGGGGGGGGGGGGGGGGGGGGCTTGCCTCCCCGTCGCTCTCACGTCAGCAAACGGAGACACGGCGTGCAGGCAGGCGAGCGCTCTGATTGGTGGGAAGACAATATGGACCCCCAGAGCTGCGCGTGCTCCTGCCCTCTGGGCGCACGAGGCGATCGTGGCGTCAATACTGATTGTCGGCGCACGAGCTCCGTGCCGAGGCCTGATCTCGGGAGATGGGATGACAGGAGATGCCAGCGAAGAGACACCCTGCAAGTGAATCGGCAAAGCCACGTATGACCAGAGAGGGGGGAGAGAGAGAGAGAGAGAGAGAGAGAAGAGAGAGTAGAGAGAGAGAGAGAGAGAGAGAGAGAGAGACAGACAGACAGACAGACAGAGAGAGAGATAGAGAATCGGCAAAGCCACATGTGAACAGAGAGAGAGAGAGAGAGAGAGAGAGAGGGGAGAGAGAGAGAGAGAGAGAGAGAGAACAGACAGACAGAACAGACAGACAGAAAAGAGAGACAGAGAGAGAGAGAGAATCGGCAAAGCCACGTATGAACACACACACACACACAGAGAGAGAGAGAGAGAGAGAGAGAGAGAGAGAGAGAGAGAGAGAGAGAGAGGGGCGTTTATTCATTAAGGCCGTAGCCTCTTAGAAGCAGTTGTTTTTGTTTGTTTTTTCTCCAACCAGTCCTGACACACCATGCGTAGCCTGTATGTTCTCTGACAAATGGACACAGCCTTGCTGATTTAGGTGTTTTGGCGTTTGATACAAAATGTCTGTGTTTGTTAATGTTCTAATGTGTGGTGTACTGGCACTCTCACACTGATAATGTACAGTTTATGCACACACACACACACACACACACACACACACACACACACATCACACACACACCACACACACACACCACACAAAACATAAATGAAACAAAAGACTTCATACTTAATATTCTTTTCTTTCAGGTTTTCCGAGAGAGAGAGAGAGAGAGAGAGAGAGAGAGAGAGAGAGAGAGAGAGAGAGAGAGAGGAGACAGACAGACAGACAGAGGCGGGTTCATAGAGTTGTATGTAGAATTTGTAACAAATGGTCCCCCTATAAAGCCAGCCTTATAGCGAACATAAAGAGTCCACAAGGAAGGCATGAGGAAAGCCAAGAAGCGTAACAACATGCGTGAGAGGTTGGTTTGTCAGGTGGGTTTTTTCCTCACTTCCTCCTCTCCCCCACTGTCGACCCCCCCCCCCCCCCTCCCCTTCCCAAATCTCCGGTCTCCCCCAAGCTCACCCCCCCTCCCACCCCTCCCTTACGAGCTTTAGTATTTGGGATAAAAAGCTTGGGTTATACAAGGACTGGCGTTAGGTATAATCATTTTTGTTACAACTGATTCTTTAAGCTAAAATAAGCAGCTATCATAACGAATAAATAGCATACCAATGGTATGAAATATTGTATGTGTATATGCGCCTACGCATGTGTTTGGCACTTAAGGTTTGTGACTGAGCAACTGAAGGCGACAGACAGACTGACAGACAGAGGGACAGACAGACAGACAGGCAGGCAGGCAGACAGAACATAATGCTACTTTGGGGCAAGTCGTGGGGATCACGAGGTGCGATATTTCATTTGACATTCAAATATTAAGTGTATGGGAGAATAGGGCTACTCAGAAGAGAGGAGAGAGAGAGAGAGAGAGAGAGAGAGAGAGAGAGAGAGAGAGAGAGAGAGAGAGATGGGGGAGGGTGAGAGAGAGAGGAGGGATCAAGGGGTGGGGGGAGGGAGAGCTGTGGAATTCTTTAACTTTTCTCATAATACATTGTCATGCACGCTCAAAGCACCAACATACGACGCACATGCAATTTGCACAGTTGTGTGCCTATATATACACGGATTTTCTTTCTATTTGTCTGACCATAGACATTTTTTCCTGTGTTATTTCCATCATACAGGATATTCACAATTTCCTGAGTCCGTGTCATCCATATGAGCGTTTATTGTTACTATGTAAACACACTCAATTGTTTTCTCGTACGCATTTGTTGATAAGAAAAATAATTTGAAAATGAAACCATTGACTGTTTTGGTCATAGGAATTCAACCTTTGCCGATCACAATGCATCAGTCTTTGCTGCAACGTAGGCGCCATGTCTGAAACCATTCACGTCATCCACGTGCTGGTTCTCCACAACCAAAACCATGTTTACACAATTCCGACCTTGGCCCCAGAATCCCGATTTTTCTCCTTCCTGGGTCTCTTGACATGTCAAAAGCTCTCTATGGCAATCTGTGTGACGGATTTGGGAATACTTTATTTCGGCCAGAATCGAGGAAGTGGGTATCCGTGAGTCTCCCTGTAAATCATTACTCAGGAAGAAATGGGGTGGCGCAGAGGTTGGGACAGCAAAAAAAAAAAAAAAAATGTTTCCAAAATATATAAAGGACTTTTTTTCAGTTGGCTTAGTGGCAGATTGACGGCCAAACAGCTCGGCTCTGTATATATTGTAGTCTGGATTGAACTGAAGAAAACAGCTGTGAAACTATTGTAAGAGATTTATTATTTGACCTTTTTAAAATCTTCAGATCGCAGCGTAAGCCGTCTGTAGCTTTACTTACAAGATCTTTACATGCAAAACACAAAATGTAAACGTGTTGAAAAACATGTAGGCAAATATTCATTGATTAGCTCTCTTTGCATCAGTTACTGATGTGGTCATTCATTAAACCAGAAACTAAAATATGTCGCAAGCTTCGCCTTTTAAGTCTGTAAGAAATGACGTACATTTCTGTTTTGCAATGCCCAGGTCATACATGCCCCAAACGGGTGCACTTCACCAATTTAACTACAATTATCAGTTCAATTCAGTTCATGTTATTTGTATCCCAGTCGATCGCAAGGGAACATACAGGGCCGTATCATCGCTAAAGTGAGTTCCTTATATGGTAAACAAAAATGACATGAATAAAGCAGTTCAGTTCAAACATACTCTAAATGCCTTAAAACTGGATCAATGTTCCACGAAGCCTCAGATAAAATAAACAGAAATACGTTTTAAAAAACTTACAGAGTTTCTAACAAAAACTCAAAAATCATGAAAAAATTAGTCCTTCGGATAAAAAAACTGGAAACATCATATGTGGTGGAATTTCCCTGACACATCTCTTCAAGCATCTTCTGTGAAGTGGTGATGTCGAGTGTCATAGAAATCCCAACACTCTGATAGCATGCCTTTCATAATCAGTGGTGCATCCCTTGCCATGCACCACGGAGCTCCTTTGCTGTATGAAAGACACTAGTCTGTGTAACAAGACTGTTCTGCGTATAACCATCCCCAAACTGTTTCTTCATGGTCACAAATACTAAGAATTGTTTCAGGTTTGGAGGGATCGGGGGGGGGGGGGGGGGGGGGGATCTTTGTGTGTTCCAATCCTCTTGACAGCGAGACCTTTGAGCTATCTATAAACTTGGGGTTTCAAATCTCTGCATGGAATGAAAGACTTTTTGTACTCCCAGTTCTTAAAGAACAGGGAGTGCTTTAGAATGGGAACGAAGAAATGTGCTGTGTGTGTGTGTCTGTGTGTCCGTGGTCAAAATGTGTTCCACTCGCTTCAGACAAAAACTACTGGGCCGATCTTTCCAAAAATTTGTAGGTATGTTCACTATGGGTCAAGGATGATGCAGGATGATGCTCGATGTTTTAGTTTACCGTTACAGCCGTCACTAACGGTTGTAACGGCCTGTAACGGTTTTTCTTCTCCATGGAGTATCTCAGAAAGTACTTGGCCGATCTTTGTGAAAAATAGCAGGTATGTTCATCGTGGGTCACGGATGATGCCCGATGTTTTAGTTTACCCCGTTTTAGCCGCTACTAACAGCTGTAACAGCCTGTAACGGTCTTTCTTCATTATAGAATATCTCAAAACGTATTTGGCCGATCTTTCTGAAAATTTGTAGGTATGCTCTTTATGGGTCACGGATGATGCCCGATGTTTTAGTTTACCGTTACATCCGTTACTAACGGCTGTAACGGCTTTTAACGATTTTTCTTCTTTGTAGAATATCTCAAAAAGTACTTGGCCGATCTTTCTGACAATTTGTAGGTATGTTTATTTTGGGTCACGGATGATGCCCGATGTTTTAGTTTACCGTTATAGCCGTTAGTTACGGCTGTAACGGCTTTTATTCTTTATAGAATATCTCAGAAAGCACTTGGCCGATCTTTCTGAAAATTTGTAGGTATGTTCATTATGGGTCACGGATAATGCCCGATATTTTAGTTTACCGTTACATCCTTTACTAACGGCTGTAACGGCCTGTAATGTGTTTTCTTCTTTATGGAATATCTCATGGAATATCTCAAAAAGTACAAGGCAGATCTTTGTGAAAATTAGCAGGTATATTCATTATGTGTCACAGATGATGCCCGATGTTTTAGTTTACCCCGTTATAACCCTTACTAACGGCTGTAACACCCTGTAATGGTTTTTCTTCTTTATAGAAGATCTTTAAAAGTACTTGGCCGATCTTTCTGAAAATGTGTGGGTATGTTCACTACGGGTCACGGATGATGCCCGATGTTTTAATTTACCGTTACAGCCGTTACTAACGGCTCTAACGGCCTGTAATGTGTTTTCTTCTTTATGGAATATCTCACAAAGCACTCGGTCGATCTTTCTGAAAATTTGTATGTATGTTCATTATGGGTCACAAATAATGCCCGATGTTTTAGATTACCATGTATACCGTTACTAACGGCTGTAATGGCCTGTAACGCTCTTTTGTCTACGTGGAATATCTCAGAAAGTACTTGGCTGATCTTTGTTAACATTAGCAGGTATGTTCATTATGGGTCACGAATAATGCCCGATGTTTTAGTTTACCGTTATAGCCGTTGCTAACGGCTGTAACGGCCTGTAACGGTTGTTTTTCTTCATTGAATATCTCAGAAAGTACTTGGCCGACCTTTGTGAAAATTAGCAGGTATGTTCATTATGGGTCACGGATGATGCCCGATGTTTTAGTTTACCGTTATAGCCATTACTAACGGCTGTAACGGCCTGTAACATTTTTTCTTTATGGAATATCTCAGAAAGCACTCGGCCGATCTTTCTAAAAATTTGTATGTATGTTCATTATGGGTCACAAATAATGCCCGATGTTTTAGATTACCATGTATACCGTTACTAACGGCTGTAACGGCCTGTAACGCTTTTTCGTCTACGTGGAATATCTCAGAAAGTACTTGGCTGATCTTTGCTAACATTAGCAGGTATGTTCATTATGGGTCACGAATACTGCCCGATGTTTTAGTTTACCGTTATAGCCGTTACTAACGGCTGTAACGGCCTGTAACGTTTTTTTTCTTCATTGAATATCTCAGAAAGTACTTGGCCGATCTTTGTGAAAATTAGCAGTATGTTTATTATGCGTCACGGATGATGCCCGATGTTTTAGTTTAACGGCCTGTAACGCTTTTTCTTCTTTATGGAATATCTCAGAAAGTACTTGGCTGATCTTTGTGAACATTAGCAAGTATGTTCACTATTGGTTACGGATGATGCCCGATGTTTTAGTTTACCGTTATACCGTTACTAACGGCTGTAACGGCCTGTAACTCCATTTCTTCTTTATAGAATATCTCAGAATGTACTTGGCCGATCTTTGTGAAAATTAGCATGTATGTTCATTGTAAAGTGTGTGTGTGTGTGTGTGTGTGTGTGTGTGTGTGTGTGGTCAAAATGTATTCCACTCGCTCCAGATAAAACTACTGGGCCGATCTTTCTGAAAAATTGTTGGTATGCTCACTATGGGTCAATGATGATGCCCGATGTTTTTTTTTTTTTTTTTGCTGTCCCAGCCTTTGCGCCACCTCAGAGGCAGTGCACCCACGCCGCTCATTCCGACACTCCGTCCACAGCCACACCCCGATCATTCCCGCCGCAGCCCCGGCACCAGCAATCCACAGGGAGCAGTCAATGTCAAGTCGTCAAGAGGCAACCCACCGGAGGAGACACTGCACTGCTGCCGAGTCACTTCGGTGGTGTTCAGTGGCGCCTGTTCTGATCTACATACGCAGGACACCACCTACTAAGCCCCCTACTGACGACAATAATTGCTTAGTCGCGGAGCCGGCGTGAGTGAGCTCTCCCTCCGGAGGGCGCCACCACGTCCGTCCAACGACAGCCCCCATGGACCCGCCGATACCGGTGACCCCGACGGAAGCAAACCAAGGCCACAGACGTGGAGAGGACATCGAAATTGAGGTCACCATGAGAGCAGGGCATGAAGGGCCACAGAACTTCAGACATTTTTTTTTAATGCTGATCAATGGGAATGAGGATGATTAGATGATGCTACGGATTTCCATTTCGGTCTGAGACTACATGACAGGGCTGTACTCTACGCTTCCTTTCATAATATATCCTGGCGTCAACCAGGCCCGAGAGATACAGGCACCTGCAGTGTTGGTCATGAAATTTGAGCAACACTCTCAGAAACGCTCCATTAAGTGGATGAAACTCGACTGTGTGGTCCCAGTCTTCCCAACTGAGTCCGCAGCAAACTCAACTCTGGGTAGGAGCGGTCGGAGCAGAAAAATCCCACATGACTCTGATGGGATTCGAACCCACGACCTCCCAGCCGGGAGTCCGCGACGCTAACCACTTCGCCACGGCGGCTGGTCGATGCCCGATGTTTTAGTTTACCGCTACAGCCGTTACTAACGGCTGTAAACGGCATGTAAACGGTTTTTCTTCTCCATGGAATATCTCAGAAAGTACTTGGCTGATCTTTGTGAAAATTAGCAGGTATGTTCATTATGGGTCACGGATGATGCCCGATGTTTTAGTTTACCCCGCTACGCCGTTACTAACGGCTGTAACAGCCAGTAACGGCTTTTCTTCTTTATGGAATATCGCAAAACGTACTTGGCCGATCTTTCTGAAAATTTGTACGTATGTTCATTATGGGTCACGGATGACGCCCAATGTTTTAGTTTACTGTTACAACCGTCACTAACGGCTGTAACGGCCTGTAACGGTTTTTTCTTCTTTATAGAATATCTCAAAAAGTACTTGGCCGATCTTTCTGAAAATTTGTAGGTATGTTCATTATGTGTTACGGATGATGGCCGATGTTTAAGTTTGCCGTTATAGCCGTTACTAACGGCTGTAACGGCCTGTAACCATTTTTCTTCTTTATGGAATATCTCAAAAAGTACTTGGCCGATCTTTCTGAAAATTTGTAGGTATGTTCATTATGGGTCACAAATAATGCCCGATGTTTTAGTTTACCATATATACCGTTACTAACGGCTGTAACGGCCTGTAACGCTTTTTCTTATTCATGAGTATCTCAGAAAGTACTTGGCTGATCTTTGTGAACTTAGCAAGTATGTTCACTATTGGTTACGGATGATGCCCGATGTTTTAGTTTACCGTTATACCGTTACTAACGGCTGTAACGGCCTGTAACTCCTTTTCTTCTTTATAGAATATCTCAGAATGTACTTGGCCGATCTTTGTGAAAATAGCATGTATGTTCATTATGGGTCCCGGATGATGCCCAATGTTCTAGCTTACCGTTATAGCCGTTACTAACGGCTGTAACGGCCTGCAACGGTTTTTCTTCTTTATGGAATATCTCAGAAAGTACGTGGCCGATATTTCTGAAAATGTGTAGGTATGTTCATTATAGGTCACAGACGATGGCCGATGTTTACCAGAATAGCCATTACTAACGGTTACAACCAGTCCAAGACGGTTTTTCCTTTTTATGTAATATCTCACCCGTATTCAGGACAAACTGGGAGCACGTTTATATGCTTAGCATCTTTTATCTTTCTTATCTTCTTATCTTCTTTTTGAAGAAGCTCCGTGGTGCATTCCATGTCATGTACCACTCACAGTGAGACATATCTTTTAGAATGTTGGGACTTACACGATGTGAGACATAAACACTTTACAGTAGAGTCCATGAAAACCCTATTCAAAGATATTATCTTTGAATATCTGAAAAAGATTAACATTTTCATCTGATCTAAGATTTTACGAAATAAAGATTTTAACGAAGTTTCTGTTGCGTTTTTTAGAAGGTGTATTTTAAAGATGTGTGAATGGTGTTTTTTGTTTGTTTGTTTGTTTTTTGTTTGTTTGTTTTTTGTTTGTTGTTTTTTTTGGACTCGTGAGCTGACTTCAACTCGGTTAGACAGCCCTGGTGGGCCCTTTGCAATCGGCTGGGCTACAAGCAACATTACCTTACCTTACCCAGATCCAAGATATAAGTGACTGAATTCGGCCTTTGTTTCCACTGTTTTGAATAGTGTTTGTCCAGCCTGAAGGAGACCCAGTGGGCTGTAATTCATCATTTCTTAGTTCCTTCCTTTTGGCGCCTCAGTTCTTATTTTATGGCCTCCGGAGGCAGAACACAGAGTCAGAGAGAATGAAAAAGCCTTTTGGTGTGGACTGACAGAGCAGAGTCAGAGAGAATGAAAAAGCCGTTTGGTGTGGACTGACAGAGCAGAGTCAGAGAGAATGAAAAAGCCTTTTGGTGTGGAGTGACAGAGGACGTTGAGTCTCAGAATGAGCGTGCCATTTAACGGGCAGATGGTGCAGTCACAGCGACTGTGTTCTGGACGTTGTTCAGCAGGAACATCAGGGCAAGAAGCAGGAGAAGCACCTCCTTCCTCAGACTTGGAACCGTCAGTAAACATCTCTCTTTTAAAGGATGGACATTTTGAACGAAGCTACGCAGTAAGAGTTTCTACACTCAAGAGTCGTGTAGTCCTTGCGGGAAAGCTTAACATCAAAGCGGACCTTTTGGCCTTAAAAAATGTTCAGAATGGATTGTGTGGGAATTGGGACAGGTCATAAACAACTCCAAGAACAATAATATTTGCGTTAACTCCAAGAACAATAATATTTGCGTTGAAATCGGTTCAAACAACAGTTTAAAGAGTGTTTTCGTTCTACGGTTGCAAAATGGTTCTTTGGCTTCTGTGTACAGGCTGTATGTAGCAGTGGTACGAGCCGCCACCAGACTAAGTCGAAGCCCCTGATAGTATGCGGAATGAACAGACTGAAGATAAGACAGTCTTGCAGAACCATAAATTACACAGCCGGAGGTCCAACAGTAGAGCGGATTAAAGCCCTGTAAAGACAGGGAAGATTTTCTTTTCTTTTTTTTTTCATCGTTATTATCTCCAGTTTCCTATCCGTTTTGCGCCACAACCTCAAAAATTGTCATTGCTTTCTGACGTTTTTGTTTTTTTTTTTTTAAGCATTGCAGGGTTACTTTTAAAGCTGAGATTTTGGTCAAAACAACTTCCAAAAATTGGCTTCCTTCAAAACCGGAATGATGGATTTTTCCGGATTACTTTTGAGGGAAGCAAAGTGTCGTCAAATAACGTGAATGTCAGTACGCTGATTGTGGTATGGGGGGGAAAAAAAAAATACATTTCATCGGCCCACTTTTGGATCGTATTCACGCAAAGCTCCCACTGGCATTGTTATGTAGAGTACAGAATATACAACCAATAAGAATGACTCAAAACGCTGGTGACTTCATTTTATGATGTCATTAATCTTAATAGTGAACAAAGAGGGGGGGGGGGGGGGGGGGGGTGGGGTGGGGGGGGGGGGTTCATTGTTAAGAATACTGAACTTCCTGTCGTGACGTCAGAGAACCAGTGGTACCTTCCAGCATCCACTGGAATCATCGTAATTACCGTCACTGGCCTCACCATCTTTAGCATTTTTCCCGGCCCCCCGAACCTTTCCCACCATTAATGTCATTTTTTTTAAAAGCACTCCCTTCGTGACAAACCAACTTGTCTGCACTAACAATGTTTTCCCACAGTGTAGAGCTTTCGCAGTCTACAGTGCCACCACATTTCTCATGCTGTTTTCTTTTCTTTCATTTTGTACAGCCTTGCTATGTTTTTCGTTGCCCCTCAAAATGCAGGGTTTTCCTTCATGAAGCGCCAGGGAAAACATCCTTGCTTTCGCCAATTTGTTATAGGTTTACCGAATTCAGATTGTTTCCCGGGGCTATGTTTGTGGTTTTGGGTGTGTTTTTTTTCTCGTCGATGGATGTTTGGAAGGCCCCAAATGGGAATACTTTAAAGCTTTTTGTTGTTTTGTTCGTTTGTTCGGTTTTTTTTTGTTTTGTTTTGTTTTTTGTTTTATTTTTTTCTCAAACACCCAGCGCTGTGGATAAAGCAAGGTTTTCTTTTTTCTTTTCTTCACTCCAGGCAGTAGTCGTAGTGCCCTTTGACGAGATAGGGGAAAGAAGAACGACTTAGGAACAGCGTTTTACGCCCCGTTTCACA
>CM031614.1:70187816-70190316 GCA_018398815.1 Conus ventricosus
GCTTCTACCTACCATTATGCTATGTCCCAGACATGGTGAATCTCTGACTATTCGTTGCCCCGACGACCATCAGGCTTTGACTCTTGAACCTTTTTTTTTTTACCATACGTACGTAACTTTAAAATAGCAAATCAAAATGTTTGAACTTGAAGGGCACTCGGAAGAGTGAAGACCTCCGTTAAGGTCAAAGGATCGGTCCTAACATCCGGATCAAGATCAAAGAATCGGTCCTAACATCCGGATCCGCACCATTGCATCGCCCCTTGATCCGAATCACGCCACTGGAACGGTCCTTAAATCGGATCAGCACCTCAGGATCGGTGTTTTTTTTAATCCTGATCATACCACCCGATTGGTCGTTTGAGCCGGATTCGCACCACTGGATC
This sequence comes from Conus ventricosus, assembly GCA_018398815.1. NCBI lineage: Eukaryota > Metazoa > Mollusca > Gastropoda > Neogastropoda > Conidae > Conus > Conus ventricosus. The sequence continues at coordinate 70,188,203 of CM031614.1, forward strand.
GGTCCCTGGGACCGGATTCACACCACAGGATTGCTCGTTTGATCATGATCGCACCTCAAGTCCTCTGATCCGGATGATCCGCTCCGCTGGATCGATTCCGACTCGCACCACCAGATCACACCCCGATCGGTCCTTTGGTCTGGATGCCTCACAGGATCGGTCTTTCCATCTGGATCAGCACCATTGGATCTGTCCGGTGATCCGGAGCTGTGCCAGTTCTCCGCCCAAAATCTAATGGGTTCGTCCTCAGACAACATCCATCCATCTTTCAACAGCGTTTCCTTCAGATCTTTACAGCAGTTTCCTTCAGATCTTTACAGCAGTTTCCTTCAGATCTTTACAGCAGTTTCCTTCAGATCTTTACAGCAGTTTCCTTCAGATCTTTACAGCAGTTTCCTTCAGATCTTTACAGCAGTTTCCTTCAGATCTTTACAGCAGTTTCCTTCAGATCTTTACAGCAGTTTCCTTCAGATCTTTACAGCAGTTTCGTGTAATACTGTTGTCGAATCCTGGGTCATTCCCTTGGATCTGGATCCGCACGGATCCACACTGACATTGAATGTGTTCGCCATCAGGACACTTCCATTCTTGTTTTCTTCTTGTTCCTATTCTTGTTCCTGATCTTGTTCATCATCTTCTTCTTCTTCGTTCTTCTTTCTTCTTCATCATCATCATCTTCTTCTTCTTCTTCTTCTTCTTCTTCTTCTTCTTCTTCTTCTCCTCCTCCCTTCTCCTCCTCCTCCTCCTCCTCCTCCTCTTATTCTTATTCTCCTCCTCCTCCTCCTCCTCCTCCTCCTCCTCTTCTTCTTCTTCTTCTTCTTCTTCTTCTTCTTCTTCTTCTTCTTCTTCTTCTTCTTCTTCTCCCTTAACCCGCTGGGAAGTTCCTCGGGCACCACACTGAAGAACCGTTCACCAGGTACCTCCAGTTCTCTCCGTGGACTGCTAAGGTCTGAATTCCGTTAAAAAAAAAAAAAGAAGAAGATTTTTGCGGGTCCACTCTGCAGGGCTGTCACTCCATCTTCTTTTTTTTCTTTTTTTTCTTTTTTTTTTACTATCATCCCCTCCGCCTCCCATCTTCAACAGTTTTCGTGAGAACTGTTGTAGCAATGTAGTGTTCTTTCCTGACTGATGTCAGGAAATCTTCCTATGGTGCTTCGTGTGCTGCCTGATGCTGTGACGCGCTTGTTGATTGGTGATTGTGATCAGTGCGTGTCTTTGATGCGCTTGTTGATTGGTGATTGTGATCAGAGCGTGTCTTTGACACGCTTGTTGATTGGTGATTGTGATCAGCGCGTGTCTTCGACGCGCTTGTTGATCGGTGATTGTGATCAGTGCGAGTCTTTGACGCGCTTGTTGATCGGTGATTGTGATCAGTGCGTGTCTTTGACGCGCTTGTTGATTGGTGATTGTGATCAGTGCGTGTCTCTGACGCGCTTGTTGATTGGTGATTGTGATCAGTGCGTGTCTCTGACGCGCTTGTTGATTGGTGATTGTGATCAGTGCGTGTCTTTGATGCGCTTGTTGATCGGTGATTGTGATCAGTGCGTGTCTGATGTCAAGTGTCTTGTGGCAACATTGCATCTCCACGGCGTGGACTTCTTTCCAGTGCCACTCTTCTAGCATGCCCACAGGAGGATGACGTACACCAGTGGATGCAGGAGCTCCATCTCGTGTGTCATGGAGATGTTCCTGGCCTTCTCTACAGGGTTTTTGTTTTCTCTGGACAGTACAGGGTTTTTGTTTTCTCTGGACAGTACAGGGTTTTTGTTTTATCTGGACAGTACAGGGTTTTTGTTTTATCTGGACAGTACAGGGTTTTGGTTTCATCTGGACAGTACAGGGTTTTATCTGGACAGTACAGGGTTTTTGTTTTATCTGGACAGTATAGGGTTTTTGTTTTATCTGAACAGTACGGGGTTTTTGTTTTATCTGGACAGCACAGGATTTTGTTTTATCTGAACAGTACGGGGTTTTATCTGGACAGTACAGGGTTTTTGTTTTATCTGGACAGTACAGGGTTTTTGTTTTATCTGAACAGTACGGGGGGGGGGGGTTTATCTTGACAGTACAGGGGGGAGGGGGGGGTATCTGGACAGTACAGGGGTTTTGTTTTA
>CM031614.1:70195316-70197816 GCA_018398815.1 Conus ventricosus
ACTTCCTCCATTAGCCAATTCATAACTTTCTCTGTCTCTTTGTTTATGTTTGTCTGATGTTTTCTCTCTCTCTCTCTCTCTCTCTCTCTCTCTCTCTCTCTCTCTCTCTCTCCTCTCTACTCCTCTCTCTCGTCTCTCTCTCTCTCTCTGTCTCTCTCTCTCTCTCCAATTTGTAAAAGCTGTTGATGTCAATTACTCCAATTTTTGTGTATTTGTAATTGACAAAAAATTATTGGAACAGACAAAGATGTTTTGTATTTTTGTTGCTACATTCATCCGGAAAATTCTCCTTTTTATACCTTTTTGATTTGAAAATGGAATCAGTTTACTTGAAGATTGTTTGATAGAATGTTTGTTAAGAAAAGATGTGTATGTCATAATTAATGGAGACTTGAATAGTAGAACATCCAATATTTCTCAGGATTTTTCGGGAAAAAACATTTTGATAGACAATGTGATAGTCATTCTCTCAGTATAAATCGTAACTCTGAAGACTGTACATTAAATAATTACGGAAAGTTGTTACTAAATCTATGCACTGCCTTGGATTTGTGTATTGTTAATGGGGTATGTAATGGCGACCTAGAAGGACGCTATACATACATATCTGATTCTGGCTGCAGTGTTGTTGATTACTTTATTATTTCAAGCGATCTTCTTGCTTTGGTATATGACTCATGTAAATTTCAAGTTTTAGACCGCATAGATTCAGATCACATGCCTGTTTCTTTCATTGCTGTTTTTCCAAAGGAAAATGTTGTTGACAATAATGAACAAGAAAACCATGTTATAGAGAAACTTGTATGGAATAATGATTGTGCTAATCGATTTCAAGAACTATTATGTGGGGTAGATGTTGTTAGAAAAATGGAAAATGCCATAGATATGATACAATCCGACGTAAATGAAGCTTTGAACATGTTTAATGAGTGTGTAAAGGAAAGTGCTAAGTGTATGAAGAAGCATATACGTGTTAATAGAAATGACAGATATGATGATTGGTATGATAAAGAGTGCCGAATCAGTAAATTAAAAGCTAGACAATTATTAAGAATTAGCTGTCGTACTCATGATCCACAAGACAGAGCGGCTTACTGTGTTGCAAGGCGGGAATACAAGAAATTGTTAAAAAGAAAGGAGAAAGAGTATAACAAGTTCTTAATAGATAAGTTGATTTCCTCAGTTAAATGCCAAAAAGACTTCTGGGAGACTGTTAAGAAAGTATCTTTCAAAAGAAAACAACCAAAGAATAAGATAACTAGCGATACTTGGTTTCATCATTTCCAAACTTTGTTAGGACAGAATGTCAGTGACAGTGTTAATAATGAAGAAATGGCGGATGCTGACGTAGATAGTTCATTTAATCGTCCAATATCCATAGAAGAGGTTACTTTAGCTATTAGAAAACTGAAAAATGGCAAGTCCAGCTGGCCCAGATGGTCTAATTGGAGAATTATTTAAACATGCAACACAACAGGCTGTGCTATTTTTTCATAAATTTTTTAATAAGTTATTTGATGAGGGCATGTACCCTGATAATTGGTGTGAATCAATTATTTTGCCTATATTCAAAAAAGGCGATGTTGACAATCCCAATAATTATAGAGGAATTTCCCTTAGTGACATTAGCAGTAAACTATTTGGAATAATTATTAATAGGAGAATACAAGAATGGGTTGATGAGAATAATAATAACCGGGAACAGCAAGCAGGATTCAAAAAGGGTTATTCGACCGTGGATCACATGTTTACTTTGTTGGCACTAATCCAAAAGCAGTTTTCTCGTAATCGTAAGCTATATGTTGCTTTTATAGATTTTCACAAGGCATTTGATTCAATCAATAGAAATATACTCTGGCCAATACTGCAAAAAAATGGTATATGTGGTAAACTCTATAGGTGTATTAAAAGCATGTATAATGTTGTTAGAGCTAGAGTCCGGTGTGGAGGTAAACTGACAGATTTCATTAATTGTACAGCTGGGGTCAGGCAGGGAGATGCATGTAGTCCAGTTTAATTTTCCTTGTTTATAAATGAACTAGCTATAGAAGTATTAATAATGGTAGACATGTGCCTTGTTGTCTCTTGATACCTTAGAGTTGTTTATTCTCTTATTAGCTGATGATATTATTTTGATATCAGAAACGCCTGTTGGTCTACAGACACAGTTGAATAATTTACGACGTGCAGCTGGTACTCTTCAATTAAAAATTAATATGTCAAAAAGTAATATCATTGTGTTTCGTAAGGGGGGGCTATCTTGGTGCAAGGGAAAGATGGGTTTATGGTGATGTTAATATGCCAGTTGTTAATGCATATAGGTATTTAGGTATAATATTTTCTACACGTTTGAGTTTCACAGGTGCTTGTAAAGATCTAGCAAGTAGGGCAAAGAATGCTTTACTGTGTATTATGAAAAAGTTGTATGTTTTGAATAATACATCCCTTAAGGTATTCATCAAGTTATTCGATACCCAAGTACAGCCCGTTCTAACTTTAC
>CM031614.1:70210316-70215316 GCA_018398815.1 Conus ventricosus
ACTCTTAAAATATATCTTCTAAAAACGCACCCGAAATTTTGTTAAAGAACTTTCCACTGTCAAATCTCAGATCCGATGAAAAATGTTAACCTCTTTCAAGAACTGAAAGATCACATTATGCGGAACATCTCTGAACAAGATTTTCATGGACTCTGTTGTAAAATGTTTGTGTCTCACATCATGCAAGTCCCAACACTCTAAAAGAATATGTTTCATTGTGAGTGGCGCATGACATGGAATGCACCACGGAGCTTCTTCACTCATTAAAAGGTACGAATGAGTAAAATACGAATGGCCGGTGTGCAGTATTATAACAATAACAATAACAATAACAATAACAATAATTTTATTCAGTTTTTGCAGGCCTTTTGGCCCATATGAACAACAGAATATTTTATCAAAATTAGTTAATAGATGAGAGGTGAACATTGCTATTCTTAAGTGTAGACATTTAGTAAGATTATAACCCAATTTTGTAGATAAGGTTTCCATTGGTGGTCGTACAAAGTTGTCGAAGTTTGACAATTGACGGAAATCTATAATAATACAAAGGAATGAACTTTCTACGAAGGGTGGAGTATTTCGGGCATACAAACACAAATGAAAAATATCTTCAATATGCTGACCATCACATTGCAAACAGAAAGGGTTGGACGTTGGGTTTCCATAACGAGACACTCCGTTTTAAAGGTAATTTGTTTGTTCGTAGCAAACAAACAACTCTACGAAGTTCACTTGATTTCATTTCATCTATGTAATTGCACTGCATATGTTTGGATGGTAGTCTAAATATTCAGGCTGATTTGTGAGGGAATCGTGCCATTCTGATTGTGAATATCACGTAATCGCATCTTAAACGTATTTAAGAATGACAAAATATCTCCACAATTCTGCATTGCCCAAACATACCAAAACCATGGGTACATAACAGTTTTCGAATGTGTGTTGCCCAGTTCGTTCTGCCTGAAGTATCATGAGCATGTAGCATCATATAACATTGTTTTGGGTACCTATGGTGAGGCATGTCAATCAATTTGATCCAATACTTAACTAATCGAATGAAAGCATCAATGTAAATCGGAAATCTACCACATTCACCCAGAGCTATGTCATTCTTTATATCCCTACCAACCCCTAGGATCATTTTGCAGATCTTGACCTGAACCCTTTCAACGTCATCATACTGCTGATAGCCCCAGACTTCAGATCCATACAAGAGAATGGGTTTAACTTTTGCATCAAAGATATTAAAAACTGTAGAGGCAGGGATACATTGTAGTCTAAAGTATAGTCTTTTAATCCCTGCAACAGCTCTCAGTGCTTTTCCTGATAAATTTTCAACACATTTTGACCATTTGAGAGTTGAACCAAAAATAACTCCTAAGTAATTATAACTAGATTCTACAATTATCTGTTTTCCTGTATAGTACCATTTCTCACAATTTTTAACAAAACCACCATTTTTGAATACTATCACTTTAGTTTTATCCATATTGACCATGAGACCCCATTTTTTACAATAATGTTCTAAACAATTTATCTTCTTCTGTAAATCTGCCACTGAATCTGAGACAAGAGCAATGTCATCTGCATACATTAGTAAGAATATATCAAATGGATGCGCAAACACGTCTATTCCTCTAGTACCAAAATTATTAAGCTCTTGTTCCAGTTCTGAAAGAAAAATTGAAAATAACATGGACTCAAAATGCATCCTTGTCTAACACCAGAAATACAATCAAAATACTCTGTTATATTTGTTCCAATTTTCACAGCTGCTTTTACACTTTTGTACATGCTTTGTAATGATAAGAATAGTTTACCATGGATACCCCTTTGCAACAGTAAATACAACAACTTCATTCTATCAACACTGTCAAACGCCTTTGAAAAGTCAACAAAAAGAGTATAGAAACGACCACCTTTCCTTGTGAGATATTTTTGTATGAGAGATTGCAGAGAAAAAATGTTGTCAATTGTACTATAACCTTTACGAAAACCTGCCTGGGCTTCCGGGATCAAATCTGCTTGACTGCAGAATTTTGTTAACCTTTCATTCAATATTGTACTATATAATTTACCGATAATGTTTAACAGTGATATGCCCCTGTAATTCTCAACTTGTTCAGTGCTACCTTTCTTGTGCAGTGGAAAGATTACCGCCTTAGACCAACATTCGGGGTAAATCCCAGTTGTAAAAACTTTGTTAAACAGAGGCAACAAAAATTTGGCATGGATATCAGTAGCATGACGGAAAAAGTCTGAAGATAGACCATCCGGACCTGGTGCTTTGCCACTTTTGATATTATTCAGGGCATTTAACACTTCACTTTCACTTATCTCCTCATTCATACAAGAATTAATGCAATTCTCACAACTGTTTGGGTCATGCGTAGTTACTGTGTCTTTAACGGCCTCATTAAATTCTGAACAAAAAGAAGACATTTCTAAGTGGAATAATGATTTAAAGTAGTCAAACCATGTGCGTGGTAGAATTTCACTTGACCTATTCATCTTTGATGAGGTAATATTTTCAGTTTTTGCCAGAATGCCTTTGAATCTTTATTGCTACAAGAAACATTAAGCTCATTCAAAAGTTTCTCATTATATTCAGTCTGTTTCCTTTTGCATAAATCCTTGAAACTTTTCTTGAGACTAAGATAATTTTCCAAAATCGGTTGTGAGTTTGTATATCTAAAAGTGTTCAGTACGCTATATTTTATTTGTTTACTACCTTCACATTCAGCATCCCACCATGGTGGCTGCAATGGAGAATTTAAGTTTTTCTTCTTTGTCAATTTCATTTTCCCTGCGGCCCTTTGAAGAAAAGAGACATAAATCTGACATGCCACATCAGTGTTTTGATCCAATGCTAGAATGAATTCTTCAAATTCAGACTCTACCCTGTCACGTAATTTAGAGTAAAAGCTGTCTCTTAGGTTTTCTTTCCAAACATATTTGGGCATTTCCTCCAAGACAATACTTTCTTCTTCTCTAATCTCTTCAACATATCTTGAACGGATGGAGATAGCAATTGGAAAATGGTCGGATTCAGATCTGTTTGCAACATACATATCTGTGATCAGTTCAAATAAGGAAAACGAGCAAATAAAATAATCCACAATACTTTTACCTCTGTTTGCTGTACATGTGATCTCACCATCTTTGTCACTGTTGGATCTTCCATTTACAATGATCAGTTCAAATTCTCTGCATAAGTCTATCAATTTTCTACCAAAATTATTTACTGCTGTATCTTTAGACTTGCGACTGGTTACAAACTGATCATTTATCAATTCCTTCAAGTCATCAAACATTTGAATATGCCGGTTACTGTTATCAATATCCACATCTGAAAGGCCAGAAGTGCGAGCATTAAAATCTCCACATAACAGCCATGGTAAATCAGGATAAATAGTCATTATTTGCGTCATGTAGCTCTCAAGAATATCAAAACCTTCAATATTGTCATCATTGTATATAACCGAACGTTCAGGTGCAATATAAACAAAACATGTAAGAATATCAATGGACGAGTGCAAAAGAGATTGACTTACTTTCAGAATGACACAGTCCTGAGCCGTTTCCAGTAACCTTTCCACATAACACGAAATATCCTTTTGAACACAAACAACGACACCTCCTTTCATTCGCTTCTTGCGTGGGCAGAAAAAAACTGTATAGTTAGGGAATGCAAGTTCAATGTCACATTTTTTACAAGACCACATTTCACAGAGTGCGAAGATTTTGAATTGAGTACAAAAAGATTTGAAAGATGGACATCTTAGTTTTCCAAAAAGACCTTGAATGTTCCAAGACATTATCTGAAACTCAGAAAATATATGCGGAGAATGCGGATGCGTTGAATGAACGACAGGATCCTCAAAACGTGTTGCTGACAAGGCCAAAGAGGAAGGGGGTCGTTCGGGACTCTTTCTTGCCTGGGAAGTGGGCCGGCCTGATCTTCATCTTCGTGGTCGTTCTTTCAGTCCCTGGGTGGCTCTGTCGTAGTCAAACGTCTTGCCGTCAATCATGAGTGAGTCAAACTTCAAGAATGCCTGTTTCTTTTCCGACTTTGCCTTCTTCAGAAAAGGCAAGAGCAGACGGCGGGTATCTCGCACTCTCTTTGAAAAATCTTCACCAATGAAGATCGATTTTCCCGTCTGACTTTCTTTCAAGTTCTTCTTTTCTTTCAGAACTCGTTGCTTGTCCTTGAAGTTTGAAAAACATGCGATGATGGGTGCATCAGGGCCACTACTCAATCGGTGAACGCGTTCAAATCTAAGTTCCCTTCAATTTTCAAGTGGTTATGAATCACATCTTTCACAAGTTTCTCACAGTCGTCCCATGATTCATTTTGAGCCGTGCGCTTCAAACCATTGAAAATCAAATTGTTTCTTTTGGATCTGCCTTCCAAGTCGTCCAACTTCTTCTCCGTCTCCTCCAACCTGTCCAGTAGTTCTTGATTCTGTCGTTTCAACACTTCATTCTCTTCCTTGACAGCACTGACTGTTCATGCAACTGACCGACTTCTTCCCGTATCCAGCGACGGAGTCACCGAGGGAGTCCAGTCGTACGTTCACGGAGTCGAGTCCACTTGCCAGATCTTGTTTCATGCCGGTAAGGAGTTCCATCAACGAAGTCAAAGTAGGCTCCGTTTGCGGGGAGTCTTTCTCGCCGGTCTTCTTCCCTGATGTTCTATCCGATGATTCACAACGGACGGGAGTATCCAGATTGGTTTGTTTGACAGTTTTGTTTCTATTTCCAGGGCCAGGATTCATTTCCACATCGCCAGCCTGATACAAGAGAGTGGCGACAAGTATCACTAACGCCAGCGACAGTCGCATGCTGCGAAGTTCAACTGTCTTCACAGCACTCTCTCTCACTCGCTTGGCACGCTTGTACATAAAATTTTGATAAATCCATAGAAAATGTCCACAGATCGCTCTGAAATTCAGAGGAGATGATGGCATACTCTTCACAAAGATGTGTACAAAAAA
>CM031614.1:70222816-70230316 GCA_018398815.1 Conus ventricosus
TTTTATTCCAACACCAAATGATACCAGCTTGACTCCTTGGGGAACAGGTTAGTAGTACCAGCAGCGGCAGCAGTAGCAAAAGAAGCGGGAATAGTATAGCAGCAGTAGTAGCAGTAGTGAAAGAAGTACTGTTTGAAGCAGCAGTAGCAGCAGTAGTGACAGAAGTACTGGTGGAAGCAGCAGTAGCAGCAGTAGTGACAGAAGTACTGGTGGAAGCAGCAGTAGTGACAGAAGTACTGGTGGAAGCAGCAGTAGCAGCAGTAGTGATAGAAGTATTGGTGGAAGCAGCAGTAGTAGCAGTAGTGAAAGAAGTATTGGTGGAAGCAGCAGTAGCAGCAGTAGTGAAAGAAGTATTGGTGGAAGCAGCAGTAGCAGCAGTAGTGAAAGAAGTATTGGTGGAAGCAGCAGTAGCAGCAGTAGTGAAAGAAGTACTGGTGGAAGCAGCAGTAGTAGCAGAAGTGAAAGAAGTACTGGTGGAAGCAGCAGTAGCAGCAGTAGTGGAAGAAGTACTGGTGGAAGCAGCAGTAGTAGCAGTTGTGAAAGAAGTACTGGTGGAAGCAGCAGTAGTGACAGAAGTACTGGTGGAAGCAGCAGTAGTGACAGAAGTACTGGTGGAAGCAGCAGTAGTGACAGAAGTACGGTGGAAGCAGCAGTAGTGACAGAAGTACTGGTGGAAGCAACAGTAGCAGCAGTAGTGACAGAAGTACTGGTGGAAGCAACAGTAGCAGCAGTAGTGACAGAAGTACTGGTGGAAGCAGCAGTAGTGACAGAAGTACTGGTGGAAGCAGCGAGTAGCAGCAGTAGTGACAGAAGTATTGGTGGAAGCAGCAGTAGCAGCAGTAGTGAAAGAAGTATTGGTGGAAGCAGCAGTAGTGACAGAAGTACTGGTGGAAGCAGCAGTAGCAGCAGTAGTGAAAGAAGTACTGGTGGAAGCAGCAGTAGCAGCAGTAGTGAAAGAAGTATTGGCGGAAGCAGCAGTAGTGACAGAAGTACTGGTGGAAGCAGCAGTAGCAGCAGTAGTGAAAGAAGTATTGGTGGAAGCAGCAGTAGCAGCAGTAGTGACAGAAGTACTGGTGGAAGCAGCAGTAGCAGCAGTAGTGACAGAAGTACTGGTGGAAGCAGCAGTAGCAGCAGTAGTGACAGAAGTATTGGTGGAAGCAGCAGTAGGAGCAGTAGTGACAGACGTATTGGTGGAAGCAGCAGTAGTGACAGAAGTATTGGTGGAAGCAGCAGTAGCAGCAGTAGTGACAGACGTATTGGTGGAAGCAGCAGTAGTGACAGACGTATTGGTGGAAGCAGCAGTAGTGACAGACGTATTGGTGGAAGCAGCAGTAGTGACAGAAGTATTGGTGGAAGCAGCAGTAGCAGCAGTAGTGACAGACGTATTGGTGGAAGCAGCAGTAGTGACAGAAGTACTGGTGGAAGCAGCAGTAGTGACAGAAGTATTGGTGGAAGCAGCAGTAGCAGCAGTAGTGACAGAAGTATTGGTGGAAGCAGCAGTAGCAGCAGTAGTGACAAGTACTGGTGGAAGCAGCAGTAGTGACAGAAGTACTGGTGGAAGCAGCAGTAGCAGCAGTAGTGACATAAGTAGTGGTGGAAGCAGCAATAACAGCAGTAGTGAAAGACGTGTTGGTGGAAGCAGCAGTAGTGAATGAAGTAGTGGTGGAAGCAGCAGTAGCAGCAGTAGTGAAAGAAGTATTGGTGGAAGCAGCAGTAGCTGCAGTAGTGAAAGAAGTATTGGTGGAAGCAGCAGTAGTGACAGAAGTATTGGTGGAAGCAGCAGTAGTGAATGAAGTAGTGGTGGAAGCAGCAGTAGCAGCAGTAGTGAAAGAAGTGTTGGTGGAAGCAGCAGTAGTGAATGAAGTAGTGTTGGAAGCAGCAGTAGCAGCAGTAGTGAAAGAAGTATTGGTGGAAGCAGCAGTAGCTGCAGTAGTGAAAGAAGTACTGGTGGAAGCAGCAGTAGCAGTAGTGAAAGAAGTATTGATGGAAGCAGCAGTAGTAGCAGTAGTGACAGACGTACTGGTGGAAGCAGCAGTAGCAGCAGTAGTGAATCAAGTACTGGTGGAAGCAGCAGTAGCAGCAGTAGTGACAGAAGTACTGGTGGAAGCAGCAGTAGGAGCAGTAGTGAATCAAGTACTGGTGGAAGCAGCAGTAGTGAAAGAAGAACTGGTGGAAGCAGCAGTAGCAGCAGTAGTAACAGAAGTACTGGTGGAAGCAGCAGTAGGAGCAGTAGTGAAAGAAGTATTGGTGGAAGCAGCAGTAGTGAAAGAAGTATTGGGGGAAGTAGCAGTAGTAGCAGTAGTGAGAGAAGTATTGGTGGAAGCAGCAGTAGTGAATGAAGTACTGGGGGAAGTAACAGTAGTGAAAGAAGTATGGTGGAAGCAGCAGTAGCAGCAGTAGTGACAGAAGTATTGGTGGAAGCAGCAGTAGTGACAGAAGTATTGGTGGAAGCAGCAGTAGTGACAGAAGTACTGGTGGAAGCAGCAGTAGTGAAAGAAGTATTGGTGGAAGCAGCAGTAGCACAGTAGTGACAGAAGTATTGGTGGAAGCAGCAGTAGCAGCAGTAGTGACAGAAGTATTGGTGGAAGCAGCAGTAGCAGCAGTAGTGACAGAAGTATTGGTGGAAGCAGCAGTAGCAGCAGTAGTGAAAAAAGTATTGGTGGAAGCAGCAGTAGCAGCAGTAGTGACAGACGTATTGGTGGAAGCAGCAGTAGCAGCAGTAGTGACAGAAGTATTGACGGAAGCAGCAGTAGTGACAGAAGTATTGGTGGAAGCAGCAGTAGCAGCAGTAGTGACAGAAGTATTGGTGGAAGCAGCAGTAGTGACAGAAGTATTGGTGGAAGCAGCAGTAGTGACAGAAGTATTGGTGGAAGCAGCAGTAGCAGCAGTTGTGACAGACGTATTGGTGGAAGCAGCAGTAGCAGCAGTAGTGACAGAAGTATTGGTGGAAGCAGTAGGAGCAGCAAGAGCATCAGCAGTAGCAACAGCCGCGTCAATAATCGTCGCTGTTTTTGTCGTGGTAAAAGCTGATGTTTTGTGCTTGTACCAACAGCAGCCCCAGCAGCATCACAACAGTGACAACAGCAACAGTGACCACCTTGGCGACAGCAGCAGCAACAGCAATGTAGTAGTAGCAGGAACTGTACCAGTAGCAGACAGCATCAGAGCAGTAGCAGCAGATACAGTAGAAGTAGTTGTATAGAGCATTAGCTGGCAGCTGGAGTGGTAGCAGTAGTAGCAGCAGCAGCTGCAACTGCAGCAGCACCAGTTCTAGTAGCAGTAGCAGCGGCAATGACAGCAGCAGCAGCAGCAGTAGCAGTAGCAGAAGCAGCAGCATTAATAAGTTACGGGAGAAAAAACAAGAATGAGCGTTCTAGACAATCTGGAAGAACTGTGCGTCTTTGACATGCAAATAGTTTCGTTCGTTCTTTTGCTGCTGCTGCTGTTGCTGCTGCTGTTGCTACTGCTGCTGCTGCTGCTCCTCCTCCCCCTCCCCCTCCTCTTCCTTCTTTTTCTCTTCTTCTTCTGTCACGACAACTATGAATCTTTAGATCATTTATCTGTGGTCGGTACATCTACGTCGATAATCTTCTTCTTCTTCTTCTTCTTCTTCTTCTTCTTCTTCTTCTTCTTCTTCTTCTTCTTGTCTACTTCTTCTACTTCTTCTTCTTCTTCTTCTTCTTCTTCTTCTTCTTCTTCTTCTTCTAAAGAAAGCTTTTAAAACGACATTCGTGTGAAAAATCTTTATATTATTAACTTGTCTTGGCAATTTTGATAACAGTAAGGTACTTTTTGTCGATTTTACACAGAATTTAAGTAATCAAAGGATACTGTTACAAGTTCTTTTTTAAAGTTACTTAACATTGATACATCTGTTTTTTTAAATTTAAGTAATCAAAGGATACTGTTACAAGTTCTTTTTTAAAGTTACGTAACATTGATACATCTGCTTTTTTTTAATCTTATCTATAGAATGTTAGTTAATTTCTTTCTAATGTTTCGTTTTGATTTCGGAGCCCCGTGGTTTACTACAAGATTCGATTAGAGCTTCTCTATTATCTTCCATCTGCATAACAACCGCCCTTTCCCTATTCCAAATACGAAACAAAATTTAGAAAGAGAGGGGGTTAGTTACCGCCAAGGACATTGACAAACAAAGCACAGGACAAGACACAATGCATTATGGCGGCTCTTGGGTCTTCTTCAGGCAAAACCGGATAACATTTAACACTTAGGACAGTACGAACAAAGAACGAAGAGTCACTTATCTTTCCATGTATTCGGCACCCAAATAAAATGGCCGCCAGACGGAAACGACAGAGGGGATTACGGGAGAGGAAATGGGGGGTGGGGGGGTGGGGGGGGGGGGGGGAGGGGGGAGTGAAACGATGGGGTTTGTAGCCTTGTGTAACTCTGCCCTCAGTCACTCCATTTTGAAACTATTCCAAATACGGTTTGCGATGATGAGATAGTACGTAAGTAGAAAGAAACTCGTGGAGAGCGTGGCAGCAGAGAGTCCTCAGAAGAGAAGCCCCTTCAAGCAAGTGTTTCGGCCCTTATCTCCTGACACTCTAGGGGGGTTGGGCCACACCCGGTTCATGACTCCGGATGTGCCTCTGCTGCCCCTTTTTTTCTTTCCCCATCTTGGGACGAGCCATGGCTGGGATTCGAACCCATGACCCTCTGGAGATGCTCATTTTCCACTTAATGACTCGCGCTTTAACCACTGAGCCACAGGGACACCTGATATTTGTAGGGAAATTAAGCCTTATGAAGTTCACTTTTGTTCCTCCTTGACCAGATCCAGCTTGTACACCTCTCTGCCGCTTCTGCCATTGCTTTCAGGGCTCTGGTTTTTTCCTTCCCTGCAACTGAGAGCTGTTTCATGAGGCTGTATGCAGACGTTCCTACAAATCCCCTAGCTCCAATTTCTGCAGTGAGGACTTTGACCAGATAGCCTTCTCTCCTCAGGCTGTTTGCCAGATCAGCATACTTTTCAGTCTTGTAGATTTGAGCTGCCTCCATTCTGTTTTCATATGGCACCGTGAGCTCGATCATGATCAGCTGCTTGGTTGACTTAGAGTGGACTACTATGTCTGGTCTCATGCCACTCTTGTGATGATCTCTGGGTGACTCTTCCATTCTGGGAGGTCTGCAGTGCACTCCCAGTCATCTGCCCCGTCCAGCAGACTCTGCCTGCATGTTTCGAGTGGCACTGTTGTTCTTGGCCATGATTTGCTGCTCCTGCCGTGAAGAATGTTGCGGGTGCTTTGGAGTCCTGATTCTTCCTTTTGTGGTGTTGGTACTAATCCACACTACTTGTACAATCTCTTTGAGCACTTGGTTGTGCCTCCATGTGTACCTTCCTTGAGCCAGGGCTACTTTACATGAGCTTAGAACATGCTCCACTGTTTGTTTTTCATGGCAGAGGGGGCATGCAGGATCGTCTGTTTTCCCCCACTCTACCAGGTTTGCATTTGAGGGCAGAAGGTCATATGCAGATCTGAGAATGAAGCTGATCCTGAGAGGGGCCATGTGCCAAATGTCATTCCAAGTGAGACTTCTTTGGAGTGCATTCTCCCACGTTGTCCATTGCCCTTGCTGGCTCTGCTGGACTGCTTTTTGGAGTCTTTTTTGGTCTTCTTCTTTTCTCATCTCCTGAATCATCATGTCTCTTTTGGCTTTTCCTTTGGCCTTTGACCACCATTCAGTTTTGGTCACCCCATCCTTGTCTGTTGGTCTGTGTGTGTCCTGTTATTTCTCTGATCTTGAGACTTTCTTTTGCAGAATCCATCGCCTCTTGAACTTTCCATTTTCTGCCTGTCTTCAGCTGGGGCTTGATTGCTTCTACCTACCTTGTCTCCTGAGTCCTCCAGCCATGCTTTGAAGTCTGATCTTCCCTGCTTTGTATTCCTCCAGGATGGATTTCAGTGGTAGTTTGAGCTTTGCTTGGCGACAGTACAGTGCTATGTCAGCAGACAGGGTGGGACACCAAGCCATTTCCTGTGTGAACTTGTTGATTTTGGCTTCCATTGCCTCCACTGTGCTGGTGCAGATGTCGTATATCATCAGAGGCCATAGGAGCTTTGGTAATCAGCATGAACTGCAGACACCAGACCTTGTATTTGGCCAGGGAGCCCATACTGGTCAATGGTCTCCAAGCCTTCTTTCCGCCATCTGCTTGGTTTCTTTTGCTCTTTGTGTGTCTTTCAGCGTATCATCATACCATCTTCCAAGGCTCTGACCGGTTTCTTCTGGACTGTTGGAATGGCCTGGTTGGCAACACTGAAGACCACAGATTCGGCCACTTTTCTTTCCTCAGTGAGAGACTCCGTGATTTCTTTGGCTTGAACTTCATTCTGGATGAGGCAACTATGTGCACCAGCCTCTCCAGCACATGACGTGTCTCGTCTTCTCTGGATGAAATCACTGTAGTGTCATCCATGAAGGCCTTGAGGAGGCATCTTGTATCCATCGCCAAGGTCTGTTTGTCTCGCGTTGTTTGTTGCTGCTTTCAAGATGAGTTCCATTGCCAGCACGAACTGTATTGGGGAAATTGCACACCCATTGCAATGCCCACTTCCAAGTTGATCCAATCTGTTGTGTACTCCTTGGTAGAGAACCGCATTGAGAAGCCATTGAAGTACTTCTTGAGCATGTCGCGGATGTTCCTTGGCACATGGTACATCTCAAGAGCCAACTGTATCATCTCATGGGGCACAGATCCATATGCGTTTGCCAGATCAAGCCACACTACGTCCAGGTCTCTCTTTCTGTTTTTGCTTTTTGGATTGCGTCCCAGATCATTGTGGCGTGTTCTACACAGCCAGCTACGCCTGGGATGCCACCTTTCTGGACTGACACATCCAAGTACTGTGTTTTCCATCAGGTACTTGGTCAGCCTTGCTGCCATGACAGAGAAGAAGATTTTCCCTTCGACGTTCAGTAGTGATATTGGCCTGAACTGGCTGATGTCACTTGAGTTTTGCTCTTTGGGGATGTACACACCATCTGCCGTCATCCACTGGCCGCTGGTCTTCTGGTTTCTCCAAGCCGATCGCAGCAGTCTGTGGAGCCACTCCAGCACCTTGGGACATTTCTTGTAAAGCTGGTAAGGTATTCCGTTTGGCCCTGGTGATGATTTGGCTCTGGCTTTGTCGACCACCTTCTTGATTTCCGCCAACGTTGGAGGCTTGCCATTGAACTGTTCCTCAGGGTTGGTTGGCCACACCAGACCTTGAATGTCGAGTGGTGCTTTGCTCTGTGAGTCAGAGTATGTTTTCCTCAGATGCTGCTCAAGAACTCCTTTGTCCACACTTAGGGTCCCAGATTTTGGCTGCTCAAACAGTGTTCTGGCAAACTGGAAGGGGTCTCTGAAGAAGCGCTCTTGTGTCTTCTTCTCTTTGCTCT
Source organism: Conus ventricosus (assembly GCA_018398815.1). Lineage (NCBI taxonomy): Eukaryota > Metazoa > Mollusca > Gastropoda > Neogastropoda > Conidae > Conus > Conus ventricosus. Next base: position 70,230,227 of record CM031614.1, read on the forward strand.
TCCTCTTCCTCGCAGATTCCGCTTTGCTGAGGGCGCTGTGTTTTTCTTTCAGGTTTTCCCACAGTTTTTCCAAGCCTTGTTTTTCAGCTG
>CM031614.1:70235316-70237816 GCA_018398815.1 Conus ventricosus
CAATGTGTGGATGCATGCATGAGTGTCTTCTCATGCATGCATGAGTGTCTTCTCATGCACGTGAGTTCGCAGGTGCGTGCTCATGAGCGTATGGACAGGATGGTGGGGGTGTGATCGTGAGTGCACATGTGTTTATGAATGCGTGCGAGTATCTCTACGTAACTAAAAGAAAATGGAGGATATTTTTTTTTATAGAAAGGTATCAATACATATAGAATATCAATCAGGCAAGCATAATTGTAGGTCTTATTTTATTCCAAAACAGAATGATTTCAGTTTAATTTCTGGAAGTACTGGATTATAAAGCAGCAGCAGCAGCAGTAGCAGCAGGAGTAGTAACAGCAGTAGCAATAGAAGCAGAAATAGTGTAGCGACAGCAGCAGTCGTGGTAGTAGTGGCAATAGTACTTGTGCAGAAGTATCAGGAGCAGCAGCAGTCGTGGTAGTTGTGGTTATTGTTCTTGTTTAGAAGTATCAGGAGCAGCAGCAGTCGTGGTAGTAGTGGCAATAGTACTTGTGTAGAAGTATCAGGAGCGGCAGCAGTTCTGGCAGAAAAAGCAGCAATAGAGCAGGAGTAGCAGCAGCAGCAACACTAGTGGCAAAATCAGCATCAGTAATAGTTGTGTTAAAGACGGGCTAGCCACTGGGTGGTCAGAAAGGCCAAGTGGTTTACAAAGAGAAAGAAGCTGACTGTCTTATAGTTTAGGTCCAAGTATATGTGTGTCAGATTCAGTGATTGGCTGAATCCTGCGAACTTGCTTGAGACTGTTAGAAATTTAGTGGCACTTTTACAAAGAGAAAGAAGCTGACTATCTTACAGTTTAGGTCCAAGTATATGTGTGTCAGATTCAGTGATTGGCTGAATCCTGCGAACTTGCTTGAGACTGGTAGAAATTTAGTGGCACTTTCATCTGTTGGGGAGACTAACTCTTAAGTCTTTGTTGGAGGAAGTTGAAACAGAAAAATTACAGCTAGAAAAGCTCTGTAGTGTATTGATAAAGAGGTTGCCAAGACGACTTTTGTTTCTTTCACAGAGTAAAATCCACTCACCTCGTTTTTTTCCCATGGTACAACTATTTCGGGGAACATTTTTCGTGCGGCACCCTGTGGATTCTTTTATTTCTCCCTTCTTTCCCATTACAGGTTGAGATCAAGTGCGAAACAAACGGAAGGCTCAGACGGCACATGACTATTCGTGACCCATGGAGACACTCCCTTGGCACTTCTTTTTGTCGAACTTCTTCTGCCGCGCAAGAAAAGTAATGATTCCCGATGAGGAAGCATGTGCTTTTTTTCCTTCCTCTTTTGTTTTGTTTTGCTTTTCTTCTTTCTGCCTGCAAAAACCAATAGGCTCCATGCCACCAGGGTAATGAGATTGCTGGTTTGAAGAGAGCTGATTGGCTGTGTCCTGTTCTAGTACCACTTCGGAAACTCAAAATGGTTTAAAAAGGGGAAAAAGGCACGTAAGAGAAGCGAACCGAGGTGAAGGAAAATAAGAATGAAACGGGAAGTCGAAGCCGTTTCTTGCTTTTAATCCTGCAAAGATACTTTTCTTTGGTCTGGTGATTAGTCTTGTGGCTGTTGTTTTTGTGCATTGTTTTGTTTCGTTTCGTTTTCTGGAGGGGTGATGGGAGGGGGGGGGGGGGGGAGAGAGTATAGGTAAGGTGAGGATGGGGGTGTTTGTTTTATTTACGACAAGAACGGGTAAGAGAAGGAGAAAGGTGCATGGAAGTACAAACTGCGTGCGTTCGCTCAGGCAGTGCTAGCTAGTGCGCGTTCGTGTGTATGTGTGTGTGTGTGTGTGCGCGCGCGCGCGAACGCATGCTTGTTGTATTCATCATGCCTGTGTGAGCTCATGCCTGTGAGTATGTCTGCTTTGCTAAAGGTTAATGGGGGAAATGTTATTGTACAGATGGGTATCAATAACTATAAAAATTTTGATCTGTTTTTTTTTCATTCCATTACAAAACTATTCCATTTTGATTCATGGAGGCACCAGATCATGTAGTAAGCAACCAGAACAGTTGCTACAGTAACAGTAGAAGTGGCGGTAGTTGAAGCAATAGCAGCAGAAATAGTCTAGCAGAAACAGTGTAGCAACAGCAAAGACAGCAGAAGCAGCACCAACACCAACAGCAGCAGTAGTGGTGGTAGAAGTAGTGAAAGTAGTAGGAGCAGCAGGGACAGTGGAAGCATTCCCAGAGTAGTAGCACTGGCAACAGAAGTGGCAAAAGCAGCATCAGTAATTGTTTTCGGAAAGGGCTGGCAGGCCTATGGTCAGTCAGATAAAGTGGTTTAAAGTGCTGAACGAACATGCAGTGGGGGGAAACAAGTGCAGGCTAGCAATTCTTCCGTCAATATAGTATTGACTTGGCAAAGATTTGAACTTATGAAACAAAACAAAAAGGGGGGGGGGGGGAGTGAAGATGAAGAAAATGGAAACAAAAGTTAAGAAAATATATTATGAATATGAAAAGCCTTCCCTAGCTGCACAAGAAAAC
>CM031614.1:70242816-70252816 GCA_018398815.1 Conus ventricosus
CCTCCTCCTCCGTTCTCCTCCTCCTCCTCCTCCTCTGCGTACTCCCCCCCCCCCCCCCCCCCCTCTCCCTCCACCACATATTTCGTGTAAAGCGTCTTTCGTTTGTTCGTGTCTCGGGAATACCATGTTTAGCTGTTAAGCACGAAACTGCCATGATTCATTCTTATAATAATTGTGCTCTATTCCCCTCGCGAGTGTTGGTCGGCCCCATAGGTTAGATACAGGTTAGAGCGAATTTTTTTCCCTTCCGGAGTTAACCTGTGTGCAGACACCAGTCATCTCCAGATTTCTCAGATGGAGTGTGGTGTGTAAAGAAAAGCTCCTCGCACGAACGCTGAGCCAGTTCTGTCCTTCGTTCAAGCACAGAACATCGTGTGTCAGAGGGATCGACGACACCCGAACCATTGCAGACGGGTGTTTGTGTTCAGGTGTCCTCCCCGAAGACGGAGTGTGGTTTCCTTCATGATGGGATCGTGTGGTTGCCATCATGATGGGATCGTGTGGTTGCCTTCATGATGGGATCGAAACAGTCACATACTCGATCATCTCACCGATGGAGAACTTCCGAGCTGGAGCTAAAGAAGGGGGGGAAAAAAGAAGAAGAAAAAGGAAGAGAAGAAGAAGAAGAAGAAGAAGAAGTAGAAGAAGAAAGAAGAAGAAAAGAAAGAAGAAGAAGAAGAAGAAGAAGAAGAAGAAGAAGAAGAAGAAGAAGAAGAACAACAACAACAACAACAACAACAACAACAACAACAACAAACAACAACAAGAGAAAGAAGAAGAAGAAGAAGAAGAAGAAGAAGAAGAAGAAAAAAAATAGAAGAAGAAGAAGAAGGACAACAACAAGGACAACAACAACAACAGCAACAACAACAACAAGAGGAAGAAGAAGAAGAAGAAGAAGAAGAAGAAGAAGAAGAAGAAGAAGAAGAAGAAGAAAAAAAAAAAGAAGTAGAAGAAGAAGAAGAAGGACAAGAACAAGGAGAAGCAGATAGCGACGACGACGACGAATTTCAAGAAGGAGGAGCAGAGGAGACAAGGGATGGAGCAGAAGATGAGGGGGAAAAAACAACAGCAACAACAACAACAACTACAACAACAACAACACAAAAACAAAAAACAATTACAAGAGTAAGAAGAACACGATCAGAACAAGAAGAAGACATCAAAAGCAGGCAAAGATTCCCGAAGTCATCGTGAGTCAGACACAGCTTTAATGTCAGGGGCCAAACTTAGTTTTTATTTAGAGTGTTGTTTTTTCTTTATTCATCAACGGCTGCGTTCATCAAAAGACAATAGATGCACCTGCGCGTCTGCAAGCTCATACTGCACGTGTGTGTACAGACACCCGGAAAATAAGCAAATATCAATAACCGTATTTTCAATGAAGTGCATAAAAAAAAAATAAACAAAGATGCAAAGCATGGGAAACGTACTCCCAGTTTATCCTGAATACGCGTGAGATATTCCATAAAGAGGCCGTTATAGCTGCTAGCAACGGCTATTCTGGTAAACATCGGCCATCGTCTGTGACCCATATCTACAAATTTTCAGAAAGTTCGGCCAAGTACTTTCTGAGATTTTCAAAAAAGAAGAAAAACCGTTGTGGGCCGTTGAAGCCGTGAGTAACGGCTATAACGGTGAAATAAGACATCGGGCATCATCCGTGACCCATAATGAACATACCTACAGATTTTCAGAAAGATGGGCCAAGTACTTTCTGGGATATTCCATAAAAAGAAAAACCGTTATAGCCGTTAGTAACGGATAAATTTTCAGATTTTCAAATTTTCAGAAAGATCGGCCCAGTAGTTTTGTCTGGAGCGAGCGGAACACATGTTGACCACGGACGGACACACACACACACACACACACACACACACACACACACACACACACACACACACACACACAGCATCCCTGTTCTATAAGAACTGGGAGTACAATGAGAAAGGTTAATGGAAAGTGGCCTTCACTGAATTTACCTTCTGGGCCTACCACGGCTTCCCGTCTCCTTCTTGGTTTTGGGCTGTTCTCTTTCCCCTCCCTCGTCATTCTATCTTCTTTTCACGTTGTTCTTTATCTTTGCTTTACCATTGGTACACCCGGCGTGTCCCTAGCTGTGGACTGGTTGATTTAGTAAACAATGTGTCTGAACCTTCAGCTTAGTTGATTGATGTTGTCGTTTGATTGGTTTACTATAGGTGGTTTCTCTCTCTCTCTCTCTCTCTCTCTCTCTCTCTCTCTCTCCTCTCTCTCTCTCTCTCTCTCTCTCTCTCTCTTGCTGTGGATCGGTTGATTTCGTAACGAATGTGTCTGAACCTTCAGCTTAGTTGGTAATGTTGTCGTTTAATTGGTTTACTATAGGGGTTTCTCTCTCAGTCTCTCCTTTTCCTCTCTCTCTCTCTCTCTCTCTCTCTTCTCTCTCTCTCTCTCTCTCTCTCTCTCTCTAGCATTGCATAAGTCCTGTGCATGGGACCACAGAGGCATCAGGAAGGAGAAGAGGGGAGAGTGGAATAGGACAGCAGATTGAGCGGGGGAGAGAGGGGGCGAGAGAGAAGGAGAGTGAAAAAGGAGAGAGAGAAGAGAGAGAGAGAGAGAGAGAGAGAGAGAGAGAGAGAGAGAGAGAGAGAGACAGACAGACAGACAGACAGACAGAGAGAAAGAGAGAGACAGAGAGACAGAGAGTTTTGTTTTGTTCAGGTTAGTGGGGGTTTTAGTGTCGTTTCGAGAGATATCCAGCACGACGACTTCTTTCAACTCAACGTGAAATAAACTGTTCAGAATGACTCAAAAGAGTGTTCTAAACAACAGAATTAACACACTATGTCAGGTACCTTGCTTCGACCCTCACGTTAGAAGAAAGATGGCTTGTTGTTCAGGGATACTTTTTTTGTGAACTGGGAAAAATTCAGCGGGCATCTCTACGAAGAAGTTTTTTTTGAATACTTCACAAAGAAACAGGTTGAAATAATGCAGTGTGTAAGGACAATTAAACACAAAATGGAATGTATCCTCTATCTCATTCTTATGTTCAAATCTCTGCATGTTCTTTTTTTCTCTCGCAACAGTCCGTATTCTTTTTCTTTTTTTTTTAACTGTTTCAAGGAAAGCATACTGATGGTAAAATTTAACCGTCAAAAAAAAAAGCCTAGGACTGAGCGACGAGGGAGTCGTCATTTTTGCAACTTTAGGGTGGAAAAAGTCCGTACCTGTAAATTTCATCCATAAGAGATCTTCTTACTTGAGGTGTCGCATTCTCGGTGGACACCGGCTTTTTCAGGTCGGTCCTGTCTGACATTTTTCTACCCTCCCAGAGAGGACGTTGACCCGGGCCAAAACAAACGATGAGCTCAGCGTGACACACGCCTGTTTGTGACTCCCAAGAGAGAGAGAGAGAGAGAGAGAGAGAGAGAGAGAGAGAGAGAGAGAGAGAGAGAGAGAGAGAGAGAGAGAGTCTTCTCATGGCTCTGTAGTCTGTGTGCCACGCACAAAAGATCCCGTAGTTTCTGACGAGGAAGCATATCATGCTTGGTTCTGTCTTCGTGCCTTCAAGGTTTTTGGTGCAGGAGCCGGCACCCCCTGCAAGCGGGCAAGATAATGAGATCGTTGGTTTGAAGAGAGCTTAGTGGCTCAACCCTTTTCTTGCCTTTGCCTCAGAAGCTAAAATGGATCTCTTTACTTTTTTTTGTTGGGAGGGGGGGGGGGAGGACAGGATTATGCAAAAGGAAAGTGGCCCTACTTCTTGCGCTGAAAAACAAAGGAAGCATTAGTTTTCTTTGTCGCTCCTTGTGAGCTCTGTTACAAAGGAAATAAGTCGAAATTGAAATGTTTGCGCTCTCTCGCCCTCTCTCTCTCTCTCTCTCTCTCTCTCTCTCTCCTCTTCTCTCTCTCTCTTCTCTCTCTCTCTCTTCTCTCTCTCTCTCTCTCTCTCTCTCTCTCTCTCTCTCTCTCTCTCTCTCTCTCTTCTCCTCTCTCTCTCTCCTCTCTCCAGACAGACAGACAGACAGACAGACAGAACGACAGACAGATATGTGATAGATGAATATGTAGACCCATATATCTAATATATGTTCAAACGTATCACATTTTCAGACTCTTTGTTTGGTCTTTTGCGTGGAGGGGGAAGGGGGGGGGAGGAAGCACACCCGGTGAAACTATGTCTTAATCAAACACAGAAAAAAAACTTCAGACTCTCGCCTCCTTTCCTCTGTTCATATTACTTAACCAATTGCTCTCCCCCCCCCCCCCCCCCCCTTCACCCTCCTTCCTCCTTCACTTGACTTGACTTGACTTGGTCCCTTAGACGTTGGTCCGTGGGGCACCCCTGAAGCAGTGACAACCATCCTTCTCCATTCCTCTCTGTTCTCTGCCCTCCGTAATGTATTTCTCAGCCGCAGGCCTGTCCACTCCGTGATGTTATCCTCCCATCTTTTCCTTTGTCGACCTCTTCGCCTTTGTCCTGGTACTGTGCCTTGCATGATTGTCTTGGCAAGGCCTGTTGATCGTGTGATGTGTCCATACCATTTCAGTTTGCGTCTTTTTACTGAGGTTAGGAGATCGACATATGGACCAATTTCATTCTCGATGCGCTTTTTAACTTCCACATTGCTGATGTGATCTCTGTATGAGATGCCAAGGAGTCGTCTGAAGCACCTCATTTCCATTGTTTGGATCTTTTTCTCAAGGTCTGATTTCAACGTCCATGACTCACAAGCATATAAGAATATCGCCATGACTAAGGATCGCATCAGTCTAATCTTTGAGCTGATGGAGATGTTTTTATTTCTCCAGAGAGGCGTTAGCTTAGATAGCGTAGCTGTGGTCTGAGCGACTCTTGAGATGATTTCAGGTCTTGATCCTTCATCTGAGATTGTTGCCCCTAAGTACTTAAATGTGTTGACTGGCTCAAGCTTTTTGCTGTTGATGGTTATGTCTTGGGTAAAGCCGATTGGGTTGTTAGTCATGACCTTTGTCTTTTCCGCACTTATTTCCATGCCATAATCAGCAGAGGTGTTGTTGAGTCTGTTGATCAGGTGGACTAGCTCTTGTTCGTTTCCAGCTAGTCCATCTATGTCGTCGGCAAAACGGAGGTTGGTGATGGTTCTCCCTCCAATGTTTACAGTTCCTTCATGGTCTTCTAGCGCATCGGTCATAATTCTCTCAAGGAAGACATTGAAAAGTGTGGGGGAGAGTAGACAGCCCTGTCGCACTCCAACGGTAGTTCGGAACCACTCGCCTATGCTGTTACCGAAGAAAACGGCACTGGTGGCTTTATTGTAGAGGCTTTCAATAGTTCTGATGACAGACACCCTACCCTATTTCCACAGTACCTCGCCACATCTCTCTCTCCCCCTCTCTCTCTCTCTCCCCTCTCTCTCTCTCTCTCTCTCTCTCTCTCTCTCTCTCTCTCTCTCTCTCTCCTCTCTCTCCTCTCTCTCTCCCTCTCTCTCTCTCTCTCTCTCTCTCCCTCTCTCTCTCTCTCTCTCTCTCTCTCTCTCTCTCTCTCCTCTCTCTCTCTCCTCTCTCTCTCTCGCTCGCTCAACCCATGGGACATACTATGAACAAGACGAAATGAAACTGCAGGAAATCTCCAAGAACCTGAGGAACAACGAAAAAACAACAATAACATTGTTTGATCAAATCTGAAACGAAACAACACAAAGGAGGACAACGAAACAACACAAAGGAGGACAACGAAACAACACAAAGGAGGACAACGAAACAACACAGAGGAGGACAACGAAACAACACAGAGGACAACGAAACAACACAGAGGACAACGAAGCAACACAGAGGAGGACAACGAAACAACACAAAGGACAACGAAACAACACAAAGGAGGACAACGAAACAACACAGAGGAGGACAACGAAACAACACAGAGGACAACGAAACAACACAGAGGAGGACAACGAAACAACACAAAGGAGGACAACGAAACAACACAGAGGAGGACAACGAAACAACACAGAGGAGGACAACGAAACAACACAAAGGACAACGAAACAACACAGAGGAGGACAACGAAACAACACAAAGGAGGACAACGAAACAACACAGAGGAGGACAACGAAACAACACAAAGGACAACGAAACAACACAGAGGAGGACAACGAAACAACACAAAGGAGGACAACGAAACAACACAAAGGAGGACAACGAAACAACACAAAGGACAACGAAACAACACAAAGACAACGAAACAACACAAAGGACAACGAAACAACACAAAGGACAACGAAACAACACAGGGGAGGACAACGAAACAACACAGAGGAGGACAACGAAACAACGCAGAGGAGGACAACGAAACAACACAAAGGACAACGAAACAACACAGAGGAGGACAACGAAACAACACAAAGGACAACGAAACAACACAAAGGACAACGAAACAACACAGAGGAGGACAACGAAACAACACAGAGGAGGACAACGAAACAACACAGAGGAGGACAACGAAACAACACAGAGGAGGACAACGAAACAACACAGAGGAGGACAACGAAACAACACAAAGGAGGACAACGAAACAACACAGAGGAGGACAACGAAACAACACGGAGGAGGACAACGAAACAACACAAAGGACAACGAAACAACACAAAGGAGGACAACGAAACAACACATAGGAGGACAACGAAACAACACAAAGGAGGACAACGAAGCAACACAGAGGAGGACAACGAAACAACACAGAGGAGGACAACGAAACAACACAGAGGAGGACAACGAAACAACACAGAGGAGGACAACGAAACAACACAGAGGAGGACAACGAAACAACACAAAGGACAACGAAGCAACACAGAGGAGGACAACGAAACAACACAGATGAGGACAACGAAACAACACAAAGGAGGACAACGAAACAACACAGAGGAGGACAACGAAACAACACAAAGGACAACGAAACAACACAGAGGAGGACAACGAAACAACACAAAGGAGGAGAACGAAACAACACAAAGGACAACGAAACAACACAAAGGACAACGAAACAACACAAAGGAGGACAACGAAACAACACAAAGGAGGACAACGAAACAACACAAAGGACAACGAAACAACACAAAGGACAACGAAACAACACAAAGGACAACGAAACAACACAAAGGACAACGAAACAACACAGAGGAGGACAACGAAACAACACAAAGGACAACGAAGCAACACAAAGGACAACGAAACAACACAGAGGAGGACAACGAAACAACACAAAGGAGGACAACGAAACAACACAAAGGACAACGAAACATCACAAAGGACAACGAAACAACACAAAGGACAACGAAACAACACAAAGGACAACGAAACAACACAGAGGAGGACAACGAAACAACACAGAGGAGGACAACGAAACAACACAGAGGAGGACAACGAAACAACACAAAGGAGGACAACGAAACAACACAAAGGAGGACAACGAAACAACACAGAGGACAACGAAACAACACAAAAGACAACGAAACAACACAGAGGAGGACAACGAAACAACACAGAGGAGGACAACGAAACAACACAGAGGAGGACAACGAAACAACACAGAGGAGGACAACGAAACAACACAGAGGACAACGAAACAACACAGACGAGGACAACGAAACAACACAGAGGAGACAACGAAACAACACAGAGGAGGACAACGAAACAACACAAAGGACAACGAAACAACACAGAGGAGGACAACGAAACAACACAGAGGAGGACAACGAAACAACACAGAGGAGGACAACGAAACAACACAGAGGAGGACAACGAAACAACACAGAGGAGGACAACGAAACAACACAGAGGAGGACAACGAAACAACACAGAGGAGGACAACGAAACAACACAGAGGAGGACAACGAAACAACACAGAGGAGGACAACGAAACAACACAAAGGAGGACAACGAAACAACACAGAGGAGGACAACGAAACAACACAAAGGACAACGAAACAACACAAAGGACAACGAAACAACACAAAGGACAACGAAACAACACAAAGGACAACGAAACAACACAGAGGAGGACAACGAAGCAACACAGAGGAGGACAACGAGGACGGGTTGTGGGTAGAAAGCAAAACTGGAAGTTCAAATGAAAGCGACAACAACAACAACAAGAGAGAGAGAAAGAGAGAGAGAGAGAGAGAGAGAGAGAGAGAGAGAGAGAGAGAGAGAGAGAGAGAGAGAGAGTGGAAGAAGACTGAGACAGAGGGGAAAAAAAACAAGAGATTGATTGATTGATTGATTGATTGATTGATTGATTGATTGATTGATTGATCTTTAATACGCAAGGATGAAGGTTTTAGGCCAAAGCCTAGTCTTGCAATCTGTCCTTGTTATGCATGCATTATTTCAACATAATGATATCATTCATACTGACAGTTCAACACAGCAGCACTGTAATCTAATTCTACAGTGATAAGCAGACTGTTCATAAACTGAATAGTGACATGGTGGAGAGTCAAACAGATGGAAACTTACAAAAACAAACAAACAAAACTAGAGAGAGAGAGAGAGAGAGAGAGAGAGAGAGAGAGAGAGAGAGAGAGAGAGAGAGAGGAGGGGGGGAGAGAATTGTATGTAGGGGGAGGAGAAGAGGGATGGTAGACAGAGTGGGAGTGAGGATGAGTGAGTAGGTTACACGTTTAGACGAAGTATTCAAAGTATGGCTTATAGAAGACTTTGCGAATGGACGCGAATCATATAAATCGAATAACCAAATTACTGAGACATAAAATATTTATGTAAATGTTTCTTGAAAAGTTTTAAAGTATTCGTATTTTGTAGACTCGGTGGAAGTGGGGTCCAGATTAAGCTAGGCTTCTTTTGTATTGGTCGATGCGTGGGTAGGGGAGAAGGATTTTCTTCGCGCCAGAAAAGCTGTTCAATCTTGTAAAAAGGGCATTGATGTCACATGGCATAGTATCTGTCAAGATTGTAAACATAAATGACGCCTTGTTGAATTCCAATTGCTTACTCAGAGGACGTACGTTCAGCGCTTTCAGTTTTTCGTCTGTTGTTAGAGATACAGCTGGAGAGAGTAGTTTTGCTGCGCGTCTATGGAGAGAATTCAGCCTTTTTTGTGGGCATCACTACTCCCGTCCCACACTGTTGAAGCGTAATTGATACGTGACATATATGTGCATTGAGGAAAAGTTTAAGCACAGTACTGTTGACGTATTGTTTTAAATGAGACAAAAAGAAAAGGTTTTTTAGAGACTACATTGCATACATTACTGAGATGAGATTGCCATTTCAATTCTTTATCTATCATTACCCGTAAAACACGATGCTCATCTACCTGCTCGATAGAAGTGCCATTCAACTGAAGTTTTAGGCAAGGAGGAGTCAACTGGTGTTTTTGGCGGATATCTATAATCATAGATTTGGTTTTGGCTGGGTGCATGACCATTGAGTTTGAATGCCACCAGTCTGACACGTCGTTTAGACTTTCCTGGAGAGAAGTTTCTATTGTCTGTAGATCACTATCATTCGCTTGAAGTGACGAGTCATCAGCAAATAAATCTGTCGTGACCTTTTCATCTGATATGGACAATGGTCAATCACTGATGAAGATGCAGAATAGGAGGAGGCCATGTACTAAGCCTTGCGGGACTCCATATCTGACAAAGTCTGAAGCGGAGGTTTTACCATTAAGCACCACATACTAAGTCCTATCGTTCAAGCATCATGATTAGAATAATGAGACTGTCGAGGAATGGTTCAAATAGACAGATAGTTTCTTTAACAGAATGGAACATTAGTCATTTGTTGCGTTGCTTATCGAGAAAAATGTCTGCTCAATTTATCCAACTTCATAAAATTGATCGAGGTCATTTACGCCATGTCGACGAAATGCTATCTTGCTTCACTCACAAATAACGTCTTGAAATGTTTTTCAAAACTGCACTTTTTGCGAGTGTTCAGTATCTTTTTTTGTTTGTTTGTTTAACTCATGGTGATGACTAATTCCCCATTGTGTTTATTCTTCATACCCCTCCCCGAA
>CM031614.1:70255316-70257816 GCA_018398815.1 Conus ventricosus
AGTGGAGAGGATATGGGGTGAGGAGATGGCGGAGGGGGTCGGAGAAAGGGGAGGAGGAGGAGGAGGGGGAGGGGTGGGGGGGGGGAGGAGCTGATAGCTTTTGCGAAACGAACACGCGGAAATTGGTTTGGTGTTCGTGGTCCAGAGGATTTGAACGGACTTAATCCGAGGTCAGCTTGCTGGAGTTCGGTTAAAATGAGGCAAAAACGCACTTTCTTCGAGACCTGGTCAAACACCTAGATCGGGGTTGGGAAGGAGGTTTGGGAGATTGGGGCAGAGGGTCTGTTTGCTTTATTCCTTTTTTTTTTTTCACTGTGTCAGAGTTTATTCATCAGCCTACTGTTTCCGAGATTCAAATATATGTAATTATTGTGCCCCTTGTTTCGGGATGGGGGGGGGGGGTGGGGGACATAAATGTAGATATATCCAATCACGTCTTTGTCTGCCTTAGAGGAAAAAGAAGAAGGAAAAGACGAAGAAACAAAAGAATGAAAAGAAGAAGAAACAAAAGAAAAGGAGTATGAGGAGAAATGTATCGTCATCATCATAACAGTCATCATATGAATAATCACGTGGAAGATAATGAGTAACGTGTGAAGATCGTAAGTCATCCATACATTTCTTCCATGCGTGTGTGTATGTGAGTGTGTGTGTGTGTGTGTATGTGTGTGTGTGTGTGTGTGTGTGTGTGTGTGTGTGTGTGTGTGTGTGTGTGTGTGTGTGTGTGTGTGTGTGTGTGCGTGCGTGCGTGCGCGCGCGCGCGCGCGTGCGTGCGTGTATGTGTTTGCTTGTTTGTTTGGTTGATTGGTTGTTTGTTTGTTTGTGACTGCGTGCGTGCGTGTATGTATGTACGTGCGTTTGTGTGTGTATACGTCTGTGTATGCGTGCGTGTGTCCGAGAGAGAGCCTGTCTGTCTGACTGTCTATTTAGGCGAGGAGGTGATCAGTAGAAATTTGTGCAGGTTTTCACAACACGCACGGCTTTGTTGGTAGGAATGATTCCTACACGTGGTTCAGGCGATGATACTTGGCGACCCCTTGCCACCAGACTGACCGACTGCTGAGAAAAGGAAACTCACAGTCGAGACTTCATACTATCTTTTCAGCTATGACTTCATGCTATCCTCTCAGCTATGACTTCATGCTATCTTTTCAGCTATGACTTCATGCTATCTTTTCAGCTATGACTTCATGCTATCTTTTCAGCTATGCAGGCCAGCATGTAAGTGCACAGCGTTGACGTCCTATTTTCATTTTCTCGTTGTGGTGCGAGTAAAACAACAACAACAAACAAACAAAACAAAAAGCGTCATCATCATCATCATCATCATCATCATCATCATCTTCATCATCTTCATCATCATCATCTTCATCATCATCTTCATCATCATCATCATCATCATCATCATCATCATCATCATCATCATCTTCATCATCATCATCTTCATCATCATCATCATCATCATCATCATCTTCATCATCATCATCATCATCATCATCATCAACATCGACAACAATGATTTTTTTTTAAAAACTGTCAGGCGAAATCACACGCATAAAGAGGATGTTGAAATAACTGCTGTATATGCTGTTCTCTCTAAAGTTTATGTTGGACGTGATTCAGCCACCGTACATTGCATGTTTCATGATGACTTCGTTTGGTGTCTGAACATGCTGGCCACGTAAATTCCAGTGGCCATGCAACTGCAACCCTCCAGGGAACTGTTAAGAGAAGGAGACAGAGGGGAAGACCTTCACCTTCACCTATCCCTTGACATCGTCTGTTGTCGTTGGGGCACCCCTGATGATCCGGCCACCACTCTCCCCATCCGTCCCTGTCCTCCACCGCTCGCTGAGATTCCGCCAGGCTCATTCCAGTCCACTCTCGGATATCGTCTTCCCACCTCTTCCTTTGTCTGACTCTATCGCGGCTTCCTCTGACTGTTCCTTGCAGGACGGTCTTTGCAAGATTGGAGATTTCAGATAGATGGACATTGTATTTTTTGTTACCATTAACAACAGAAGTTTTAAGTTTCTAAATTCAGTTGGGATCCATTTCTATCAGTCAGTAAACTTTAGGGGGAAAAAACAGAAGCAGTCTCAACAAGAATGTTGTTAAATTGTTCATACATCCTGGACAAGAAAATGAAACAGTCGTTACAATTTTCACGCATAATATTGGAGAGATTGTAACAACTGTTACATTTTTTACCTCCAGGCTATCACGTCTTATACATTTTTTTCGTGAAGACTTTTGTATTGCTTCGTTTTTCGAGAACTTGCTGCATTGTTACATTTTTCGTGCAGATTGCAGCATTTTTTAATTTTACGTAGACATTGATACATTCTTACATTTCTTTTCCCCGTGGAGATTGCTGTCGTGCTACATTTTCCAGGAGATTGCTGCAATGCTACATGTTTCACGGAGATTGATGCATTCTTACTTCCCCGAAGTTAGAGTATGGCTGCCTTAATGGCGGGATAAAAAAAAACGGTCATAC
>CM031614.1:70267816-70297816 GCA_018398815.1 Conus ventricosus
CACAGCTAACCCACAGTGTGTGTGACGGTCATTTCGGGCGTGTCGTAGGGGCGATACTGAAGCTGAGGTCCATTCAATGTTAAGAAATGAGGATGAAGAGTTACTGAGACAAAAGAAAATTTTACATGAGGAATCTGTTTTTGCTTCTCTTCATGACAGTGTAAACGATCCCTTAACTTGCTTGAAGAATGCCAGGCATGTGGTCGGTCTGTGACGAACTCAATACAAACAGCAGTTTTCAGCGATATAGTACAAATCGAATCACATGGTGGGCATTTGCGTTTGGATTGTTTTGTATAGCTATGGCTCTGATGATGTTCACACAAATCAAGCAGTCGGTGATAAGAAATCCATTTCGAATGAATTCAAAGAAAGAATAGTCCATCATGGATGCTGAACGAATGAAGTATCTAACATACAACAGTTCTTGTTATTCTTAATTTTAAGTCGAGACTTTACTTCTCATCTTGTTTGTGTATCACAGTGAGAAAGCTTCTGTTCAGATTTTAGCCTGATGCGTATCCTCTACACCACTTACACGAGGCTATAGCAACAATTATACCGACTACTCCTTTCCAGTTGCCAAGAACAATCACATTGTGAAATACAATTTATACTGAAATATCCTTGACACATGGAAAATCGAAAAAAACGTTCATCCCAGGAAAATATGATAATCGCATATCGAATTTCAAGCTTTCCTTTCAGTTGACTTTGAATCACAAAGTACAATATTGCCCTCAGCTTTCCATACTTATCTTAAATAAATGTTAGCGAACCGCCCAGAGAACGTGGACAAACGAGTCACAAGACAAAACACAACGCGTTTCGACCTCTTAGGTCTTCCTCGGGTGAGGCATAAACGAATAAAACAACGAAAATTCACTTAGCTTTGATCGCTTTAGATCGCTTAGGGTGAGCGCAAGGGAGAGACACATTCAGATTCTCTCTCTCTCTCTCTCTCTCTCTCTCTCTCTCTCTCTCTCTCTCTCTCTCTCTCTCTCTCTCTCTCTCTCTCTCTCTCTATCTGTCTCTCTCTCTCTACCTCTCTCTCTCCCTTTCTTTTCTTTTCTCTCTCTCTTGAGTAGAAGTATATCTTTCTCTACTTGTTAGGCTGTTAAGGTCCGTGATGCGTTGACAGTCGACTTTCTGTTGCCTTTTTACTGTCAAACATCAAATGAAACAAAAGATAAACCTTTCCGATGTCCATTGTAAGAAATGATAAAAGGTCATCCTTTTTTTCACATCAGATGAAATATTCTTCTACTCAGTGTCAATATTTACTTCGTATACATATTCAGTTCTTATAGTCATATGTTTGTTGTTTGAAATATTCTTCTACTCAGTGTCAATATTTACTTCGTATACATATTCAGTTCTTATAGTCATATGTTTGTTGTTCGGTTTTACCAATTTGTTGCTTTAGTTTAATTGGTCTATACTACCTTGGACATACGATGATCGTTTCCTGTTCTTTGACGGGTATATTTGTAGGCGTGTGGAATATGTGTTTCTATGTGTATGTTTCCTCTCAAGCGCTCATTTACCGATATGGACCAATGGCCTAACATTATACCATTCAGATTCTCTCTCTCTCTTTCTCTCTCTCTCTCTCTCTCTCTCTCTCTCCTCTTCTCTCCTCTCTTCCTCTCTCTCTCTCTTCATCTTCTTCTCTCTCTCTCTCTCCCTTTCCCCCTCTCTCTCTCTCATCTATCTTCTTCTCTCTCTCTCCTCTTCCCTTCTCTCCTCTTCCTCTCTCTCTCTCTCTCTCCTCTCTCCTCTTCTGTCTCTCTCTCTCCTCTTCTCTCTCTCTCTCTGTTTCTGTCTCTCTCCTCTCTCTCATCCTTCTCTCTCTACCCCTCTCTCTCCTCCCCCCCTCTCTCTCTCTCTCTCCTCTCTCTCTCTCTCTCTCTTCTCTCTCTCTCTGTCTGTCTTCTCTCTCCTCTCTCTCTCGATCTCTCTCTCTCTCTCTACTCTCTCTCTTTTCCCCTCCCCCCCCATTTTTCTTGATTCTTTTCTTTCAATTCATTCTCATTGCCGTCGTTTTTTTCTCTATTATTGGCATTGTTTCTACTACTCTATCTTGTTCATCACGGCTCTAATAAACGTTATCTATTCTTCCGTCTCTACATCTTCTTCTCTCTTCCTCCTCCTCCCCCTCTGTTTTGTTCTTGTTGTTCTTCTTCTTCTTTTCATATTCATGCATTGATTGTTGAATTTTTTTTTTCGTATGTATTGTTTGATTTTGTTTCTTACTACATATCTATGTTTGTTCATGCCCACAGGCTTAATGTAAAGAAACGTTTATGCTTAATTCATTACCGTCTCAAAATAAAATTTGTTCGTTCTCTCTCTCTCTCTCTCTCTCTCTCTGTCTCTGTCTCTGTCTCTGTCTCTCTCTCTCTCTCTCTTTCTCTCTCTCTCTCTCTCTCTCTCTCTCTCTCTCTCTCTCTCTCTCTCTCTCACTCTCTCTCTCGTTTTCCTTGTCGGCTTAAGCTTAATTTAAACGCGAAGGTTAAACGAGTGGGGCTCTGTATTAAAAATCAATCTTTGAATTGCAAAACTGTAAGCCTTGTTAATTTATGATATATGAACTACAACCAGCGATAGGCGAATGCTTCACCATGGTCAACAACCAAGAGTGCTAAAATAGGTTCAAAGCCTACAGTATTGAATAGGTTCAAAGCCTACAGTATTGAATAGGTTCAAAGCCTACAGTATTGAATAGGTTCAAAGCCTACAGTATTGAATTATGTTTGACAGTACAGAATGATTAACTATGATTAACAGCTCAGACATACCTATCATGATTTTCACCAAAAGTGTTCATTTTTCACATGATTCAGTGATTGATTATGATTTATTAATCGGAGTGATTACCTATAACATACAACGTAGAGTGCCTTACTAGGTTCACAACCCAGTGTGATTACCTAGAACATACAACGTAGAGTGTCTTATTAGGTTCACAACCCAGTGTTGTTGATTCACAACCCATGGCAATTGTGATTATTACCCCCAAAGTCATTGGTTAGGGTTCACAACACAGATGGGTTAATCATGACTCACAACCTTGGCTGCTTGATTGCAATTCACAGGCAACAGGGATCAGTCATGATTTACAGCCCAGAGGGATCGATCCTGACTGACAGCCCTGAGGGATCGATCCTGACTGACAGCCCTGAGGGATCGATCCTGACTGACAGCCCAGAGGGATCGATCCTGACTGACAGCCCAGAGGGATCGATCCTGACTGACAGCCCAGAGGGATCGATCCTGACTGACAGCCCAGAGGGATCGATCCTGACTGACAGCCCTGAGGGATCGATCCTGACTGACAGCCCAGAGGGATCGATCCTGACTGACAGCCCTGAGGGATCGATCCTGACTGACAGCCCTGAGGGATCGATCCTGACTGACAGCCCCGAGGGATCGATCCTGACTGACAACCCAGAGGGATCGATCCTGACTGACAGCCCTGAGGGATCGATCCTGACTGACAGCCCAGAGGGATCGATCCTGACTGACAGCCCCGAGGGATCGATCCTGACTGACAGCCCTGAGGGATCGATCCTGACTGACAGCCCAGAGGGATCGATCCTGACTGACAGCCCCGAGGGATCGATCCTGACTGACAGCCCTGAGGGATCGATCCTGACTGACAGCCCAGAGGGATCGATCCTGACTGACAGCCCAGAGGGATCGATCCTGACTGACAGCCCCGAGGGATCGATCCTGACTGACAGCCCCGAGTGAAGAAAGATGGTTCATGATTGGCAGTGATTAATTAACGATGATGTGATTCACTGCCGATGGCCAGGCGGGTTCATTATTAATCGCCACCCGTGCCAGTCCATTTAGGATGGACAATGGAGACTGATGAACTAGACTTCAACAGCCCAGAATGGTTTATATTACAATCAAAAGCCCAACAGCCTTTGATTACACTCCACATTATTCTGCACTGGTTTTCGCTCCATCCTGCATCCTACAAACTACATGATAATAATAATAATAATAATAATAATAATAATAATAATAATAATAATAATAATAATAATGAGGACAATTTCTATAGCGCCCATCCTAACAACGTAGGCTACAGGGCGCTTTACAAGTTTGAACAAATCAACATCTAAAAGATATAAGCACACACACACACACACACACACACACACACACACACACACACACACACACACACACACTGGAACATAATGTTGCATGCATAAACACACTACGTGACCGGTGAACAGCTCATTTGTACACGAGCAAAGTGTGCAAGTGACATGCAGTAATTTAGTAATATTTCAGGTGGTATCCTGCAACTGGCGTTTGAACAGATACGTTTTAAGTGCAGACTTGAAAGTCGGGAAGGAGGGGGGGGGGGGGGGGGGCATGACGTAGATGGAAAGGTAGTGAATTCCAGGGTATTGCCGCAGAAAGTGAGAATGCTCTGCGTACATCCTACATCCTGCAAATTTGCCCTTCGGGATTGGACTCACAGGACGCATCTTAGAACCCATTCACGCTTCTGGCAGATTGATAGTTTTCTTTCTTCTCTCTCCCCCCCCCCCCCCTTCTCTAATTACCACAGAATCTACCTACGGCCCACACCCCACATCCACCCCTTACTACAGCTGCTTCAGCCACCTTTACACCCCCTCCCCCTCCCCCTCCCCCCCCCCTCCCCCATCCCCTCTCGCATCACCACCTTCTCCTTGTTCTGCCTGTCGTCATAACGAGGCGGTGTCCAAGATTGTCTGGTCCTTGGGTTATCGAGGTCCATCACAAGGATATGATGATTGATTGATTAGCTCGTTACCTGTGGTATGATTCCATGGGATGAAGATGTGGTGGTGGTGGTGGTGGTGGTGGTGGCGGTGGGAAGGGTGGGGTGGGAGGGGGAGTCCATTCGTGTGCAACTGGTCAATGCCGTTCGACAAGGACGTACACCTGAATCTCTGTCTCTGTCTCTCTCTCTCTCTCTCTCTCCTCTCTCTCTCTCCTCTCTCTCTCTCTCTCTCTCCTCTCTCTCGCTCTCGCTCTCTCTTTCTTTCTGTCTCTCTTTCTCTCTCTCTTTTTCTCTCTCTCTGTCTCTCCCTCTGTCACATAAAAAAGATCAACTCTATGCATAGACGGGAATTAAGCTGATTCTTCCCGACAAGTCTCTATCAACCACGGGCAAATTCGCAAAACTAATGATGTTACCACTGCAGAGCCAACTGACCTATAATAAGGCAGTACTAATGTTTAAAGTCCATGCAAACATGGCGCCAACATATCTTGCTGATTTATCCAAATGGCAACAACGCGATATGATTCAAATAATTACATTCTACCACGTGTCCGCATTGATTTGTTCAAATCTAGTTTTGCATTTTTTGGTTCATCTGTGTGGAACTCTCTTCCTCCGTCTGCCAAAACATGTCAATCACTGCCGTCCTTCAAATCAGCAGTACTTAAACATTTACTTGAACAATAAATCTAACCTTTGATCATAGTCTCAACGCCCTACTTTTATGCTTGCCTCTATATTATCTAATGAAAATGTGTGTGTGTGTGTGTGTGTGTGTGTGTGTGTGTGTGTGTGTGTGTGTGTGTGTGTGTGTGTGTGGTGGATGTGGGTATGCGCATGCGTGCGTGTATGTGGGGGCGTGTGCATGCATGTGAGCGCGCGAGCGTATGTGTTTGACTGTGTTTGTGTAATTTTGTAATGGATTTTTTTTTTTTTTTTTTTTTTTTTTTTTTAATAATTAATTATTCTTATTACTATTGTTATTGCTAATATTATAATGTTGCTAAATATATATATATATATATATATATATATAATATATATATTATTTTTTTTTTTTTTTTTTTTTCCATTGTTCTGTCATTTTTTAATATGTGAAAGTTTGCCCT
Source organism: Conus ventricosus (assembly GCA_018398815.1). NCBI lineage: Eukaryota > Metazoa > Mollusca > Gastropoda > Neogastropoda > Conidae > Conus > Conus ventricosus. The sequence continues at coordinate 70,273,724 of CM031614.1, forward strand.
AGTTGAATGTTTAGAATAGCAAGGACAGATTGGAAGAAAGGCACTGCCTAAAATCTCTATCCTTGATAATAAAGTTTTGAGTCTTGAGTCTTGAGTCTTGTCTTTCTCTCTTTCCTCTCTCTTTTTCTTTTCTCTCTCTCTCTCTTTCCTCTCCCCTCTCTCTCTCTATCTCTCTCTCCTCCTCCTCTCACTCCTCTCTCTCTCTCGCTCCTCTCTTTTTCCCTTCCCCTCTCTCTTTCTCTTTAATAGAAAACAGCCAAGAAACGAGATTACAGTTGACAAGTGGTTCCAGCACTTAAGTCGTTATTAGAAATAGATGTAAATACTTCCAGTTATGAAGATCCGGCTGATAGTGACAGTGATAGTTTACATGAATCTCCTATTTCTAAAGAGGAAGTATTTTTGGCCTAAAAAACTGAAAGTTTCGGAAAGCACAGCCCAGAGGTATTTTTAAAGCGAGTTACTGAAGTACTCAAATGATCAAGTCGTAATTTTTCCCCTCGAAAAATAAATACACTTTTTGACAACGGGTATTTCCGGAAAATTGGACAGAATCCATTATTTTACCATAGTTTAAAAAAGGAGAGTTAAAATCCCAATAATTATAGCGTATCCTATTACGTTTAAAGTAGCAAATTTTAATAGTTCTATTATTAACAACAATTACAAGAATGGATAGACGAGAACAATATTACAGGTGAGTATCAAGCAGGTTTTAAAAAATGGATATTCGACAGTTTGATCACATATTACGTTTTTAGTCTTGTGCAAAAGCAGTTTCATAAAATCGTAAACTTTATGTAGCGTTCATATACTTTGAAAAAGCATTTGATCGATTAATAGAAATTTGCTATGGCCTATTTTATCAAAAAAGGGCATAACTGGTAAGTTATTTAAGTGTATCAAAGTTATGTATGAAAAAGTAAAATGTAGAAAAAGGGTGTGGTTCTAAACTCCTGATTACATTCGATTTACAGCAGGAGTGAAACAGGGAGATTGCGTGTAGCCCGTACTATTTTCTGCATTATTAATGGTTAGCATTACATGTGATTAAAAAGGGAAAACAGGGCGCTTTTCCTCTCACGTACTGCATTTGATTGTTCATTCTTCTATTGGCAGATGATGTTGTTTTATTGTCAGAAACGGTTATAGGGCTGCAGACACACTAAATAACTTGCAACATTTGCTTCTTCCTTCAATTAAAATCAACATGAAAAAAAGTAACATAATTGTATTTCGGAAGGAGTTATCTAAGTGTAAAGAACGGGCTATATGATGGAGTGGTAATGCCTGTAGTTAATGTTTACAGTATTTGGGGAATATTTATCTCCACTCGTCTGAGTTTAAACTGCTGCTTGTAAAGATCTTGCGTTCGATATTGTTTAAGCTATTACATATGGATGAACAAGGTTACCTGACATAGCGTATAAAATGCTGTATGATTTAGATGCAGGGGAAGGAAGAACGGGGTTTCAAATGTACGTGTTTGTTTATATAGCAATGGTTATTGGTGACGTGTGTTAAATCAAGGTGTAGGAAATTTCTTTCTTTTCCCTTTCTGCGTACGCAGGCTGATACTCCTGCGGACACGCCTGTATAGACAGGCAGTGGAGTTTTGTGTGTATGACCGTTTTTTTTTCCCGCCATTAAGGCAGCCATACCCATCTTCGGGAAGGTTTGCGTGCTATGTGTAGCGGGGTCATCCATACCAACGGCCAAACTGCCTTCTTTTCCCGAAAGTTGGTGATGGATTTTAACGTGTGTGCAAGATGTTGTGCGTGCGTTCACACACGGAACCTGGGTTTATAGTCTCATTCAAAGGGACTGTAGGGGGAATGGAGCAGAACCAATGTTAACTCCGAGGGAAAAATCCCTCTATACCGAAATTCGAACCCGCAACCCCCGGGATCACAAATCCGGCGCTCAAACCAACTGATCTATTCCCGGGCCCCCGGTGTAGGAAATGAAAATCACTTAAGCAAGTTTCGTCAGCGTTTGATTGACTGTAGATGGCAAAACGGAATAACCACATCTACACTAGGGAAAGATTTCATTGTATAGAATGTTTTGTAATACCCATGACTTGAAGAAATATTTGAAAGCAAAAAATGGACCGAAAACTGAATTTATAAAACTAGGTTTAGACTAGGGTATTCTGACTTGAATGTGCACGATTTAGAATAAATTTTGTAATGATTGCGATCTGATGTTCCATTAGCCAGATGTCTAAAGAAGATAGATGCACTTCGTTCTTTGTTGTAAAAGGGGTTAAAGAATAAGAGAAAAGTTTTGGAGCCAAATATTATCAAAAAAACCTTGTTTATTTAAACTAAGCCCTACTCAGGGCATGCACTAAACCCTGATGTTGTACGAATTATCGTTGTTTTTGTATAAGGTTTTTAAATATAGAAAAAATAGCACTTCTATAGTTTTGCATGATGAACCTCCATAACCGTAGCCCTTTGTTTTGGGCATGATGAGGTGGTATACCTGTACGTTTACCCCTTCATGAGGGGCTGAGGCCTGTATGAAAACATTCATTCATTCATTCATTCATTCTCTCTCTCTTTCTCTCTCTTTCTCTCTCTCTCCCTCTCTCCTCTCTTTCTCTCCTCCCTCTCTCTCTTTTCTCTCCCCTCTTTCTCTCTCTCGTCCTCTCTCTCTCGCTCTCCTCTCGTCTCTCTCTCCTCTTTTTTCCCCTCTCTTTCCTTCTCTCCCTCTCTCTCAGCTCTCTCTTTCTTTCTCTCTCTTTCTCTCTCTCGTTCTTCTCTCTCCTCGCTCTTTCCTCTCTTTCCGCTCTCTCTCTCTTTTCTCTCTCTCCCTCTCTCTCTCTTTCCCCTCTCTCTCTCCTTCCCCCTCCTCTTTCTCTCTCTCATTCTCTCTCTCGCTCTCTCTCTCCCCTCTCTCTCTCTCCAACTCTCTATCTCTCTCTCTTTTTTCTCTCGCTCTCCTCCTCGCTCTCTCTCTCTCTCTCGCTCTCTCCCCTCCTCTCTTTCTCTCTCTCTCGCTCCCTCTCTCTCTTTTTTCTCTCTCTCGCTCTCTCTCTCCTCTCTCCCTCCTCTCCCCTCTCTTCTTCTCTCTCCCTCTCTCTCTCTCCAACTCTCTATCTCTCCCCTCTTTTTTCCCCGCTCCTCTCTCCCCTCTCTCTCCTCGCTCTCTCTCTCTCTCTTCCCCCCTCCTCTCGCTCTCCTCTCTCTTTTCTCTCTCTCCGCTCTCTCTCCTCTCTCCTCCCCTCCCCTCTCTCCTCTCTCTCTCGCTCTCCTCTCTCCCCTCTCTCTCCTCTCTCTCTCCTCTCTCTCTCCTCTCTCTCATCTCTCTCCTCTCTCCCCTCTCTGTTTTTCTCTTCTCTCTCTCTCTCTTACTGTTTGTCTGCCTCTTTGTCTCTCTGTGTCTCCGTCTGCCTGTCTGTCTGACTGTGCATCTGTCTTCTCTCAGTCTGTCTATCCTCTCTCTTTTTTCTCTCTATCTATCTCTCGCACACACACGCACGCGCGCGCGCGCGCGCGCACATACCACACACACACACACACACACACACATACACACACACCACACACACACACACACACACACACACACACACGCACCCCACACACACACACACACACACACACCACACACACACTTTCCAATCTCTTTCATCTCTCGCTTTCTTTCTGTCTGTCCCTCCCTCCCTCGCTCTTTCTCTCTCTCTCTCTCCCCCTCCTCTCCTCTCTCTCTCTCTCTCTCTCTCTCTCTCTCTCCTCTCTCCTCTCTCTCTCTCCTCTCTCCCTCTCCTCTCTCTCTCTCTCTGTGTGCGTGTATGTGTGTGTGTGTGTGTGGTGTGTGTGTGTGTGTGTGTGTGGTGTGTGTGTGTGTGTCTGCCCAGACCTTCTTGTTTTTCTCTCACGATAAAAAATAAAAGAAAAAAGAGAAAGAGATCATAGAGTCACAGACTGGTGTTTGAGTATACTGTAAAAGTAAAAATATTAGGGTGATCAAATTAAAAGCTATATTACATTTACGAGAGAGAGAAATAGAAAGAAGACAGAGACCAAACAAAATAACGTACAGAGAGAGAAATAGAAAGAAGACAGAGACAAACAAAATAACGTACAGAAGAGAAATAGAAAAAAAGACAGAGACAAACAAAATAACGTACAGAGAGAGAAAAAAAAAGAAGACAGAGACAAACAAAATAACGTACAGAGAGAGAAATAAAAGAAGACAGAGACAAACAAAATACGTACAGAGAGAGAAATAGAAAGAAGACAGAGACAAACAAAATAACGTACAAAAAAAGAAAGAGGGAAAAGAAGAGAAAGGATAGAATGCAAGTGTGCGGGCCCGATTCTTCTCCAGGGGTCAAAGGTGAAAGACCAAAATTCAGCAGTGGTGTTTGCCCATGGCTTCACTCGCCCGCCAACAGAAGAAGAAAACACCAGGCAGAATGTCTTCTGTGGGTCTGTGGTGAAAGGCAGTGACTCCCAGCTTTCTCTCATCATTAGTTCCGCCTCTCTTTGACTTCACGAGCTGACAACTCGGTGGAGAGAGGAGAGAGAGAGAGAGAGAGAGAGAGAGAGAGAGAGAAGAGAGAGAGAAGAGAGAGAGAGAGAGAGCCAGACATCCCGACAGACTGACAGACTGAAAGAGCCAGGCAGACACTGATACAGAGCTTACGGGCGTTTACCGTTTATTGTTCGTTTGCTGGTGAAGAGAGAGAGAGAGAGAGAGAGAGAGAGAGAGAGAGAGAGAGAGAGAGAGAGAGAGAGACCAGAGACACAGAGAGAAAGAGAGAGAGAGAGAGAGCATATATCCATACAAATGTCAAACGAAAGGTTGGTACGTCTCAGCTGACCGCTGATGTGCCCTTCCATTGACAAGACTGTCTTGCCGATACACTAAACATGCATACAATAGACAGACAGACAACAGACTGGATTTAAGAATCAGGCGGGGGGGGGGGGGGGGAAATGTAATACCAGATATATACCAGAACTGTGCCCAGGATAAAAAAAAAAAAAAATCCCGTGATGAACATTCACAGTTTTTACATCAGTAAACAGGCACATAAAACAGAGAAAGAGAGAGAGAGAGAGAGGAAAAGAGAGAGGAGAAAAGAGGGGAGAGGGGAGAGAGAGGAGAGAGAGAAGACAAATGTCCAAAAAGGATGTTTAATACATACGCTAGAATGTCTGCAACAGCGGTCAAGGGGAAAAGTGAAGATTGACGGTTTTTACCTTTACTGTCCCCCCCACCTCCCCACCCCACCCCACCCCCCACCCCCACCTCCTTCTTCTGGCTCCGACTCCCACTCTCCACCACCCCCACCACCACCACCACCACCAACCACCACCCCACCACCTCCTTTCCCTTCATGCGCATCCCACCAGCCCTTGGGGAGTCCTCTTTGAATCGTCCCCCACTCATAAGAAGAGCTGATTCTTTCCAGGCCGTAACGAGAACCTGACCAGGAACGGTGGCCCTTGGGCCATAGGTGCCAAGGGCACTGGGCAGTGACCAATTGGGCTTATTATCTGGGGCTTCCATCCATCGCCCGTACCGTCCGCGTGTTGGTCATACAATGTCTTTTGATTTTTTAAGGGGAGGCCTTGTGGATGAGGGAAATGGGTGGGGGGGGTGGGGGGTGGAGGGGGGTGTCTTCTCTGGGCGCAACAAATTTTGGTGTTGGTGTTGTCTCTCGGTCTGTCGTTCTGTCTGCTGTCTGTCGCTGTCTGTCTGTCTGTCTCAGGCATTCCCGCCTGACCAAATCCCTACAACCCTTACGCTCCCCATCCACCTTCTCTCTGTTTTCCTGTTTCTTCTCTGTCTGCTTCCCTCTCTCTCTCTCTCTCTCTCTCCCTCCTCTTCTCCCCTCTCTCTCTCTCTCTCTCTCTCTCCTTTCCCCCTCTCTCTCTCTCTCTGCTGTCTTCGTGTTGGCGTGGTGTGCGTGCGGCCGCGAGCGCGCGCGTGTGTGTGTGTGTGTCTGTGTGTTTGTGCATCGCGCGTGCCTATCTGTCTGTATGACTTCAGAAAAATTCACCCAACCATAATATGTTTACTCTCTTATCCCACTTTCTGCTGCTTCTATAGTCTACCAAAAGCAAACAACTACAAACTACTACTACAATTTTTCCACTTCTCCAAAAAACGAGACGCCCAAAGACAAAGGACGCCCAAGGCACTCCCGGGGAAACACATTTTCCCCTTCCCCGACCCCGGGGCCACGACGATCCAATTTTCTGAAAGTAAAGCAAGCCCGAAAAAAACCGGGACCCCCCCATAACCTTTTTTCCCCCCCCCCCCCCCCCCCCCCCCCCCTTGGAAATTTCTGGCATTTTGGGTGTTCGGGCCCAGAAAACCCAAAGCTTTCGAAGATCATTAAATAAACTTTCTTCCTTAAAAACCCTAGTGGGGGGAAAAAAAACAATAAAAAAATACTTCTTTTTTTTTTTGGTAACAGCAAATTCCTAGGCGATGTTTTGTTTCACTGGTCAGGTTTTTATTTATTTAGCCCTTGGGAAAATCATTTACTTTGTTTGTAAAAGTTTTTTCCCGTTTGAAGGGAATTTTCACACCAGTGAATAAACAATAAAACCCGGGGGGGCCCCAAGGGCTTGAGCACCCCCCAAACGGAAAAGGGTTTTAAAAATTTCGTTCAATAGACTCTGCCCTTTTGAGCCCTTCGCAAAATTAAACCAATCCACCCCATCTCAAACATCTAAAAAGCTCTGGGGCTGGCACTGAGGCAAAAGGACACCCCCCTCCCGGCCCCCCCCCCCCCCCCCCCTCTTTCGCCAACAGAAAAAGAGGAAAAGTTACAATGCCCAAAAGCCCCCGGGGGGGAATGCCTCTTCACTCGGTTCTAGAATTCCTCTTAAACCCATTTTCAAGTCCTTACTTTTTTTTGGTCCCTTTACGGGGGTCTCAAGGGAACAAAAAGGGGAAAAGTAAATGATCTTCCCCGGGACTAAAATAGGTGATGCAAAAAAAAAAAAACCGGGGCACAAAATTCAAAGTCCCACCCAAAGGGGCAAAACCTCCTGGACATTCCAGGGGAAAAAAAGAAAAGCTCTTCCCCTCCCGGAATCTGTTGGAAATTTGGTATTCCGGTTTTTGTGGGGAAAAGTTCCCAAGAGCAATGAAGTAAAAAGTTAGGGGGGGTTCAGTTTTTCCTCCTATGTTTGTTTTCCAACGGGTTCGGGGGCGGGGTTTGGGTTGGGGTCTGTGGGGTGTGCTGGGGCACTGGGGGGTGGTTTTTTTTCCGCCGGGGGGCCCTGCAGTCATACATGGGGCTGGAAAACCCCAGGGGGAGGGCTATTTTTGGGCTGTTATGAGCTGCATCCTTGGGTCAATTTTTCCCTCTGTTCAGGGGGCGTTATTTTCCCCTTGATATCTTAAGGGAGTGTCCTTCCGCCCCTTTACCCATCTCAAACACAGCCCCAGGCCTCCAAGGGTGGTACAGGACTGCTCAAAAGGGCAGGTGAAGACAGTGCTTTTCTCTGGGTCCCCCCAGCAAACCTTTGGGGGGTTTCTTTTTCTTTTTTCCCAAAACCTAGTTTGCCCCTGGAGAAAGGCCCCAGTGGGGGAGGAAAGACCCACGACCACGGGGAAAGTCCTGTTGACAGGGGAAAACTACAATTTTGGGATTCTTTTTTGGGGGAAACATGAGCCCGGGTAGGGCGAAACCCGGGGCTGTGTCTGGAGGGGCACTGCCCTTAAATCTGTCCGGGGGCAGGGGGGTTGGGTCGGGGGGGGTGTCCCTCGGCACCCGGGGGGGTTGGTGTTTTTCCCCCCGGGTCCCCCTCGGCAGCCCAAAAAAATCCGGGCGGAAACCCCCAAGGGATCCCTACTTTCAAGCTGTTTTGACTCCCATCCTGTATCAAATTTTTTTTTCCCTCTGTTCAGGGGGCAGTTATGTCCCTTGATATCTTAATGGAGTTCCGCGCGTCCTTTTAAAAAAAACCCCACGTCAACACAGCGCAGGCCTCCGGGTGGTACGGCCCTGCCCCAAAAGGGCGGGTAAAAGACAGTGCTTCTCTGGCCCTTTCCCCAGCCCCTTTTGGGTGTTTTTTTTTTCTTTTTTTCCTTAAACTGGGCTGACCCTGGAAAAAGGGCCCCATTTGACGGGAGGAAAACCCACTGACCACGGGAAAAGGTCCTGTGACAGGGGGGAAAGACTAAAACCCTTTGGATTCTCTCTTGGGGGAAACATAAAACCTTTTGGCGAAAGTTTTGGCTTTTGCTGGAGGGGCACTGCCCTTCATCCGTCCGTGGGCGGGGGGTGGTTGGGGTCTGTGGGGTGGGGGCCGGGCGGGTTTGGAGGGTGGTTTTTTCCGCCGGTGGGCCTGAAATCATGAAAAAACGGGCGGGTACCCCAGGGGGAGCTACTTTTAAAAGGCTTTTTGAGCTGCATCCTGTAGCCCTAATTTACCTCTGTTCAGGAGAAAGTTTTTCCCCCTTATTTTTAAAATGGATGTCCGGGGCGCGGCCTGAAACCCATCGTCAACACACGCAGGCCCCAAGGGTGGTACAGGACTGCTCAAAAGGGCGGGTTTAAGACAGTGCTTCCGGGGTCCCCCCCACACCGGGGGTTTTTTTAAATTTTCTTTTTTGCCTTAACGGGGCTAACCCGGGGAGAAAGGCCCAGTGACGGGGGAGGAAAGACCCACGACCAAAGGGAAATTTCCTGTTGAAGGGGGAAAGATTTCAATTTTGGGTTTCCCCCTTGGGGGCACATAAGACCGAAAGGCGAAAGTTTGGCTGTGCCCTGGAGGGGAAACTGTCTTTTACCCTTTCCGGGGGCCCGGGGGGTTTTGGGTTGGGGGGTTTTTCCCCTCGGCAGCTGGGGGTGGGTTTTTTCCCCCGGGGGGGGCCTCTGCAGCAAAAACATACGGGTGGCAACCCATGGGGATCCCCTACTTTAAGGCTGTTGGGGATTGAAATCCTTAGTCAAATTTTTACCTCTTTCAGACAGTTATGTCCCGATATTTTTTTAAGGAGTGCCCTTTGCGCGTGCCTTTACCCATGGGCAACACGCACGGCCTCCAAGGGGGGGGTACGGGACTGCTCTAAAGGCAGTGAAGACATGTTTCTGGGGGTTCCTCCCCAGCACCTTTGGGTGTTTTTTTTTTTTCCTTCTTTCCTTAACAAGTCTAAACCCGGGAGAAAGGTCCAGTGACGGTGGGAAAGCCCCCACTGACCACGGGGAAAGCCTGTTGACAGGGGGAAAGACTACAATTTTGGTTTACTCCTTGGGGGCACATAAGACCGAAAAGGCGAAACCCGGGCTGTGTCCGGGAGGGCACTGCCCTTTCCCTTGCCGTGGGCAGGGGGGGTTTTGGGCCCTTGGGGTGTGCTCGGAAACGGGGGGGGTGGTTTTTTCCCCCGGGTTGGGCTCGAGTCATAAAACCGGGGGGTACACCCATGGGGTTTCTATTTTAAAGGGCTGTTATGAGCTCACCCTTTAAGCCCTAATTTACCTCTTTCAGGAGCAAAAAAGTCCCTTGTATCTTAATGGAGTTCCCCGGGCGCGGCCGTACCCATCGCCCAACACAGCGCAGGCCTCCAAGGGTGGAACAAAAACTGCTCTAAAGGCAGGGGGAAGACATTGCTTCTCGGGGTCCCCCCAGCCCCTTTGGGTGTTTCTTTTTTTTTTCCCTTTCCCTTTAACTGGGCGACCCTGGAAAAGGGTCCATGACGGTGAGGAAAACCCACTGCCCCAAAAGGGAAAGCCTGTTGACAGTGGAAAGACTACAATTTTTGGTTTTCTCTTTTGGGGGGGCACAAAAAGACCGTATGGCAAAAAGTTTGGCTTTGTCTGGAGGGGAAACTTTTCATCTGCCCCGGGGGCCGGGGTGGTTGGGTCTGGGGGTTTTGGCTGGGCCGCTGGGGGGTGGTTTTTTTTCCCGCCGGGCTCTGCAGCCCATGACATGGGGGGGCTGGACACCCAGGGGGATCAAACTTTAAGGCGTTTTTTAGCTGCATTTTTTAGCCCTAATTCCCCTCTGTTCAGGAGCAGTTATGTCCCTTGATATTTTAAATTTGGAGGGGTCCGGCGTGCCTGTACCCATGCCAACACAGCCGGGCCCCCAAAGGGGTTGGAAACAGGACTGCTCTAAAGGCGGGGTAAAAGACAGTGTTTTCTCTGGGTCCTCCCCAGCACCTTTGGGTTTTTCCCCTTTTTTCTTTCCCTTAACTAGGCTGACCCTGGAAAAAGGGGCCCCCATGACGGTGAGGAAAGACCCCTGACCACGGGGAAAGTCCTTTTGGGACAGGGGGAAAAGACAAACAACTTTGGATTCTCTTTTGGGGCACATAAGACCTTATGGGGGAAAGCTTGGCTTTTGCTGGATGGCACTGTCTTCATCTGCCCGTGGGCAGGGGGGGTTTTGGGGCCCGTGGGGGGGCTGGGCAGCTGGAGGGGGGGTTTTTTCCGCCGGGGGGGGCCCTGCATCTTTGACATACGGGCGGGAAAAACCCAGGGGGAGGGCTACTTAAGGCTGTTTAAAGTTTGCATCCTTTAGCCCAATTTACCTCTGTTCGGGAGGGTTTATGCCCCCTTATATTTTAATGGAGTGCCCCTGCGCTTTGCCGAAACCCATCTAAACACAGCGCAGGCCCCCCAAGGGGGTACCGGAAAGGGCTCAAAAAGGCAGGGAAAAGGGACAGTGCTTTTTGGGGCCCTTCCCCAGCCCCTTTGGGTTTTTTTCTTTTCTTCTTTGCCTTAACAGGCTAAACCCTGGAGAAAGGTCCGGGACGGTGGGGAAAGACCCCTGACCACAGGGAAATTCCTGTTGACAGGGGGAAAGCCCAAAAATTTTGGGTTTCTCTCTTGAGGGCAAAATAAACCTTTATGGCAAAAGGGCTTTGGCTGGTCGGGTTTTTGGCACTGTCTTCTTCTGTCCGGGGGAAAAGGGGGGGTTTGGGTCTGGGGGGTGTGTGCTCGGCACTGGAGGGGGGGTTTTTTTCGCCGGTGGGCTCTGCAGTCATGACATAACGGGTGGTAAAACCCAGGGGGAGGCTATTTTAAGGGGGGTTTTTATGGGGCTCCCATCCGTAGTCTAATTTCCCTTTCTGTTCAGGGCATTATGTTCCTTATATCTTAATGGAGTCCCCCCGGGCCCCGGGGTGCCTTTCCCCCCAACGTCAACCCCAGCGCGGGCCTCCAAGGGGGGGTACGGGACTGCCAAAAGGGCGGTAAAGAAGTGCTTCTCTGGTCCTCCCCAGCATTTTTGGGTGTTTCTTTTTTTCTTTGCCTTAAATAGGCTGACCCTGTAAAAGGTCCATTGAGGGTTGAAAAAAGACCCCCTGACCACAGGTAAATCCTTTTTACAGGGGGAAAGCCTAAATTTTGGATTTCCCCTCTTGAGGCACATAAGACCGAAAGGCAAAAGCTTGGCTGGTCTGGATGGCACCTGTTTTCATCTTTCCGGGGGAAAGGGGTGGTTGGGTCGTGGGGTGTGCTGGGCAGCGGAGGGTGGTTTTTTTTTTTCGCCGGGGCTCTGCAGTAAACCCAAAAGGGGCTGGAACCCCCAAAGGGGGGTTTTCATTTTAAAGGCTTTTAGGGCCTCTTCCGGTGTCAAATTTTACCTCTGTTCAGGAGCATTTAAATTTTTTTTCCCTTGAAATTTTAAGGAGTGTCCTGCGCGTGCCCTTTTCCCCCTTGGGTCAACACAGCGCGGGGCCCCCCAAGGGGGTTACAGGACTGCTCAAAAGGCAGGTAAAAGACAGGCTTCTCGGGGCCCTCCCCAGCCCTTTGGGTTTTTTCCTTTTTCTTCTTTCCCTTTAAACCCTAGGCTGACCCTGGAAAAAGGTCCAGTGAGGGTGGGGGAAAGACCCACTACCCCCGGGAAATCCTGTTGCCCAGGGGGAAAGACAAAAAATTTTGGGAATTCTCTCTTGGGGGCACATAAGCCCCGTATGGCAAAGTTTGGGCTGTGCCCTGGAGGGGCAGGGTCTTCATCTTTCCGTGGGGGGGGGTGGTTGGGTCTTTTGGTTGTGCTGGGCGGGCTGGAGGTGGGGGTTTTTTCCGCCGGGGGGTTTCTGCAGTACTGACATACGGGCGGTAAAAAAACCCAGGGGGAAAGGGCTACTTTAAGGCTTTTAAATGAGTTTTCCCATCCTGTATCAAATTTTTCCCTTTTTTTCAGAGCATTTTTTCCCCCTTGATACTTAAGGGGAGTGCCCCTCCCGCGGCCGGGACCCATCGTCAACACAGCGCAGGCCTCCAAGGGTGGTACAGACTGCTCTAAAGGCAGGTGAAGACATGCTTCCGGGGGTCCCCCCCAAAACCCTTTTGGGGTGTTTCTTTTTCTTCTTAAAGCAAAACCTTTTCCCCACACATCAATCAAAGGGAGGATCACAAATCCCCGTAACAGAAAACTAAACCAGGGCGCAACCATACCCACACACGCGTTTCACGCGGCACGCCACACACCCAATACACACACGCGCGCACGCAAAACAAAACACACACACACACACCCACACACACACACACCACACACAAAACCCACCAGAAACATACAAAACACAAAACACACACACACACAACACACCCCCACACACAACACACAACAACACACACACAAAACACACACACGCCCCCCCCCCCCCCCCCACATACACACGCAGGGCCGCGCTCAAAAACACACACTCACACACGCACCCCAAAAACACACACACACACACACACACACCCACACAAAACACACACAAACACACACACCACACACACACACCCACATTACTCCCAAAACAAAAACCAATTTGTTTGTCAGAAAAAACCAGTGGTTGTACCTCACACACACACACCCCACACACAACACACACACACACACACACACACACACACACACCACATACACACCACATACACACCACGAAACCCAAACGCACGCACGCACCACGATCCACACACACCCCCAAAATTTCACCCCAACACACACTCACAAAACACCACACACACACAACACACACACAAAACACACACAACACACACACAAAACCACGCACGCACGCACGCACGCACGCACGCCCCGCAGGGAAACCGCACGCACGAAAGGGCACGCACGCAAGCACGCACGCACGCACGCACCCCAACCCCACACACAACACACACACACACACACCACAAACACACTACGCAAGCCTTGAAAAAACGTGCAAAAAAGTTTTGGGTTTGTTTTTGGGGTTTTTTTTATTTTTTTGCATCTTCCCTCTCTCCTCTCTCCCCTCCTCTCTCCCTTTTTTCTCTCTCCTCTCGTTTTCTTTTCTCTCTCTTTTCCTCTCAAAAACACACACAAACACACACACACCACACCCCACACACACCCCCACACAGGGCCCACCCCACAAAACACACCCCCTTTACTGACGACTAAACCAATTTTTGTAAAGATTAACCCGTGGTTTTACTCCACACACACACAAAACACAAAACACCCCCAAACACACCCCCAAAACCACACACACACACACCCCAACACCCCACATACACACGAAAACCTCACCCACGCACGAAACGCACGCACGAATGCACGCACGCACACACACCACACACACACACACACACACCCACACCCCACACAACCACACACACAAACCACACAAACACGCGCGCCCGCACACCACACACCCCCCACACAAAACACACACACACACAAAAACAACACACACACACACACACAAAACCCCGCGCGCCCTACCCCAAAAGCCTTAAAATTTAATCGTGCAAAAACATGGGGTTTTTGGTTTTTTGGGTTTGGGGTTTTTTTTTGGAAAATCTCCTCCTTCTCTCATCGCCCCTCGCCTCACAAAAACCACACAAAACCCCAACACACCACACACACACACAACACACACACCCCACACACACCCACAAAACACAAAACACACCAACACACAACATCAATAAAAGGGGATGATCAAAATCAAAAGTAACAGAAAACTAAACGCACCACAACACACACACACACCCCCACACGCACACGCACGCAAAACCGAAACACAAAACATACACACACACACCAAAATACCACACACGCCCGCGCAAAACACACCCCAAACACCCCAGGGCGCGCACAAAAACCCCACACATGCATACCACACACACCAAAACCCAAAACACCCCACACAACACACACAAAACAACACACCACACAAAAAACCACACACACACACAAAACATACAGACAGACTCACACACACACACACACAAAACACCCCCCTTACGACTGACTGAAACCAATTTATTGTCGGGATTAACACGTATTGAACTACACACACACATCCCACACAAAACGAAAGCACGCACTAAACGCACGCACGCACGCACGCACATGGCAACACACCGTCACAAAACCCACCCCCCAAAACACACCCCCCCACACACACCACACACACACACACCCCCCCTACACACACACACACCACAACACCACACACCCCAACACACACACACCCCCCCCGATCACACACACACACACACACAAAACCAAACACACACACACAAAAAAGACTAACACACACCCCCACACAAAACACACAAACACACACCCACACACACACACACAAAACCAGACTAAAACCAAAATTTCAAAACACAAAAACTACACACACACAACACACACACCATCCACCCTACGGACGACTAAACCAAATTGTCAAAAACCCCACGTAAAACACACACACACAACACACACACCACACCACACAACCACACCAACCACCACACACACAACACACACAACAAAAAAACAAAAAAACAACAAACACACAAAAAAAAAACACCCACAAAAAACAAACACCACCACCACCCCACCCACCCCACACACACACACACAACTAAAAGCAAGTTTGACATAATCCCCCACAAAACAAGTGTGGGGGAAATTTTTTGGGTTGTTTTTTGGGCCCTTTCCCTCCTCACTCCTCCCCTCCACTAAACCTAAACCCCCCCCTTCCCTCCTCACCCCGTCTCCCTCTCCCCCCCACACCCACCCCCCCCACCCCCCACCCCCCAAACAAACACCCCCACCCCCCCAACCCCCAAAAAACCCAACCAACCCCCAACCCACAAACGAAAGGGGCCTTGACAAAACTTTAAAAAACCCCCCCAGGGGTTTTATTTGGGGGGTTTTTTTTTGGGCCTTCTCCCCCTCTCCCCTCCCCTCCCCTCTCTCTCCTCTCCCCTTCATCCTCTCTTCTCTCTCCCCCTTTCCCCTCTCCCCCCTTTCTCACTTTTTTCCAAAAAGGGGGGGGAAGGGGGGGGGAGAGAAAAAAATTTTTTTTCCCAAATTTTTTCCTCAAAAAAATTGGGCTTTAATCTGCCCAAACAAAAAATCATTTTATAATTATACCTCTCTCCTCCTCCCACACACACACACACACACCCCCCCACACCCACACACACACACACAATATATATAAATATATAAATAAAAATATATAAAAAATATATAAAATAAATAAAAATGTATTAATATATATATACCCGCACGAAAGGGGACCCACGAAACCCCGCACGCACGCATGAACGTATGCAAACACACACAGACGCACACACACACCCCCACACACACACACAAACCCCCAAAACACACACCACCACATACACAAAACACACACACACACACACTAACGCAAGCTTTTGACAGAATCCCCGTAAACAGTGAGGTTTTGGGTGTGGTTTTGTTGTTGTTTTTTTTTGCATCCATCTCTCTCTCTATCTCTCCTCTCCCCCACTCTCCCCTCTCTCCCCCCCGTCTCCTCTCTCTCTCTCTCTCTTTTGTAAATCTGCCAAAACACACACACACACACACACAAAACACACACCCCACACACACACACACACACACACCCCACCCCACACACACACGGGGGCCTTCCTGTTTTGCTTGTGGTCAATGAAAAAAAGGCAAAGGATATCATAAAACACAGAAACAGAAAACACACGCACGCACAAAAACCCCACACACACACCACCCCGAAAGGGCCACGCACCACAAAATACACACACAAAACGAAAAAAATCCACACACGCCCCCGCAAAACACACGCAAACCCAACGCACGCCCCGCACACACACACACACATGCATACAACCCCACACCTCCACACACAAACCCACACACACACACACACACACACACCCACACACCCCACACCCCCACACACACACAGACTAACACACCCACACACACACACACACACACACACACACACCCCACACACAAAACACACACACACACCCAGACTCCACACACCCCACACAAAAACACACTTTTAACTGACGGGATTTAAACCCAAATTTTAAAATTGTCAGATTAACCCGTATTAAAATGAAAACACACACAAACACACCCACCGCATCCCACGCACTCACGCACGCACCCCACGCACCAAAAGTGCCCCTCACACAGTCACAAAACACACACACACACCCACAAAACAAAACACCACACACAAAACACCACAAAACCACATACACAACACACCCACACACACACACAAAACACACACACACACACACACACACACACACAAAACCACAAAAAACAACGAAAAGACTTGACATAATCGTGCACAAAAAATGGGGTTTTTTGAAAGGGGGGTTTTTTTTTTGGGTGCATTCCTCCTCCTCTCCCCTCTCTCTCTCTCTCCCCTCTTCTCGCTCCCCTTTTCTTCCCCTCTCTCTCTCCCCTCCTCACAAACACACACACACCCACACACACACCCCACACTCCCACCACACACACCCCCCACACACACGCACACACACACACACCCCACACACCCACACCCCACCACACACTACGCAAGCCTTGACATAATCGTCCCAAAAACATGTGGTTTGTTTTTTGGGGTTTTGTTTTGCATCTCTCTCTCTCTCCCCTCCCCCACCCCTCTCCTCTCCTTCCCCTACTCCTCTCCTCTCTCTCTCTCTCTCCCCTCTCTCTTTCACCCCACACACACACACACAAAGAGAGAGAGAGAGAGAGAGGGGAGAGAAAAAGAGTTTTTCCCCAACTTTTTCTTTTTTAAATTTGGGCCCCCTTTAATTTCTGCCCACAATAAATCTTTTTAATATTTAAAACTCCTCTCTCTCACACACACACACACACACAACACACACACAAACACACCACACACTTTATATAATATATATATATTTTAAAATATATTTTATATATAAAATTATGTATATATATATATAAAATATATATATTAATATATAAATATATATATTTTAATAATATACACCCCCACGCACGGACCCACGCACTCCCCCGCACGCACGCATCACGTATCCCATACACACACAACGCCCCACACACACACCCCCAACGCACAAAACAAAACCACCACACACACACACACACACCACACAAAACACAAAAACCACAAAACCACCCACACACACACACACTAGCAAGCTTTTGACAAATCGTGCGTAAACAGTGATTTTGTTTTGGGGTTTTTTGGGTTTTTTTTTTTTGCATCCATCTCCTCCTCCTCTCTCTAAACCTCTCCCCTCTCTCTCTCTCACTCTTCTCCCTTCTCCCCTCTCTCTCTCTCTCTCTCTCTCCACACAACACAACACACACCACACACACACACACACACACCCACACACAAAACCCCACACACACACCCAAAACCGGGGGTTCCCTTTCCCCGGGCTTGCTTGGGCCCAAATTAAAAGGCAGATTTACAAATTTGGATCACGTCTAAGATCAATCTTTGAATGATTGAATTGTCACTCTATAAACTTTTGAAACAACTACCACTTTCATTTCCAAAAAAAAAATTCACGTTTTAATGACCAAGTATTTAAATTTAAAATTTCACGTCCCAAATGTTGCAAAAACATTTTAGAACCCAAGAATGATAAACCGTGATAAAAAGGCAGCCTGTTCATTTTTGATTTACCACCCAAAAGAGTTAAATTTGGGTTTACTGGGTACCTTTCCCCGGGGAAGATTTAACAGTTCAGAGTTTATTTACAATTCCTAGCGTAGAATCAATTGCTTTGGGAAATTTTGACCAAGAATGATGAACATCATTGACAACCCGGGGTTGAAAGATGTGATTTGCAATGAGAATGATTACTTGTGATTTCCCCCAACATTTGGGGGGTTATTCTGATTCACAAAAAAAGTGACTGTTTTTTGATTGACAGGGACAAAAAATAAAACAATTATACTTTTCATTCCAAGTGACTAATGACGGTTTACAAACCAAAAGATCAATCATATTCACAACCCAAAATAAAAAGAATTTTTTCATTGTGATTCACAATCCACTTCAACAAAAATGGTTTTCCGGGTTTAGTGTGGGTTTAATAAAGGTTTTTACAACCTACAGTTTATAAAATGATTTTTTTTTAAATTCCGAAAGTAAAATTTATCATCAAGTAAGATGCATAAACCAGTCAAATTTCTGAAGGGTTTTTTGGGCCCGAAAAAAGTGATTTTTTTTGCCGCCCAGAGCCATTAATTTTATACTCCCCTCTCAAAACATAGACTTTTTAAAAAGCAATTTTAATTTTTGATTAAAAAGAAATCGGGTAAAGGCCTAATTTTTTAAAAAAATGGGGATAATGGTAAGTTATTTAAGTGTAACAAAGTTTTTTTAAAGAAAAAGGGAAAAGAGAAAAAGGGGGGTTCTAAACTCTCAATTTCATTCGATGTAAAACAGGATGAAACAGGGAAAATGCGTGTAGCCCTGTATATTTTTTTTGCATTTATTAATGGTTAACATTACCTGTGATTAATAACGGGAAAAAATGGCGCTTTTCCTCACGACTGCTTTGAGTTGTTCCCTTCTTCATTGGCAGATGAAATTGTTTTAAATTTCATAAACGGTTATAGGCTTTTAACAAATCTAAATAACCTTTCAAAAATGTTTTCTTTTTCCCCTTTAATTTTAAAAATCAACATGATAAAAGTAACAAAATTTTATTTTGGAAGGGGGGTTATCTAAAATTTAAAAAAACGATGGGTATATGATGGAGTGGGAATTTCCCTTTTTTAAGTTACAAAGGGATTTGGAATTTTAACTCCCCCCCGTCGAGTTTTCCCCGCTGCTTTTAAAGAAACTTGTCCCGTTTGAGCGAAAAATGTATTTTTGTGTATAGTTTCAAAAGCATAGCTCCCAAATAACAATTTCCTTTTAAATGTTTATAAAACTTTTTTGATACGCGGTCCAACCAATACGCAAAACGGATCAGAAAAAAGGGGGTTAGACCAAGCCGCTGCTCACTGTGAGTCAGTTCATTTATTTTTTCTCTTAAAAAGTATTAGGCTTTGAACTTCCCTACCCCAACGATTTAGTAAAAATGGTGAAACCCAAAAAGATTTCCCCCCTATGTTTTTAAAGCTGCGGGTTTAAATGGCTTCCCATATTGGTTTAAGCTATTACATATGGGAAAAAACTTTGGTTTTCCTGAAAATACGTTAAAATTTCTGTATGATTTAAAAATGCAAAGGGGAAGGAACGGTTTTTTCCAAAAAAACGTGTTTTTTTTTAATAGCAATGGGTTTTTGGGGAAAGTGTGGGTTAAAACAAAGGGGTAAAAGGGAAAAATTTTTTCTTTTCTTTCCTTTCGTAAACCCCGGCAAAACTCCTGCGGAAAAACTTTCCCGTATAGACCGGCCGTGGAGTTTTTGGGGGTATGAACCCTTTTTTAAACCCGCCAAAAAGGCAGCCCTAAATCCATCCCTTTGGGGAAAGGGGCTTTCTATTTTTACGTGGGGCATCCATACCAAAGGCCAAACGGCCTTCTCTTCCGAAAGTTGGGATGGGGTTTTTTAAAGTGTTTTGGGAAGATGTTTTGGGGTGCGTTTAAAACACGGAACCTCGGTTTATAGTCCCCCATTCGAAGGGTGTATGGGGAATGGAGGGAGAAACCCAAAGTTTAACCCCCGAAGGGGGAAAAAACCCCCAATACCGAAAATTTGAACCCGCAACCCAAGGGCAAAGATCCCGGGGCCCCTTTCCCCCCGATCTATTTCCCGGGCCCCCCGGGGAAAGGGAAAAGAAAACACTTTTTTGCAATGTTTTTGGTAGCGTTTGAAAAGACTGAATAAAAAAAACTGGAATAAACCCCATCTACACTATTTAAAAAATTTTTATTTTTATAAAAGTTTTGTAAAACCCATGACTTGAAGCAATATTTGAAAGCAAATATGGACCGAAAACGAAGTTTATAAAAAAAATAGGGTTTTGACTATTTTCTGACCCTTTAAAAGTAACGAAATTTTGATATAAATGTTGTAAAGATTGCGATCTGATGTTCCCCTTAAAGCCAGATGTCTAAAGAAAAAGAGAAGGGCCCATCCTTTTTTGTAAAAGGTTGAAAGAAAAAAAGAAAAAAATTTTTTTTTGCCCCAAATATATCGACAACCCTGTTTATTTTTTAAAATAAGTCCTTTCTCATTGGGATGCAAATAAAAACCCGTGTTGTACGTAAATTTTTTCGTTGGGTTTTTTTTATAAAAGGTTTTTTTAAATATAGCGGGAAAAAGCTTTTTTCAAATTTTTTCATTTATGTACCGCCATAACCGTAGCCCTTTGTAAATTTTCATGAAAGAGGGGGTATACCTTTTAAAGTTTTCCCCTTCAGGGGGGGGCCCGAGGCCTGTATTAATAAACATTATCATTCATTCATTCAAATTTTTCTCTTTTACCCCTTTCTCTCCCCTCCCCCCCCCCCCCCCCTCTCTCTTTTTCTCTCCCCCTCCTCTCCCCTTTTCCCCTCTCCCTTTTTCTCTCTCCCTTCTCTCTCTCTCCCCCTCGCCCCTCTCTCGTTCCTCTCTCTCCTTTTTTCTCTCCTCTTTCTCCCTCCCTCTCTCTCTAGCTCCTTTTTTTCTTTCTTTTTCTCTTTTCTCTCCTCGTTTTTCCCCTCTTCCCCTCGCCCCTTTCCCCTCTCTTTCTCGCTCTCTCCCCTCTTTCTCTTCCCCCTCCCTCTTCTCTCTCCTTCCCCCTTTCTCTCTTTTTCCTCTCCTTCTCTCTCTCCCCTTTTCCCCCCTCTTTTTTCCAAACCCTTTTTTTTTTTCCTTGGGTTTTTCCCCAAAAAAAAAAAAAAGGTTGAAACCGTTTTTTTTTTTTGGGTTTTTTTTTTTTTTTTTAAAAAAATTTTTTTTTGGTTTTTTTTTCTCTCCTCTCCCCTCCTTCTCTCATACCCAATTTCTCTCCTTCCCCCCTCTCCTCTCTCCCCTCCCCCCTCTCCCCCTCCCCTCTCTCTCCCCTTTTCTCCCCCTCCTCTCTCTCTCTCTCTCTCCTCTCCCCTCCTCTCTCCTTTTCTTTACTGTTTTCTGCCCCTTTGGGCCCTCCCGTTCCACCCCTCCCCTCCCCCTTCTGTCTGACTTGCATCTGCTGTTCTCAACTGTCTTCCCCTTCTCTCTTTCTCTCATCTATCTCTCGCACACACACGCACCCCCGCGCGCGCCCACACACACACACACACCCCCCACACACAAACACACACACACACACACAACACCCACACACAAACACACACACACCGCGCGCGCCCACACACACTCCCCCACAAAACACCCACACACCCACACACACCCACCACACCCTTTCCAATCTTTTGCAGTCTCCTCGCTTTCCCTTTTTGTCCCGTCCCTCCCTCCCCTCGCTCTCTCCCTCTCTCTCCTCTCCCCTCTCCTCTCTCTCATCTCCCCCCTTTCTTTTCCTCTCTCTCCTCTCTTTTCTCTCTTCTTTTCCGCTCCCCTTTTCTCTTCCCCTCTCTCCCGGCGTGTATGTGTGTTTTGGGGTGTGTGTGTGTGTGGTGTGTGTGTGTGTGTGTTGTGGGGGTGTGTGTGTGGGGCCCCCGACCTTCTTGTTTTTTTCTCCCGATAAAAAAATAAAGAAACAAAAAAGAGATCAAAGAGTCACAGACTGGTTTTGAGTTATCGGGCAAAATAAAAATTTAGGGTGAAACAAATTTTAAAACCAAAATTACATTAAAGAGAGAGAGAAATAGAAAGAAGACAGAGACAAACAAAATAACGTACAGAGAGAGAAATAGAAAGAAGACAGAGACAAACAAAATAACGTACAGAGAGAGAAATAGAAAGAAGACAGAGACAAACAAAATAACGTACAGAGAGAGAAATAGAAAGAAGAAGAGACAAACAAATAACGTACAGAGAGAGAAAAGAAAGAAGACAGAGACAACAAAAAACGTACAGAGAGAGAAATAGAAAGAAGACAGAGACAACAAAATAACGTACAGAGAGAGAAATAGAAAGAAGACAGAGACAAACAAAATAACGTACAGAGAGAGAAAGAGAAACGAAGAGAAAGGATAGAATGCAAGTGTGCGGCCAGATTCTTCTCCAGGTGTCAAAGGTGAAAGACCAAAGTTCAGCAGTGGTGTCTGCCCATGGCTTCACTCGACCGCCAACAGAAGAAGAAAACACCAGGCAGAATGTCTTCCGTGGGTCTGTCGTGAAAGGCAGTGACTCCCAGCTTTCTCTCATCATTAGTTCCGCCTCTCTTTGACTTCACTGAGCTGACAACTCGGTGGAGAGAGGAAGAGAGAGAGAGAGAGAAGAGAGAGAGAGAGGAGAGAGAGAGAAGAAAAAGCCAGACATCCCGACAGACTGACAGACTGAAAGAGCCGGGCAGACACTGATACAGAGCTTACGTCGTTTACCGTTATTGTTCGTTTGCTGGTGAGAGAGAGAGAGAGAGAGAGAGAGAGAGAGAGAGAGAGAGAGAAAACAGAGACAGAGACAGAGACACAGAGAGAGAGACACAGAGAGAAAGAGAGAGAGAGAGAGAGCATATTATCCATACAAATGTCAAACGAAAGGTGGTACGTCTCAGCTGACCGCTGATGTGCCCTTCCATTGACAAGACTGTCTTGCCGATACACGTAAACATGCATACATATAGACAGACAGACAGACAGACTGGAGACAAGAATCAGGGGGGGGAAGGAAATGTAATACCAGATATATGCCAGAATCTGTGCCAGAGTAAAAAAAAAAAAAATCCGTGATGAACATTCACAGTTTTACATCAGTATACAGGCACATACACAGAGAAAGAGAGAGAGAGAGAGAGAGAGAGAGAGAGAGAGAGAGAGAGAGAGAGAGAGAGAGAGAGAGAGAAGACAAATGTCCAAAAAGGATGTTGAATACATACGCTAGAATGTCTACACAAGCGGTCAAGGGAAAAGTGAAGATTGACGGTTTTTTACCTTGACTGTCCCCCCCCTCCCCCCACCCCCCACCCCACCCCCCACCCCCACCTCCTTCTTCTGGCTCCAGACTCCCACTCTCCACCACCACCACCACCACCACCCCCCCTTTCCCTTCATGCGCATCCCACCAGCTCCTTGGAGAGTCCTCCTTGAATCGTCTCACTCATAAGAAGAACTGATTCTTTCCAGGCCGTAACGAGACGCTGACCAGGAACGGTGGCCCTTGGGCCATAGGTGCCAAGACACTGGACAGTGACCAATTGGGCTTATTATCTGGGGCTTCCATCCATCGCCCGTACCGTCCGCGTGTTGGTCATACAATGTCTTTTGATTTTGAAGGGTAGGCCTTGTGGATGAGAAGTGGTGGGTGGGGGTGGGGGTGGGGGGTGGAGGGGGCTGTCATTCTCTGTCGTCAACCAATTGTGTGTTGGTGTTGTCTCTCAGTCTGTCTGTCTGTCTGTCTGTCTGTCTGTCTGTCTGTCTGTCTCAGGCATTCCCTGCCTCATCCTGAGTCCTCACAACACCTCTATGCTCACCTTTTCACCTTCTCTCTGTCTCCCTGTTTCTGTCTCTGTCTGCCTGTCTGTTACTCTCTCTCTCTCTCTCTCTCTCTCTCTCTCTCTCTCCCCTCTCTCCCCTCTCCCTCTCTCTCTCTCTCTCTCTCTCCCTCCCTCTCCTCTCTCTCTCTCTCTCTCTCTCTCCTCTCTCTCTCTCTCTCTCTCTCTCTCTCCCTCTCTCTCCTCTCCTCTTCTCCTCTCTTTTTCTCTCTCTCTCCTCTCTCTTCTCTCTCTCTCTCTCTCTCTCTCTCTCTCCCCTCTCTCTTCCTCTCTCTCTCTCTTTTTCTGTGGTGTGTGTGTGTGTGTTGTGCGTGCGTGCGTGCGTGCGTG
>CM031614.1:70307816-70317816 GCA_018398815.1 Conus ventricosus
CAGCTAACTGATAATAGTAGACATGGTGCTTTACTTTCGCTGGAAGCTTTTGAATTGTTTATCGTTTTGTTGGATGATGATGTTATTTTGATGTCAGAAACTGTTATAGGTTTATAAATACAACTGAATCTTTTACACCGTGCTGCTCTATCTCTGCAGTTAACAGTGAATATGGATAAAAGCAATATTATAGTATTCCGTAAAGGTTGATATTTAAGTGCTGGAGAAAGATCGTTGAATAATGGTAATCTCATGCCAGTTGTCAATGCCAATGGATGTTTTGGGTGGTTTATTCTCAACTCGTTTGACTTTGTTGGTGCATGCAAAGACCTGTCAACTAAGGCTAAAAATGTTTTGAGGTGTATCATACAAAAGTTACAAACTCTAAAGAATTCATCTTTTATGTTATTTATCAAACTTTTTGATACCCAGGTTCAGCCAATCGCACGATATGGTTCTAACGTGTGGGAACTAGGTAAAACGGCTGCCTACTGTGAATCGGTCCATGTTTTTGCTTTGAAGAAGTTTCTAGGTGTTAATAGATGTACTTCTTATGATCTTATTTATGGCGAAACTGATCGATTTCCCATTTACATTTGTCTCTGCTGTGAACTGTACCCAAAACTGGCTGAAAATACTTCACATGGAAGATACCAGAATATCTCGTAAAGCGTATGATGTGCTGTATGACTTAGACATTAAATCGGAAATGAAATGAGGTAGGGAACAGTAAACGATAAACAGTAAACAAGTGGGGTATTTTTTGCTCCCATAAGAAAACCTAACACAGAGTAACTTTTATTCAAGACTGGCACAGCCTTTTAAACTTGAATAAAGTCAGACAAATACATAGACGAACAATCTAATAGTGCGCTTGTTTTTCCCCCACTATTAGATTGTTCGTCTATGTATTTGTCTGACTTTATTCAAGTTTAAAAGGCTGTGCCAGTCTTAAATAAAAGTTACTCTGTGTTAGGTATTTTTTATGGGGGCAAAAAATACCCCACTTGTTTACTGTTAGACATTAAAGGCAAAAGCAACCGGGAGACAAAAGCGCGACTCTGAATATGGACTGGGATTCGTCTGGTTGAACCAGGAGCCAAGAATATAAAGGCTTTTTACAACTTTTTCGCCAGCGACTCTTGGACTGCAGATGGCAGAAATGGTCAGACCACATTCATAATAGTGACAGGTTTGATGCTTAGGTGAATTTCTCATCATTATACTCATGGCTGGAAAACTTACTTGAACATAGATATAGATAGGCATTTAGAGCATGTAACAGCTACTTTTAGGATAGGAATATCAGAATTAGCTTGCCATCGAACGCATAATATTTGGGATTTGATTTGTCGTCTATGTAGAGAATCACAGGACACAGAAATACATTTTGTTTTTGGCTGTCCAATTCTCAGATGCATTAGAGAAAATTTCATTAAGCCCAAATATTATAAACAGCCATCTTTGTTTAAACTAACTCTACATCTGTCTTCTACTTCTGCTGAAGTTGCTACACAATATTCATTGTTTCTATACAAAGCCTTTTTAAATTGAGAGAATTTGTTTCTTATTGAGCATGTGACAACGATTTGCCTTTTGGTTCATTACGTATTATAATTGTTTACAATTATCGTGCTGAAAATATTCACACACTCCTTCGTTAGGGGCCATGGATTGTAACAATGAATTATCTGAATCTGAATATCTCTCTCTCTCTCTCTCTCTCTCTCTCTCTCTCTCTCTCTCTCTCTCTCTTCTCTCTCTCTCTCTCTCTCTCACACCACACACACACACACACACACACACACACACACACACACACACACACACACATACTTCCAATGATAATTTATTATTATTTCAATGGAACTGTCGGTCTATATCAACAAATCTCTTACACTTTGAAAATCATATATATCAACATGATTATTCAGTGCTAGCATTACAATCACTAAATGTTGATGTTCATAAGCTGCCGAAAATACGAAATTTTTATTATCCACCTTTGTATAACTATAGGAATTATGGTAAAAAGATTCAAACTGCCATTTATGTGAGAAGGGATCTAAATTATTGTCCTCTGAACCCTCCTACTCCCACTAATGCTGACGTTTTCGCAACTGGGGTTACTGTAAAACTGAACAAGCAGACAAATTTAAACATCATTTCTGCTTACCACCCCAGTGGCCCAAAGGCAGATAATACAGACTGGATAAAAAAAACCTTCCTTTGTCAAACAACAAATGGGTAATACTGGGAGATTTTAATGCGCATGCTCCATTTTGGGAATATGGTTGCACCACTATAACTTGCAACCGTTTAGTTGAAAATATTGTTGACTCCAAATTGATTTTATTAAACGACGGTAGGTGTTACCAGACTGCCAGACATTTCCTCTCATAAACCTACTTCTATTGATTTATCTTTAATTTCTCTGGAATTGGCAGCAAACTCGGTATGGTCAACAGAGGAGGATACTTTGGGCAGCGATCATTTCCCAATCATCATACAGTTAAAGGAGCATGTTGAAAATGAAGAGAATGGAAATGAAGATAGCATCCCAAAGTTTTCATGTAAAAATGCAAATTGGTCTCTGTATGAATCGATCTTGTCCAATACACATTTCCGTAGTATTGAAAATGAAGGTATAGATGCATATTATACAGAGTTTTGTCGACATGTCTTACAGGCTGCCGGAAAATCTATTCCTATTTGTAAAGATGCCCAACAGTGGAAATATGTTGGTAATTCATGGTGGAATTTAGATTGTGCGATAGCTGTAGCTCTTAAAAAAGAAGCTTATAAAGCTTGGCTGAAAGTGAGAACAGATGAAATTTCCTAGCGATGAAACATCCCAAAAAATAACAGTAAAAGGGGTCTTTGCCCGAGCGAAAAAATACTTTCTCGAATTTTTAAGAACCAAAAAAACGGAATCAAAAAATAACAAAAGGGTTTTGGAAAAAATGGTTAAAAAAATTGAAAAAGGGGTTATTGTGCAACTACCCTTTTAATTAGGTGATAATGCCTTCCATCCTCCGAAAAAGCTGGGCTTTCTCAAAATATTTAGAAAAAACTTGCGTTTCTCAGCCTCTATCAGGTGTTTTAGAGAGGGGGAAGAAAAAGAACTATCTATCAGGACCCGCCCCAAATCATTTCCTTTATTTAAACGTCCATTACAATACTAGAGGCAATGAAAACGCAACCCCCATTTCGCCCCCAAAAAAATTCCCCCTCAGCCAAAAATAATGTGAAAGCACGGGGCAGCAACCTAGCCGCGTATGTTGTATTGCGACCGATCGTATTACAGGGACTTGGGTTCTGACGTCATAGAAACCCTCCCAAAACCCCTTTTTTTGATAAATGCAAAACACTGCAGCACAGGCAACCCCGGTTTTCTCAAACAGCCCCTGCGTCCCCCTTAAAAACAACATTGGCGTTTTCGCACCCCGCACCTGCCGCGGTTAACTACAGACCAAGAAATCAAGCCCTTGGCAGCTGGGGCAGGACTGCCACATCAGGGCCCCACCACATTTCAATGTACACCCATCAACCAAACCCGTCTTTGCGACTGGGACCAAAACACTGGAAATTTAAAAGACCGTCCCCCCAGGGGTCCCAAAGTGTGACGACGGCCGACAGGACCGCTACATTGTCCCAGCACCTCCGGGAATCGTTTTCCAGCCCGCGGGACAAAAGCCCCAAAACTATTGGGGCTAGAGAAAAGACCCTCACAGCCGTACCGGCGTCGGCGTCTGGCAGCAGCAGGGCTACGGGCACGTCGACCATACCAAGGTCAGATCTTAACCCATCGCCATCGACTAGCACGCCAGCGATGGGCTGCCGCAGGTGGCTTTCTGGGGAACAGGGTTTGGGGGAATGTTGTTTTTTCGGATGAATCCCGGTTCAATGTCTCTTTCCGGATGGCCGTGATCGTGTGTATCGACGTCAGGGTGAACGTTTTGCGCAACCCTGTGTCATTGAGCGAGATCGTTATGGGGGTGGAGGGGTAATGGTCTGGGGTGCCATAAATGCTCAATTTCGATCGGAGCTTGTGTTTGTGCCAGGCAACTTGACGGCAAGGCGTTATATTGACACTGTTCTTGAGCCAGTTCTTCTTCCTCTCTGGAGACAGCATGTGTGGCAACAGACTAGTGTTTCAGCAGGACAATGCTCGACCCCACACAGCCGTTCTCACACGAAATTTCCTTCGGGACAGCAATGTGGATGTCATGCAGTGGCCCTCCGTGTCCCCAGACATGAATCCCATTGAACATTTGTGGGACGAACTTGGACGACGTGTGCAAGGTCAGCAGAATCCCCCATATACCGTTGCTGAGCTCACCAAGCATTGCAGCATCACTGGAAACGTGATACCGATCCGCATCATCCGTCGTTTGTGCGCTTCAATGCCCCGACGTTTGCAAGCTTGTGTTCGTGCTCAAGGGGGACAACACCAGATATTGACAGTGTATTCCTTCTGTCGCGCCTAAATGGGCTTCACTTCAGGCGAATGTGCACCTGTTATAGGCAAACTAATGTACAGTGGGTCGCACTTTGTCACACGTATTGCTTTGATGTGTGTTTGTTTCATTTCAGTAAAATTGTC
This sequence comes from Conus ventricosus, assembly GCA_018398815.1. Lineage (NCBI taxonomy): Eukaryota > Metazoa > Mollusca > Gastropoda > Neogastropoda > Conidae > Conus > Conus ventricosus. The sequence goes on from CM031614.1 coordinate 70,312,423, forward strand.
AGTTGACAATGGAATTGCGTTTTCTTTGCCTCTCGGTATATGATGAATTTTGGAGACGTTAGAATCTTTTTCTTCAAATTCAAGTGCTGTTGGTCTAGATGGTATATCCTATCAACTTGTTATACCACTTGCCTTCACATTGGAAATGATTACTGCATTCATTTTTACCAAACATGTTGGTTTAATGGAACTCTCCCTTGTATCTGGAAGAGATCTGTTGTAGTCCCAGTTCGAAACAAGGTAAGCCCAGGTCAGACATTGGTAGCTACAGGCCGATAGCACTAACCTCTCACGTTGGAAAGTTGTTAGAAAAGATTATACAAAGACGTCTTTTATATTTTTGTGAAAAAGAAAGTATAATCCCAGTGAATCAAGCGGGATTTCGCAAAGGTCGATGTACAATAGATCATTTGGTGAAACTTACCAGTCAAATTAAAAAGCAGTTTGCTAGACGGAAAAGTACACTTGCTACCTTTTTTTATATCAGAAAAGCGTATGATAGTATCTGGCACGCTAGACTACTTTATAAATTGAAAGAAATAGGAATTAATGGAACGACGTTTCAATACTTTAAAAGGTTTTTTATCACAGAGATCCATATGTACAAGAATAGGGAAAGTTTACTCGTCTTTTCAGAGCATTGATATCGGAATTCCACATGGATCTGTTATAGCCCCCATGTTGTTTAAATTCTTATTTATGATCTTCCAAAGATATTTTCAAAAGTGTGAGTTTAGTACAATATGCTGATGACATTGCTATGTGGATAAATACAAATATCCGAAAGCATACCGGCAAGAGAATTACGAATCATATACAGAAGATATATCAGTTAGAGATAGATGAATTAAACAACTTTATGGAAAATAACGGGCTTATTCTCTCAGGTGAAAAAACACAGTTAATGTTCTTCAATAATGAAGACAACCCAATGTATTTGCCAAGCTTCAAATTGAATGGTTCTGAATTGCAGTACTCACAAAACATAAAATTTCTGGGTGTAAATTTAACCCCTAAACTTAACTGGCGTTTTTACATTGAAAGCTTGATAGCTAAAACAAGGAAACGTTTAAACTTATTGAAAATATTTGTATTCAACCGTGGCTCAAGATACAAAAACCCTCCTGCACCTAGCTGATTCTCTAATAAGACAAAACTATGTACGGACAAGAAGTTTATTTTTCAGCCCCTCAAAGTCTACTGAAAAGATTGCAATATAGACAGCAAAGCTATCAAATTAGGCTTGGTGTCCCAGTGCACACAATCACATGAAGGTGTACAAGAAATTAATATGCTATCACTGTCAGATCAACGTAGATTAGCGTAGCCAAATATGTCGCAAGAAGTCTTTCAGTACCTAACTCAGTCGAAAACGAAGTGTTGATGGATTCAAATGTTGAATATCCAAAAGAGCTCAACAGCTAGGTTATCTTTGTCCGTTCGAAATTACACGAAAGATTCTTTTGAAAAATGCAATATTGATGTCACTTCACTCTCACCTGCTCCTGTTGTCCCCCGGTGCCTCCATGGGAACATAGACAAGCTATCTTTGATGTAGATTACACTGATGTCCGGAAAAATGACAACATTAACATTTTAACTTCTAAAGTGAGAGAAAACTTAGAAAAACAAATATTCAAATCATTTAAAAAAATTTACTGATGGTTCCGTTTTGCCAGTTAAGTGCAGGTTCGGGTTTTGTTATTCCGGCTTTAAAAGTCAAAAAGCATACAGCCTAGGAAAAGGATTTTCTATTTTCAAGGCAGAATTGTATGCTATTCTTATGGCATTACTCTTTATTTGTGATAGTAATCATTCTTTTTGTAACGTTTTTTTTGTGTTGATTCTAAGGCAGTTTTAGATAGTTTGAAAGTTTGGGATGTTAAAACAAGGAAAGATATAATCTTTGAAATAAAGCATCTAATTAATTACATTATTTCCACAGGAATAAATATAGTCTTCTGCTGGGTCCCTTCACACTGTGGTATTTATTGGAATGAAATAGCAGATAAACTAGCCAGACGCGGGGTAATGGGCAATTCTGCAAAAAGTAATTTGAAGTTAGATATATATGAAATACATTCGTTATTGGGAAAGCTGTTTCCGAATTGAGAAGTCTCAAGCTAAATTGTAATGAAACATATCCTAGACATATTTCTAGTTTAATATACAAGATACGTTTGAACTCTTGGAAGACCAAATATTCCAAGATATAGGTGTGCATGTTCTAAGCCATTATCTGGTGAACATTTACTTTTCCATTGCCCCATTTTAAATGCTCTTTATTCAAAAGCAAACATTGAAATTTCGAAATCTAAACTGGTTCACGCTATTTCCTTCAGTTCAGAAATGGTTGAGGTAGCAAAATTATCTCTCAATCTCAAATTAGCATATTGTTGATTTATGGCAGTGTAGTTTATATTTAGATTTGTACTGTTCTTGACATTATTTCTTATCTTTTCCTCCACCATGTCCTCCTCCTTCACCCCCCCCCCCCCTGTAAAGTCTAATATCACCAAGTGTGAACAGACTATAAATCAACAACAACAACAACAACACACACACCACACAAACCCCACACACACACACACACAAAACACACACCCCCACACACACACACACATTAAGTAAGGCTATTACTTGTGATACCGTCCTTCATATGATGAACATGGTACATTTTCAGTTGATTTTTAATGCGAAGGTGGAGGGAGGGGGAGGGAAGGGCGAGGGGAGGAGGCTCTGTGTGTGTGTGTGTGTGTGTGTGTGTGTGTGTGTGTGTGTGTGTGTGTGTGTGTATGCGTGCGTGTGTGTTTTGACAATTACAAGGCCTCAATCTTCCTTCTTCCTTTCATTCTCTGTCTCTCTCCCTGTCTCTGCCTCTGTCTCTCCGCATCTGTCTGATTCGAAAGTCTTCTCTTTCCATCCGCACTTACTGGGTACCTGATTCAATTCAGGGAGGGTTAAAGGTGGCGAAAGAGAGGGAGGGGTTCAGCGCAGGGAGGGTTAAAGGTGGCGAAAGAGAGGGAGGGGTTCAGCTCAGGGAGGGTTAAAGGTGGCTAAAGAGAGGGAGGGGTTCAATTCAGGGAGGGTTAAAGGTGGCGAAAGAGAGGGAGGGTTCAGCTCAGGGAGGGTTAAAGGTGGCGAAAGAGAGGGAGGGGTTCCGTGATCAGTGAACGGACAGACAGACAGACAGACAGAAAGAGACAGAGAGCACAGTTTTAGTTCAGGTGTCAAAACGGAAACGTGGAAGATCTCTGGTGCACTTTGACCTATTCTCCTTTCAGCAGACAAACATGCAGACACACAGAAACATTCATTCAAGCGTCAGACAAAAAAAAAAAAAAAAAAAAAACGAAGCAAGAGTCAGAAAGAAAAGATGACAAATAACAGATATATGCCAGACCCGTGCCAAGAAGGCAAAGATGAAAGGTGAGGGTTCACAATTTGATGATCTAAATGTACAGACACATACAAACAAACAGGCAAACAGACAGAAAAAAAAAGACAACAGGCAGGACAAATAAAAAAGAACGTACAATAATATATGCTCCAGAATGTGTTCCAGGATTCAAAGGTGCCGAGTGATGTATACAGTGTGACATTCACCATTTCCCGTTCCTCTCCCGCGACCCTCTAACCTCTAACCTTCTCCCCCCGCCCCCACCATCCCCCAGCCCCCCCCCCCCCCCTCCTCCAGCTCTCCCCATTCCTCCCTCCCCCCCCCCCCCTCCCCAGCATTCCACCCATTGCTAGGATTCCTACTTGGATGACCTCGCTCAACCCAATAGAGCTGATTCTTTCCGATCGTAAAGAGACTGCTGCTCAACAAGAGTGGTGGCTCCCGGGCTATGGAGGCCAGAAGTTGGGCCATGATGAATGCGACTTATTCTCCGGGACTTCCATCGCCTGTGCGTGTGTGTTGGTTATGTCACGTCTTTTGATCTTTGAATGGGTGTTGGGCTTGTTGGTGAGCGGTTCTGTCTGTCTCTGTTGCCTATAAATTGTGTGTCAGTTTTGTCTGTCAGTCTGTCCGTCTAAGACCCCGACCATCTCCATCCTTTATTGTGTTCCTCTCTCTCTCTCTCTCTCTCTCTCTCTCTCTCTCTCTCTCTCTCTCTCTCTCTCTCTCTCTCTCCCTCTCTCTCCTCTCTCTCTCTCACCTCTCTCTCTCACCCCTCTCTCTCTCACCCTCTCTCTCCTCTCCTCTCCTCTCTCTCCTCTCTCTCTCTCTCTCTCTCTCTCTCTCTCTCTCTCTCTCTCTCTCCTCCTCTCTCTCTCACCTCTCTCTCTCTCTCCCTCTCTCTCTCTCTCTCTCCCTCCTCTCTCTCTCCCTCCCTCTCTCTGTCTCTCTCTGTCTCTCTCTCTCTCTCTCTCTCGTCCTTCCCTCCTCCCTTCCCTCTCTCTCTCTCTCTCTCTCTCTCTCTCTCTCTCTCTCAAACACACACACACACACACACACACACACACACACACACACACACACACACACACACACACAAAATTACCCAGGCTTATGTTTTATAGCTTGCCACTATTCCTGCTGCTACTATTTCAACTACCGCTACTACTACTACTACTACTACTACTACTACTACTACTACTACTAACTACTACTTCTACTAAGACGAGGACGACAATGACTGCTGTAGTGGATCTTCTGTTTAGAATCTCGCTTCACAAAGATCCACCATTTTGGCACAGACCATACCTGACGCACTACAATACTGTTTTTCACCTCTGTAATACTGCCACTTTATGTCTTGACTAATGACACTACAATACTATTTTCACCTCTGTAATACTGCCACTTAATGCCTGACTAATGACGCACTACAATACTGTTTTTCACCTCTGTAATACTGCCAGTTTATGTCTTGACTAATGACACTACAATACTATTTTCACCTCTGTAATACTGCCAGTTTATGTCTTGACTAATGACACAACAATACTATTTTCACCTCTGTAATACTGCCACTCTATGTCCTGACTAATGACACTACAATACTATTTTCACCTCTGTAATACTGCCAGTTTATGTCCTGACTAATTACACTACAATACTATTTTCACCTCTGTAATACTGCCAGTTTATGTCCTGACTAATGACACTACAATACTATTTTCACCTCTGTAATACTGCCAGTTTATGTCTTGACTAATGACACTACAATACTATTTTCACCTCTGTAATACTGCCACTCTGTGTCCTGACTAATGACACTACAATACTATTTTCACCTCTGTAATACTGCCAGTTTATGTCCTGACTAATTACACTACAATACTATTTTCACCTCTGTAATACTGCCAGTTTATGTCCTGACTAATTATACTACAATACTATTTTCACCTCTGTAATACTGCCAGTTTATGTCTTGATTAATGACACAC
>CM031614.1:70325316-70327816 GCA_018398815.1 Conus ventricosus
ATAAGAGTAGCAACCGTACCCAATGACCCCTCAGCGCAAGATGCTGTAAGCAAAATCCCCACTAGTCCAATATACCTTCAAAGTACACCAATGGCAAAACACAAGTTCCAGTTTTCACCAACGCCAGACAAGCCAACAGAAGAGGAACCCCAGAAAGATAGCAGTCAAAGTTATGCCAAACAGCTTGCTGATCCTTGGACAGACGTCCAGAACAATAGCAGCCACACCTCTGTCAAACAGCTTGCTGACCCGTGGACTGCTGTAGATGCTATGGAGAGTCAGTCTTCTGATTCCAGAACAGAGTTAGGGGACAAAACCATACAGGCAGAGACCAGCAAGACGTGCAGGAGCAAGCCCAGCAAAGTTTCTCTCTAGAGACTGAAACCCCAACAGCAAAGAGTAGGTTGACCAGAAGCAAAACTAGGGCAAAACAAGCTCAGGCAACACAACAGCAAGGAAGGCAACAGCACGTCACAGAGTTATTTCCACATGCCAAACTAACTCCGCCCGAACGGAATCAAGAGCTCAGCCTCCAACAACCTAGGGATACGACCCTGCCCATGTCATCAACCCTGCCTCTGATGGCCAGCCCAAACAACCGAACATACATGGTCACAGTGTATCCTTTTTAACATATAACATAGAAGGGCTAAATACAATTTATCAGCCTGACATTAGACAATTCTTGTCAAATTATATATTGTTTTTCTTACAGAAACATTTTCATCAAGCTTTCCATCTCATTTATTTCCTACTTTTGATGTGTTTGTCTCCCCAGGCGTGAGTGTATCAGACAGCACCACAGCTCGCCTCTCTGGCGGTGCTATCATGTTAGTAAAGAAAATGTATTCTAGTTTCGTACAACAAATTCAAGTTGAATACGACAGCTGCATCGTGCTCAAGATTTCAAAGCTTTTGCCAAATTTACGAAACGAATGTGTATTGATAGGCATGTATGTTCCTCCTGCCCATAGCGTCTATTATGTTGACACAGAAATCGAGATTGGAATTGACTTACTGGAGCAATGTATACTTGATGTTTATGAATTGATGGGGAATGTCCCCTTTTGCTTATGGGTGATTTCAATGCTAGGACTGCTGATGCAAACGCAAAAGAGCTTTCTTTACCATATGATGTCGACGTTGATGATAAGGATGATGAAAATTTACTGCCTGAAAAGGAGTACCAACGGGAATCGAAGGACTCTTCAACAAACGACTTCGGTCGTTTTCTACTTTTGTTATGCGAGCAATTTTCTCTTGTTATATTGAATGGTCTATTACCAGGAGACCGTTATGGGGCATATACATACATTGCTCACAATGGAGCAAGTGTGATCGATTATTTTCTTATTTCTCGGTCTATCTTTGAATATGCCTCATGTTTACAAGTTATCTTAAGAATTGAATCCAAACATATGCCTGTGAAACTAACCCTTAATGTTCAAAAGAAGCCGGTAAAAACCTGTGAAAAGTTAGAAAAAAACGTTATTGAAAGGTATGTTTGGAATCAAGAGCTTGAGAATGAATATAGGCTGGCATTGTTATCAAAAGACATTTCATTAATTTTCACAAAAGCAGCTGAATTGATTAACATTGACATCAATGCAGCTGTCGAAAATTTTTTAACGGGTATTGCTGATGCTGGGCAGTGTATGAAGAAAACGACAGTATTGGGGAAAACAAGTAATTGTACTTGGTTTCGATAAGGAATGCAGGGACAAACGAACAGCACTTCGCCAGTCCCTGAGAAATTTGAATAAATGTGTGGATTCATACGATGCAGACGTACGTAGGGGCGAATACGCCACTATGAGAAAGGATTACAAATTATTTATAAAAAGTAAACAGTTAGAAGATAAACAAATGTTCTTGTAACGCTTGAATGCAATAGTACTGATCCTAAAACATTTTGGGGTAAACCTTAAAAAGACGTATTAACAATAGATTAACAACCTGTACTATTTCAAGTGCAGAATGGTATGACCACTTTGAAAAAGTATTTAATGACGCATCTATACAGAATGATAAACTAAAAAGTAATAGTTCATTTTCTAACGAAGTTTTGATACTCAATCTCTAACTGTTCGTGAAACAGACTGTTCCATTTTAGATTTAGAAATATCAGAACCAGAAGTATATAATGCCTTGAAAGCACTAAAGAATGGAAAAGCAGCAGGACCAGATGGCTTCTGCAGTGAATTTTATAAAAACTCTTCTCCTCAGGTCATTTTGTTCCTGACTAAGCTCTTCAACAAACTTTTGGATTCAGGTATATTCCCCCAAAATTGGTCAGAATCAATTATACAGCCATTACATAAAAAAGGAGACATTAATTCCCCTGACAACTACAGGGGTATCTCGCTGTTGAATATCAGCAGCAAAATGTACACATTCATACTTAATAAGAGATTGACAAATTGGGCAGAGGACAATAATTTGTTAAGTGAAACGCAGGCAGGGTTTAGAAAGAATTACAGTACAGTCGATCACATATTTA
>CM031614.1:70332816-70340316 GCA_018398815.1 Conus ventricosus
AGGAAAAACGGTCTGTAGAAATCTGTAATATTGCAACCGTATGTTCCAAATAGAGACCAACGGTATGATCATCATTTTCCATGGCTGTTTCCTTGTGTGAAATCGTCTTTCTCTGACCCCGACCCTGTTAGTTCATACTTGGACAGCTTTAAGCCAGTGTATAGTTTTCATCTGACGGACTATACACCAATAAATGAAGAATCAAACGCAGGGTTCAGTATGCTGTACACACGCTAACTTGACAGGTTCAACATTTATTTAACAGGCTTGCCTTTTTTAAGACTTTGCAGTTTTCATCTAATCCAGTTCGATCTGTGCTAGCCACAAAATCTGTAGCAGACATGTAAGACAAAAGGACATTTTGTACTCTATTGTTTCTTCCACAGGACGACAGACACGAGTTACGATTTCCAATGGCTGTGGTGGTGGTGGTACCTTCACTCTGTCTCAGAATTCCCCTCGGCGACTGTAAGTCTCTTATCTCCCTTTCCTCTTCTTGACGTGTCTCAAGGGAGACAAGAAGTGCTTTTTCTTGACTTTTTGAATGGACTAAAACGTTGTAGTGCGGAAATGGGCACTAAATTTCAAAGTGCCTGCCAACGATGCGTGTCTTATGCACATTTCAGACAAAACAAAACAAAAAGCTAATTCCCTTGAAGAGTGTGTTACCAACTGGTTTTCTGGTTTGTATAGAAAATTTCCCCTGGGGGCGCAAAGTGGAAAAGACAGCCTTGCAGATGTGGTTTTATTGTTGTTGATGTTGTTGTTTGTTTTGTTTTGTTTGTTTGTTTTTCCTGTGTGCCTTCATACAAGAAAGTCCCCCGCCTACATCACAGAATCATTACAAATCAGATTAAGTCCCCCGCCTACATCACAGAATCATACAAATCAGATTAAGTCCCCCCCTACATCACAGAATCATTACATCAGATTAAGTCCCCCGCCTACATCACAGAATCATTACATCAGATTAAGTCCCCCGCCTACATCACAGAATCATTACATCAGATTAAGTCCCCCGCCTACATCACAGAATCATTACATCAGATTAAGTCCCCCGCCTACATCACAGAATCATTACATCAGATTAAGTCCCCCGCCTACATCACAGAATCATTACATCAGATTAAGTCCCCCGCCTACATCACAGAATCATTACATCAGATTAAGTCCCCCGCCTACATCACAGAATCATTACATCAGATTAAGTCCCCCGCCTACATCACAGAATCATTACATCAGATTAAGTCCCCCGCCTACATCACAGAATCATTACATCAGATTAAGTCCCCCGCCTACATCACAGAATCATTACATCAGATTAAGTCCCCCGCCTACATCACAGAATCATTACATCAGATTAAGTCCCCCGCCTACATCACAGAATCATTACATCAGATTAAGTCCCCCGCCTACATCACAGAATCATTACATCAGATTAAGTCCCCCGCCTACATCACAGAATCATTACATCAGATTAAGTCCCCCGCCTACATCACAGAATCATTACATCAGATTAAGTCCCCCGCCTACATCACAGAATCATTACATCAGATTAAGTCCCCCGCCTACATCACAGAATCATTACATCAGATTAAGTCCCCCGCCTACATCACAGAATCATTACATCAGATTAAGTCCCCCGCCTACATCACAGAATCATTACATCAGATTAAGTCCCCCGCCTACATCACAGAATCATTACATCAGATTAAGTCCCCCGCCTACATCACAGAATCATTACATCAGATTAAGTCCCCCGCCTACATCACAGAATCATTACATCAGATTAAGTCCCCCGCCTACATCACAGAATCATTACATCAGATTAAGTCCCCCGCCTACATCACAGAATCATTACATCAGATTAAGTCCCCCGCCTACATCACAGAATCATTACATCAGATTAAGTCCCCCGCCTACATCACAGAATCATTACATCAGATTAAGTCCCCCGCCTACATCACAGAATCATTACATCAGATTAAGTCCCCCGCCTACATCACAGAATCATTACATCAGATTAAGTCCCCCGCCTACATCACAGAATCATTACATCAGATTAAGTCCCCCCGCCTACATCACAGAATCATTACATCAGATTAAGTCCCCCGCCTACATCACAGAATCATTACATCAGATTAAGTCCCCCGCCTACATCACAGAATCATTACATCAGATTAAGTCCCCCCCTACATCACAGAATCATTACATCAGATTAAGTCCCCCGCCTACATCACAGAATCATTACATCAGATTAAGTCCCCCGCCTACATCACAGAATCATTACATCAGATTAAGTCCCCCGCCTACATCACAGAATCATTACATCAGATTAAGTCCCCCGCCTACATCACAGAATCATTACATCAGATTAAGTCCCCCGCCTACATCACAGAATCATTACATCAGATTAAGTCCCCCGCCTACATCACAGAATCATTACATCAAGATTAAGTCCCCCGCCTACATCACAGAATCATTACATCAGATTAAGTCCCCCGCCTACATCACAGAATCATTACATCAGATTAAGTCCCCCGCCTACATCACAGAATCATTACATCAGATTAAGTCCCCCGCCTACATCACAGAATCATTACATCAATTAAGTCCCCCGCCTACATCACAGAATCATTACATCAGATTAAGTCCCCCGCCTACATCACAGAATCATTACATCAGATTAAGTCCCCCGCCTACATCACAGAATCATTACATCAGATTAAGTCCCCCGCCTACATCACAGAATCATTACATCAGATTAAGTCCCCCGCCTACATCACAGAATCATTACATCAGATTAAGTCCCCCCGCCTACATCACAGAATCATTACATCAGATTAAGTCCCCCGCCTACATCACAGAATCATTACATCAGATTAAGTCCCCCGCCTACATCACAGAATCATTACATCAGATTAAGTCCCCCGCCTACATCACAGAATCATTACATCAGATTAAGTCCCCCGCCTACATCACAGAATCATTACATCAGATTAAGTCCCCCGCCTACATCACAGAATCATTACATCAGATTAAGTCCCCCGCCTACATCACAGAATCATTACATCAGATTAAGTCCCCCGCCTACATCACAGAATCATTACATCAGATTAAGTCCCCCGCCTACATCACAGAATCATTACATCAGATTAAGTCCCCCGCCTACATCACAGAATCATTACATCAGATTAAGTCCCCCGCCTACATCACAGAATCATTACATCAGATTAAGTCCCCCGCCTACATCACAGAATCATTACATCAGATTAAGTCCCCCGCCTACATCACAGAATCATTACATCAGATTAAGTCCCCCGCCTACATCACAGAATCATTACATCAGATTAAGTCCCCCCGCCTACATCACAGAATCATTACATCAGATTAAGTCCCCCGCCTACATCACAGAATCATTACATCAGATTAAGTCCCCCCCTACATCACAGAATCATTACATCAGATTAAGTCCCCCGCCTACATCACAGAATCATTACATCAGATTAAGTCCCCCGCCTACATCACAGAATCATTACATCAGATTAAGTCCCCCGCCTACATCACAGAATCATTACATCAGATTAAGTCCCCCGCCTACATCACAGAATCATTACATCAGATTAAGTCCCCCGCCTACATCACAGAATCATTACATCAGATTAAGTCCCCCGCCTACATCACAGAATCATTACATCAGATTAAGTCCCCCGCCTACATCACAGAATCATTACATCAGATTAAGTCCCCCGCCTACATCACAGAATCATTACATCAGATTAAGTCCCCCGCCTACATCACAGAATCATTACATCAGATTAAGTCCCCCGCCTACATCACAGAATCATTACATCAGATTAAGTCCCCCGCCTACATCACAGAATCATTACATCAGATTAAGTCCCCCCCTACATCACAGAATCATTACATCAGATTAAGTCCCCCGCCTACATCACAGAATCATTACATCAGATTAAGTCCCCCGCCTACATCACAGAATCATTACATCAGATTAAGTCCCCCGCCTACATCACAGAATCATTACATCAGATTAAGTCCCCCGCCTACATCACAGAATCATTACATCAGATTAAGTCCCCCGCCTACATCACAGAATCATTACATCAGATTAAGTCCCCCGCCTACATCACAGAATCATTACATCAGATTAAGTCCCCCGCCTACATCACAGAAATCATTACATCAGATTAAGTCCCCCGCCTACATCACAGAATCATTACATCAGATTAAGTCCCCCGCCCTACATCACAGAATCATTACATCAATTAAGTCCCCCGCCTACATCACAGAATCATTACATCAGATTAAGGGAGGACAAGTGCACGCGTAAGTACTCTTGCACACATGTACCACGTACATTCCCTTCCCTTAACATATGCACACATGTACCACGTACATTCCCTTCCCTTAACATATGCACACATGTACCACGTACATTCCCTTCCCTTAACATATGCACACATGTACCACGTACATTCCCTTCCCTTAACATATGCACACATGTACCACGTACATTCCCTTCCCTTAACATATGCACACATGTACCACGTACATTCCCTTCCCTTAACATATGCACACATGTACCACGTACATTCCCTTCCCTTAACATATGCACACATGTACCACGTACATTCCCTTCCCTTAACATATGCACACAAACAACAAAGTGCCTTTGGGCATATATTTTTCATGCCTCCTTTTATTGTGTTTGTCTGTGTCCATGTCTCTATATATGTCTCGGTATATCTATCTCTCTCCTCTCTCTCTCTCTCTCCTCTCTCTCTCTCTCTCTCTCCTCCATCCCTTTATCTCTTTGTCTGTCCCTCCCTCCCTCCCTCCATCTCCCTCTCTCTCTCTCTCTCTCTCTCTCTCTCTCTCTCTCTCTCTCTCCTCCCCTCCATCCCTTTATCTCTTTGTCTGTCCCTCCCTCCCTCCCTCCATCTTCTCTCTCTCTCTCTCTCTCTCTCTCTCTCTCCTCTCTCTCTCTCTCTCTCTCTCTCCCTTTTTTCTCTCTCTTCCCCCTGCTGTCTGTCTCTCTGTCTCCCTCCCCCCCCTCCTCTCTCTCTCTCTCTCCTCTCCTCTCTCTCTCCTCTCTCTCTGTCTCTCTCTCTCTCCTGTTATCTTCGAGAGATTTCTGGTTTTCAAGACCAACAAACAAACCTGACGGTTTCTTAATAGCTCAAAGTCATAAGTGCTTATAAAAACCTTTTGGTGGTAGTCAAATCCATTAGTGAGAAAACTGACGTTTCAAGCCATAGGCCCGTTGTCAAAGTGAAAAGAAGAGGACAGTGTAGACAGGAAAGCCTATGTGAGAATTGGGTGAGAACAATTCATTTAATGATCAAGTTGGACCAGAATAAAGTCACTGATCACTGTTCAGGTGTATTGAGCTCACACAGAAATGTTCTCACCCAATTCTCACATAGGCTTTCCTGTCTACACTGTCCTCTTCTTTTCACTTTGACAACGGGCCTATGGCTTGAAACGTCAGTTTTCTCACTAATGGATTTGACTACCACCAAAAGGTTTTTATAAACTTTATTATTTTTTTCATTTTGCAACGAATCCTGCAGTCAACTTTTGTTTCTTCATAAGTGCTTATTCACGTTTCGCAAATAATCACAGGTAAGACTCAGTGACTACAACTGGCAATCCAGACTCACTGATTATGATTTTTAACCTTACATTCATTAATCACAACCCTCTCTCTCTCTCTCCTCTCTCTCTCTCTCTCTCTCTCTCTCTCTCCTCTCTCTCTCTCCTCTCTCTCTCTCTCTCTCTCCCCTGTTACCTTCGAGAGATTTCTGGTTTTCAAGACCAACAAACAAACCCAACGGGGAATAGTTCAAAGTCCTAAATGCTTAATTACGTTTCACAGTTAATCACAGGTAAGACTCGTGACTACAGTTGGCAATCCAGACTCACTGATTATGATGTTTAACCTTACATTCATTAATCACAATCCACAACCTCTCTCTCTCTCTCTCTCTCCTCTCTCTCTCTCTCTCTCTCTCTCTCTCTCTCTCTCTCTCTCTCTCTCCTCTCTCTCTCTCTCTCTCTCTCTCTCTCTCTCTCTCTCAATGGTCCCAACTGCACATACCACAACTGTTTCTGGGGATTGACACTGCACTGGGCGGATGAAAGAGCTTACACTTCTGGAGATGCTACTATTTGTCTTCTGCTCTTTAAGTCACTACAAGATCTACTAACGGACTCCTCCACCCACCCACCACCCACCCACCCACCCACCTCCATCCCATCTCACAGCACTTTCCCCTAACTGTCCACTCCACCTCCTCCTTCCACGTTCTGCCCACTCGTGGTTCTCTCCCTCTTGTCATAATGAGGTGGTGTCCAGGACTGTGTAGCTATTGGCTGTCAGGGTCCACCACGAGGATCTGATGAGTGCTTTGGTTTGTTAATTGTTGTAAGTCTCCATGGGATAACCAAAAAAATGGTTGTTTGGGTTTTGCTTTTTCTTTAATTTGTATGTAACACGGGTTGATCCTTTCTGATGAAGATTTACACGCAAGTCTCTGTCTCTGCGTCACTGTCATTCTGCCATTCTCTGTCTCTCTCTGTCTCTGTCCCTCTGTCTGTCCGTCTGTCTGTCTGTCTGTCTGTCTGTCTGTCTCTCTCTCTCTCTCTCTCTCTCTCTCTCTCTCTCTCTCTCCTCTCTCTCTCTCAACTCATGCGCACGTGCACACACACACACACACACACACACACACACACACACACACACATACACACACACACACACACACACACACACACACACACACACACACACACATATATATATATATATATATATATATATATATATATATATATATATATATATATATATATAATATATATATATATGCATGCACACATACACAGACGCACAAACACATGCATACACACACACACACACACACACACACACACACACACACACACACACACAGGTGAGCGCATGCAAACACACACAAAACACATATATACGTGTGTGTGTGTGTGTGTGTGTGTGTGTGTGTGTGTGTGTGTGTGTGTGTGTGTTGTTTGTGTGTGTGTGTGTGTGTGTGTGGTGTGTGTGTGTGTGTGTGTGTGTGTGTGTGTGTGTGTGTGTGTGTGTGTGTGTGTGTGTTTGCGTGTGCGTGCGTGTGTGTATTTGTGTGTGTGCGTGTGTGTGTGTGTGTGTGTGTGTGTGTGTGTGTGGTAGATAGAAAGACAGACAGACAGATAGACAGACTGATAGATATATAGAAAGATACATACATACATACATACATACATACGTACATACATACATTCATACATACGTGCATGCATACATACATACATACATACATACATTCATACATACACACACACATACATACATACATACATGCATACACACATACACACATACATCGAAACAAGCATACAGTCAGAGAGAACACAGCCCCAAGAAAAAGATACATACAATCTCTGCCAGAATGTTCACTA
>CM031614.1:70352816-70357816 GCA_018398815.1 Conus ventricosus
TCGGGGGGTGGGGACAGGCACTGGAGCGGTCGGATTTGTCGTCAGCACCAGAAAGGTCGTGGGGGTGCAGTGACAGGCATGGGGGGCGGGATCTGTGTCGTCACACCATGCTGGAGGGAGGACAGGCCGGGAGGGGAAAGGGATCTGTGTCGTCATGCACCTAGGTCGTGGAGGTGCGTGACAGGCACTGGAGCGGTAAAGGGATCTTGTCGTCATGCACCAGTGGGTCGTGGAGGTGCAGTGCCGGCAGGGGAGGGCAAAGACTTTCGTCAGCACCAGTAGGTCGTGGAGGTGGTGACAGGCACGGAGGGGTCAAGGATCTGTGTCGTAAAACACCAGTGGGTCGTGGAGGGCGGACACACTGGAGCGGTAAAGGATCTGTGTCGTCATGCCCCAGTAGGTCGTGGTGGTGCAGTACAGGCCTGGAGCGGCAAGGTCGTTCGTCATGCACCAGTGGTCGTGGAGTGCAGTGACAGGCACGGAGCGGTAAAGGGACTGTGTCGTCATGCACCGTAGGTGTGGAGGGCAGTGACGGGCACGAGGGGGTCAAGGATCTGTGTCTCATGCACCATAGGCGTGGAGGTGCAGTGCCCGGGGCACGGGAGCGGTCAAGGTCTTGCCCCTCTGACCAGTGGGTCGTGGGGTGCAGGACAGGCACTGGACGGTCAAGGATCTGTGCATCATCACCAGTGGGGTCTTTGGGGGGGTGCAGTGACAGGCACTGGAGCGGCCAAGGATCTGTGTCGCATGCACCATGGGTCGTGGAGGGAGGACGGCCGGGAGCGGTCAAGGATCTGTGTCGCATGCCCCCTAGGGTCGGGGAGTGCAGTGACAGGCACGGGACGGTCGGGGATCTGTGTCCATGCACCAGTGGGTCGTGGAGGGGCGGTGACAGCACTGGAGCGGTCAAACTGGGGCGTCAGCACCGTGGGCGGGAGGGCGGACGGGCACGGGAGCGGTAAAGGATCTGGTCGTCTGAAACCATGGGGGTCGGGAGGTGCTGACGGGCCGGGAGCGGTAAAGGGACTGGCTCATGCACCAGTGGGTCGGGGAGGGCGGTGACAGGCACGGGAGCGGTCAAGGATCTGGTCTCATGCCCCCAGTAGGCGTGGAGGGCATGACAGGCACGGGAGGTAAAGGGATCTTGTCGCAGGGGCACCAGTAGGTCGGGGGTGCAGTGACGGCACGGGGAAGCGTCAAGGATCTGTTCGTCATGCACCAAAGTCTAGAGGTGCAGTGACAGGCACTGGAGCGGTCAAGGATCTGTGTCGTCAGCACCATGGGGGTCGTAGAGGGCAGTGACGGGGCACTGGTGGGGGTCAAGGTCGTTCGTCAGCACGACGGGAAATTTGTCCTTCCCCATCCAGTTCACGTTGGTCAATTCAGCACGTTTTTCGCTCCACCCTGTCCAGGGACTATGTTGGGGGCGGTCGGGAGGAGGGGTCAGTGCCGATGGGGTGGACTTTAGGATCGGTGAGTGGGCAAAGGAAAAAAAGTTTCCTGGGCTGATCAATCATACCGTTTTCACGGGATTAGGTCTTCCAGTCCAGGGGATGAAGAGCATTGATATAATTAAACTAACCCCCCCAACCCCCCCCCCCCCCCCCCCCCCCCCCCCCCCCCCCCCCCCCCCTCCCCCCCCCTTTCACCCCCCCCCCCCCCCACTTCCCCCCCCACACCCCCCCCCCCCCCCCCCCCCCCCCCCACCCCCCCCCCCCACAAAACCCACCCCCCCCCCCCCCCTTTCCCCGCCCCCCACGCCGGGCCCCCCCCCCCACCCCCCCCCACCCCCTCCCCCCCCCCCCCCCCCCCCCCCAAAAACCCCCCAACACCCCAATACCCCCCACACACACCCACACACACACACACACACACAAAACACACACCAAAAACACACACACAACACACACACACATTAAAGAAAACAGACAACGGATTGATTTAAAGGGGGAAGAAAAAAGGAAAAGATTTTATACACAGAGGGGGATTACATAGACTCACTTTGATTGCATACATCATCAAAAAGGGAAAAGTTAAACAAATTTCATATTTTTTTTCATTTCTTTATACAAACCTTCTTTCCCCAAAAACATTTAAATTTTTGCAATTGAATATACCATATGAAAGGGGGAAAAAAAATAATGTCTCATTAAAAAAGAATCACTGAATATTGAGTTGGCTTTTATCTTAACTTAGAACATATGGTTTAAGAACAAATTTTTTTGTCGAAGTTGTCCAAAAAACCCTCCGACTCTCGTCGCCTTTAAACCCCAAAAACCCACAGTTTTAATTTTTAAACCCCGTTTTAAGATGTGGTTCAAATCTTTACCAAGAGATTTTGGGGAAGGGGGAGAGGAAAGAAGGAGGAGGGGGAGGAAAAAGGGAGAGAGAAGAGGAGGGGGAACAGGTTGTAATTTTAGTAAAACCCGGCGACATAAATTTTAATAGTGGGTTTTAAAGGGAAACTCATCATTTTAAGTCATCTGAAAGAAGTGCAAATTTCCCCGGGGAAAAGAAGGAAGAGAGACAACTGACAAAAAGACAGAAATAAAAGAGAAGAGAGAGAGAGAGAGAGAGAGAGCAAAAGGGGAGATGGGGGTGGAGGATGGGGGGGGGGACATCCACAAATTTGCCTAGATTAACTTTCCCCCCCCACATTTCCCCCCCCGCCCCTTGCCCCCCCCCCCCCCCCCCCCCCCCCCCCCTCCTCCCCCCTTGGCCCCCCCCCCATGCCGTTCCTCTCTTCCTTCATTCCTTTTTCTTTCTTCTTTTCTTTCCCTTTTTTCTTTTCTTCTTTCTTTTCTTTTCTTTCTTTCTTGGGGCCCTTTTTTTTTTTTTTTCACCTCTTCCCCCCGTTTTTCGTTTATTTTTCTTTATTTTTTTCCTTTTCATCTCGTTTTTTTTCGTGTCCCCTGTCTTTTTTCCCCCCGGTTTACTTCTGTCGTCTTTTTCTCACTATTTTGTAGCCACATTATTCTTTTGTTCCCTTTTTTTGTTTTTTTCTTTTTAAAAGCACGCCCCCCACCCACCCAAAAACACACACAACCCCACACACCCCACACACACAACACACACACACACACATACACCACGCACGCTCACACACACAAAAACACACACACCCCCACATATTATATATATAAGAGAAAAGAGAAGAGAGAGAGAAGAAGAGAGAGAGAGAGAGAGAAGAATATAATATAATTTTTAAAATACATTAATTAAAAAATTTTTTTTAAAAAAGAATCTACAAATTTGTTTCGAGCCGTTTCGCTGGGCATCAGATGGTTTTTGGTTTTCCCACCCCGATGTTTATAGCTGGGCCCTTTCCCCTTTGCGGGTTTTTTGCACGTCCGGGGGTTGGGTGCCGTGTTTTTGGGGGGTTTCATTTTTTTTGTTTTGGTGTATTCACTAACCAACGATTTTCCCTTTTATGCCTGCATTTTTACTATTTTTTTTGGTTTTAAATTCTAAGTGTGGTTTTATAGTATTAAAAACCCTTTTTTTATTAAACATAGGTTGCAACCTTTTTGAAACATTGCTGTATGGTGATGCTCTTTTTATGATTTTCCAGGATATATTGTAGCTTGTTTTTGAGTTTCCAGATATATTTGCTCAGTTCTGTTTGGTTTTTATATTTTTCTTTATTAAATGACTGTTTGTGGTTTGCATATCTGGTTTTGAAGTGGTTTTTCAGTGATCCCTATGTATGTTTCTTTTTTCATTTTCTGATGTCACAGTGGCTTGGTATACAATGTTGTTGTAAAGGCATTTATTGCTCAGGGGCACTGCTCTTTTTTGATGCAATTGCAAGATTTCCTTTCTTCACCCTTCTTTGCTGTGTTGGTTTTCATTTTATTAGATGCGTCAATTAAATTTTTGAGGTTGGGCATGCATGAATACGATAGTTTGACGGTGTTTTGTTGAATATTTTATATAGTTTGTGTTCTTTTGGGAACGAGGTTGTTAAAATTTTAAAGAATTCTTTTCCTATGTTTGTTTTTGAGTTTTCCGTCGTATGGTGGGTTGTACCGTGTGATTTTTTCTTTTCCTGTTTTTCTTATTTCTATTTGTTTTTATTGTCTGGATTGTATTGTAGTTTGTAGTTGTACCCACTTTTTTGCAGTGCTTCTTGATATTCTACTGCTGCATTGTTGAATACTCTTTCATTGCATGACAGGTTTGATAGTCTCTCTGATTTATGCCATTGGGTATGGCTTTTAAATACAGATGGTGGGTGGTTGCTTTTGGTGTTTACATAGATAGGTTGTCATTGGGCTTCTTGTATGGTTTATATATGTAGTTGATGAGATCAAGTGTTATGTCTAGGTAGTTTACTACCTTTTTGTTTGCTTCAATGGTGATTTTTAAGTTGTGGTTTTGGAAGATTTTACATAATTCTTTTTTCTTATTTTCAATGGTTCTTGGGTTGTTGGTTAGTGCAGCAAGGCCGTCGTCTCTGTATAATCCAACTTGTTTTTCCGAGTTGTTTCTTGATGTGGATAGCATAAATAGTCCGACCAGTTCGCATGTTTTTCTGCACCGTCATATGATCCCATGGTTACATCAAAACCAGATATGCAAACCACAAACAGTCATTTAATAAAGAAAAATATAAAAAACCAAACAGAACTGAGCAAATATATCTGGAAACTCAAAAACAAGCTACAATATATCCTGGAAAATCATAAAAAGAGCATCACCACACAGCAATGTTTCAAAAAGGTGCAACCTATGTTTAAACTGAAAAATGGTTAATACTATGCAAACCACACTTAGCAACTTTAAACACCAAAACAGAAATAGTAAACAACTGCAGCATAAATGGAAATCGTTGTTAGTGAATACACCCAAAACAAAAACCTGAAAGCCCCCCCCCCCCCCCCCCCCCCCCCCCCCCCCCCCCCCCCCCCCCCACCCCCCCCCAAAAAAAAAAACACGTGCAGCCAACACCACGTGCAAACAACCGCAAACGGGAGCCCACACGCTATATAACACGCGTG
>CM031614.1:70365316-70367816 GCA_018398815.1 Conus ventricosus
ACATACCAATGAATGTAATGTTAGCAAAGCTCCTACACAAACAACCGTATTTTAATCCATCGATTTGAAATCGAAATAAATTTGCTATATGGCGAATTATATTTTGAGACTATGGGCAACACAAACCATTATATCTCAATAGGAAACTAAAAATCGAACGATGACACATAACCTTGTAGAGATAGCAGAATGGGTGTGGACACAAAGTCCACGTGGGAAAATGATCTAATACGATTTTACTTAGAGTTGTAAAGCAACACAAACTATGAGAACGAAAGGATGGTCAGCACCGCCGCTCTCCCTTTGACCACAGGACACCCACACAGACTTGGTGCCATACTCAAGGAATATCCACAGGTCTGAGACAATCTGGAAAGTGTGCTGTTTATAGGAGAACACAGAGACCGGTGAAGCCAAATGGCCGATTATCGATCGACATCGAAACTGCTATTAAAATTCCCGATTCTGGCTTTAAACATATCGATGCATGGCGTGTTTTGAGACTTTGAATGGATGAGGCCAATTTTCAAGATAACTCAGCAGCTCTAAAATCCATCAGGATGTTTGTATTTGGGGCAAAGTGCTGGTTTCCGATGGTTCCCTTCTTGTTGCCCGATGTCGTGAAAGGGGACAACTTTATTAGGCCGATTTTGAGGCCAAAGTCTCCTCTGTCCCAGAGTTGTTTAGCTGCTGTGGAGTAAGGCTTGGGGCAGACCTAGTAAATGCACATCATTGCACGCCCCCTACCCACCCACCCCCCACCCCTATGGCCTAACACACACACGCGCGCACGCGCCACGCACTCACACACACACACACACCCACACACACATACGACACAGAGATCTTCCACATGCACCCTCTATCTCCCGCCCACTTCCTCCCCACTTTTCATGCCAGAACTGGCTCTCCCTAATTCATGTGGAAAGCTGTCATCAGGAGATGGGGAAAAACTATTGTGGGAGAGAGAGAGAGAGAGTAGAGAGAGAGAAGAGAGAGAGAAGAGAGAGAGAGAGAGAGAGAAGAGAGAGAGAGAGCGAGCGAGCGAGAAGGAGGGAGAGAGAGAGAGAGAGAGAAGAGAGAGCAGAAGAGAGAGAGAGAGAGAGAGGAGAGAGAGAGAGAAGTAGAAAGAAGTAAAGAAGACAGACAAAAAGACAGACCGGCAACAGTGAGAGGAAGAAAAAAACAATTAGACACGAGCTAGGTAATCAATTCAGACAGAGACGAGAGACACAGACAGACAGACAGACAGACAGAAAGAGGGCAGAAAAAAGAGACAGAGGAATATTGGTGGAGAGAGTGAAAAGGAAAGAGGTGGGATAGAGACTAAAAGGGGGGGGGGGGGGGAGAGAAATGAAAAGAAGAGAGAGAGAGAGAGAGAGAGAGAGAGAGAGAGATAGAGAGAGAGAGTAGGTGGATGAGGGTAATGGAGATTGGTGGAGAGAGAGAGTGCAAACACAAGCACACACACACGCACACGCTGGGAGGCAGTAGTGACATATCCATGATGGCTTCCTCCCTTTTTGCCCTGAAGTGTGTTGAGTGGTGACACATTGACATAACCCTGATGGCTTCCTCCCTTTTGCCCTGAAAGGTTGGGAGTGAAACACAAAGAGGTTGGCCTCCAGCAGGCATGTGACGTCACTGCAGGCCCAGATCATCCCCTTAAATCTGCCACACAGGTTTTTATGTGACGATCCTGTGAACCGTTTTTTGTTGTTGTTGATTTTTTGTTTGTTTGTTTGTTGTTGTTGTTTTCGGGGGTTGGGGGGGGTGGTGTCCAAGTACAGGCCCTCCCTTTGTCCAGCCACTGTCTACACGTGTGTGTGTGTGTGTGTGTGGGGTTTGTGTGTGTGTTGTGTGTGTGGTTTTGTGTGTCAGGGTTTTGTGTGTGTGTGTGTGTTTTGTGTGTGTGTTGTGTTGGTGTGTGTGTGTGTGTGTCAGTGGTGTGTGTGTGTTAGTTTTGTGTGTGTGTATGTGTGTCAGTGTGTGACCATGCGTGCGTGCGTGTGTGTGTTGTGTGTGTGTGTGTGTGTGTGTGGGGTGTGTTGGGGTTGTGTGTGGTGTGCGCATACCGAAGATCGTGCTTGTGCGCGTGTGTGGATCGTGTCAAAACGGGTGCTTCGCATGAGGACGGGGTGGGGGGGGAGGGGGGGGGGAGGATGTAATGAAAGTTGAAAATTGATGAATATAGAGATTGTTTTGGGTTTTTTTTCCCAAATCTTTTATCTGTTTCTTTCTGTATTTAACCAGCTTTTAATCCCTTAAGCTCATCAGTTATTCAGGATGCAAGTGAGTACAAAAAACCTTTGTTTGTTTTTGTTAGTATTAACATTAATGGACAGCCACTAAAAAAAATTATGAATCGCTGCAAACTTTTGTTCTATTTGGAATTTTAAAAACCTTTTTTCTTATAAATTCTCTCCCTCTCATATATATATATATATATAATAAAATATATATATATATATAATATATATATATATATATATATAAATAA
>CM031614.1:70392816-70412816 GCA_018398815.1 Conus ventricosus
TGACTTCTCGACATCGACTAGTTCTTGGAGGACTTGGTGACGCCCTTTTGGATCTGATTTTTTTTTGGTACAGTCTCTGGTGCCGGCAGAGTGCATTGGCATTGTCGTGGAATGGACGCGGCGGCGCCCTCAATGTCTGGTACCTCGCCGCAGTTAAGCGAGCATTGCGTCAGCATGAAATTAAGCCGGGGATATATCCTGTGTACGTTAGTTAGCGCCACCGTACACCCCCACCTAAGTGACTCGGCAGTAGGCGCGGGTCTCTTCTGGTGGGTTGCCCAGTGACGACCCGGTACTGACCGCTCTCTGTGGAGTCTCAGTGTCGAGGCTGCGGAAAGACGGTCCGTATGCAACTGTGTGTCTGGAAGCCGGGCTGAGCCGTGTAGGATGAATGAAAGATTGTCCGGATGCAGCTGTGTGTCTGTGCATCTGGAAGCTGTGTGTCTGGAAGCTGTGTGTGTGTGTCTGGAAGCAATGTCTGGAAGCTTTGTGTCTGTGTCTGGAAGCTGTGCGTCTGTAAGCTTTGTGTCTGGAAGCTGTGTGTCTGGAAGCTATGTGTCTGGAAGCTTTGTGTCTGTGTGTCTGCAAGCTGTGTGTCTGTGTGTCTGCAAGCTGTGTGTCTGGAAGCTGTGTGTCTGGGTGTCTGGAAGTTGCGTGTCTGGGTGTCTGAAAGCTGTGTGTCTGTGTCTGCAAGCTGTGTGTCTGGAAGCTATGTGTCTGGAAGTTGTGTGTCTGTGTGTCTGGAAGCTGTGTGTGTGTGTCTGGAAGCTGTGTGTCTGGAAGCTGTGTGTCTGGAAGCTGTGTGTCTGGAAGCTCTTTGTGTGTCTGGAAGCTGTGTGTCTGTGTGTCTGGACGCTGTGTGCCTGGAAGCTGTGTGGCCGTGTGTCTGGAAGCTGCGTGTCTGTGTCTGGAAGCTGTGTGTCTGAAGCTGTGTGTGTGTCTGGAAGCTGTGTGTCTGGAAGCTGTGTCTGGAAGCTGTGTGTCTGGAAGCTGTGTGTTTGGAAGTTGTGTGTCTGGAAGCTGTGTGTCTGCAAGTTGTGTGTCTGCAAGCTGAGTGTCTGGAAGCTTTCTGTCTATCTGGAAGCTGTGTGTCTGTCTGGATGCTGTGTGTCTGAAAGCTGTGCCTGTGTGTCTGGAAGCTGTGTCTGTGTGTCTGGAAGCTGTGTCTGTGTGTCTGGAAGCTGTCTCTGTGTGCCTGGAAGCTGTGTGTCTGGAAGCTGTGTCTGTGTGTCTGGAAGATGTGTGTCTGGAAGCTGTGTGTGTGTCTGGAAGCTGTGTGTCTGTGTGTCTGGAAGCTGTGTGTCTGTAAGCTGTGTGTGTGTCTTTACGCTGTGTGTCTGTGTGTCTGGAAGCTGTGTGTCTGGAAGCTGTGTGTCTGGAAGCTGTGTGCGTGTCTTTAAGCTGTGTGTCTGGAAGCTGTGTGTCTGTGTGTCTGGAAGCTGTGTGTCTGGAAGCTGTGTGTCTGGAAGCTGTGTGCGTGTCTTTAAGCTGTGTGTCTGGAAGCTGTGTGTCTGGAAGCTTTGTGTCTGTGTGTCTGGAAGCTGTGTGTCTGGAAGCTGTGTGTCTGGAAGCTGTGTGTCTGGAAGCTGGGGTGAGCGGTGTAGGAGAAATGCCACTGCACGTGTACGGACGCAAGGGAACACAGACATGGGGGGGGGGGGGGGGGCCTGGTGTAGTGGGGGGGGGGGGGGGATTTGCCCAAATTTGCAGCCTACTTCACACTCTCCAACTAATATACTCCAGAACATTTTTTTTCCTTTGTTTCTTTCCTTTCTTTCTGTGTGTGTGTGTGCGCGCGCGCGCGCGCGCGCGCGCGCGCGCGCGCGTGTGTGTGTGTGTGTGTGTGTGTGTGTGTGTGTGTGTGTGTGTGTGTGTGTGTGTGTGTCATTCATTTAACGTCTTTCCACTAATCGTGATATTAGACGAGTGTGTGTGTGTGTGTGTGGTTGTGTGTGTGTGTGGTGTGTGTGTGTGGTGTGTGTGTGTGTGTGTGTGTGTATTTGTAAAAATGTGTGCGTGCGTGTGTGTGTGTGTGGTGTGTGTGTGGTGTGTGTGTGTGTGGTGTGTGTATTTGTAAAAATGTGTGTGTGTGTGTGTGTGTGTGTGTGTGTGTGTGTGTGTGTGTGTGTGTGTGTGTGTGTGTGCGTGCACCTGTGTGAATGTATGTGTGTGTGTATGTGTTTTTTTTGTAATTTACACTAAAAAAAGTTTTTTCTTTTATTGATTTATGATCTGCTCCTATTCCGCGTTTAGAATACACGTGATTATTGTTTCGTTCTGTAGTGACCAATGCTTGATAAGCAAGGCAGTACTCTAAAATTCGCGCCCCCACTACCCTTAACCATGTCACACGCTGAACTCGCCCCCCCCCCCCCCCCCTTTCCCGCTACCCCACCCCTGTAAGGTGCTGAACACCCCCACCCCCACCCCACAGATTGCCCATGTCACGCCCGGAAATTGACGCACTTCCCTCCCCCCCCCCCCCCCCCCCCTTCCCTGAATCCCACTATCTGATCTGAAATGTACGCCCCCTACCCCCATCCATGTGAAGCCTCCAAACCTGCACTCCCTGTGTTCCTTCTACCAATGTCACGTTCTGCATCTGCGCCCCTACTTCCCCATCGCCCTGCATCCGTGCCCTCTAACCCCAGTCCATGTCATGCCCTGTACTGGTACCTCCTCCCCCTCCCCCCCATTCCCCCACCCACCCCCATGCCATTCCATGCCCCTGCATCTGCGACTGCCGCACCATCACCAACGTCATACTCTGTATCCACGTCCTCCATACCCGCCGCCATGTCGTACACTTCATCCGTGATCTCCTTACCCCGTCCATGTCCCCCCCCCCCCCCCCCCTTGCATTCACGACGCCGTACCCAAGGCATACCTTGCATCCATGTCCCCTGTACCCCAGACGTCGTATCCAGCATTCGCTCCTCCCACGTATGCCCCATGTTGCGCTTTACGTACGTGCTCCTCCTCCCTCCCTCCCTCCCTCCCTCTCCCCTCCACCTCCGTTCGCCCATCCATATCACATCATGCATCCGTGCTACCCACCCCCCACCCCCCACCCTCCATACATCCACCATGTCACGCCCTGCATACATGTTCCCTCCAACCCATCATGCCCACCCTTGTGCTTCCACGCTTCTCTACCCCACCCCCACCCCCTTCTTCCTTACACTCAACCATTTCGAGGGCTGTATCTATTCCTCCTCCTCCCCCCTTCCAGTTCGCCCAGTTATCACACCTTGCATCTAAGCCCACCCACCCCCACGCCCACCCATGTCACGCCCTGCATCTGTGCTCCCTCCTCCCCAATACACCCACCCCTATGACTCCTCGCATCTGCGCCCCACTACACCCACCATGCCTCGATCGTCATCCGTGCCCCCTTTGCTCAAACAAGACGCCAATGTGACGACCGTCATCAGCGCCCCCATTGCCCCAACAAGACGCCAATGTCACGACCGTCATCCGCGCTACTTTGCCCGTACAAAACACCAGTGTCACGACCGTTGTTGTTGTTGTCTCGTTCGTCATGTCTTTAGATGGATTCCCCCGGTCCTCGACAAAGGTGGCAGTACGTCGCAGGTCCTCCAGTCCTCCGTAGAGCTTCCGGGCCACTGGTACTGGGTCGGGCCAGGTTTTCTCTCGAAGCGCTTGGTGGAGCGGGCAAGACTGCAGCAGATGTTCTGTTGTCTGGCTGCCTGTTCTGCAGGGGCACTGCTCTGTGTTGCCGATGCGGAGTTTAGAAAATAGGTGGTGTTTCAGGCGGTTGTGGCCTGTCCTGAGCCTGAAGATGACTACCTGCTCTCGTCGAGTCAGCAGGTAGTACGGGTCTGCTCTGTTGTGGCGTGGATGCTGCTGCTTCCACTTGTTCTGCAGCTTGGCCTTGATGATGGTCCTGGATTCGGGGTAGCTGGTAGATCTGTCCTTCTGCTCCTTTGTAGTGCCCTCCTTTGCCAAGGAGTCAGCAGTCTCATTGCCGAGCACATTGCAGTGGGAGGGAATCCACTGCAGGGTGACTGTGTGACTTGTGCAGAGGGAGGCGAGAGATGAGGACAGATCCTTGAGCTCTGGGTCTCTATTGGACTGAAGGGCCTGCAAGATGGACAGGGCGTCGGTCAGGAAGACAACATTGTGGCTGGCGTAGGGGCTGACCTCGATGTGGGCTGCTGCTGTTTTCAGGGCTTCTGCTTCAGCTCTGTAATTTGTGGAGTACAGGCCGGTAGCGAGGCAGATCTTTTCTTCTCTGCCTCCTGGATATTGGACATAGACTCCTGCCCCTCCTTTCGAATGGCATTTGCTGCAGAGCCGTCGGTGTAGACATGAGTCCAGGACTCGTTGGGGAACTGGGTATGGAGATGTTCAAGGGTGAGGGACTTTCTTTCAGGGCCGCTTTGGAAATCTTTTGGGCCAACATCAGGGATGCTGCACTGGATGAGGGGAGGGATTCCTTCGCTCCAGGGAGGGACGGCAAGACACCGGGGTATCACTTTGGGGTCATGGTCAAGGACATCTTGATGTTGCCGCTCTAGGATCCTGCTCTGGTGTACGAAGCTCCCTCTCTTCAGCCGTCCTTTTGTTGGCTGGGACAGTCTGTCTTTCATGGGGTGGCCTTTCAGCCTCTTGAACTTGGCAGCCTGTGTCAGGAGTTTGGCGTCTCTGCGGTCCTCAAGGGGCTGGAGCTCTGTGATGTTTCAAGCTCCTGGATTGGTGTAGACTTCATGGCTCCTGTGATGATACGGGCAGCTTGATTCTGAATCTTGCTGATCCGTTCAAAATTGGATTTGGCTGTAGTGCCCCATGCAGTCATGCCATACTCCAGCACTGGCCTGACTCTACCAGTGTACAGTCTCCTGAGGGTCGTGTTGTCTGCGCCCCATGTTGTTCCTGCCAGCTTCTTCATGAGGACAAGGCGTACTTTTGCTCTTAATTCTGTTTTCTCTGTTTGCTTCTTCCACGTCATGCGTTTGTCAAAGGTGACTCCCAGGTACGTGGGGTTATTTTCAGCAAGCAGAGTTTGTCCATTGATGCTCGGGTTGGCCTTCTGTTCTTTGGGTGAGAGGCTGAAAACAGTGTAAGTGGTCTTCTTGGCATTAATTGTTTCCAGCCACCGTTTCGTCCAGCTTTCAAGAACATTCAGCGCCTGCTGTCACGACCGTCATCCGCGCCCCTTTGTCCCAGTAAGACGCCTATGTCACGACCATCATCCGCGCGCGCCCCCTTTGTCCCAATAAGACGCCAGTGTCACGACCGTCATCCGCGCTTCCTTTGCCCCTACAAGACGCCAAAGTCACGACCGTCATCCGCGCGCGCCCCCTTTGTCCCAATAAGACGCCAATGTCACGACCGTCATCCTCGCCCCCTTTGCCACAACAAGACGCCAATGTCACAACCGTCATCCGCGCCCCCTTTGCCACAGCAAGACGCCAATGTCACGACCGTCATCCGCGCCCCCTTTGTCCCAATAAGACTCCAATGTCACGACCGTCATCCGCGCCCCCTTTGTCCCAACAAGACGCCAATGTCACGACCGCCATCCGCGCCCCCTTTGTCCCAATAAGACGCCAATGTCACGACCGTCATCCGCGCTTCCTTTGCCCCAGCAAGACGCCAATGTCACGACCGTCATCCGCGCCCATTTGCCCCAACAAGACGCCCAATGTCACGACCGTCATCCGCGCCCCTTTTGCCCCTACAAGACACCAATGTCACGACCTTCATCCGCGTCACCTTTGTCCCAATATGACGCCTATGTCACGACCGTCATCTACGCTCCCTTTGCTCCAATGAGACACCAATGTCACGACCGTCATCCGCACCCCCTTTGCCCCAATAACATGCCAATGTCACGACCGTCATCCGCACTCCCTTTGCCCCAATAACATGCCAATGTCACGACCGTCATCCGTGCCCCGTCTGCGCCAATAGGCCCACTACTTCATACCCTTCATCCGCGTACCCTCTGCCCCTGTAGGTCCATCATATCATTCCCACCACGTCATGCCCTCCGTCCACGCTCCCCTCGGTTCCAGTACGCCCTCCTTTGCTCCAGTGTGTCCACCCACGTCACGTCCTGGATCCCCGCCACATCTGCCCCAATACGCCCACCCGTCACCTCCCCCCACATCGACGCCCCATGTACGGTAACCCCGTTCATGCCCTGAAACGTTCACTCTGTTCCCACTTTCATGGCCACGCCCTGAAACGTTCACTCTGTTCCCCCTTTCATGGCCACGCCCTGAAACGTTCACTCTGTGCCCCCTTTCATGGCCACGCCCTGAAACGTTCACTCTGTTCCCCCTTTCATGGCCACGCCCTGAAACGTTCACTCTGTTCCCCCTTTCATGGCCACGCCCTGAAACGTTCACTCGGTTCCCCTTTCATGGCCACGCCCTGAAACGTTCACTCTGTTCCCCCTTTCATGGCCACGCCCTGAAACGTTCACTCTGTTCCCCCTTTCATGGCCACGCCCTGAAACGTTCACTCTGTTCCCCCTTTCATGGCCACGCCCTCAAATGTTCACTCTGTTCCCCTTTCATGGCCACGCCCTGAAATGTTCATTCGGTTCCCCCTTTCATGGCCACGCCCTGAAAAGTTCACTCTGTTCCCCCTTTCATGGCCACGCCCTGAAATGTTCATTCGGTTCCCCCTTTCATGGCCACGCCCTGAAACGTTCACTCTGTTACCCCTTTCATGGCCACGCCCTGAAACGTTCACTCTGTTCCCCCTTTCATGGCCACGCCCTGAAACGTTCACTCTGTTCCCCCTTTCATGGCCACGCCTGAAATGTTCACTCTGTTCCCCCTTTCATGGCCACGCCCTGAAACTTTCACTCTGTTCCCCCTTTCATGGCCACGCCCTGAAACGTTCACTCTGTTCCCCCTTTCATGGCCACGCCCTGAAACGTTCACTCTGTTCCCCCTTTCATGGCCACGCCCTGAAATGTTCACTCTGTTCCCCCTTTCATGGCCACGCCCTGAAACGTTCACTCTGTTCCCCCTTTTATGGCCACACCCTGAAACGTTCACTCTGTTCCCCCTTTCATGGCCACGCCCTGAAACGTTCACTCTGTTCCCCCTTTCATGGTCACGCCCTCAAATGTTCACTCTGTTCCCCCTTTCATGGCCACGCCCTGAAACGTTCATTCGGTTCCCCCTTTCATGGCCACGCCCTGAAACGTTCACTCTGTTCACCCTTTCATGGCCACGCCCTGAAATGTTCACTCTGTTCCCCCTTTCATGGCCACGCCCTGAAATGTTCATTCGGTTCCCCCTTTCATGGCCACGCCCTCAAATGTTCACTCTGTTCCCCCTTTCATGGCCACGCCCTGAAATGTTCACTCTGTTCCCCCTTTCATGGCCACGCCCTGAAATGTTCACTCTGTTCCCCCTTTCATGGCCACGCCCTGAAATGTTCACTCTGTTCCCCCTTTCATGGCCACGCCCTGAAACGTTCACTCTGTTCCCCCTTTCATGGCCACGCCCTGAAACGTTCACTCTGTTCCCCCTTTCATGGCCACGCCCTGAAACGTTCACTCTGTTCCCCTTTCATGGCCACGCCCTGAAATGTTCACTCTGTTCCCCCTTTCATGGCCACGCCCTGAAATGTTCATTCGGTTCCCCCTTTCATGGCCACGCCCTGAAATGTTCACTCTGTTCCCCCTTTCATGGCCACGCCCTGAAACGTTCACTCTGTTCCCCTTTCATGGCCACGCCCTGAAATGTTCATTCGGTTCCCCCTTTCATGGCCACGCCCTGAAATGTTCATTCGGTTCCCTCTTTCATGGCCACGCCCTGAAATCCCGCGCTTCCTATGTACCCCAACCCATGTCATGCCCTGAAATCCCGCGCTTCCTATATACCCCAACCCATGTCACGCCCTGAAATCCCGCGCTTCCTATGTACCCCAACCCATGTCATGCCCTGAAATCCCGCGCTTCCTATACACCCCAACCCATGTCACGCCCTGAAATCCCGCGCTTCCTATACACCCCAACCCATGTCATGCCCTGAAATCCCGCGCTTCCTATACACCCCAACCCATGTCACGCCCTGAAATCCCGCGCTTCCTATACACCCCAACCCATGTCA
The DNA here is from genome assembly GCA_018398815.1 of Conus ventricosus. NCBI lineage: Eukaryota > Metazoa > Mollusca > Gastropoda > Neogastropoda > Conidae > Conus > Conus ventricosus. Next base: position 70,400,916 of record CM031614.1, read on the forward strand.
TGCCCTGAAATCCCGCGCTTCCTATATACCCCAACCCATGTCACGCCCTGAAATCCCGCGCTTCCTATACACCCCAACCCATGTCACGCCCTGAAATCCTGCGCTTCGTATATACCCCAACCCATGTCACGCCCTGAAATCCCGCACTTCCTATATACCCCAACCCATGTCACGCCCTGAAATCCCGCGCTTCCTATATACCCCAACCCATGTCATGCCCTGAAATCCCGCGCTTCCTATATACCCAACCCATGTCACGCCTGAAATCCCGCGCTTCCTATACACCCCAACCCATGTCACGCCCTGAAATCCTGCGCTTCGTATATACCCACCCATGTCACGCCCTGAAATCCCGCACTTCCTATATACCCCAACCCATGTCAAGCCCTGAAATCCTGCGCTTCCTATATACCCCAACCCATGTCACGCCCTGGAATCCCGCGCTTCCTATATACCCCAACCCATGTCACGCCCTGAAATCCCGCGCTTCCTATATACCCCAACCCATGTCACGCCCTGAAATCCCGTGCTTCCTATACACCCCAACCCATGTCACGCTCTGAAATCCCGCGCTTCCTATATACCCCAACCCATGTCACGCCCTGAAATCCCGCGCTTCCTATATACCCCAACCCATGTCACGCCCTGAAATCCCGCGCTTCCTATATACCCCAACCCATGTCACGCCCTGAAATCCCGCGCTTCCTATATACCCCAGCCCATGTCACGCCCTGAAATTTCGCGCTTCCTATATACCCCAGCCCATGTCATGCCTGAAATTTCGCGCTTCCTATATAGCCCAAACCATGCCACGCCCTGAAATCCCGCGCTTCGTATACCCCAACCCATGTCACACCCTGAAACCCGCGCTTCCTATATACCCCAACCCAACCCATGTCACGCCCTGAAGTCCCGCGCTTCCTATATACCCCAACCCATGTCACGCCCTGAAATCCCGCGCTTCGTATACCCCAACCCATGCCACGCCCTGAAATCCCACGCTTCGTATACCCCAACCCATGCCACGCCCTGAAATCCCGCGTTTCGTATACCCCAACCCATGCCACGCCCTGAAATCCCGCGTTTCGTATACCCCAACCCATGTCAAGCCCTGAAATCCCGCGTTTCGTATACCCCAACCCATGTCACGCCCTGAAATCCGTGCACCCTATACCCAACCCATGCCACGCCCTGAAATCCCGCGCTTCCTATACACCCCAACCCATGTCACGCCCTGAAATCCCGCGCTTCCTATACACCCCAACCCATGCCACGCCCTGAAATCCCGCGCTTCCTATACACCCCAACCCATGTCATGCCCTGAAATCCCGCGCTTCCTATACACCCCAACCCATGTCACGCCCTGAAATCCCGCGCTTCCTATACACCCCAACCCATGCCACGCCCTGAAAACCGTGCACCCTATACCCCAACCCATGCCACGCCCTGAAAACCGTGCACCATCAATAAGCCTGACTATACCACGCCTTCCCTACCCAACCCCACCAACACCGTGCTCTGAACTCCGCACACACATCCCACCTTTACCCCACTCAGACTACGTGCAGAAATCCGCACCCCAACACCCCCCCCCCCCCCTCCCACTCCCGCCCACCCCAATATTCCCTCTCGTGTCACGCCCTGAATTCTGCGCCGCCGCCCCTCCCCCCTCCCTCCCCATACCCCTCCCCCCAGCCAACCCCAACCCGTGTCATGATCCAAAACCCGCGCCCCCTACCACCGCCCATGTCAAGCTCTGAAATCTGCCCTCCCCGTACCCCCACCCATGTTGCGCCCGTGTTACGCCCATGCTACACCCATGTTAGGCCCATGTTACGCCCATGTTGCACCCATGCTACACCCATGTTATACCCATGTTAAGCCCATGCTACACCCATGTTACACCCAAGCTAGGCCCATGCTACACCCATGTTAGGCCCATGCTACGCCCATGTTACACCCATGCTACACCCATGTTACACCCATGTTATACCCATGTTAGGCCCATGCTACACCCATGTTACACCCAAGCTAGGCCCCTGCTACGCCCATGTTAGGCCCATGCTACGCCCATGTTACACCCATGCTACGCCCATGTTAGGCCCATGCTGCGCCCATGTTAGGCCAATGCCACACCCATGTTACGCCCATTTTACACCCATGTTACGCCCATTTTACACCCATGTTAAGCCTATGTTACACCCATGTTACGCCCTGGGGTCTGCATCTCTTCCCCCATCATCTCACCCAGCAACCCCGACCGCCGTGCCTACACCCGTTTTACACGCTGTGTCACCGTTCTTTACACCCACAATCATGCTGCACGCTGCATGGCATACCCTGCATTCGCGTCCCACGTATCCCCTCCCCCCTCCACCCACCCCCCACCCCACCCCTCACGTCATACCCTGCATTCGCGTCTCCCCCATCCCCCTTCCACGTACGCCCCTCCTCGCCACGACCAGCATCCGCTTTCCGTGTGCCTCCAACCACGTCACGCCCTGCCTCTGTGCCTCGCCGTTCGCCCCGTCGACTGAACGAGTGACTGACTGAAAAACCGACTGAACGGGTGAATAACTGAACGACCTATCAACCGACTGAACGAATGAATGACTGAGCGACCTATCAACCGACTGAACGAATGATTGACTGAACGACCTATCAACCGACTGAACGAATGACCGACTGAACGACCTATCAACCGACTGAACGAATGACCGACTGAAAAACCGACTGAACGAATGGTTGACTGAACGACCTATCAACCGACTGAACGAGTGACTGACTGAAAAACCGACTGAACGAATGATTGACTGAACGACCTATCAACCGACTGAACGAATGAATGACTGAGCGACCCACTGTCCGACTGAACGAATGAATGACCGACCAACTGATTGACTGAATGAATAAGTGAAGGACCGATTGACTGACTGAACGAATTAATGGCTGAAAGACCGACTCGCCGACTGAACGAATAAATGACTTCGAACGATTGACAGACCAAATCAACGAATGACTGACTGACTGACTGAACGAGCGACTGAACGAATGAATGACTGAACAACCGATTGACCGACTGAACGAACGAATAAATGAGCGACCGACTGTGTGACTGCACGAACGAATAACCGATCGACCGACTGACCGACTTGCAAGAATAAATGCATGGATTGAATGAATGAAGAATCGACGGACCGACTGAACGAAGGAATGACTGGAGGACTGACTGACTGACTGCACGAACAAATGACCAAACGATCGACTAATCGATTGAATGTCTGAACGACCGGTTGATCGACTGAACGAATGAATGGCTGAACGACCGATTGACCGACTGAACGAATGAATGAATGAACGACCGATTGACTCACTCAACGAATGAATATCTGAATGACCGATGACCGACTGCACGAATGAGTGGCTGAAAGATCGACTGAACGAATGACTGACTGACTGACTGAAAGAATGAATGACCGAACGACCGACTGAACGAATGACTGACTGACTGACTGAAAGAATGAATGACCGAACGACCGACTGAACGAATGACTGACTGACTGACTGAAAGAATGAATGACCGAACGACCGACTGAACGAATGACTGACTGACTGACTGAAAGAATGAAAGAATGAACGACCGACTGACCCACTGAAGGAATGAACAATCGACTGACCCACTGAAGGAATGAACGACCGACTGACCCACTGAAGGAATGAACAATCGACTGACCCACTGAAGGAATGAATGACTGACTGACTGAAAGAATGAATGACCGAACGACCGACTGAACGAATGACTGACTGACTGACTGAAAGAATGACTGACTGACTGAAAGAATGAATGACCGAACGACCGACTGAACGAATGAAAGAATGAACGACCGACTGACCCACTGAAGGAATGAACAATCGACTGACCGATTGAACGAATGAATGACTGGCCGACTTAATGAAGAAACAACTGAACGACTGACTAACTGAACAAACGTATGACTAAGCGACCGACTGACCGAATAAACGACAAATGAGCGATCGGCCGAACAAATCACGAACGAATGACTGAACGACCGACTGAACGAACGAATGACTGAACGACCGACCGAATGAATGAATGACTGAACGAATGAATGTCTGAATGAGCGATCGACCGAATAAATGTACGAACGAATGACTGAACGACCGACTGAACGAATGAATGACTGAACGACCGACTGAACGAACGAATGACTGAACGACCGACTGAACGAATGAGTGACTAAACGAGCCACCGATCGACCGAACAAGCGGACGAAACAAACAACAACAACAAAACAATGATTGAATGAACTACACACACACACACACACACACACACACACACACACACACACACACACACACACACACACACACACACACGAGAGAGAGAGAGAGAGAGGAAGAGAGAGAGAGAGAGAGAGAGAGAGAGAGAGAGAGAGAGAGAGAGAGAGAGAGACGATGATGATGTTGATGGTGAGGAGGAGGAGGAGGAGGAGGAGGAGGAGGAGAAGCGAAACTGAGAGGATGATGAGTGATTGACGAGATGGCATGAGCGAAACATGAGAAGGATGAATGATAGACAGGAGCGGATGTGCAAAACGTAAAAACCGATGAACGGTAGACTGGGGAAAAAAGAGAAGAACGTGGTAATAATGAATGATGACGCTCGAGAGGAGACGACGACAACGACTGGAGAAGAATCCATGACGGACCGAAAGGGTAGAAGGGTAGGCCAGAACGATAAATGAGTGATGGGCCTTGGACAAACCGAAAAGATCGTGAGACTGACGGCAGACTGATGACAAACGACGGACGGAATAAGAACAGGAGAACGTGGTGATTGTGAATGGCAGATGGAATGTGGACAGGAGAACGTGGTGATTGTGAATGGCAAACGGAATCAGAACAGGAGAACGTGGTGATTGTGAATGGCAGACGGAATCAGAACAGGAGAACGTGGTGATTGTGAATGGCAGACGGAATCACAACAGGAGAACGTGGTGATTGTGAATGGCAGACGGAACAACAACAGGAGAACGTGGTGATTGTGAATGGCAGACGGAATTAGCACAGGAGAACGTGGTGATTGTGAATGGCAGACGGAATTAGAACAGGAGAACGTGGTGATTGTGAATGTCAACAGGAGAACGTGGTGATTGTGAATAGCAGACGGAATCAGAACAGGAGAACGTGGTGATTGTGAATGTCAACAGGAGAACGTGGTGATTGTGAATGTCAACAGGAGAACGTGGTGATTGTGAATGGCAGACGGGTCAGAAAAAGGAGAACGCCAGTGTGATGAATGACGAGGAGGAATGGGGAGCGGAAATGTGATGGAAATGATTGATGGAGGGAACGAGGAGAGAGGAGCATGCTCATGGGGAATGGTAGACGGGATGAAAATGAGAGAGTGACAATTTTGAGAAACGCCTGGATAGCAAAGACACAAAAAAGCCTGTGGAAAAACTGACCAACGCAGATAATTGAAATTACTACCACTCAGGACAAAGCCATTTACTGTCTTGTACGTAACGAACACACCATAAGAAGACAGAGGAACTTCGCTTTGAGCTCTGCAACGAACAGAGCAAAAGAAGACAGAGGAACTTCGCTTTGAGCTCTGCAACGAACAGAGCAAAAGATGACTACACACCATAAGAAGACAGAGGAACTTCGCTTTGAGCTCTGCAACGAACAGAGCAAAAGAAGACAGAGGAACTTCGCTTTGAGCTCTGCAACGAACAGAGCAAAAGATGACAGAGGAACTTCGCTTTGAGCTCTGCAACGAACAGAGCAAAAGATGACATAGGAACTTCGCTTTGAGCTCTGCAACGAACAGAGCAAAAGATGACAGAGGAACTTCGCTTTGAGCTCTGCAACGAACAGAGCAAAAGATGACTTTCCAACATCCTTTCGAACAAGTCGTAGTAGCAGTGAAGTCTCTGAAACACGGCAAGGCTGCAAACGTTGGCAACATCCCTGCAGAACACTTGAATATGGGGGAAAGGCAATAACTGATGTATAAAATGCAATCTGCAACAAAATCTGGCAACTAGAGAGAGGCTAACGCCAAAGAGACTCGATCACTACTCGTCACACTTCCAAAGAGAGGAACTCCTCAACACTGCCAGAACAACCGCAAGATCAGATCGATCAGCAATGTAAGCAACGTAGGATTCAAAATCATTCTGGATAGATTACAGTTGCAGACAGACACTGCTTTACCTGAAAGGCTGAAGTATCATCGGACAGATCTTTAACGCTTCACCAAAAACACCTGCAACACCAGAAGGAGTGCTATCACGTCTTCACAGACTTCAAAGAGGCATTTGACGGAGTCTGTCGGGAGGCGCTGAAGGCCCGTTGTGAAGAAATTTGATCTCGGGACAAAGTTAACAACATGCAGCAAGTGTACGCCACAATGACAGTGCATTACTCACTAAGGGCGCGACTGGAAGGTGGCCCCACATGTCAGGTAGGATTCGCCAATGTTCCTTTACTCTCCAACACTTTTCAACAATCCTGGAATACGTCATGAATCATCCACTTGATGAACATCATGTCAACACAATCAGCACTGCAAGAACTGTCACGAACTTTCACTTTGCAGAGAACTTCGATGGCCTGGCGGACACTGTACAATACGTCACTAAGCTTGTTAAAACACTGAATGAAACATCTACGACACACAGTCTGGATATCAACACCGAGAAAACCAAGTAATGGTCAGCCACACCATCACCTCCAGTACTGATATAACCATGGATAGAAGCTGGAAACTTAAACACTTCATACATCTAGAATTTATTTCAGGTAGGAACAGTAAAACAGTTCGTATATCTAGGATTGTTTTCAGCGATGGGGAAATTCAAATCAGATGTCCTCTCAACAGCAGCAGAGACATCGATTCTGTGCAGAGTGAACCCTGCATGGAAAGACAACATCTCAGTGATGTACAAATCTGGATTCTGCATGCACGGGTATATTTCATTGTCCTATATACAGACGCGACATGGACCTGGAAGTGAGAACCCAATTATAGAAAGGAGATATCATTGCAAAATACTGTACATCAGATATACTGATCATAGCACCATTGAACAAGAGCGCCAGACCATCAAACAGCACATCAGGCCAACCAAAGATATGCTGACACCAGCAAAGCAAGGAAACTTAGTTGGCATAGTCATGAACATTCAACAGCTCCGGTAAAATAATCATCCAGGAAAGTGTTGAAGGAACGAGACCAAGGAGAAGACAGAAAAAAAATGGACTGACAACATTGCAGAATGGACAGGGAAACATCTGTAGAGACCAGAGAGAAGACAGAAACCCATGGACTGACAACATTGCACAATGGACAGGGAAACATCTGTAGAGACCAGAGAGAAGACAGAAACACATGGACTGACAACATTGCACAATGGACAGGGAAACATCTGTAGAGACCAGAGAGAAGACAGAAACACATGGACTGACAACATTGCACAATGGACAGGGAAACATCTGTAGAGACCAGAGAGAAGACAGAAACACATGGACTGACAACATTGCACAATGGACAGGGAAACATCTGTAGAGACCAAGAGAAGACAGAAACACATGGACTGACAACATTGCACAATGGACAGGGAAACATCTGTAGAGACCAGAGAGAAGACAGAAACACATGGACTGACAACATTGCACAATGGACAGGGAAACATCTGTAGAGACCAGAGAGAAGACAGAAACACATGGACTGACAACATTGCACAATGGACAGGGAAACATCTGTAGAGACCAGAGAGAAGACAGAAACCCATGGACTGACAACATTGCACAATGGACAGGGAAACATCTGTAGAGACCAGAGAGAAGACAGAAACCCATGGACTGACAACACTGCACAATGGACAGGGAAACATCTGTAGAGACCAGAGAGAAGACAGAAACACATGGACTGACAACATTGCACAATGGACAGGGAAACATCTGTAGAGACCAGAGAGAAGACAGAAACCCATGGACTGACAACATTGCACAATGGACAGGGAAACATCTGTAGAGACCAGAGAGAAGACAGAAACCCATGGACTGACAACATTGCACAATGGACAGGGAAACATCTGTAGAGACCAGAGAGAAGACAGAAACACATGGACTGACAACATTGCACAATGGACAGGGAAACATCTGTAGAGACCAGAGAGAAGACAGAAACCCATGCACTGACAACATTGCACAATGGACAGGGAAACATCTGTAGAGCCCACGGCCTCGGAACACAACCGACAGAATTGGAGGAATCTGGTGAACAATTCCTCAGTGCCATGCCCCAGTGACTTCACACGGACCTAGGAGACAGAAATTTGACATTAGTGATATTAAGATAAAATCATTCTTGTATTTCTAATTCTTTTTTTTTTTAATTCAGAATGTATTCGTGATTCTAGGATTGAGCCATTTGTTAACATTCTTTTAAAAGGATTCTATACATGGCTTTACTATAAATGTTTGATTAAATAAAATGATGTTTTCACCTGTCGTCAGTACAGCATAATCATGATCATGATCTCGGTTCTCATAGTCAGACATGACAGGCACTCTTGGACCTGATAAAACAGATGAAAGAACAAAATTGCTTTTTTTTTGTTTGCTTGTTTTTTTTGTAAAATTCATTTGTATGATTTCTAACTGGCTGGACACAGACAGCGTGTGTCTAGCTCTTTACAGATACTCGCTGCCAGAGTCTAAGAATACCTTTTCTCTGAATTCAAGACAAAAAGACTTCGAATAAAAACGATTAGCTTTTGACAACTTACCTTAGTGTGACAGAGACAGTCAGCCAGCCTCGTGGTATGAATTCCACATGACTGTATGTACCGCACTGCGAAGAGCTACTTCAACAGCTCTACTGTCTGTAGATTGTATTTCATTCACCAAGCTGTGCAGGGTTGATAAATAAAGTTATTCCTAAATCAGTTGTGATCAGACGAGGCAAGTGGCTGTGGTAACGGAGGTTTATTCTTATAATGGCTACCAGACTAAACAGGTCACTCAGTTACAGAATGGCCACTCACTGTGTGCGCAGCTTTCGTCGGCAATCCGAGCAAACTCACGACAGTGCGACTGAACGAGTGAGGAGTACACCGATGGCAGGTTGTGTCGGCCCCGGTCGCGGTTTAGGGTGGGGTTCCTGGCGGCGATGTGGACTGCCTCCTTCGCTCCCCTCTGGAACCATCCTGCTTCTCTGTCGACCACTTGCACGTTGTCCTCTTCAAAGTGATGTTGGGTGTGGGTCAGATGTTCACCCACTGGGGAGGACTCACATACAAGCGTGCGCGCGCACGTGCACACACACACACACACACACACACACACACACACACACACACACACACACACACACACACACCCGCGCACGCACACACACGCACACACTCACACACACACACACACACACACACACACACACACACACACACACACACACACACACACACACACACTCACACACACACATACACTCACATCCACACTTTGTCCCTGTATCTGGCCATCTCCAGTCTCAACTCATATCATAAGAAATGTTTATTCATACAACACATTTTCAAGAAACAACCACAGAGTTAATACGCACATTCCACATACTTCAACACATCGTCTGATATCACTTTTAGTGGAAGGACGTCAAACTGAAGAAACTGAACGTTTGTGTTCCTTTAGTCTCTTGTGCAGGTTGCGCTCAGTTTCACCGATGTAACTATGGTCACAGTCCTGGCAGTCTATCTTGTATATCACCCCTGATTTGTCCAGTTTGTCTGTTTTGTCCTTGGGGTGGACTAACTGGCTTCTGATGGTGTTGGTGGGCTTGGCGTGGACACTGACTCCCAACTCACGGATCTTCCTGCTGAGAGCTTCAGTGACGCCGCTGACGAACGGCATGGAGTTTGTCGTTCAGTGGCGGGGTGGGGTATGATTTTCTTGCCCCCCCCCCCCCCCCCCCCCCGGGATATCCCAGACCCACTTCTGGTATCCCGACACACTGAGTACTTTCTTGATGTGCTGCACCTCTTCTTCCCTAGCGGTGTCGGTGGAGCCGATGGTCTTTGCTCGGTGGGTGAGGGTGCGAATTACTCCAAGTTTGTGTTCACTCTCTCCGGACGTTTTCAGAATACCGCACGATCACTTTGTTGATATGGAATATGATTACGATGATTAAAACCGTCACTAAAGACTGAGCGATCACAAATGACCTTGTATGACCTATATTATATTTGAATCTTTTCAACAAATGATGGGACAGTTAAAAGCTTAGAAAAGCTATGTGTTTAACACATGTCCCTATATCCTGAATCCTGAATCTACGCGGGCACCTTGTTAGAACGGTGAGAACACCACCGACCTTTCCTCCCCCCCTCCTCCCCCGTCTCCCTCCCCTCCTCCCCCCCCCCCCCTTACATCAAACAACATCACATGTAACAAATGTATCCCATAACATCGGACATATCTATCACACGACAACATCGGGCTTATCGCATGGCATCAAATGTATCACACGACTACACACACATCACTCGGCATGACATAGATCGCACAACATCAGATGTGTGTCCTTCTCCACACAGGCATTGTGAAGGAGAGGCCGAGGGAGGTATAAAGCATGACTGTTTTCCTACCCGTCACTGAATTTCAGTCAGAGAGAGAGAGAGAGAGAGAGAGAGAGAGAGAGAGAGAGAGAGAGAGAGAGAGAGAACGAACGAACGAAATTTTGTTTATTCAGGGATATGAGATAAGCATACAAGCATGCTTTTTTACACTCAGCCCTGAGGCTAAACAAAAATTCATAACAATAGTGCAGAAAGTAAATTGTCTATATATGTAACAAGTATAGCAAAGAATGTATTTAGTCTGAGCTAATATCACAAGAGAGAGAGAGAGAGAGAGAGAGAGAGAGAGAGAGAGAGAGAGAGAGAGAGAGAGAGAGAGAGAGAGCGACAGAGATATGTAGATGTAAATGTTTATTCGTAAAGGCCATATCCCCTTAGAAGGGGATACATATAAAAGAACTTTGCGTGATCCATTTCTAATCAGGGACACAAACAAACTAAGGTATTACAGAATTTCTTCGTTTAAACCCTCTGTAAAAATACACAGCAAGCTGCTTCACTATTTTATCATCTGTGGATGACATTAACAAAAATTGATCTGAAGAGTCCTTGATACATAAACAGAGAGAGAGAGAGAGAGAGAGAGAGAGAGAGAGAGAGAGAGAGAGAGAGAGAGAGAGAGAGAGAGATTTGTATCAGGAAAAGACAAGAAACCAGCTCCTAATGACAATGCGGTTGGGAGGAGGGGGTTGGATTCCTACGTTGGGTTTTTTCTTCTTTTCTTTTTTTTTTTTTCTTTTTTTTTGTTTTTGTTTGTTTGTTTTGTTTGTTTGTTTATTTGTTTTTTTGACATTGCGAGAAAGCTTTGAAAGATTCCCGACACTTTCTCACAATGACAATACAAGAAAGTGAGGCAGGGTACCAACCACCCTTTCTCGCGGCCCATTCCTTTTTGGCTAAAAGCAAGACAACGTGGTGCCCTCCCTTTCCTTCCGGCCTCCCCCCGCCCCCCCCCTCCCCCCCCCCCCCCCAACTCTTTCTCGCAAAGCGCGAGAAAGTGTGGGATGGGGCGAAACCGTGTGGGGCTTCGAGGGCTGTCACAAATAACCTATCGAAGTTGGAAGACGAGACGATGTCGTTTTATAAGAGAATGCCCAACATTTCATTCTCACTAGAAAGAGTTACTTCCAAAGAAAAACTTAAATCGAAACTGTTTCACTTATTTCATACTTTTGGCATTTTGTTCAAAGGGAGGTAGGGAAGGCCGTGGTAATCTGTTCCTTTCTTC
>CM031614.1:70423405-70449404 GCA_018398815.1 Conus ventricosus
ATGGCTACTCAAAATAAACAAGAAACTGTCTAGAATCTATCCTACTCAGATTGAAACGAAGTTAATGATTACGTCGCAGACCTCCGGCAGGAGGACTGGAATACGCAGACGGATAACAAACTTTTACAGATCCGTTCAAATCTAAAAGAATTCCTCTCATTTACCTCTGGTGGACGCAAAGAAGAAACGGTTTTATGCTGGCTGCACACTGCCTGTACGTTTTTAACTCGTTCATACGTTTTAAAGAGTGAAGAAGTTCCGTGGTGAAATTCCATGTCATGTACGATCACAGTGAAACATATTCGTTTGCTTGTTTAAGAGTGCTGGAACTTGCGTGACGGGAGACTTAAACATTTACAGCAGACTCCATGAAAACATTGTTCAGAGATGTTCCATCTGATAAGATTTTGAACAGCATATCGGATGTGTTTTTAGAGATGTATCTTAAAGGGTTGTGAGAATGAATGACTTGTGAGTTGACTTTAACACGGTGACAGCCCTGATATGGCCCTTTGCTGTCGGCTGGGCTATAAGCAACACGACCTTACCTTACCTTTATCTACACTTGCCGCCATCTTTGATTACCTACAGCTCATAACGAACATTATCGCCATCTTTGATTGCCTACAGCTCATCACAAACATTATCGCCATCTTTGATTACCTACAGCTCATAAACGAACATTATCGCCATCTTTGATTGCCTACAGCTCATCACAAACATTATCGCCATCTTTGATTGCCTACAGCTCATCACAAACATTACTGCCATCTTTGATTGCCTACAGCTCATCACAAACATTATCGCCATCTTTGATTGCCTACAACTCATCGCAAACATTATCGCCATCTTTGATTGCCTACACCTCATCACAAACATTATCGCCATCTTTGATTGCCTACAGCTCATCACAAACATTATCAGTCTTCCTCTGTGTCGCTTTCGTTGTTTGATGGACTTCGTCACCATCGAAAGAAAAAGAATCGGTCAAGGGCACTTTCCATTTTAGCGAGATGGGACATCTCATTAGCTTGCCATTGAAATAAAAAGTTGAATAATTTTGAGTGGACTGAAAATGGACGGGGGATACGTCTCTCTCTCTCTCTCTCTCTCTCTCTCTCTAATTCAACCTTTATATTGTGTGGAGTGACCGACCGTTGCGCGAGAATGAGTACTCTCTCTTACATATTTTCATTAACCTCTCCTCTCTCTCTCTCTCTCTCTCTCTCTCTCTCTCTCTCTCTCTCTCCTCTCTCTCTCTCTCTTCTCTCTCGTTTGATGACAATGTGATGAATCGCACGCATGCTCTAGGATAAAAAGAAAATCCAATTTTTTTTCTCTTAACATTTTATTATCATAAGCTCTAGGTTACGCAGAATACTGTCTTAGAAAGAATGTGCAGCAGATTAGCGTAATCAAGTTTATGGATATAAGAAATTCAACACAAATTGCTCAAATTATTTCCTGATTTTTAAACAACACACGCATACAGTCATGCACCCCTTGTCCCCTTTACCCTCCTTTAACTTCTCCCCCACCCTACCCCTGCCCGCACACACACACACACACACACACACACACACACACACACACACACACACACACACACACACACACACACCTCTACCTGCCCCCATCCCCTCCCCTACCCCCTTACCCCCCTCTCTCTCTCTTCCTCTTTTCTTTCACGCCTCTTTCTCTCTCTGTCCTTATCTATCTCTATCTATGTATCTGTCTGTATTTTTTCATGAAGGTAACCAATGAAGCGCATTATCGATGTTTCAGGTCCACAAGACGACGACATGGTCCTTGACCCCAGACACTGGGCACGGGCACAGGCACTCGCACCGGTCCAGACCTGCAATGGATACAGCGGACAAGTATCCAACTTATTAAGATCTATGAGTGTGTGTGTGGGATAAAAATGTGTGTGTGATTTTTCTGTTCTTATTATGTTGACATTGTTTTCATAATGCTTTTAAAAAATAGTACAGAGTTAATCTGCCAATAAATTGGTTTCAGTCAGTGTGTGTGTGTGTGTGTGTGGTGTGTGTGTGTGTGTGTGTGTGTGTGTGTGTGTGTGTTCTTGTCTCCGTTTCTCTGTTTGTGTCCCCCCTCACCTCTTTTGTCTCACTCTCTCTCTGTCTCTCTCTCCTCTCTCTTTTCTCTCCTTCTCTCTCTCTCTCTCTCTCTCTCTCTCTTTATTTCCTAACCTTTCATTATCCCATTTCTTTTCTCTTTTTTCTGCTTCCCTTTCCTCCGCCACCACGGTATTTCTTAACCTCTGACTCAGCATTGATGCTCTCGCCCCTTTCCCCTTTCTGGTGATTATTTAGAGTACTTACATAGCACCTGTCCCGGCCAGAGACCAAGCTCTAAGCGCTTTACAATCCGCATTCTCGTTTACACAACGGGCTGCCTGTCTGGGTAGAGCCGACTGAAGAGCTGCCTGCTGGCGCTTCATTCAGTCGTTTCACGTGTCAATCAGTCAATATTGTTCGTTCAGTTTAACAGGTCTTTCATTCTTTCGATTTTCCACGGCAGAGAGTGCATGCTATGTGTAACGTGTCATCCATACCAACGGCCAAACTGTGGGATGTGGGATTTCGAACATGGATCTCTTGTTTTTCATGTTTGAACCGGGTGCGCTCCTCTCTCTCTCTCTCCCCTCTCTCTCTCTCTCTCTCTCTCTCTCTCTCTCTCTCTCTCTCTCTCTCTCTCTCTCTCTCTGTGTGTGTGTGTTTGTGTGTGTGGTGTGTGTGTGTGTGTGTGTGTGTGTGTGTGTGTGTGTGTGTGTGTGTGTGTGTGTGCCTTCTGTGTGCTCGTGTGCATGTGCCTCTGTCTGTGCGATCAAAACAAACAAACAAATAAAACTAAAAGCGTAGCGTTCAACAGGCAAAACCATCAACCACATTGAAAAAATAATCGGATACACAAATATGTCACATCGACAGGCACGAAAAAAAAAAATCGCCCAATAGGGGACTCGAACCCTGACCCTCAGATTAAAAGTCTGATGCTCTACCGACTGAGGTAACCGGGCTGTGCGGAAACAGTGACAGCGGGTGACCGTGTGCTACGTCCACGGTACTTTCCCAGCAGTACCAGCTGATCGGTGACGTCAGGAATGGTGCCCAGGTTCCTGGTGGCTCCTTGTGTGTTTATCTGAGAGAAGAGTATGTCCACGGAAAACACAGATCACTTTCCAAGCTTTCAAAATAATTAAATCCATAAATAAATGAATAAACAAATGAATGAAAAAATAAGCCAATCAATGAATAATGTCTAAATTAAAAAAAATTTAAATTGCTTGCCAAGGCCACTTTGTCATGTGCAAACGCACGCCGACCCATATAGTGAGTAAATAGACAACACAGGGTGATTGTGACCACTATAGTAAGAAAATAGACAACACAGGGTGATTGCGACCATTATAGTGAGTAAACAGACAACACAGGGTGATTGCGACCATTATAGTGAGTAAACAGACAACACAGGGTGATTGCGACCATTATAGTGAGTAAACAGATAACACAGGGTGATTGCGACCATTATAGTAAGTAAACAGACAACACAGGGTGATTGCGACCATTATAGTGAGTAAACAGACAACACAGGGTGATTGCGACCATTATAGTGAGTAAACAGACAACACAGGGTGATTGCGACCATTATAGTGAGTAAACAGACAACACAGGGTGATTGCGACCATTATAGTGAGTAAACAGACAACACAGGGTGATTGCGACCATTATAGTAAGTAAACAGACAACACAGGGTGATTGCGACCATTATAGTAAGTAAACAGACAACACAGGGTGATTGCGACCATTACAGTGAGTAAACAGGCAACACAGGGTGATTGCGACCATTATAGTGAGTAAACAGACAACACAGGGTGATTGCGACCATTATAGTGAGTAAACAGACAACACAGGTGATTGCGACCATTATAGTGAGTAAACAGACAACACAGGGTGATTGCGACCATTATAGTGAGTAAACAGACAACACAGGGTGATTGCGACCATTATAGTGAGTAAACAGACAACACAGGGTGATTGCGACCATTATAGTGAGTAAACAGACAACACAGGGTGATTGCGACCATTATAGTGAGTTAACAGACAACACAGGGTGATTGCGACCATTATAGTAAGTAAACAGACAACACAGGGTGATCGCGACCATTATAGTAAGTAAACAGACAACACAGGGTGATCGCGACCATTATAGTGAGTAAACAGACAACACAGGGTGATCGCGACCATTATAGTGAGTAAACAGACAACACAGGGTGATATCGACCATTATAGTGAGTAAACAGACAACACAGGGTGATTGCGACCATTATAGTGAGTAAACAGACAACACAGGGTGATTGCTTTATTACCGGTAGAACGGGCAGTTGAATCAGAGGACGATCTGGTCGACAGTGTCGTAAGGAGAGGGAGGTGTGTATGTGTGTGTGTATGTGTGCGTGCGTGTGTGTGTGTGTGTGTGTGTGTGTGTGTGTGTGTGTGTGTGGTGCGTGCGTGCGTGCGTGCGTGCGTGCGTGCGTGCGTGCGTGCGTGCGTGCGTGCGTGCGTGCGAGTGATTACATGACACCATAGTAGAAACAATTTAAAGTAAATAATGTAAAAAGTTTAATCATTTGTTAAACGAGGAAACTCTCTTTGATTTGTCCGACTGGCTGGGTGTCGACGCGACGTGGGCGAGAGTCTGACGAGTGGCGTTGAAAAGCATTGTTTCTTCATCTTCGGGTCCTGGGATCAATTCCCAATTCAGACAGACAGACAATAATGATGAGCTTTCCCCTTCCAAATGCACATCAGTGCAGACTTCAAATTCCCTAAGGTCTTCGGAAAAGACGTTAAATCCAGTTCCCTAAGGTGAACTCACGAATTAAAAACAAACAAACGAAAATTCAAGGGCAAAAAGTTGCTTGCGTTGAATCCGACTTATTATCATTATGATTATTATTATTAATCTCATTATTGTTATCATTATTACAATTTTTATTATTATCATTGTTGTTAGTATTATAAATTTTTAAAATATTATTATTTAGTATTCTTAATAGTATTATTATCATTATCATCTTTATCATTATTATTATCATTGTTGTTGTTCAGAACGTTTGTATGCCCGTCAACTGAACGACCTAGCCATTTGCAATAACTAAGAACCATGAAATTATAAGCCAGGAAAAATAGAACTGACGAGACCAAACACGCACCTCGCATCCCGTGCAGGAGAGATGAATCTCTCCCCTCTCCTTTCTCTCTCCCCTTTTCTCTCTCTCTCTCTCTCTCTTTTCTTGTGTGTTGTGTGTGTGCAAAGAAAAACATGAAAAAAGGAAATAGTGTATATCTGTTTCATGAGAAAGGAGGGGGGGTTTGACAGCAGAATTGTGCAGAATCGAGGACAAGAAATGCGTGGCGGTGGGACAGGGGGAAAGATGCAAGAAAGAAAGAGCTATTGGAAAATTGTCTTTGATGAAAACAGAAGGAGAGTGAAAAAGGTTAAGAACTCAATGAGAGGGGAAAAAAAAAAATGTTTCTGTGCGGGAATCGAACCGGGCCGCCTGGGGGGGGGAAAGCCAGGAATCCTAACCACTAGCCCACACAGGGGTTGTTCTTCTTGGTTGAAAGGGGTGCTCGAATTGATTTCCATTCTCATTGTTGTCAAATACAAATGGCATTTTTTTTATCAATGATAAGTAATAATAATGACAATGATGATAGTATGAAAATAACAGATGATAATAAAATAATAATAATAATAATAATAATAAAAATTTATTAATAATGAATGATTTAAATGAAAAATAATAATAATAATAATAATATAATAATAATAATAATAATAATAATAATAATTTTTTTTTACCGACACACTTTTGTGTGTGTGGTGGGGTGTGTGTGTGTGTGGTGTGTGTGTGTGTGTTGTGTGTGTGTTTGGGGGGAGGAATGTGTGTGTTGTGTCTGTGTATTTGTCAGTGTACACGTGCGCGCGCACGTTTTATGTGTGTGTGTGTGCGGGGCCGCGCTCTTGCGCAAATGGTGCGTGTATATGTGTATGTGTTTCGGGGGTCACTTTCGTAGTAATTATCCCTTTACAACGTGACGACCACGTCGTCCACACGCATTCAATCGCCTGACAAAAGCATCAACAGAGTGCCCTACAGCAGTCCCGACTGAACAAGGAAAAGACTCCTGCTCTTCAAGTTAATGGGCTCGGTCTGTTTAACCCAACAAACACCTAGCATCACTTGATGCTCCCAGGTCCGAGCAGTTGATTTGTCTCCCTTTCAATTCACTATTGGAGAAAGGGCTCGAATCGGGGAAAGGGTCCTCTCTGCCTTTGATGCCTTCTGCACCCTGACAATCAGTTGACTGACAACTTCGACCTCCCTCATACAGTTCAGCTAAGCACCAATGTCCCACCAAGCTCGAAATTATTGTCGTCTAAATCGGCCGTGTGTTAGAGAGTTCGTTCTCTTTACAAGTCCCACATTTACGAAGACACTGCCCTGCATTGGATATAAAAGGCATTCACGGAAACCGAAGCTCTCATAATTCTCTCAGTTAAACCAGCCCCTAAATCTCCACCCCTTTTGCCTGGTTATACAGAAAACACAGAATTCTGTCTTGTAAATTGCAACAGAAAGGACATACTGAAAAACCAAGCAAACCTCAACCCCAGTATGAAATTTTCACCAGCTCTGGAGTGAATGGCCATTATTATATGCATGAAAACACTGGTTAACAGAATTTCCCATTCCCCTTTTCTTTCTGTCCTTAGTTATCAGCTACGTTTACCATACGTATACAGACAACACTGCACCAAAAGTACGCACACACAGAGATGTAATAATATGTGTGTCTGTTTTATATGAATATATATTATATATTTTATATATATATATATAATTTTTATATATTATATATTATATATAATATATATATACACACACACACACACACACACACACAATATATATATAATATATATATATATAAAATATATTTATATATATATATATATATATATATATATATATAGGGGAGATAAGCATTCATATCTGCAGGGTAGATGATTCGCCTAACTAACAGTATGTGCTTGAGTGGGTGAATGGGAAAAATAAATAAATAAAAAAAATGCTTCTCACAAAAGAACCTTCAGCAAGCTTATAGTCTCCAAGGGGGAAACACCCTCCAATAGGGGGGGAAACTCACTAACATATAAACTCCTGGTCATATACCGGTATTTCGAAACTTGGTGGTTCTCCTCAGTGACCGCGGAAAGTGGTAATTTGATTCCTCTGCCTTTTCAGTTTTTAAAGGGGACTATAAGCTTGCTGAAGGTTAATTGTGAGAAATTGGAGCTAGGGGATTTGTAGGAACGTCTGCATACAGCCTCATGAAACAGCTCTCAGTTGCAGGGAAGGAAAAAACCAGAGCCCTGAAAGCAATGGCAGAAGCGGCAGAGAGGTGTTCAAGCTGGATCTGGTCAAGGAGGAACAAAAGTGAACTTCATAAGGCTTAACTTCCCTACAAATATCAGGTGTCCCTGTGGCTCAGTGGTTAAAGCGCGAGTCATTAAGTGGAAAATGAGCATCTCCAGAGGATCATGGATTCGAATCCCAGCCATGGCTCGTCCCAAGATGGGGAAACAAAAAAAGGGGCAGCAGAGGGACATCCGGAGTCATGAACCGGGTGTGGCCCAACCCCCCTAGAGTGTCAGGAGATAAGGGCCGAAACACTTGCTTGAAGGGGGCTTCTCTTCTGAGGACTCTCTGCTGCCACGCTCTCCACGAGTTTCTTTCTACTGATGCATGGGTAAACCATTGACTTCCGGGAATAGGCCGGAGGACGTCCGGGAAAGACCGGAGGACACTGGGAAAGACCAGAACCAAGGCCTCTGTGGGCTGGCTCCCCACTTTGCCTTAAACATGTGGCTACGAAGAATAAATGGAAAAGATGCTCCCAGGATTCACCGAAAGGGGGAGAGAATGATGAATCCATCGGTGCTCAACCAATCACGACTGCAAAACCCAAACGGACTATGAACATGGACCAAATGGAATATCCATGTGTCTGTGGAAAGCGTTTCGCTACCACCCGTGGCATGAAGATCCACCGAACAAAGATGGGATGTGTGAAGACTCATCTGAATGAGCAGCAGCGCACTGCATCAGCAGATAAGACGTCGGAAGACCAAGGCCAGGATTTAAACCACAGTGCCAAGGACATCCACGCTGTTGGTTCGGATGAGGAATTTGCACAGGCCCTCGATGCCAGGCGCCTGAAACTCAACCTGCCACGAGCAAACGAAACTGAAGATTGGGAGAAACTGGATGCAAAAATCGTCCAAAGACTCGATGCACTGATAGGGAAAAGCACCCTTGAACACAAACTAGCCACATATGGGGACATTGTGTATGCCACATGTAGAGACGCCTATGGAGTAAAACTACCCAAAGAGAAAACACCTCCAAAGAAATCCAGACGCCAAGAAAAGATGGACAAGATCAGAGTCCAAAAGAACAACCTCAAGAAGCAAATGAAGACCGCACTGCCAGCTGAAAAACAAGGCTTGGAAAAAACTGTGGGAAGACCTGAAAGAAAAACACAGCGCCCTCAGCAAAGCGGAATCTGCGAGAAAGAGGAAGAGCAAAAAGAAGAAGACACAAGAGCGCTTCTTCAGAGACCCCTTCCAGTTTGCCAGAACACTGTTTGAGCAGCCAAAATCTGGGACCCTAAGTGTGGACAAAGGAGTTCTTGAGCAGCATCTGAGAAAAACATACTCTGACTCACAGAGCAAAGCACCACTCGACATTCAAGGTCTGGTGTGGCCAACCAACCCTGAGGAACAGTTCAATGGCAAGCCTCCAACGTTGGCGGAAATCAAGAAGGTGGTCGACAAAGCCAGAGCCAAATCATCACCAGGGCCAAACGGAATACCTTACCAGCTTTACAAGAAATGTCCCAAGGTGCTGGAGTGGCTCCACAGGCTGCTGCAATCGGCTTGGAGAAACCAGAAGATCAGCGGCCAGTGGATGACGGCAGATGGTGTGTACATCCCCAAAGAGCAAAACTCAAGTGACATCAGCCAGTTCAGGCCAATATCACTACTGAACGTCGAAGGGAAAATCTTCTTCTCTGTCATGGCAGCAAGGCTGACCAAGTACCTGATGGAAAACAAGTACTTGGATGTGTCAGTCCAGAAAGGTGGCATCCCAGGCGTGGCTGGCTGTGTAGAACACGCCACAATGATCTGGGACGCAATCCAAAAAGCAAAAACAGAAAAGAGAGACTTGGACGTAGTGTGGCTTGATCTGGCAAACGCATATGGATCTGTGCCCCATGAGATGATACAGTTGGCTCTTGAGATGTACCATGTGCCAAAGAACATCCGCGACATGCTCAAGAAGTACTTCAATGGCTTCTCAATGCGGTTCTCTACCAAGGAGTACACAACAGATTGGATCAACTTGGAAGTGGGCATTGCAATGGGCTGTGCAATTTCCCCAATACTGTTCGTGCTGGCAATGGAACTCATCTTGAAAGCAGCAACAAACAACACGAGACAAACAGACCTTGGCGATGGATACAAGATGCATCCTCTCAAGGCCTTCATGGATGACACTACAGTGATTTCATCCAGAGAAGACGAGACACGTCATGTGCTGGAGAGGCTGGACGACATAGTTGCCTCATCCAGAATGCAGTTCAAGCCAAAGAAATCACGGAGTCTCTCACTGAGGAAAGGAAAAGTGGCCGAATCTGTGGTCTTCAGTGTTGCCAACCAGGCCATTCCAACAGTCACAGAAGAACCAGTCAAGAGCCTTGGAAGATGGTATGATGATACGCTGAAAGACACACAAAGAGCAAAAGAAACCAAGCAGATGGCGGAAGAAGGCTTGGAGACCATTGACCAGTGTGGGCTCCCTGGCAAATACAAGGTCTGGTGTCTGCAGTTCATGCTGATACCAAAGCTCCTATGGCCTCTGATGATATACGACATCTGCACCAGCACAGTCGAGGCAATGGAAGCCAAAATCAACAAGTTCACAAGGAAATGGCTTGGTGTCCCACCCTGTCTGACTGACATCGCGCTGTACTGTCGCCAAGCAAAGCTGAAACTACCACTGAAATCCATCCTGGAGGAATACAAAGCAGGGAAGATCAGACTTCAAAGCATGCTGGAAGACTCAGGAGACAAGGTGGTAGAAGCAATCAAGCCCCAGCTGAAGACAGGCAGAAAATGGAAAGTTCAAGAGGCGATGGATTCTGCAAAACAAAGTCTCAAGATCAGAGAAATAACAGGACACACACAGACCAACAGACAAGGACTGGGGGTGACCAAAACTGAATGGTGGTCAAAGGCCAAAGGAAAAGTCAAAAGAGACATGATGATTCAGGAGATGAGAAAAGAAGAAGACCAAAAAAGACTCCAAAAAGCAGTCCAGCAGAGCCAGCAAGGGCAATGGACAACGTGGGAGAATGCACTCCAAAGAAGTCTCACTTGGAATGACATTTGGCACATGGCCCCTCTCAGGATCAGCTTCATTCTCAGATCTGCATATGACCTTCTGCCCTCAAATGCAAACCTGGTGAAGTGGGGGAAAACAGACGATCCTGCATGCCCCCTCTGCCATGAAAAACAAACAGTGGAGCATGTTCTAAGCTCATGTAAAGTAGCCCTGGCTCAAGGAAGGTACACATGGAGGCACAACCAAGTGCTCAAAGAGATTGTACAAGTAGTCTGGGCCAGTACCAACACCACAAAAGGGAGAATCAGGACTCCAAAAGCACCCGCAACATTCTTCACGGCAGGAGGCAGCAAATCATGGCCAAGAACAACAGTGCCACTCGAAACATGCAGGCAGAGTCTGCTGGACGGGGCAGATGACTGGGAGTGCACTGCAGACCTCCCAGAATGGAAGAGTCACCCAGAAATCATCAGCAAGAGTGGCATGAGACCAGACATAGTAGTCCACTCTAAGTCAACTAAGCAGCTGATCATGATCGAGCTCACGGTGCCATATGAAAACAGAATGGAGGCAGCTCAAATCTACAAGACTGAAAAGTATGCTGATCTGGCAAACAGCCTGAGGAGAGAAGGCTATCAGGCCAAAGTCCTCACTGCAGAAATTGGAGCTAGGGGATTTGTAGGAACGTCTGCATACAGCCTCATGAAACAGCTCTCAGTTGCAGGGAAGGAAAAAACCAGAGCCCTGAAAGCAATGGCAGAAGCGGCAGAGAGGTGTTCAAGCTGGATCTGGTCAAGGAGGAACAAAAGTGAACTTCATAAGGCTTAACTTCCCTACAAATATCAGGTGTCCCTGTGGCTCAGTGGTTAAAGCGCGAGTCATTAAGTGGAAAATGAGCATCTCCAGAGGATCATGGATTCGAATCCCAGCCATGGCTCGTCCCAAGATGGGGAAACAAAAAAAAGGGGCAGCAGAGGGACATCCGGAGTCATGAACCGGGTGTGGCCCAACCCCCCTAGAGTGTCAGGAGATAAGGGCCGAAACACTTGCTTGAAGGGGGCTTCTCTTCTGAGGACTCTCTGCTGCCACGCTCTCCACGAGTTTCTTTTTACTGAGAAGCATTTATTTTTTTTTTTTTCCCCATTCACCCACTCAAGCACATACTGTTAGTTAGGCAGAATCATCTACCACTGCAGATATGAATGCTTATCTCTCTCAATCTAAGACATAAGGGCAAGCTTTGTTTATAATTCAATATTTCTTGCAGTCATTGCAACACCAAGCTGCTCTGTAAGTTGCTGGAACGGTGCTCGGTACTTATCCTTGGAATTTATTAGTTTGTCGTTTTTCTTCTTCTTTTTTTTTCCTTTTAAAAAAAAA
Source organism: Conus ventricosus (assembly GCA_018398815.1). Lineage (NCBI taxonomy): Eukaryota > Metazoa > Mollusca > Gastropoda > Neogastropoda > Conidae > Conus > Conus ventricosus. The sequence goes on from CM031614.1 coordinate 70,435,287, forward strand.
TACTTTTTTGTTTGTTTGTTTGTTTGTTTGTTGGTCAGCCACATGATGAAGGCAACCATGCAGAAGAGAATAGAGAATTTCAATAGAAAACGCTGGAAATAACAGTCAACGAAACTTCCAGTGATGTAGTTGTTTTGCATAAAATCTGCTTACGTACATGTTCAGTGAAAGTGGTAGGATGAAGAATGGAAAGAGATGGGAGGAGGGGGGGGGGGGGGGCAGTGAATACGCTTGGACTTTTAGTGGACATAACCAACCCTTCAGCCGGTTAGCATCAGTTTTAGGACTGGCGCTCAACCCCCTATCACCAGAAGAATATAGCAGTGTCACAAGGAAACTGAATAACTGATGAAAAGCAGGGAAGTCTGACGGTGGGAGCGGGGTGCACTTTTGGCAGAACTTCTTTGAAATCAGTTTGTCAGCGAGCTTCATCTGCATATTGGGGGAGACCGGGGTTCATTTCGCACATGGCTCAGACTTTGTAAACCTAGGCTCATCCTTCTCAACCATAAAGAACGTATGGTATTCCTGCAGTTTCAGTCAAAGCAGTTGGTGTCATGCGGGGGGTGTATGCGGTGTGGTGTTACTGCAGTATGGGTTGAATGTGGTCATGGATGGATGAATCACGTTGTATTGTGCACTGTTCTCATGGTGACCCCGGTTTCCATTTCCTCTTGTGTCTGTGGTGTGTTCCACTGAATGTCTGTGGTGTGTTCTCCTCCATGTCTGTGGTGTGTTCTTCTCCATGTCTGTGGTGTGTTCCTCTCCATGTCTGTGGTGTGTTCCTCTCCATGTCTGTGGTGTGTTCCTCTCCATGTCTGTGGTGTGTTCCACTGAATGTCTGTGGTGTGTTCTCCTCCATGTCTGTGGTGTGTTCTTCTCCATGTCTGTGGTGTGTTCTCCTCCATGTCTGTGGTGTGTTCCTCTCCATGTCTATGGTGTGTTCCTCTCCATGTCTGTGGTGTGTTCTCCATGTCTGTGGTGTGTCCTTCTCCATGTCTGTGGTGTGTTCCTCTCCATGTCTGTGGTGTGTTCCACTCCATGTCTGTGGTGTGTTCTCCTCCATGTCTGTGGTGTGTGTTCCTCTCCATGTCTGTGGTGTGTTCCACTCCATGTCTGTGGTGTGTTCTCCTCCATGTCTGTGGTGTGTTCTCCTCCATGTCTGTGGTGTGTTCTCCATATCTGTGGTGTGTTCTCCATGTCTGTGGTGTGTTCTTCTCCATGTCTATGGTGTGTTCTCCTCCATGTCTGTGGTGTGTTTCTCATGTCTGTGGTGTGTTCTCCTCCATGTCTGTGGTGTGTTCTCCTCCATGTCTGTGGTGTGTTCTCCATGTCTGTGGTGTGTTCTCCTCCATGTCTGTGGTGTGTTCCACTCCATGTCTGTGGTGTGTTCTCCTCCATGTCTGTGGTGTGTTCTCCTCCATGTCTGTGGTGTGTTCTCCATGTCTGTGGTGTGTTCTTCTCCATGTCTGTGGTGTGTTCTTCTCCATGTCTGTGGTGTGTCCTTCTCCATGTCTGTGGTGTGTTCTTCTCCATGTCTGTGGTGTGTTCTTCTCCATGTCTGTGGTGTTTCTTCTCCATGTCTGTGGTTGTTTCCTCTCCATGTCTGTGGTATGTCCTTCTCCATGTCTGTGGTGTGTTCTCCTCCATGTCTGTGATGTGTTCCTCTCCATGTCTGTGGTGTGTTCTCCATGTCTGTGGTGTGTTCTCCTCCATGTCTGTGGTGTGTTCTTCTCCATGTCTGTGGTGTGTTCTTCTCCATGTCTGTGGTGTGTTCTCCATGTCTGTGGTGTGTTCTTCTCCATGTCTGTGGTGTGTCCTTCTCCATGTCTGTGGTGTGTTCTCCATGTCTGTGGTGTGTTCCTCTCCATGTCTGTGGTGTGTTCTCCTCCATGTCTGTGGTGTGTCCTTCTCCATGTCTGTGGTGTGTCCTTCTCCATGTCTGTTGGTGTGTCCTTCTCCATGTCTGTGGTGTGTTCTCCTCCATGTCTGTGGTGTGTCCTTCTCCATGTCTGTGGTGTGTTCTCCTCCATGTCTGTGACGTGTTCCTCTCCATGTCTGTGGTGTGTTCTCTCCATATCTGTGGTGTGTTCCTCTCCATGTCTGTGGTGTGTTCTTCTCCATGTCTGTGGTGTGTTCTCCATGTCTGTGGTGTGTTCTTCTCCATGTCTGTGGTGTGTTCTTCTCCATGTCTGTGTTGTGTTCTTCTCCATGTCTGTGGTGTGTTCCTCTCCATGTCTGTGGTGTGTTCCATCTGCATGTCTGTGATGTGTTCCTCTCCATGTCTGTGTGTGTCCTTCTCCATGTCTGTGGTGTGTTCTTCTCCATGTCTGTGGTGTGTTCTCCATGTCTGTGGTGTGTTCTCCATGTCTGTGGTGTGTTTCGCTCCATGTCTGTGGTGTGTTCCTCTCCATGTCTGTGGTGTGTTCTTCTCCATGTCTGTGGTGTGTTTCTCTCCATGTCTGTGGTGTGTTGCTCTCCATGTCTGTGGTGTGTTCCTCTCCATGTCTGTGGTGTGTTCTCCATGTCTGTGGTGTGTTTCTCTCCATGTCTGTGGTGTGTTCTCTCCATGTCTGTGGTGTGTTCTTCTCCATGTCTGATGTGTGTCCTTCTCCATGTATGTGGTGTGTCATTCTCCATGTCTGTGTGTGTGTTCTCCTCCATGTCTGTGGTGTGTCCTTCTCCATGTCTGTGGTGTGTTCTTCTCCATGTCTGTGGCGTGTTCCTCTCCATGTCTGTGGTGTGTTCCTCTCCATGTCTGTGGTGTGTTCTCCATGTCTGTGGTGTGTTCTCCATGTCTGTGGTGTGTTTCTCTCCATGTCTGTGGTGTGTTCTCCTCCATGTCTGTGGTGTGCTCCACTCCATGTCTGTGGTGTGTTCTCCATGTCTGTGGTGTATTCTCTATGCCTGTGGTGTGTTCCTCTCCATGTCTGTGGTGTGTTCTCTATGTTGTGGTGTGTTCTCCTCCAGTCTGTGGTGTGTTCCTCTCCATGTCTGTGATGTGTTCCCTCCATGTCTGTGGTGTGTTCCTCTCCATGTCTGTGGTGTGTTCCTCTCCATGTCTGTGGTGTGTTCTCCTCCATGTCTGTGGTGTGTTCCACTCCATGTCTGTGGTGTGTTCTCCATGTTTGTGGTGTGTTCTTCTCCATGTCTGTGGTGTGTTCCTCTCCATGTCTGTGGTGTGTTCTCCTCCATGTCTGTGGTGTCTTCTCCATGTCTGTGGTGTGTTCCTCTCCATGTCTGTGGTGTGTTCCACTCCATGTCTGTGTGTGTTCTCCTCCATGTCTGTGGTGTGTTCTCCTCCATGTCTGTGGTGTGTTCCTCTCCATGTCTGTGCTGTGTTCTCCATGTCTGTGGTGTGTTCTCCTCCATGTCTGTGGTGTGTTCCTCTCCATGTCTGTGGTGTGTTCTTCTCCATGTCTATGGTGTGTTCTCCTCCATGTCTGTGGTGTGTTCCTCTCCATGTCTGTGGTGTGTTCTTCTCCATGTCTGTGGTGTGTTCTCCTCCATGTCTGTGGTGTGTTCCTCTCCATGTCTGTGGTGTGTTCTCCTCCATGTCTGTGGTGTGTTCTTCTCCATGTCTGTGGTGTGTTCTCCTCCATGTCTGTGGTGTGTTCTCCATGTCTGTGGTGTATTCCTCTCCATGTCTGTGGTGTGTTCTCCTCCATGTCTGTGGTGTGTTCTCCTCCATGTCTGTGGTGTGTTCTCCATGTCTGTGGTGTGTTCTCCATGTCTGTGGTGTGTTCTCCTCCATGTCTGTGGTGTGTTTCGCTCCATGTCTGTGGTGTGTTCCTCTCCATGTCTATGGTGTGTTCTCCATGTCTGTGGTGTGTTCTCTCCATGTCTGTGGTGTGTTCTCCTCCATGTCTGTGGTGTCCTTCTCCATGTCTGTGGTGTGTTCCTCTCCATGTCTGTGGTGTGTTCCTCTCCATGTCTGTGGTGTATTCCTCTCCATGTCTGTGGTGTGTCATTCTCCATGTCTGTGGTGTGTCCTTCTCCATGTCTGTGGTGTGTTCTCCTCCATGTCTGTGGTGTGTTCTCCTCCATGTCTGTGGTGTGTTCTCCATGTCTGTGGTGTGTTTCTCTCCATGTCTGTGGTGTGTCCTTCTCCATGTCTGTGGTGTGTTCTCCTCCATGTCTGTGGTGTGTTCTCTCCATGTCTGTGGTGTGTTCTCTCCATGTCTGTGGTGTGTTCTCTCCATGTCTGTGGTGTGTCCTTCTCCATGTCTGTGGTGTGTTCTCTCCATGTCTGTGGTGTGTTCTCTTCCATGTCTGTGGTGTGTTCTCTCATGTCTGTGGTGTGTCCTTCTCCATGTCTGTGGTGTGTTCTCCATGTCTGTGGTGTGTTCCTCTCCATGTCTGTGGTGTGTTCTCTCCATGTCTGTGGTGTGTTCCACTCCATGTCTGTGGTGTGTTCTCCTCCATGTCTGTGTGTGTGTTCTCCATGTCTGTGATGTGTTTCTCTCCATGTCTGTGGTGTGTTCCACTCCATGTCTGTGGTGTGTTCTCCTCCATGTCTGTGGTGTGTTCTCCATGTCTGTGATGTGTTTCTCTCCATGTCTGTGGTGTGTTCTCCTCCATGTCTGTGGTGTGTTCTCCATGTCTGTGGTGTGTTCTCCTCCATGTCTGTGGTGTGTTCTTCTCCATGTCTGTGGTGTGTTCTTCTCCATGTCTGTGGTGTGTTCTCATCCATGTCTGTGGTGTGTTCTTCTCCATGTCTGTGGTGTGTTCTCCTCCATGTCTGTGGTGTGTTCTCCATGTCTGTGGTGTGTTTCTCTCCATGTCTGTGGTATGTCCTTCTCCATGTCTGTGGTGTGTTCTCCTCCATGTCTGTGGTGTGTTCTCTCCATGTCTGTGGTGTGTTCTCTCCATGTCTGTGGTGTGTTCTCTCCATGTCTGTGGTGTGTCCTTCTCCATGTCTGTGGTGTGTTCCTCTCCATGTCTGTGGTGTGTTCCTCTCATGTCTGTGGTGTGTTCCACTCCATGTCTGTGGTGTGTTCTCCTCCATGTCTGTGGTGTGTTCTCCATGTCTGTGATGTGTTTCTCTCCATGTCTGTGGTGTGTTCTCCTCCATGTCTGTGGTGTGTTCTCCATGTCTGTGGTGTGTTCTCCTCCATGTCTGTGGTGTGTCCTTCTCCATGTCTGTGGTGTGTTCTCCTCCATGTCTGTGGTGTGTTCTCCATGTCTGTGGTGTGTTCTCCATGTCTGTGGTGTGTTCCTCTTCATGTCTGTGGTGTGTTCGCCATGTCTGTGGTGTGTTCCTCTCCATGTCTGTGGTGTATTCTCCTCCATGTCTGTGGTGTGTTCCTCTCCATGTCTGTGGTGTGTTCTCCTCCATGTCTGTGGTGTGTTCCTCTCCATGTCTGTGGTGGTTCTCCATGTCTGTGGTGTGTTCCTCTTCATGTCTGTGGTGTGTTCCTCTCCATGTCTGTGGTGTGTTCTTCTCCATGTCTGTGGTGTGTTCTCTATGTCTTGGTGTGTTCCTCTCCATGTCTGTGGTGTGTTCTCTATGTCTGTGGTGTGTTCCTCTCCATGTCTGTGGTGTGTTCTCTATGTCTGTGGTGTGTTCCTCTCCATGTCTGTGGTGTGTTCCTCTCCATGTCTGTGGTGTGTTCTCTATGTCTGTGATGTGTTCTTCTCCATGTCTATGGTGTGTTCTCCATGTCTGTGGTGTGTTCCTCTCAATGTCTGTGGTGTGTTCCTCTCCATGTCTGTGGTGTGTTCCTCTCCATGTCTGTGGTGTGTTCCTCTCCATGTCTATGGTGTGTTCACCATGTCTGTGGTGTGTTCTCCATGTCTGTGTGTGTTCTCTATGTTTGTGGTGTGTTCTCCTCCATGTCTGTGGTGTGTTCCTCTCCATGTCTGTGATGTGTTCCTCTCCATGTCTATGGTGTGTTCTCCATGTCTGTGGTGTGTTCTCCATGTCTGTGGTGTGTTCTTCTCCATGTCTGTGGTGTGTTCCTCTCCATGTCTGTGGTGTGTTCCTCTCCATGTCTGTGGTGTGTTCCACTGAATGTCTGTGGTGTGTTCTCCTCCATGTCTGTGGTGTGTTCCTCCATGTCTGTGGTGTGTTCTCCATGTCTGTGGTGTGTTCTCCATGTCTGTGGTGTGTTCCTCTCCATGTCTGTGTGTGTTCTCTCCATGTCTGTGATGTGTTCCTCTCCATGTCTGTGGCGTGTTCTCTCCATGTCTGTGGTGTGTTCCTCTCCATGTCTGTGGTGTGTTCTCTCCATGTCTGTGATGTGTTCCTCTCCATGTCTGTGGTGGTTCTCTCCATGTCTGTGATGAGTTCCACTCCATGTCTGTGGTGTGTTCCACTCCATGTCTGTGGTGTGTTCCTCTCCATGTCTGTGGTGTGTTCCACTCCATGTCTGTGACCAGTTCCTCTCCATGTCTGTGACCAGTTCCTCTCCATGTCTGTGGCCAGTTTCCTCTCCATGTCTCTGGCAGGCCATATGAAAACCATCTGTGACAGTTGAAGTTTATGGGGACTGTCATTAGAGGGACAGGATCACACACCCCAGAAGGCAACACTCCCTCACTGGCTTCTGCGCATTTGGGATGAGAGTTCGGAGCAGGCAAGCGACTTTACAGCGGTGCAGTGTCTCTTCTGGCAAGCTGGCGTGTGAGAGTCCAGTAGTGATGGCTCCTCTATGGACTGCCAGTGCGTGGGTGGCGTTTTGGTGAATCTGAGTGTGGCTCCAACTGCGTACAAGGTGGCTCAAATGAGCAGCGTACGTGCGATGAGGGAAGGCGGGGGGGGAAGGAATGGAATGTGAGACTGCAGAAGGAAAGAAAAGTTGAATATTCAGGCCAGTTTTTAGGTCATTGTATTTATCAGCATTATTCTATTTGTTTATTATATTTAGATGTATTTTTTCTCTCGGTTTCTTTTTTTCTTCTTTTTTTTATAAATCCTGATTTACATGTTCATGTTGGTTTTGATCAACATGGGGAGGTTTTTGCTTGTAACAAGTTTTTTGTATGTGACGAATTTTGTTTCCAGCCCTCGTATCTTTTCTTTTCCCTTAAATTTTTTTTTTGTAATCACTTTCAAAAACATGTCTATGCTTTTACACGATTGTTCTTTTCTATAACAATATGTAGGAAGTACATAATGTCCAAGCTTTTATATGATTATGTTTGCCTATAACCATTTTTTATACAAAGGTTATTGAATTCTGTTTATCAGTTTGGGAAAAAAAAACTAACAAAACATGATCAGCATTGAAAATGAACTGTGCCTTTGGAAGTGCATCTGCATCTGCATCGTCATTCACACAGACCGAGTGACTCACAGATCAGGATTGAGTGAACTGAGTATTCTGATAGAACAACTGATACATAAAGTAATCAATGTTATACTTCACATTATTCTTGCAATGCATTTGAAGTCAATCAAAAACAAAAAGGTTTCTTGCTTTTGTTCTTATTTCAGTTTAAAACAAGTTGGGTTTTTTTAAATCATTTTTTTAAAAACACATTGACACGAACAGCAGGCTGTATGTATACTCAGCTGTGTGCATACATCCTGCATCATTATTTACACTACTCGTGTCTCGGAGCGTTTTCTGAGAAGGTGGTTGAAAAGCATGTTTACTGTCAGTTCATCAGAGATCATGCTGTTCCTCACCAATATATTTCATGGATGTATCTGAACATTGAAATTAAAATCCCAGACTCAATAGTTTGAATTTCTCGAATCTTGATGGTGCTGGTGTGTATTTGCACTTGTATGTGTGTCCATGTGTCTGAAAGCTCTTGAGGAATGTTTTTCTTTAAATGATGTAAACCAAACTGTTTACTCTCCAATCTGGCTTTTCAGTGTTTTTCATGCTTCATTAAGCCACTACACCATTACTGTTGTACAACAAATTTTTGGTGTCTTGAGCCACAATATGCGTAATTTGCAGTAATCTGTTGTCTGTAGTAAAAAAAAAGACAATTCTGAGAAAGGAAAGGACCACTTGTATGCGATTCAGTAAACAGTTTTGTCAACCTTGGGATACTGCACATCTGATCCCAGACCTTCCCTTCCTGAAAACAACTTGAATCATCCAATAAGGTTGCATGGAATTGTCAGTCTGTCGGTGGTGAACGAGTACAGAGCCGAGTGTGTTGTGCAAGCAAACTCAACTTTCAAACTGGTTGCATGTTAGCGCGAACGGATTTCAAATGTGCAAATGACACTGGTTATATAATCGTTTCAAAAAGAAGAAAGGAAAAATCTTTCTTTCGTCAAGCTCATTTGGGCAGAAAAGTGAAATTTGATATCAATTTTCACTCGCTCTCCCAGGTTCTAGTGTTTAGAATTCTCTTTTTGTCAGGGTGATGTTTGTGTATCTGTCGCCAGGAAATTCCAACCCCACCCCTACACGTTTCTCTCTCTTTCTCTCTCTCTCTCTCTTCTCTCTCTACTCTCTCTCTCTCTCTCTCTCTCTCTGCTGACACATGTAGGCAAACTTCATGCTCAGACCACTATTGTTATTTATGTACAAGGTAAACATTCGTCATGGGATGGTGCAAATTCAGTCGGAGCAATGAAGTGTACTACAGGAGCAACTGATCAACAGTAATGTCTTTTAACCTGGTCTCAAGGGTATCTCAGTGGATGCAAGTCACCGTTTCATTATTGTTTTTTTATCCCTGGTCTGAAAGCACTTTTACCTCGATTGTTTTTAAGGATTTAGGAGAAATGGATCAAGAACACTGATTTTTCCTTTTACATTGTTGTCTTTACAGTATTTCAATCATTTCTCAAATGAATGCTATCCAGTCTATTTAGTGTATGCGGTATCATGCCAAAGCTTTCGAAGATTTCTTTGTAAAGCCAAGTGAAAGTCTCAAACTACATTGAAATAAAGAACAGATCAATGCACACACCATGCATTTGATTGCCATGAATCTTTGGGCATGTGGTGAAAATAAACATGAAATAATTGTATTACGACAAGAAAAGGGGGGGGGGGGGGAGGGGGAAGGCACTCATCATTGAATATTTGAGATAAGTTTGTTTTTTTGTAAGGGGGGGGGGGGGGAAGGGGGGGATTGTTTCTTCTCTTAAGGAAATTTTAGGGAGTGAACAGGTCTGTACTGGATTGCCTCATGTTTCCCGGAGTGGAGTACGGCTGTCTTAACGGCGGGATAAAAAAACGGTGATGCCACAAAACTCCACTCCTTTGCTGGGTAGATTGGGATTAATTCTGCCTGTCCATATAGGGAATGTCGCAGTAGTATCAGCCTGCATATGCAGAAGTTCTCATTATGTGAGAAAAGACAAAGGGAGTTGCATTACTGGATAAAGTTGCACTCTCACACTCACTTTTGTTGAATAAATTATCTAATAAAAGAACTCATTTTGATTGTACATATTATACAGTGAAAAACTTCAAACAGTATTGAATTTGTGTACGATGGGAGGTGTCAAAATGGATAATTATCGCAATTTTCATATAAAAGAAAATCCTCTTCCGATGAAACAAGCCATGTTTATGAGTTTTTGCCATCTGCAGTATTATAGTGAAAATGGTTGAAGATTTTCTAATCCAAACACAGAATGACATGAACTGTAATCATCCCTGTATCTGTTGGTCTGTCTGCCTGTTGGTCAAGAAGACAACTGATGTGGTCAAAGTTTGTGTAAATTGAATGTGGTGAAAGGAAACCCCATTGATGTTGGTGCGATGTTGTTTAAACCCAAAACCCTCTGAATTCGTTTTAAAAAATTTTTGCTCAAATATATGGCCCCCAAAGGCTCTGTAAATTTGGTTAGATCCATGTTTAGATGAATCTGGAGGTCGCGTTTCACCAAGTGTCTCTCCAAAAACAAAACGTAAATTTTGGCGGTTTGACCCTGGTTTAGAGCGGGTTGTTTGCCCGGGGTGGAGGGCGGTGTTTCCGAGGCCTTTCAAATTTCCCCTTTTGTTGCAAAAGTTTTAATCTTACAGCAAGCTGTCCCATAAATTTTTTCATGGCTGTCACCCTCTCACAGGAAAATTTCCAGTAACAAAAGCAAGCAGACTAGAAAAGGAAACAACCCCCACATATTTTTGCGGGGAAAGATTAAAAGCAGTGATCCATGGTAGCTAGATCTTTACTTTAATGGCGCATCACGACTGTGCTGCACCCCCAGGCATTCCCTTTGATTTATGCCCCCTACTTTTTTTTTTTTTTTTTTTCAATATTGTAAAAACGAATAAGGAAAAAATTCCCAATATATAGAAACTTTCCAATCCCATCAAAAATCCCAGGAAAAACCCTAGGAAAATTTGAACGGCAACAGGAACAGCAGAGTCCATTTGGTGACGTGAAAAAGTTTTGCCAATAATCGCCAGTTTCCAAAAGAAGACGGCAGGTACAAAACCCCCCCCCCCCAAAGAAAAAACTTTTCCGGGCCCCCCCCCCCCCCCTGGATGACAAAAAAAAAAAGCAAAAAAAAGACAAAAATTGTACTTAAAGCTTTTACAGAAAAAAAAGGAATTTTAAACTTGTACAAAAAGTTTCACTGAGGGAAACTTTGCATAAAATGTCGGTAAACCTACCAGAATGGAAATTCCCCCGTATTGCAGCAGGAAATTTCTCCTCCTTTTAAGTGCTAATAAGCGAATATTTTAAACATGCAATTTTAATGAATTTTTTTAAAACGTAAAATTTTCCATGCTTGAGTGTATGCTGACTGCATTTATTGGGGAAAAAAAAAGTCCCCAGTTTAAAAGGTTTTTTAAAAGGGGTATGTGACCCCGTACATGAAAACAACTCGATGGTTAAAACATGTAACAGTGCATTTGGATCCAAGAAACGGACACGATTTGCAAGTCATATACGCACAGACACTGATTTATCTTTGCATAAATAAAACAAGTAAAAATACTTGACACCATAAACCTTTGGAAATTTTTGGAAGCGTATAGGTTTGTTGACGTCCCCTTTACAACTCCTCATGAAGGTTGTGAATTTTTATTGTTTTTTCAACGAACAAGGGACAAAGGGATTAAACCCATTAAAAAAAGAGGGGGTTTCGTTTTACACCGACATCGCAAAAAAAAAATTAGAAATGTTTTAAAAACTTTATTTAAATTTTCAAAAAGAAAAGCACGTGTAGATTTCTTTTTCAAAAGCTTTATTGTTCTCAAACAGAAATGCCCGTGTTTGTAACTATTGTGCACAAAAAGAAACGCATATTTTTTTTCGCTAAAAAATATAAAGGGAAAAATTTCTGACAGAAACTGCCCAGTATAGCGGGAAATCTGCCCGTGTGATGTCAGCATAAATAAATTTGAGAAAAAGTAGTTGATTTTTATTTTTTCTGGGGGGTTTAAATTTTGAATGTAAATGAGCTTTGAAATGATGAAAAAAAAAAAATTAGCGTTTCTTTTTGGCATAGTTATTATAGCAGGGAAAAGATTAGGGATTTTTTACCCCCAAACAAAAAGTACCGTTTGCCAACTTTTTATAGCTCACAATATGGCTCGGAAACAGACCATGTAAAATTTAATTAAATAGCCTCCTGCTGAAAAAAACACACACTAAGAATTTTTTAAATGTTTTGAAAAGCTTACAACATTAACTGTCGTACCCTTGCAGCAATGACAAAAAAAAAGTTGTCATATTTTTTTGAAATTTTTTTTTTATTTTTACAAATCGTTGTTACCATTTGTTTCGCTTTCCCCCAAAAAATATCGCAACAGTTCTTTTTCCCCTTGAAGAATTTCTTCCTTTCCCTCTTTTCCCCATTTTTGTTGGGTTATCACTTTTATTGTTTAAATTTCCCTCCATCAAATCATGCAGAAAATAATGTAACGTGGCCCTTTCCCCAAAAGTCATCATGAAAAAAAATTACGCCAGAAACTGTTGAGATTTCACGTTGTCTCAATGAAATAGAAAAGTTTTTTTTTTGGTTGTTGTTCTCTGCATTTTTCACAAAAGTACATTTTTGTTGTTGTTGTTAACACCCCCTCCCACAGTCCATTTGTGGGCCCATTGTTTTTGTCAAACACCCCCCTCCCCCCGTCTCATTTGAACTGGGCCCCCTTGTTGTTGTCAACACCCCCTCCCACAGTTTTTTGAACTGGGCCCCCTTCTTTTTTGTCAACACCCCTCCCAATTTATTTGAATGGGCCCCTCTTTTTGTTGACTGGGCTTTGGATGAATTGTTTGGAAGCCCCGAATTGTTTGATTTTTGGGAGTTTTTCAAATCTCTTAGGGGAAAAACCGTGAGTTTGGGGTACTTGGCCAGGCAATCGTCCCAATCATCGTTTGTGCTGGTCCGAAGTTCGTACATTGGGGGAAGGGGCAGCCACATCGCTGAAAAACCAAGACCCCATCAACGCCTGGAAAGTGGCTCCAGATAGAAAAATAAACACCAAAAAGACCCCAAACAAAGACACTGGGGGATGCCTTGACGAAAAAACAAACACCAAAAAGACCATAAAAAAATGGAAGAGATCCACATATAGAAAAAAAAAACAACACCAAAAAGCCCCCTCAACAACAATGGGAGACCCCATTTTGAAAAAAAAAAACACCAAAAGACCCTCTAAACATGGAAGATGTTCCATATAGAAAAACAAAAAAACCCCACCAAACGGCCCCTTTAACGACACATGGAAGATGACTCCACATATAGAAAAACAAACACACACCAAACGACCCCATCAACGACACATGGAAGATGACTCCACATATAGAAAAACAAACACACACCAAACGACCCCATCAACAGCACATGGAAGATGACTCCACATATAGAAAGATAAACAAGCACCAAACGACCCATCAACGACACATGGGAGATGACTCTATGGATAGAAAAACACACACACACCAAACGACCCCATGAACGACACATGGAAGATGACTCTACAGATAGAAAAAGAAACACACACCAAACGACGCCATCAACGACACATGGAAGATGACTCTATGGATAGAAAGACAAACACCAAACGACCCCATCAAAGACAAATGGAAATGACTCTATGGACAGAAAGACAAACAAACAAAAAGAACAAAGTGAGCATCTGAAACAGTAGCAATATCTGTTCAGCTGCCAAAATTGATGAAGTTACAAATTATCTCCCTTGGTTAAATAGCAGACCACAATCCAGTATCGCGACAATTTAATTTGTTTTTTGCATAATTTTGTTCATCAAACTGAATGCAGAAAAATCAAACTGCCATTTCTTTTTGCCACATTAAAAATTTCTGAAACAGATGGCTTGATTTTCAAAGGATATATATATATATATTCTTTTAATCTGAAAAAGCTTGATTGAGTTAGCATATCGAGAGTACGTCCAAAAAGCTGCCATGAAATATGGAAGTATCACACCCATCATCGTCAGTAAGTGTAGCAGTACAGGAACGTGTTCTCATTTTCATTTTATCCATTGATTTAAGAACACTGCAAACCGACCTAATTTGAGCATGCTCACAATCCACTAAGACACTTAAAATTTAGCACATTTGCATACAATTTCTTCTTGACCTTCACCATAGTTACCAGAACCACTTGGGTGATAGGATTGTTGAGCTCATGTCTTTTTAATACAAAAAAGTCCACAAACGGGCACTTCGGAGTAAACGATGCACTCATTTCTGCTCTGAAAGAACAGACTATATCTGGAGCAGCCGTCTTGCCATCTCCTTCGGGGTCAATGCAGCCGTCTTGCCATCTCCTTCGGGGGTCAATGCAGCCGTCTTGCCATCTCCTTCGGGGTCAATGCAGCCGTCTTGCCATCTCCTTCGGGGGTCAATGCAGCCGTCTTGCCATCTCCTTCGGGGTCAATGCAGCCGTCTTGCCATCTCCTTCAGGGGTCAATGCAGCCGTCTTGCCATCTCCTCGGGGGTCAATAGCAGTGTAAATGAAACCTTCTATGACTCTGTTGATACCGACTTCTCTGACACAAAATCTGCAGCCACATGTTCATTTATGTCATGATCGGCCGAATGTTCTCGAGCATTTAGCAAATTAAGGGTAGTTTTGCTGTTGTTGAGAGCAAGTCCTTGGGTTCTTCAAGTGTGCGAATTCAGGCATCACCAAGGGAACACCCCGAGTCGCATACTGAAGGAGGGAGTTACTGGAAGTTTCGCATGTCGAGGAACACAGAAAGCGACCTG
>CM031614.1:70450404-70472904 GCA_018398815.1 Conus ventricosus
CTCCATGTCTGTGGTGTGCCTTTCCATGTCTGTGTGTTTTCCCCTTCAGGTCTGTGGTGTTTTCCCACCCCTGTCTGTGGTGTTTTTCCCCTCCATGTCTGTGGTGTGTTCCTCTCCATGTCTGTGGTGTGTTCCACTCCATGTCTGTGGTGTGTTCTCTCCATGTCTGTGGTGTGTTCTCCTCCATGTCTGTGGTGTGTTCTCCATATCTGTGGTGTGTTCTCCATGTCTGTGGTGTGTTCTTCTCCATGTCTATGGTGTGTTCTCCTCCATGTCTGTGGTGTGTTCTCCATGTCTGTGGTGTGTTCTCCTCCATTCTGTGGTGTGTTCTCCTCCTTTGTCTGTGGTGTGTTCTCCATGTCTGGGGTGTGTTCTCCTCCATGTCTGTGGTTTTGTTCCACTCCATGTCTGTGGTGTGTTCTCCTCCATGTCTGTGGTGTTTCTCCTCCATGTCTGTGGGGTGTTCTCCATGTCTTTTGGTGTTCTTCTCCATGTCGTGGTGTGTTCTTCTCCATGTCTGTGGTGTGTCCTTCTCCATGTCTGTGGTGTGTTCTTCCAGTGTCTGTGGTGTGTTTCTTCTCCATGTCTGTGGTGTGTTCTTCTCCAGTCTGTGGTTGTTTCCTCTCCATGTCTGTGGTATGTCCTTCTCCATGTCTTGGTGTGTTCTCCTCCATGTCTGTGATGTGTTCCTCTCCATGTCTGTGGTGTTTTTCTCCATGCCCTGTGGTGTGTGTTTCTCCTCCATGTCTGTGGTGTGTTCTTCTCCATGTCTGTGGTGTGTTTTCTCCATGTCTGTGGTGTGTTCTCCATGTCTGTGGTGTGTTCTTCTCCATGTCTGTGGTGTGTCCTTCTCCATGTCTGTGGTGTGTTCTCCTGCCCTGGGGTGTGTTCCTCTCCATGTCTGTGGTGTGTTCTCCTCCATGTCTGTGGTGTGTCCTTCTCCATGTCTGTGGTGGGGTCCTTCTCCATGTCTGTGGTGTGTCCTTCTCCATGTCTGTGGTGTGTTTCTCCCCATGTCTGTGGTGTGTCCTTCTCCATGTCTGTGGTGTGTTCTCCTCCATGTCTGTGACGTGTTCCTCTCCATGTCTGTGGTGTGTTCTCTCCATATCTGTGGTGTGTTCCTCTCCATGTCTGTGGTGTGTTCTTCTCCATGTCTGTGGTGTGTTCTCCATGTCTGTGGTGTGTTCTTCTCCATGTCTGTGGTGTGTTCTTCTCCATGTCTGTGTTGTGTTCTTCTCCATGTCTGTGGTGTGTTCCTCTCCATGTCTTGGTGTGCCACTGCATGTCTGTGATGTGTTCCTCTCCATGTCTGTGGTGTGTCCTTCTCCAAATGTCTTGGTGTTGTTCTTCTCCATGTCTGTGGTGTGTTCTCCATGTCTTTTGGTTTTGTTCCCTGTCTGTGGTGTGTTTCGCTCCATGTCTGTGGTGTGTTCCTCTCCAGTCTGTGGTGTGTTCTTCTCCATGTCTGTGGTGTGTTTCTCTCCATGTCTGTGGTGTGTTGCTCTCCATGTCTGTGGTGTGTTCCTCTCCATGTCTGGGTGTGTTCTCCATGTCTGTGGTGTGTTTCTCTCCATGTCTGTGGTGTGTTTCTCCCATGTCTGTGGTGTGTTCTTCTCCATGTCTGATGTGTGTCCTTCTCCATGTAGTGGTGTGTCATTCTCCATGTCTGTGGTGTGTTCTCCTCCATGTCTGGGGTTTGTGTCCTTCTCCATGTCTGTGGTGTGTTCTTCTCCATGTCTGTGGGTGTTCCTCTCCATGTCTGTGGTGTGTTCCTCTCCAGTCTGTGGTGTGTCTCCATGTCTGTGGTGTGTTCTCCATGTCTGTGGTGTGTTTCTCTCCATGTCTGTGGTGTGTTCTCCTCCATGTCTGTGGTGTGCCCCCACTCCATGTCTGTGGTGTGTTCTCCATGTCTGTGGTGTATTCTCTATGCCTGTGGTGTTTTTCCTCTCCATGTCTGTGGTGTGTTTCTCTATGTTTGTGGTGTGTTCTCCTCCATGTCTGTGGTGTGTTCCTCTCCATGTCTGTGATGTGTTCCTCTCCATGTCTGTGGTGTGTTCCTCTCCATGTCTGTGGTGTGTTCCTCTCCATGTCTGTGGTGTGTTCTCCTCCATGTCTGTGGTGGGTTCCACTCCATGTCTGTGGTGTGTTCTCCATGTTTGTGGTGTGTTCTTCTCCATGTCTGTGGTGTGTTCCTCTCCATGTCTGGGGTGTGTTCTCCTCCATGTCTGTGGTGTCTTCTCCATGTCTGTGGGTGTGTTCCTCTCCATGTCTGTGGTGTGTTCCACTCCATGTCTGTGGTGTTTTTCTCCTCCATGTCTGTGGTGTGTTCTCCTCCATGTCTGTGGTGTGTTCCTCTCCATGTCTGTGCTGTGTTCTCCATGTCTGTGGTGTGTTCTCCTCCATGTCTGTGGTGTGTTCCCTCTCCTGTCTGTGGTTGTGTTCTTCTCCATGTCTATGGTGTGTTCTCCTCCATGTCTGTGGTGTGTTCCTCTCCAGTCTGTGGTGTTTTCTTCTCCATGTCTGTGGGGGTGTTCTCCTCATGTCTGTGGTGTGTTCCTCTCCATGTCTGTGGTGTGTTCTCCTCCATGTCTGTGGTGTGTTTTCTCCATGTCTGTGGTGTGTTCTCCTCCATGTCTGGGGGTGTGTTCTCCATGTCTGTGGTGTATTCCTCTCCATGTCTGTGGTGTGTTCTCCTCCTTGTCTGTGGTGTGGTTCTCCTCCATGTCTGTGGTGTGTTCTCCATGTCTGTGGTGTGTTCTCCAGGTCTGTGGTGTGTTCTCCTCCA
Source organism: Conus ventricosus (assembly GCA_018398815.1). Classification (NCBI taxonomy): domain Eukaryota; kingdom Metazoa; phylum Mollusca; class Gastropoda; order Neogastropoda; family Conidae; genus Conus; species Conus ventricosus. The sequence continues at coordinate 70,453,190 of CM031614.1, forward strand.
TGTCTGTGGTGTGTTTCGCTCCATGTCTGTGGTGTGTTCCTCTCCATGTCTATGGTGTTTTTCTCCATGTCTGTGGTGTGTTCCTCTTCCATGTCTGTGGTGTGTTCTCCTCCATGTCTGTGGTGTCTTCTCCTGTCTGTGGTGTGTTCCTCTCCATGTCTGTGGTGTGTTCCTCCCCATGTCTGTGGTGTATTCCTCTCCATGTGTGGTGTGTCATTCTCCATGTCTGTGGTGTGTCCTTCTCCATGTCTGTGGTGTGTTCTCTCCATGTCTGTGGTGTGTTCTCCTCCATGTCTGTGGTGTGTTCTCCATGTCTGTGGTGTGTTTCTCTCCATGTCTGTGGTGTGTCCTTCTCCATGTCTGTGGTGTGTTCTCCTCCATGTCTGTGTGTGTTCTCTCCATGTCTGTGGGTGTGTTCTCTCCATGTCTGTGGTGTGTTCTCTCCATGTCTGTGGTGTGTCCTTCTCCATGTCTGTGGGTGTGTTCTCTCCATGTCTGTGGTGTGTTCTCTCCATGTCTGTGGTGTGTTCTCTCCATGTCTGTGGTGTGTCCTTCTCCATGTCTGTGGTGTGTTCTCCAGTTCGTGGTGTGTTCCTCTCCATGTCTGTGGTGTTTCCTCTCCATGTCTGTGGTGTGTTCCACTCCATGTCTGTGGTGTGTTCTCTCCATGTCTGTGGTGTGTTCTCCATGTCTGTGATGTGTTTCTCCCATGTCTGTGGTGTGTTCCACTCCATGTCTTGGTGTGTTCTCCTCCATGTCTGTGGTGTGTTCTCCATGTCTGTGATGTGTTTCTCTCCATGTCTGTGGTGTGTTCTCTCCATGTCTGTGGTGTTTCTCCCAATGTCTGTGGTGTGTTCTCCTCCATGTCTGTGGTGTGTTCTTCTCCATGTCTGTGGTGTGTTCCTTCTCTGTCTGTGGTGTGTTCTCATCCATGTCTGTGGTGTGTTCTTTCTCCATGTCTGTGGTGTGTTCTCCTCCATGTCTGTGGTGTGTTCTCCATGTCTGTGGTGTGTTTCTCTCCATGTCTGTGGTATGTCCTTCTCCATGTCTGTGGTGTGTTCTCCTCCATGTCTGTGGTGTGTTCTCTCCATGTCTGTGGTGTGTTCTCTCCATGTCTGTGGTGTGTTCTCTCCATGTCTGTGGTGTGTCCTTCTCCATGTCTGTGGTGTGTTCTCTCCATGTCTGTGGTGTGTTTCCTCTCCATGTCTGTGGTGTGTTCCACTCCATTTCTGTGGTGTGTTCTTCCTCATGTCTGTGGTGTGTTCTCCATGTCTGTGATGTGTTTCTCTCCATGTCTGTGGTGTGTTCTCCTCCATGTCTGTGGTGTGTTCTCCATGTCTGTGGTGTGTTCTCCTCCATGTCTGTGGTGTGTCCTTCTCCATGTCTGTGGTGTGTTCTCCTCCATGTCTGTGGTGTGTTCTCCATGTCTGTGGTGTGTTCTCCATGTCTGTGGTGTGTTCCTCTTCATGTCTGTGGTGTGTTCGCCATGTCTGTGGTGTGTTCCTCTCCATGTCTGTGGTGTATTCTCCTCATGTCTGTGGTGTGTTCCTCTCCATGTCTGTGGTGTGTTCTCCTCCTGTCTGTGGTGTGTTCCTCTCCATGTCTGTGGTGTGTTCTCCATGTCTGTGGTGTGTTCCTCTTCATGTCTGTGGTGTGTTCCTCTCCATGTCTGTGGTGTTTCTTCTCCATGTCTGTGGTGTGTTCTCTATGTCTTGGTGTGTTCCTCTCCATGTCTGTGGTGTGTTCTCTATGTCTGTGGTGTGTTCCTCTCCATGTCTGTGGTGTGTTCTCTATGTCTGTGGTGTGTTCCTCTCCATGTCTGTGGTGTGTTCCTCTCCATGTCTGTGGTGTGTTCTCTATGTCTGTGATGTGTTTCTTCTCCATGTCTATGGTGTGTTCTCCATGTCTGTGGTGTGTTCCTCTCAATGTCTGTGTGGTGTCCTCTCCATGTCTGTGGTGTGTTCCTCTCCATGTCTGTGGTGTGTTCCTCTCCATGTCTATGGTGTGTTCACCATGTCTGTGGTGTGTTCTCCATGTCTGTGGTGTGTTCTCTATGTTTGTGGTGTGTTCTCCTCCATGTCTGTGGTGTGTTCCTCTCCATGTCTGTGTGTGTTCCTCTCCATGTCTATGTGTGTTCTCCATGTCCTGTGGTGTGTTTCTCCATGTCTGTGGTGTGTTCTTCTCCATGTCTGTGGTGTAGTTCCTCTCCATGTCTGTGGTGTGTTCCTCTCCATGTCTGTGGTGTGTTCCACTGAATGTCTGTGGTGTGTTCTCCTCCATGTCTGTGGTGTTTCCTCGTCCATGTCTGTGGTGTGTTCTCCATGTCTGTGGTGTGTTCTCCATGTCGTGGTGTGTTCCTCTCCATGTCTGTGGGTGTTCTCTCCATGTCTGTGATGTGTTCCTCTCCATGTCTGTGGCGTGTTCTCTCCATGTCTGTGGTGTGTTCCTCTCCATGTCTGTGGTGGTTCTCTCCAATGTCTGTGATGTGTTCCTCTCCATGTCTGTGGTGTTTCTCTCCATGTCTGTGATGAGTTCCACTCCATGTCTGTGGTGTGTTCCACTCCATGTCTGTGGTGTGTTCCCTCTCCATGTCTGTGGTGTGGTTTCCACTCCATGTCTGTGACCAGTTCCTCTCCATGTCTGTGACCAGTTCCTCTCATGTCTGTGGCCAGTTCCTCTCCATGTCTCTGGCAGGCATATGAAAACCATCTGTGACAGTTGAAGTTTATGGGGCTGTCATTAGAGGGACAGGATCACACACCCCAGAAGGCAACACTCCCTCACTGGCTTCTGCGCATTTGGGATGAGAGTTGGAGCAGCAAGCGACTTTACAGCGGTGCAGTGTCCTCTTCTGGCAAGCTGGCGTGTGAGAGTCCAGTAGTGATGGCTCCTCTATGGACTGCCAGTGCGTGGGTGGCGTTTTGGTGAATCTGAGTGTGGCTCCAACTGCGTACAAGGTGGCTCAAATGAGCAGCGTACGTGCGATGAGGGAAGGCGGGGTGGGGAAGGAATGGAATGTGAGACTGCAGAAGGAAAGAAAAGTTGAATATTCAGGCCAGTTTTTAGGTCATTGTATTTATCAGCTTATTCTATTTGTTTATTATATTTAGATGTATTTTTTCTCTCGGTTTCTTTTTTCTTCTTTTTTTTATAAATCCTGATTTACATGTCATGTTGGTTTTGATCAACATGGGGGAGTTTTTGCTTGTAACAAGTTTTTTGTATGTGACGAATTTTGTTTCCAGCCCTCGTATCTTTCTTTTCCCTTAAATTTTTTTTTTTTTTGTAATCACTTTCAAAAACATGTCTATGCTTTTACACGATTGTTCTTTTCTATAACAATATGTAAGGAAGTACATAATGTCCAAGCTTTTATATGATTATGTTTGCCTATAACCATTTTTTATACAAAGGTATTGAATTCTGTTTATCAGTTTGGGAAAAAAAACTAACAAACATGATCAGCATTGAAAATGAACTGTGCCTTTGGAAGTGCATCTGCATCTGCATCGTCATTCACACAGACCGAGTGACTCACAGATCAGGATTGAGTGAACTGAGTATTCTGATAGAACAACTGATACATAAATAATCAATGTTATACTTCACATTATTCTTGCAAATGCATTTGAAGTCAATCAAAACAAAAAGGTTTCTTGCTTTTGTTCTTATTTCAGTTTAAAACAAGTTGGGTTTTTTAAATCATTTTTTTAAAAACACATTGACACGAACAGCAGGCTGTATGTATACTCAGCTGTGTGCATACATCCTGCATCATTATTTACACTACTCGTGTCTCGAGCGTTTTCTGAGAAGGTGGTTGAAAAGCATGTTTACTGTCAGTTCATCAGAGATCATGCTGTTCTCACCAATATTTCATGGATGTATCTGAACATTGAAATTAAAATCCAGACTCAATAGTTTGAATTTCTCGAATCTTTGATGGTGCTGGTGTGTATTTGCACTTGTATGTGTGTCCATGTGTCTGAAAGCTCTTGAGGAATGTTTTTCTTTAAATGATGTAAACCAAACTGTTTACTCTCTCAATCTGGCTTTTCAGTGTTTTCATGCTTCATTAAGCCCACTACACCATATACTGTTGTACAACAATTTTTGGTGTCTTGAGCCACAATATGCGTAATTTGCAGTAATCTGTTGTCTGTAGTAAAAAAAAAAGACAATTCTGAGAAAGGAAAGGACCACTTGTATAGCGATTCAGTAAACAGTTTTTGTCAACCTTGGATACTGCACATCTGATCCCAGACCTTCCCCTTCCTGAAAAACACTTGAATCATCCAATAAGGTTGCATGGAATTGTCAGTCTGTCGGTGGTGAACGAGTACAGAGCCGAGTGTGTTGTGCAAGCAAACTCAACTTTCAAACTGGTTGCATGTTAGCGCGAACGGATTTCAAATGTGCAAACTGACACATGGTCTATATAATCGTTTCAAAAAGAAGAAAGGAAAAATCTTTCTTTCGTCAAGCTCATTTGGGCAGAAAGTGAAATTGATATCAATTTTCCACTCGCTCTCCCAGTTCTGTGTTTAGAATTCTCTTTTGTCAGGGTGATGTTTGGTATCTGTCGCCAGGAACATTCCCAACCCCACCCCCTACCGTTTTTCTCTCTCTCTCTTCGTCTCATCTCTCTCTCTCTCTCTTCTCTCTCTCTCTCTCTCTCTCTCTCTCTGCTGCACATGTAGGCAACTTCATGCTCAGACCACTATTGTTATTTATGTACAAGGTAAACATTCGTCATGGGATGGTGCAAATTCAGTCGGAGCAATGAAGTGTACTACAGGAGCAACTGATCAACAGTAATGTCTTTTAACCTGGTCTCAAGGGTATCTCAGTGGATGCAAGTCACCGTTTCATTATTGTTTTTTTATCCCTGGTCTGAAAAGCACTTTTACCTCGATTGTTTTTAAGGATTTAGGAGAAATGGATCAAGAACACTGATTTTCCTTTACACTTGTTGTCTTTTACAGATATTTCAATCATTTCTACAAATGATGCTTATTCCAGTCTATTTAGTGTATGCGGTATCATGCCAAAGCTTTCGAAGATTTCTTTGAAAGCCAAGTGAAAGTCTCCAAACTACATTGAAATAAAAACAGATCAATGCACACACACATGGCATTTGATTGCCATGAATCTTGGGCATGTGGTGAAAATAACATGAAATAATTGTATTACGACAATGAAAAGGGGAGGGGGGGGGGAGGGGGAAGGCACTCATCATTGAATATTGAGATAAGTTTGTTTTTTTGTAAGGGGGGGGGGGGGGGAGGGGGATTGTTTACTTCTCTTAAGGAAATTTTAAGGGGTGAACAGGTTCTGTACTGGATTGCCTCATGTTTCCCGAGATGGAGTACGGCTGTCTTAACGGCGGGATAAAAAACGGTGATGCCCACAAACTCCACTCCCTTTGCTGGGTAGATGGGATTAATACCTGCTTCCTATAGTGAATGTCCGCAGTAGTATCAGCCTGCATATGCAGAAGTCTCATTATGTGAGAAAAGACAAAGGGAGTTGCATTACTGGATAAAGTTGCACTCTCACACTCACTTTGTGTTGAATAAATTATCTAATAATAAGAACTCATTGTGATTGTACATATTATACAGTGAAAAACTTCAAACAGTATTGAATTTGTGTACGACTGGGAGGTGTCAAAATGGATAATTATCGCAATTTTCATATAAAAGAAATCCTCTTCCGATGAAAACAAGCCAGTTATGAGTTTTTTGCCATCTGCAGTATTATAGTGAAAAATGGTGAAGATTTTCTAATCCAAACACAGAATGACATGAACTGTAATCATCCCTGTATCTGTTGTGTCTGCCTGCCTGTTGGTCAAAGAAGACAACTGATGTGGTCAAAGCTTTGTGTAAAGTTTTGAATGTGGTGCAAGGCCAAACCCATTAGATGTTGTGCAGATGTTGATCTATAACACAAATCCTACTGAATTCGTTTCTACAAAAATTTTGCTCAAATATATGTGACCCCAAGAGCTCTGTAAATTCTGGTATAGATCCATGTTTCAGTGACCAGAATCTGGAGGTCGCTGTTTCACCAAGTGTCTCTCCAAGAACAAACACAGTAAATTTTGGCGTTGACCTCGGTTAGAGCGGATGTGTTTGCCCGTGGTGGAGGTCGGTGCTCTCCCGAGTGCCTTTCTAATTCCTCTAGTTGCTAAAGTTTAATCATACAGCAAGCTGTCCACACTGAACTTTTTCATGGCTGTCAGCCTCTCACAGGAAAGTTCCACGTAACAAAGCAAGCAGTCTAGCAAAGAGAAACAACGCCACATATCTTGCGTGAAGATTAAAGCAGTGATCACATGGTAGCAGATCATTTACATCTAATGGCGCATACATTCGACTGTGCTGACAGCACCAGGCATTGCCTTTGATTTATGCCTCCTACTTTTTTCTTTTTTTTTTCAATATTGTAAAATAACAGAATAAGTAGAAATAATTCAATATATAGAAACATTCCAATGCCATCAAAAATGCAGAAAAATGCCATATGGAAAATTTGACAGGCAACAGAACACGCAGGTCACTCTGGATGACGTGAACAATGTTTGCCAACTAATCGCCAGTTCCAAGAAGACGGCAGTATCATAACGCCGTCTCAGAAGAAAAAAACAAAAATGATCCGAGAGCTTCCGGAAAAAAGACAGGAAGGTCCAAAAAGACAGAAGACAATGGATTACAGAAAAGAAAAGCAAAAAGAAGTACAAAAATTGTACTTAAAGACAGTTACAGAAAAAAAAGGAAGTTACTTGTACAAAAAGATTTCACTAGATGGAACAGTTTTGCATAAATGATCGGTAAACCTACCAAGAATGGAAATTCCCAGTATTGCAGCAGGATTGCATCACTCACTTTTAAGTGCGTAATAATGCTGATATTAAGCATGCATTTTAATGAATTTTTGAACACGTAAATTTACTCATGTCTGTGAGTGTATGCTGACTGCATTTATATGAAATACAAGTCCCAGTTTAAATGTTAAGAGTGTATGCTGACCGCAGTCACATGAAATACAATCTCGACTGGTTAAGACATGTAACAGTGCATTTGGATCCAAGAAACGGACAACGATTTGCAACGTCATATACGCACACAGACACTGATTCATCTTTGCATAAATAAAACAAGATAAAAGTGACTTAGAACACCATATACCTTGTGAATTTATGGAAGACGTATAGGCTTTGATCTTGACAGTCCTTCACAACTCCTCATGAAGGTTGTGAATTTTGTATTGTTATTTTCAACAGACACAATGCACAAGGTATAATCCATGTAAACAAAAAGATGGTGTTTCGTTTTACACCGACATCAGCAAAAACAATTAGATACATGTTCAAAGCTTTATTGAATTCTCAAAACAGAAATGCACCGTGTAGATACATGTTCAAAAGCTTTATTGAATTCTCAAACAGAAATGCACCGTGTTTGCTAACTATACTGTGCACAAAAAGAAACGCATATTTTTTTCGCTGAAAATATGAAGGAAAATTCTGACAGAAACATGCCCAGTATAGCAGGGAAACTCTGTCCAGTGTGAATAGTCAGACATAATGATAGACGTAACAGTAGATTGATGTCTTATTTCTTCTGTGGTTGAATATTTTGAATGCTAACTGACGCATGAAATGACTGAAATAAAAAAAAATATGCGTTCTTTTTGTGCATAGTATATTATAGCATGGAAAATGATTAGGGATATTTGACCCCAAACAGAAATGTACCAGTTTTGCCAACTATTATAGCTCACAATATGGCTCGGAACACATGACCAGTAAGTAAAATAAATAAACTAGCCTCCTGCTGAAATAAACACACACATAAGAATGTTAAACTAGTCTTGAAAGCTTACAACATTAACTGTCGATATCCTTGCAGCAATGACAAAGAAAGTTGTCATATTATTTTGACATCTTTTTTTTTATTTTTACAAATCTGTTGTTACCATCATGTTTCTGCTTTCCCCCAAAAATATATCGCAACAGCTTCTTGTATCCTTTGAAGAATTTCTTTCCATTCCTACTGTCTTGCCATATGTTGTCGGTTATCACTTTTATTGATTAATGCCCTCCATCAAATCATGCAGAAAATAATGTCAACGTGGCCTTTGCCACAAGTCATCATGACAAGCACTTAACGCAGCAACATGTTGAGATTTCACAGTTGTCTCAATGAAATCACGCAACGCTTTTTTTGTTGTTGTTGTTCTCCTGCAGTTTCACAAAGTACATTTTGTTGTTGTTGTTAACATCCCCTCCCACAGTCTCATTTGAACTGGGCCACATTGTTGTTGTCAACACCCCCTCCCACAGTCTCATTTGAACTGGGCCACCTTGTTGTTGTCAACACCCCCTCCCACAGTCTCATTTGAACTGGGCCACCTTCTTGTTGTCAACACCCCTCCCACGTCTTATTTGAACTGGGCCGTCTTGTTGTTGACTGGTCTTTGGATGAATTGTTTGGAAGCCATGAATTGTTTGATTTTTGGCAGTTCTTCAAATCTTTCAGGAAATCCGTGAGTTTTGGGGTACTTGGCCAGGCAATCGTCACCAATCATCAGTTTGTGCGGTCCAGAAGTTCGTACATGGGGAAGTCAGCCACAGTCAGCTGAAAACACCAAACGACCCCATCAACGACACATGGAAGATGGCTCCACAGATAGAAAAATAAACACCAAACGACCCCATCAAAGACACATGGAAGATGACTCTATGGACAGAAAAACAAACACCAAACGACCCCATCAACAACACATGGAAGATGACTCCACATATAGAAAACAAACACACCCAAACGACCCATCAACACACATGGAAGATGACTCACATATAGAAAAACAAACACACACCAAACGACCCCATCTACAACACATGGAAGTGATTCCACATATAGAAAAACAAACACACACCAAACGGCCCATCAACGGACACATGGAAGATGACTCCACATATAGAAAAACAAACACACCCCAACGACCCCATCAACGACACATGGAAGATGACTCCCACATATAGAAAAACAAACACACACCAAACGACCCCATCAACAGCACATGGAAGATGACTCCACATATAGAAAGATAAACAGCACCAACGACCCATCAACGACACATGGGAGATGACTCTATGGATAGAAAAAACACACACACACAAACGACCCCATGAACGACACATGGAAGATGACTCTACAGATAGAAAAAGAACACACCACCAAACGACGCCATCAACGACACATGGAAGATGACTCTATGGATAGAAAGACAAACACCAAACGACCCATCAAATGACAAATGGAAATGACTCTATGGACAGAAGACAAACAAACAAAAAGAACTAAAGTGAGCATCTGAAACAGTAGCCATATCTGTTCAGCTGCCAAAATTGATGAAGTTACAAATTATCTCCCTGGTAAATAGCAGACCACAAATCCAGTATCGCGACAATTTACTTTGTTTTTGCATAATTTTGTTCATCAAACTGAATGCAGAAAAATCAAACTGCCATTTCTTTTTGCCACATTAAAAATTTCTTGAAACAGAATGGCTTGATTTTCAAAGGATATAATATATAATATTCTTTAATTTGAAAAAGCTTGATTGAGTTAGCATATCGAGAGTACGCCCAAAAAGCTGCCAGGGAAATATGGAAGTATCACACCCATCTTCGTCGTAAGTGTAGCAGTACAGGAACGTGTTCTCATTTTCTTTTTTATCCATTGATTTAAAAAACACTGCAAACCGACCTAATTTGAGATGCTCACAATCCACTAAGACACTTAAAATTTGCACATTTGCATACAATTTCTTCTTGACCTTACCATAGTTACCAGACCACTTGGGTGATAGGATTGTTGAGCTCATGTCTTTTTAATACAAAAAAGTCCACAAACGGGGCACTTCGGAGGGAAAACGATGCACTCATTTCTGCTCGAAAGAACAGACTATATCTGGAGCAGCCCTCTTGCCATCTCCTTCGGGGGTCAATGCGCCGTCTTGCCATCTCCTTCGGGGGTCAATGCAGCCCGTCTTGCCTCTCCTTCGGGGGTCAATTGCAGCCGGGCTTTTCCATCTCCTTCGGGGGTCAATGCAGCCCTCTTGCCATCTCCTTCGGGGGTCAATGCAGCCGTCTTGCCATCTCCTTCAGGGGTCAATGCAGCCGTCTTGCCCTCTCCCTTTGGGGGTCATGCAGTGGGAAATGAAACCTTCTATGACTCTGTTGATACCGACTTTTCTGACACAATCTGCAGCCACATGTTCATTATGTCATGAGTCGGCCGAATGTTCTCGAGCATTTAGGCAAATTTAAAGGGTAGTTTTGCTGTTGTTGAGAGCAAGTCCTTGGGTTCTTCAAGTGTGCGAAATTTAGGCATCACCAGAGGGGAACACCCCGAGTCGCAATACTGAAGGAGGGAGAGTTACTGGGAAGTGTTTCGCATGTCCGAGGGATAGACACAAGAAAAATGCTGACCCGCCGGTCCTGGGTAGAGGATGTGTCCAGTCCGACCACTGGCTGGCTATTCACTTGGTTCTCCAGTGGGCCTGAAGGGAAGGCGATCGTGTCAGGTGACCGTCACGGGTAGGTGACCGTCAGCCTGCAGGCAGAGTACAGCGACCATCCAGTCGTCCCTGTTCTGAGGAATGAATGGAAGGCTTCGGCCTATTGAGTGATTTGCACCTTGTTATCTATAGAGGTAGTAAATACTTGAAGCATCAGTCATGGCTGGTAGAGAAGTCCAGGCTGTTAGTACAATGGGTAGCTTCAGGGAATCGAACATGAGTTTGAATAGGAGGTTATGCATTAACCACTTGGTACCCAAGTCTTGGTTAGCGCTGCAGCTGTTGTGTGTGTGTATGTGTAGGTGACTAGTGATTCCATTGTGGAATAAAAATATAACTTGGGGATTTATTGGTACAAATCGCGTGATGTGTGTGTGCCAGTGATTCCATTGGTTGAGCCAGTTAAACTCGGGTTCTCTCTTTCTTTGAGAACGAATATAAGGTGCTTGGAAAACCAGGAAGTGTGTGACTCACTTAAGGGAAAGTGAACTCGCCCGTCTTGCTGAGGGCTCAAGAAATACAGCGTGAAGCAGAGGTTAGCTGTCGCCTCGTTGTCTCCTGGGTGGGGACGTAAGACAGTGGAGGTTGCTGTAGCCTCGGAGCCGACGACGAGAAGAATTGTCTCCCGTGTGGGGACGGTCGACAGCAAGACGTGTCAGCCTGTTGGAGCCTAGACAGGGAGCTGCCAGACAACGGTGGGGTGTTTGCAGCCAGAGAGACCTGTGGGAGAGGCCGACGGAGCCCTTTCCGTGGAGAGGGCGAAGTACGGTGGAGTCCGGGAGACTCGGTGTGAGGGTTGCGACTCAAGCTACGTTGCCAGTGTCCCCAACTGGGATTTGGCCAATCAGGAGGACACAACAGTGTGGCAGCTTCAGCTCGTGGTCGTACAGTGGATGAGAGAAACTGACGATCAACCAAGGAATGCTGGCAAGTTATGGACGTTTATTTGCTCTTAAAGTTATAAGTGTGCAAACAGAATAGTGGAATATTGTCTTTCCTGGCTAAGTAAGAATAACTGAAGAACAGGGGATGCGATTTATGAAATTGTCTGTATGCTGTTTACATTGTTGTATGATACAGATAGTTGTTGTTGTGTAGTGACGCGTGGGGGCTCGGAGTCAAGTTGAATAAAAGTTGATTATTTTCTATGAAATGTTATTGGTTTCCGTCACTTTGTGCGGCCGATGTGAGTGACAGAGTGCGTGTGCCTATGCGAGAGCGCATTTTGGTTGTGAAAGCGTAAATACTTCTGTCTATAACCCCTGCATCACTGAATATGAAAATCATATTTTAATAACGAGGGGAGCATCGGAGACCCGTCTCAAATTGGGGACTGTCGTCGGGATGAACATAAATGAGCCATAAGTGATTTTGATTCTGGGTTTTGTTTAATTGCAAGGGATTTGAAATTTGTCGTAATTGTGGAAACCTAGATTTTTTTCCTTACCTGGAAAGACGTTAGTCATGTGTTGATTGTTTTGATCTTTTTTTGCATGATGGGCCTTGTATTTGAACTTGCTTGATTTGGTTGCTGTTGAGGTTGATTCTGTGTAGCACAACTATTTGATCGCTTATTTACAAGTGATCGTGTGGATATCTCGCTTGTTACTGTGGTTGTGTTAACTAGATGATCGAGGTTAGATAGCTTCAGAATGTCGACTGAAGAGGGTGCTGAGACAATGGGTCCACTGAAAAAGATGGACCTCATAGAAGAAGGAAAAGCTTTAGGACTAAAGGGCCCGGTACTGAAGGCATATGTAGTGAGAACTGGCCCCGTGTAATCGAGGCCAGAAATACAAAGGGAAAAAGAGGAGGAGAAAGAGAGGGAAAAAGAGGAGAGAGAAAGAGAACGGGAAAAGGAGGAGAGAGAAAGAGAACGGGAAAAAGAGGAGAGAGAAAGAAAACGGGAAAAGGAGGAGAGAGAAAGAGAACGGGAAAAAGAGGGAGAGAGAACGGGAAAGAGAGGAGAGAGAAAGAGAACGGGAAAGAGAGGAGAAAGAGAACGGGAAGAGAGGAGAGAGAAAGAGAACGGGAAAGAGAGGAGAGGGAAAGAGAAGAGAGAGAAAGAGAACGGGAAAGAGAGGAAAGAGAGAAGTTAAGGCAGTTTGAGTTAGAAAAATTAAAATTGGAGAAAGAACGGGACGTGACGCAAAACCTCAAGTGAACTTTGCACCACATGTCAGTCCCTTAATCATATGCCAAAGTTCGATGATAATCCGGTCCATTTAGAGGATTTCATTTCGCAATTTGAAAGGATTGCCAAAGATCAGGGCTTACCCGAAGAACGGTGGGCCACAAATTTGTCGGCGCTGCTGACACCCAAAGCTAGGGATGCTTTTTTCTGCTTGCCACCGGAAAAACAGACAGATTATGAGTCGGTGCGCGATGCTTTGTTTCAGAGGTATCAGTAACACGCCGTTAGATATAGGAAATTGTTCAGAGAAACCGTTCGTAAATCAGGTGAGACGCACGTACAGTTTCTTTATCGGCTTAGGGCTCTCTTTGACAAATGGATAAGGTTAGGGAACATCGAACAAACATTTGAATCTTTGAGGGAGGAGATCGTTAAGGAGCAAATTCTCTCCACTTGTCGGAAGGATCTCACAGTATTCTTGGCAGAAGAGAATTAGGAAGTTTGAGAGTTAGTGAATGTTGCAGACAGGTTGAATCTGCCCATGATCAGCGTAATGGGATGAAGGGATCGAACCAGTCGACCCGTAATGCCCAGACCACACAGTCAGGGAGTGATTCGACGACTCCCTACAAACAGGAGGCGAGACCGCAGTTAGAAACGCATTCTAAGTCCCAAGGCAACAGTGGGACTCAGAGGAATGTCAGAGTGAAACGCACATGTTTTAAGTGTGGGAGAGAGGGTCATATTGCCAAGGAATGTAGCAGAGTGCAAATACACTCAGTTGTTGCTGTTGATACAATTCAACAGGAAGGCAGGGTGCCACCACCAACTACTAGGGCAGTAGTAAACGGGAAGCCGGTGACCTGCTTATTAGACACAGGACTGACTCTAGCGGCAATGGTAGAGCCCGGTTTCGTGAGAGAGAACAGACTATACGGGGGAAACCACCTGCGTGCAATATGCAGATGGAAGAATTAATCGGCTACCTTTGGCCCGTGTCAAGTGAGTCAGAGTTTGTCAGGAGTACTCTCACTGCAGCAGTACAAAGAACCTTCCCTATCCAGCTTTGTTAGGGGGTAGGTATATCCTCCCGAAGCCTAACCAGGCTGCCAGTCAAGTGGGAAGCAAGGACAGTGCAGGGTAGGAAAGTGAACAGAACGCAGGTGGATTGCACAGGCGCCGCTAGCAGTGGAGCTAGTGTGGGCCACGGAGGTGGCCGTAGTGGCGGTGCCGTAGGCCATGGAGGTGGCCGTTGTGGCGGTGCCGTGGGCCATGGTGGCCATAGTGGTGGTTCAAAAGTTGTTGGCGTTGCCGTGGTGTCAGAAATGTAGGAGCCACGGTGGCGGACCTCAGGGTCGGGGCCAAATGGACCACAGAGTAACTGGAACCAGCAGCTGGGTTGGAACCAGGGAGGGCAGTATTAACGCATGGCAAGAAGTCGAGGTGACCAGCTATGTTAGAAAATGCCAAAGACAGTCAGCTCAAAGGAGCAGATAATCCAGTGTCAGGAAAGTGTAAAGTAAAAAGGCTCATCAAGTAATGGGCATAGGCCATGGTGGGATTCGAACCAAGGAATTTCCTCAGAGAGAAGGAAAATTGGTTCGAGTAAGAGGAGTAAGGAGTATCTCCTGGCATATTGGAAAGGGGAGATGATCGTCGTCGCAGTGAATGGGTGCGACAGCCCTGTCACTAGACCCTGGAATTACAGACCCTGAGGCAATGGAACCCAGTGGGACTGAACGCCATGTAGGTTTTGCTGAACAGGCTAAATGGGGTACGGCAGATTTTCACGCGCTCCTTTAAGGACTAAAATGTGTGAAGGTGCGCTGACTCTATTGTAAAGCCTGGAATGCGCAAAACTATCTGCCCCAGGTACTGTTGGCGAGCCACAAACGGCTGTCAAGATTGAGAGGGGCAGGAGTAGGTCAAGGGTTGGAGTAATGCCTCCTGGGTGTTGCTGTTGCAGCGTGAACAACAGAAGCAGGACAATGGTAGGAGCAATGCCTACGGGCTGCTGTGATTGTGGTGGTGGTGTGAGCAGTCATCTGTTACGGACAGCTACTGTGTAAATAATGTATGCTGGCCAGTTGTGTTATTGATTTTGATTGCCAGTATAGGGCGGGGTTGAGCCTATGTTCATGTTTATTTCTCAATTTTTGATTGATGGTTATCAGTTGATGTTGCTTGTGTTCATTGCCATTATGATTGAGTGCATGCTCACGTGTTATGAGTTTTCATTTTTCTGGTTCATATCTATTTGCTAATGTTGTTTTGTCACAGCTCGGTAAAGTGTGAAAATGTTATAAGTTGTGACATCAGGATAAATGTTTGATTTGCATATTGTGTGTGGGACCGTGTGAGCAGATTGTGGCCACACGCCTGAATTTGAATCTTGTCTTTGTAGACTGTGGCCACACGCCTGAATTTGATTTCGATTGTTAAGTAGGCTGGGCCACACCCTGAATTTGAATCTTGTGTTAATCATGGTTTGTGCTATATTAGAAGTGAATGGAATGATTAATAATTATGTATGGACATGCTGATAGCTAACGCCATGGAGAGAGTTCTTGATTATATGTGGGCCAGTTTAGAGTTAAATGTTGTGCACAGTTGTTTATGACTGATCAAAGAGTGATCTATGGATTATCTAATTGATTTATTGGTTTTAATTGGGTACATTATCCATGATATGAGTTGTTGATGGAGTGATGTTATAAAGCATAGAGGTAGTACTGTTATATCGACCCATGCAACTGAGTTTGTTTTATCCAATTTGAGACATTCGTCCTGGAGGAAATGTTGATTGGAACAACATTCTTAGGTATGGGGGGTGTCATGAGTCGGCCGAATGTTCTCGAACATTTAGGCAATTAAGGGTAGTTTTGCTGTTGTTGAGAGCAAGTCCTTGGGTTCTTCAAGTGTGCGAATTCAGGCATCACCAGAGGGGAACACCCCGAGTCGCATACTGAAGGAGGGAGAGTTACTGGGAAGTGTTTTGCACGTCGAGGGATAGAAACAAGAACATGCTGACCTGCCGGTCCTGGGTTAGAGGAGTGTCCAGTCCGCCACTGGCTGGCTATTCACTTGGTTCTCCAGTGGGCTGAAGGGAAGGCGATCGTTGTCAGGTGACCGTCACGGGTAGGTGACCGTCAGCCTGCAGGCAGAGTACAGCGACCATCCAGTCGTCCCTGTTCTGAGGAATGAATGGAAGGCTTCGGCCTATTAAGTGATTTGCACCTTGTTATCTATAGAGTAGTAATACTTGAAGCATCAGTCATGGCTGGTAGAGAAGTCCAGGCTGTTAGTACAATGGGTAGCTTCAGGGAATCGAACATGAGTTTGAATAGGAGGTTATGAATTAACCACTTGGTACCCAAGTCTTGGTTAACGCTAGCAGCTGTTGTGTGTGTGTATGTGTAGGTGACTAGTGATTCCATTGGTGGAATAAAAATAACTTGGGGATTTATTGGTACAAATCGCGTGATGTGTGTGTGCCAGTGATTCCATTGGTTGAGCCAGTTAAACTCGGGTTCTCTCTTTCTTTGAGAACGAATATAAGGTGCTTGGAAAACCGGAAGTGTGTGACTCACTTAAGGGAAAGTGAACTCGCCGTCTTGCTGAGGGCTCAAGAAAATACAGCGTGAAGCAGAGGTTAGCTGTCGCCTCGTTGTCTCCTGGGTGGGGACGTAAGACAGTGGAGGTTGCTGTAGCCTCGGAGCCGACGACGAGAAGAATTGTCTCCCGTGTGGGGACGGTCGACAGCAAGACGTGTCAGCTGTTGGAGCCTAGACAGGGAGCTGCCAGACAACGGTGGGGTGTTTGCAGCCAGAGAGACCTGTGGGGAGGCCGACAGGAGCCCTTTCCGTGGAGAGGGCGAAGTACGGTGGAGTCCGGGAGACTCGGTGTGAGGGTGCGTACTCAAGCTACGTTGCCAGTGTCCCCAACTGGGATTTGGCCAATCGGGTGGACACAACAGTGTGGCAGCTTCAGCTCGTGGTCGTACAGTGGAATGAGAGAAACTGACGATCAACAAGGATGCTGGCAAGTTATGGACGTTTATTTGCTCTTAAGGTTATAAGTGTGCAAACAGAATAGTGGAAAATTGTCTTCCTGGCTTAGTAAGAATAACTGAAGATCAGGGGATGCGATTTATCAAACTGTCTGTATGTGTTTTACATTGTGTATGATACAGATAGTTGTGTTGTGTAGTGACGGGTGGGGCTCGGAGTCAAGTTGAATAAAAGTTGATTATTTTTATGAAATGTTATTGGTTTCCCGTCACCTTTGTGCGGGCCCGATGTGAGTGACAGAGTGCGTGTGCCTATGCGAGAGCGCATTTTGTTGTGAAGCGTAAATACTTCTGTCTATAACCCCCTGCATCCCTGAATATGAAAATCATATTTTAATAACGAGGAGGAGGTCGGAGACCCGTCACAATTTACAAACAGACCTACATCATGTAAGCATTTCACCATGCAATCAAACACATATGACACTCACGTTGTCACCAGCAAACCACTTCTTGTTCGACAGCCGATTTTCAAAACCTTTCAAGAGGTCAGGAAGTTTGTTGGCCTTGTAGTCCTCCAGCATCTTTTTCTGCAAGTGCACATAACCAAACAGCTGTTAGCATAGAAAATGGTGTCATGGCAAACAAGTGTTCTGTAAGTAGAAATGTGTGTCCTCACTACAATCACAATCGCTGAAAAATAACCAACGCATATAACACTATAGAAACGTTTAACCTTTGGGGAGCCGGAATAGCTGAGTTGGTAGAGAGCGCCGGACTTGTAATCTTGGTGATCTTGGGGTTGCAGGTTCGAACCTCCGCCAGGGCGTTCAGTACACGGGGATTTTTCCCTCGGAGTTAACATTGGTTCTGACTCCATTTCCATACAGTCCTTCGATGGGACTATAAACCGAGGTTCCGTGTGTGAACGCACGCTTAACATCTTGCACACACGTAAAATCCCATCACCAACTTTCGGAAGAGTAGGCCAGTTTGGCCGTTGGTAGGATGACACGTTATACATAGCATGCACCCTGCGTGAGAAATGGAAAGAATGAAGGAAAGTAAGGAAAATGAGTGATCGATGTTGAACAATATTGACTGGATGACACGGGAAACGACTGAATAAAGCGCCAGCTGGCAGCTCTTCAGTCGGCACTACCAGGTAGGCAGCCGTTGTGTAAACGAGTGTTGATTGTAAAGCGCTTAGAGCTTGGGTCTCTAGCCGAGAATAGGCGCTATATAAGTAATCTTATTATTATTATTATTAATGCTGCAATCACAATCACTGTGATTGCATAAAACACATTATGCATAAAACAATACAGAAACTTTCATAAGCAGCAGAAAAAGAATTATGCTTCTTTACTAGCATTTTTCTTCATAACAAGATTTTGTTCTGCCATGTCTCATTGAAATTCATATCACCAAAGAAGAATTTGATGTTCAGATTGTTCAAAATCAGTTTTACCTTATCACCCAAGTTACTGCACTCAACAGAGGCCAGGGGGAAAATTTACTCTGGACAATATTTCTCAACTTTCTACCAAGTGGCAAGACTGCAAAGAACAACTGCCCTGTCATACACTGGAATATCGAAAGCAAGCATTAAAGATTTTCAGAACAAGACAAATGAAATGGCCACAAAGGCTGAAAAAAAAGTGATTGTGCCAGGAATTTTGCAAACCGGTCTTAAAACCAACTGCTTTGCATTCATTACCCTCAATAATCCAGTGTCAGAACCACTCAACAACCATCGTCAGAACAGTCCCTGAGATATGAAAACCAGAGACATTACAGTAAACTTATACAGAAAAGAGGCACCGGGATATGCTTACATTTTATCCAGATCTATTAAATCGACAGGAGCTTCGAACCTTGTACATTTCTTACACTGTCAGTCTGGTTTTGCTCATTTGTTGGATCGTAAATTACTGATTTCTGTTGGTTTCCTCCCAAGGTGGCAGTCTCCAGAACTAGACCACAGAAGATTCATTGACAGAGGACTGCTGTGCTGTGCTTTTGGATAATGAAGAGCAGGCATCTTTAAACTAGTGTTGGAACCAAAGGAATAAGACGATGAAGAGCAGGCATCTTTAAAACCAGTGTTGGAACCGAAGGAATAAGACGATGAAGAGCAGGCATCTTTAAACAGTGTTGGAACCAAAGGAATAAGACGAAGAGCAGGCATCTCTAAACCAGTGTTGGAACCATAAGAATAAGACAATGAAGAGCAGGCATCTTTAACCAGTGTTGGAACCAAAGAATAAGACAATGAAGAGCAGGCATCTTTAAACCAGTGTTGAACCAAAGGATAAGACGATGAAGAGCTGGCATCTCTAAACCAGTGTTGGAACCAAAGGAATAAGACGATGAAGAGCAGGCATCTTCAAACCAGTGTTGGAATTAAAGGAATAAGACGATGAAGAGCAGGCATCTTCAAACCAGTGTTGGAACCAAAGGAACAAGACGATGAAGAGAAGGCATCTTTAAACCAGTGTTGGAACCAAGGAACAAGATGAGGGCTTGGGGAGCTGTGCTAATAAAGGCTGCCAAATACCCAGAGTACTGGATTTAAATTTGATTTGACCATGATGCAAGCACTACTTGAAAATTTGTGTATACATCTTTTTTATTTTCATTCGGACACAACCTCTATTATTACTTAACTGCCAGTCCCAGCAAAATAAACAAGTCCCTGGCACTGGCAGCTAACAAAAACTTTTTAAAAAAATCAATATTCTGGTTTTACAAACTGCATTTTACCGGCAATTACCAGTTAATGTGATCACTGATAAAGGAAGATAAAATTCTAAAGTCAAAGAGAGTGTGAGGAAAGAACTGAGAGCTTTGCATTTCCGGACAGCAGGGATACAGCTCATACTCAAACAGCCCACAGCATTCCCATGGGAAGCTCCTGTTCCACAAACATGGGAAACCGTACTGAAAAGCCAGCATGATAAGCAAGTCACAAAACCA
>CM031614.1:70477904-70507904 GCA_018398815.1 Conus ventricosus
AGTGATTTGAAAACCAGGAGGAGAACTTTAAAGTCAATGCGAGACTGAATTGGGAGCCAGTGTAAGGAAGACAGAATTGGTGATATGTGATCAGATCTAGAGGAGCGGGAGATCAGACGGGCGGCATTGTTCTGAACTTTTTGAAGTTTAGAGATGAGCGTTAAGGGACAACCGGCAAGGAGGGTTTTACAATAGTCGAGCCGAGACAGGACAAAAGCACAGATTAGAGTCTTCAGAGCATTTTGAGTAAGGAAGCGGCGAACTGAGCTGATTCTACGAAGTTCAAGGTAGCAGGACTTGCACACATTAGAGATATGTTGTTTGAAAGAGAGAGTTTGCTCGAGTGTAACGCCGAGGTTACGAACAGACGCTAAATAGATTTATTTCATTTCCATCACATTTATAGAGCTAGGGAGAGAATGAGTTCCTAATAGTGTGTTTCGAGGCAATGAGGATTATTTCAGTTTTGTCTGCGTTAAGTTGTAGCTTGTTATTGTGCATCCATGATTTAACATCGGTAATGCATGCTTGAGAAGAGGAGATTATTTCATGAAGCTGACTGATATGGGCAGAGATATACAGCTGGTTGTCATCTGAAAGCTATGGTGAAGGAGAGAGTGTTGGCTGATAATGGCCGAGAGAGGCTGGGTGTACAGCACAAACAAAACCGGTCCCAGGACAGATCCCTGAGGAACACCAAAACTGAAGTGGCTCTTGCTGGAGACTTAAACCTTTCACTGAAACAGTTTGCGTGCGATCAGAGAGATATGAAGAGAACCAGGAAAGGACAGAACCAGAAAGACCAAAAGAAGTGTTGAGTCTTGAGAGAAGAATGGAGTGATCTATTGTATCAAAAGCAGCAGACAAATCTAAGAGAGAGAAAGAGAAACTTTGTTCCTTTCAACAGCTGTGAGGAGATCGTTTGCTATCTTAAGGAGCGCTGTCTCGGTGCTATGGCCAGCCCGGTAGGCTGACTGGTTAGAGTACAAGAGATTGTTTACAGAGAGATGTTCAGACAGTTGGGCGAGAACAACTTTCTCAATCAGTTTGGAAAGAAATGGGAGATTAGAGACAGGTCTGTAGTTCTTGAGATTTTCAGGATCTAAGTTTGCTTCTTCAGGAGAGGTCTGACAACTGCAGATTTGAACAAGTGGGGAAAACAACCTGATTGCAAAGAGTCATTGATAATGGATGTAAAGTATGGGAGGAGATCGTCAAGACAGCAGGTAAGAAGGGATGAGGGGAGAGGGTCAAGTTCACATGTTTTGACAGTGACTAGCTTCAAAAATTTCCGGACC
The DNA here is from genome assembly GCA_018398815.1 of Conus ventricosus. Taxonomy (NCBI): domain Eukaryota; kingdom Metazoa; phylum Mollusca; class Gastropoda; order Neogastropoda; family Conidae; genus Conus; species Conus ventricosus. Next base: position 70,479,203 of record CM031614.1, read on the forward strand.
TCTTCTACCGACACAGAGTGGAATTCAGCCACTGAGTGCCGGAGAAGGAAGGATCAGGAACATCAGGGGAAGGAGCAGCATGAGAGTCCAGATTATGACGAATAGTGGCTATTTTACTATAGAAGAAATCAGAGAACGCTGGGGGAGTTCTGTCGCAGGGATTCAGGAGGCAGAGGTGTGGGCTTTGATTTGCCAAGCAGAGTATTGGTCACAGCAAACAGTTGTCGGGATGTTCTACAGGCTTGGATTTTGGCACTGTAAAAAAAAGCATTTGGCGCTGTCCAGAATGTTAGTAACTAGCTTATTGGCAGTACGAAAAATTTGTTTATGAACATGTAGTCCAGATTTGAGCCAGCAACGCTCTGCCTGGCGCCGTTCTCGCTTAGCTGTAGCAGCTGAGTCCGACAGAGGTGAACCAGGGTGAGGGAGGCCGGCTGGAGATCTGGCGGCGGGTGGCTGGGGCGTGCTGATTTTAGAAGACGGGACAGAAGCTGGTGGAGCTGGTCAGCTGACAGGTGTGAAGAGGCCTCCATCATGGACAGATTTTCTTGCTTTCCAACCTAATGCAGTAAGTAGTCATGACGTCCCCCTGCTACGCCCACTTGGTCTCCAAGCTCCCGTGGTTCGTTTCATCCCAGTTCCACGTCAGATTTACCACCGTTCTCAAAACAGTCCAAGTCTGCACTACCTCTTCGTTTCATTTGACTTCATCACACAATGCAAAGGATCCCAAATACAGTTTTAAAGGTTCTCATCATGTTTCTACAAAACTGTTTAAGTTTATACCCTTTGAAAAACGAAAGGAAAAAAAATGTTGTGTACAATTCCTGGATCGAAATAATAGGAAGAAAACCCCTCCTACAGACTGACCGACAGACAACCGACATGCCCGAAGGAAGTAACTTTAACATGGGGAAACCAGGAGAATGGTTCTTTGACCATCCAGTTAGTTTAACCCCACTTGATTACAATGGGACTGGGACCACAAGTCACTGAGGAATGTACGCTTGTCTGAAACTCTCAGCTTCACAGTACTTAGATTCTATTCATACAGTATGCCCTAAGGTTTCCATTTTAAACATGCCCTAAGCGATTTGCAAACAGAGAAAAAGGCACACTCAACAGAATAAGTAGAACATTCTTGCAAAAATGGAAAACATTAGCATCCCACTCCTGGGTTGGCAAGAATAAAGGGCACATGGGGAAGAAGGGGGAGGGGGTAACAAGAGGTACAATAGCCGGAATAGCTCGTTGGTAGAGCGCTGAATCATAATCTTGGTGATCCTGGGTTGCGGGTTTGAACCTCCGCCGGGGCGTTTCGGTACACGGGGATTTTTTCCCTCGGAGGTTTTAAAATTGGTTCTGACTCCATTTCCCATACAGTCCTTCGAATGAGACTATAAAACCGAGGTTCCGTGTGTGAACGCACGCATAACATCTTGCACACCGTAAAATCCCATCACCAACTTTCGGAAGTGTAGGCCAGTTTGGCCGTTGGTATGGATGACACGCTACACATAGCATGCACCCTGCGTGAGAAATGGAAAGAATGAAGGAAGTAAGGAAATTGAGTGAACAATATTGAACGATACTGAATGGATGACACGGGAAACGACTGAATGAAGCGCCAGCTGGCAGCTCTTCAGTCGGCACTACCCAGGTAGGCAGCCCGTTGTGTAAACGAGTGTTGGTTGTAAAGCGCTTAGAGCTTGGCCTCTAGCCGAGAATAGGCGCTATATAAGTATTCATTATTATTTATTATTATTATTTTCAAAACAGTTAAATTAAAACTGTTAAAGCTGCAAACACTTACTCAGGTTGTGCTTTTCGGCAATGTGGCGGAGAATGGCATTGCTCTGAGTGATCTTGACATCTCCATCGATGTAGTAAGGCAGCTGTAAGCAATGAAACACAACCATCATTGCAGTTGTTGTGGTATACATGTCTTCTCAGAAATCCCGAGGATGGGGCAAACAAACTGTTGTTTCTCATCTCAGTTGCCAGGGAACACCATTCATCTATATGTTGGAGTGTGTGTGTGTGTGTGGTGTGTGTGTGTGTGTGTGTGTGTGTGTGTGTGTGTGTGTGTGTGTGTGTGTGTGTGTGTGTGTGTGTGTGTGTGTGCACGAGCGCACGTGCATACGTGTGTGCGTTTATGTGCCTGCATGTGTGTGTGTGTGTATGTGTGTGTGAGTGTGCACGCGGGCATGTGAATACGTGTGTGCGTGTATGTGCCTGCGTGTGTGTGTGTGTGTGTGTGTGTGTGTGTGTGTGTGTGTGTGTGTGTGTGTGTGTGTGTGTGTGTGTGGTGTGTGTGTGTGTGTGTGCACGAGCGCACGTGCATACGTGTGTGCGTTTATGTGCCTGCATGTGTGTGTGTGTATGTGTGTGTGAGTGTGCACGCGGGCATGTAAATACGTTGTGCTGAGGCCTGCTGGTGTGTGTTGGTGTGTGTGTTTTTGGGGTTTGTGGTGTTGTTGTGTGTGTGTGTGTGTGTGGTGTGTGCGGCGCCCCGGTCGGGGTAGAAAGAAGACTTTTCCCGGGGTTTGAAAAATTCCTATCAGCCAAATTTAAAAAAAAAAACAAACACATTCTGTAAAATTCTGAAAAATTTCCCTGTTTGCATAATCATGTCAAAAAAAAAAGGGGCACACAGAAAAAACACCCTAATCCACAATTTTCCATCCCCACCCATGCAGAAGACAAAATTTTTGTTCTAATCTAAGTGGCTAAAAAAACATGTCGCAGTAATTTAAAAACAGTGTAAATTGTTAATCAAACCGATACAAAAAATTTTACTAATGCAAATACACTAATCCACAAATTTTCTAAACTTTCACCCGCGAAGACAAAAACCCGAAATTAAATCTCTCAAGGGGGAACTTTTTAGTCAAGGACAACCAAACGCCCAACACCTCAGTACAAATCGTACGTATGTGAGGGAGCAAACTTGGGGGGGGGATAGACAAAGAAAAAAAGGGGGAAAAGATAGGATGAGGGGAATGGAAAATGGGGGAAAGGACGGAGTTTTCTCCATGGGGCCTCATGAATTCAACATTAGGCACTGATGTAAAAAAGCACAGAACTTTTTGGTACATCATTTGAGGCTTTTAAATCGAACAGTTTAGAAAACTTAAAAGCCTTCATTAACAGCTCCCACTGATATGCACGTTGCACGTCACGAAGTGCAAAGGCTCTAAACATATACTGCAGGCTCCAGTTTACCCTTTAAAACTGAAAAACAGCAATCAACAAATAGACCGTATTTCCGCAAAGTACATATCCTAAACAGATGAAAGTCTAGCCTGAAAATTATTTACAGAGTTTTTCCCTGTCTGCGTTAAATCAAAAGATGCTGTCTATTTGTGGAGACAGCCAAACACAGACAGCTCTGCACGCACTGCATCTTGCACACAGCATATTAAAACAGAGAGCCCTAGTCAAAGGAAGCGGAAGACTTACAAAGGTAAAATGGAAATGGTGGCGACATGGCCAAAACATTTACAAATCAAATGATTCAGAAGCTCAACACGGACTTTGTAGCATTCGATTCTGGGGTCAGCTGACCGCTAAAAATAACAGCCATAGGTAACCCCGAGACTCCCACCAATTTTGTGAGGAATTTCCAAAGCGGTACCAACACTGACTACCCTGCGCCATCTTTCAACAAGCAGGGTTAGAACCAGTCCAAGGGAAACAATCTCTGACAACAAGCAGACTGCCTGAACAGGGCTCCAAGAAACGCCTAAATCTTATCCAGTTATATTAAAATTGACGGGAGATTCAAACCCTGTACATTTTCCACACCGTCAAAATCTGGTTTTGCTTTTTTGCTCAAGAAAAAAAATATTGATTTTGCTTGGTTTTTTCTCCATGGTAGCCTGCTCAGATCTAAGACCAGTAGAGATTTACGTACTGCCAATTGCAGTCCTGACTTTCTATGAAATGAAGCGTGTGCATCTTGGACTTGATGCTGGAACCAAAATTGTATTACATAGGCTTAGAGTGATGAAACATACTGTTGAAACAACTGCCATTACACACAACGCAATGGATTTGAAAATGAATTTCACCATAATCCATACATCATGTGAAAATTAAATACATAGAATTTCTCTTTTCATTCTGACTTCACCTCTCTTTTAAGTTAGCTGCCAGTCTCAGTAAAATAAAGCCAGCCCTAGTGATCAAGAAACTTGTGTTTTTTTTACTTCTGCAAACGTTTGTCACGCACGAACTGACACAGGTCGCCTCAGTGACAATTGGGGAGTGTGACCCGTCCAGTGCCAGGTGGCAGTGACCGTGAAGTGCGTGAATCCTGCCGGAATTTGCTTACCTGTTAACTCTTGGAGGGGGGAGGGAGGAGAGTGTCAAGCTCGTCGGAATAGTGAGGTTTACGTGTGTAAACAAACGCTCGTGAAACTGGAGTTCTTCGATGTGTATGGGGAATTCCGTGAATGTGAGTGCTGTCTTGTGAGTTTCCGAGGTGAACTCGGAGTGTCGTGGTGTATCTGCAAGTTAGTACGAACTGAGGCGTTATCCGCGAAGGTTGGGTTGGCCTCGTGCTCATGTTTGTTTCTGCCGTTGGGGGCAGGAGTCTTGGTATGCCCTCGATCGACTTTTGAAGGTTTGGCTACCAGAGAAGACGGTCGGTGTTTCGGTGTTCAGCGACGGTTCTGCACGTACCAGGGCGTTGGCTGTCTGGCAGTGTCCCGGCGACTGAGGGGTCGTCCAGTGTGTCGTCCGCGTCTTGACTGTCGGTGTTTGGTGTTCAGCGACGGGTTCTGCACGTACCAGGGCGTTGGCTGTCTGGCAGTGTCCGGCGACTGAGGGTGTCGTCCATTGTGTGTCGTTCCTGTTGTTGTCTAAGGTGAGCGGGTAAAGTAGCGGAAAGTCTGGAGGGCTGTGTAGTTGGTTGTTTGTAGATATCATGGTTTCATCAACTTTTGTGTTTCAGTTCCCGGAACGGGAGGATTTCCTTTTAATTTGATTTTTATTCGCAAAGATTCTTTTTATGTGAATTTGGCTAAGAGGAGGAGATTTAAATGTGCGGAAGTTTGAAGAGAAGAAAAGAGATATGACTTGAACTTAAGGTCGAGGAAAAACCGTACATATGGGAATGAAGTAATGTGCATTGCGGTTCTACACTGATACAGATAGGTGAATGTGTTACAGCGGTATTGATGCGCTAAGACATAATAGGTTGTACTTGGTAGTGGTCGCTGGTGTACAAGAATATCAGTTTTAAGTTTGATAAAGATTGGTTATTTTCTGAGAGTGTACGTTGGTATCGGAGGACGGAACTTTTAATATTAAGAGGAGACTGTCACGCGGTGCGTGCTAGGTACGGAGGGCAGACTGCTTGTAATGTGTCTGGGCGTGTGTGAGGTTTATTGATAGGTGACGGGTGGTGGTACTTTGGATAGACACGTCTTGTGGAAGTTCACTTTTGGCGTTTGCACTTGGAACTAAACCGGGTTGGATGGGCGGAAAGGAGAATTAGGATAGTTATATTAGAGAACAGTAATATGCCGACTCTAAGCCACTTGCTCCTCCACCGAGTTTTCGGGCGAAAGTGACCTAGAATCAGCATATTACTGTTCTCTGACAAGTAAGACGTCAATAACCAAAAAATAACGATTATCTACAAACAAACATACTGTGCAGGGTTATCCGTTTTTAATACTAATTTACTAAACTTTTCAGATTTTAGTTTTTGTTTAATCCTATGTTTTTCTTGGTCGTTTTCAATAACATCATTTTCGCGCAAACATTCTTCAAATGAGTCTCTGTCTTTCATGTGAAATAACACTACAGTCTTTAACTGTTCTCTAAAGTCTTTTAAAACTGAGTTATATTTCTGGCATAAAATCCACACATTTATCCCATCATGTCTTCCACTGAAAGCCAGCTTTGACAAAGTGTTTCTCTTTTTAACTATATCTTTTTCTGCCGAACAGTCATCTATAATAAAGAGTGTCTGCATTCCTTCAAACACTTTATAAAAGTATTCTAAACACTCACTCAGTTTAGTGCTAGGATTAACTAAATATACGTCATTGTCTGTCCATATAAACCTTCTATCATGATATGCTTTGTTCCTTTTAAGTGTTGGACAGAAAATCACAATATGATCAAAATTATAGCGATAAACTGTTTGTAATAAGTCTAGGACAAATATTGTTTTTCCACAACCAGTTTGCCCACAAATCATTGAACAATGAGGGGATTTTATCATAAAGTTTAACTGCTCCATATTTTATAGAAGAATTTAATCTAATCCAGTTATTATTTTTATCATACTCTCCGTCAAAACTTGTTCAGTATAATAAAACCCTACGAGGCCTAAATGTGTAAGATTAATCCAATTCAGTTCTGTAAGATTGTTTCTATTTAAGTCAACATTGATTTTGTTGCTTGTTGTTATGATCTTAATATCCTCACCATTGTGAAGAACGACGATGGTAACGTTAAGGCGTTTAACGTCTAAGTTTTGCCAGCTAATATTAATTCCTTTTATAAGGACGTCACTAACGCCCACAACCCCATCCCTCTCCACATCTTTAAAGACAGAAATTTCAAATATCATTGTGAACGTGTCTCCTAATTTTCTGCTTGGAAAGAACTGTAATTTTGTAGAAGCTTTTTTTACAACTGTTTCTTTTCTGTGGAGGATGTACTGTTTTTTCCCATACGGCGTTATTTCAATTTCTTTCCGACTATTGTCGTCCGGCATAAGACTTACATGTAAAGGGCCAGAGTTGAATGCTTTTCTGAAACTTTTTTGACGGCTAAAATATGTAAATGGGCTTATGAATTCAAATTTTATTTCCCATTCTAAATATGGTTCTAAGTGCCATTTGAGGTCAGGTTTTCGAACTATTTTATATTCATACTGGCCAACATTATTTGCCTCTAGATTGCGCAGTTGTTCTAGTTTAGGAAACCTTTTGTTGTCGCCAACCTCTTTGCGTTTATAATCACCATCTTTAGTGTACTCAAAACCATACAAAGTGCCTATCTCACCGTTTTGTTCAAAGTCCGCAACGTCTGCAAGGTCTTTTAATTCTAAGGTTATACACCTTACAGGCGCTAATGTAACTCCTGATTCTTCTGGCCCACGCGACATTATTTTTTAGTAACGTATTATTTTATTTCCAAAACAATGTGCAGGTTATCACATTTCACAACTTTCCCCGCTTTGTCTTTGATTTTTATATTAAATGATCCGACCCTCCCACAAACTAATCTTTTGAACTGTAAATTAGGGAATTGTATAATTTCATAATCGCAATATGCAGCTTTCCCTGACGGAAGAGCTCTTAAAACAGTTGAGGGCCTTCCATCATATAAGTTTTCATCAGTGCTCAGCTCATCCAAATGAACATAGAGTAATGAATGTAATGCAAGATCGAGCGGATTTTCTCCCTCATAAGTAGTTTCGTCTGGCGCAAACTCTAAAACTATGAATGTCCCGATTGTCAGTTGCAAAGCCTAACATTTTAGCTAGCTCTCCGTCAAAATAGTAACCTACTACTTCTTTTTCAGGTTTGAATGTCAACATGTTGTCAAATTTGCATTGTTAAGTTTGAGAGTAATGTCAAAGTTACTCATTGCTTCTTTTAGCGAACAAAACCCGTAATAACCATCAGGTATGGTTAACTGGCTAACTAAAGTTCCTGCATTATTAAATTTTTTAATCTTATTATTCTCCTTGGCTTTGCTTATATTAAACCATACGACTTTGTAGAATATTTCATGGAGCGCGACCGTTCTGGTTCCGCATTCGTTATTAATAGCATGTTCTAAAAACGAAGGGCGGTCTTGAGTTGTTATTGTTACAAACATTTTTTAAAACAAATTAAAAATGAGTGCATTTAAATATACTGATGCAAAATATTCTGTTGGGCCGCACTACAATCTTAAAAATATAACAACTGACACCCTCGACATTTCTGTGACCCAGACTGACACTTTTCAAGTAAAGGTGAGTACTCCATTAAGCAGATATCTTAACCCTCCTATTAAAAAAGACTACATCGCAAAAGTGTGGTTTAGTCATCCGATGCAGTTTTATCAGAACCAGTTAAACTTTGCTGTGTTTTGTGCATCAACTGGGTGTGGAGTGTCGTATGCTGATCATTTAAATCATCCTGATCCTTTGGTGAGGTCGGTGTACAAGATTTCATTTCTATTACACCTTCAACGTATTTTGACTGAACTGCAAGCACCATTACCAAATGACAAACCGTTTAATCCATTTAGCAACCGAATAGACATGAAGGCTTTTGAAAGGATCTGTAACGAATTCAATATTAACATCAAGACAGACTTTAGACAAAAGTTGGACCTTAATCATGGTCTAGGCACCCCTTATTTTTGGGGCGTGCACAGAAAGTATAACTATGCCTGGAATCCTCCTTACACATCTTTCTCTTCAGGCACAGCTGTTCACCTCGGGTCCATAGAGCAAGAGCATAAAACAGCATGGACAACATTTATCTTAGACACTTCTAAGGGCCTAACTAAAGCAGGAATAGAACGAATAAATGACTCTATTCGTACTTACGTTTGGTGTTTGCTAGGTTCACAAGCACAGGCAAGATCGAGCATAACTGATCCTCTACTGGCTTTGATGCACAAAAACAATACTTAGCAAATTTAGAGGACGCCATTAATTCTACAGTTGATTTGCCTTCAAGTATTAAAAGGTACCAAAATGTTTACAATTCGCAAGATCGAAAGTAGACTTTGCTGTTGGCACTGGTTTATACATGCTGCCTTCTGACCTCAGACTCCAGATAGGTACAATAATAAACTATAATAATGAAATTCTTATAGCAGGCAATGAACAGAAGGTTGGGAAAAACGACATAAATTCTGAGCCAGTAATATTACAAACAATAAAAGAACACCCAAGATTAAGTCATCTAATCCCGAAGTCCAACCCCCCAAAGTCATTGAAGACTCAGCAAAGCTCGCGGACTCTGTTCGCGATGACCATGAATATGAAAAGACAGCGCTTGTTCTTGGATTAACAGGCCTAGGATTACTTGGTCTTTATCTTACTAAATAGTAACCCAACTATTAAGAGAACTAATGCCCATAAGTGCTCGGCCATAAAGCCAACTACTTTGCTTGCAGTAGACAAAAGCCAGCTGACAATACCCCCTAATATACCCGGTAAAGAGTCTATAGCTTTACCGCTAATTTTTTTAATAAACTCGCAAGATGATCAAGCTGTTTTTTTACCCATGATTTATCAGGTGGAGGGATGGTGGTGAGGCACTGGCTTTGACCACCGCCGCCTGTAATAGCCATTACCAGTGTACTTATTGCAATCCTAAGGCAGTTATAACGCTTGCTAATGTGACGCCTTGCTCTCTAAACAGCGTTTTTATTCGTTCTGCTAGCGTTGTGTCTTCATATAAAATTTTCGGATAGTTTCTCTTATTCTATTCACTTGAGTTCGTAATTGGTCTCGGTTAGTAGTCAGCACTTCTAGTCTTGCTGATCTTTCTTGTTCAAGATCTTTTAGTCTTTGTATTATTCTTTCTTTAATATCATGCCCTACGATGGAGTCGTCAGCCTCAACGAGTTTTTCTTTTCTCTTTTTATATGCTCATCTAGTTCACCCAGTTTTGCTAAATTGTTTGTTAATTCGCCTTTGATGGTTCTTAAAGTACGATCAAGGGCCGTTAGTTCTCGCATGGGTAGCGGCGAGTCGTGTATAGTCTTTAACGCTGTTTCTTCTGAAAAACTGGATTCTGCTTCTATTACATTTATTAATTCACCTGCTGATTGATTTAATTCTTTAAGTTCCATGTTTTGCATTTGTGTTATCTGTCGGAGTTCTTGCAGTGTGTTTTGAAGTTTAGCAACTGCCTCCGCCCTTAATTTTGGCCTAACAAGGCCAAGGCGATTTGATCTTTCACACTGAGTCTATTTCTAATTGAACCCACGGCTAAAAACTTTGATGGGTCTTTTTTAGTTGTAAGCTGAACAAGTTGTCCTTGGTCGCTCCTCACAAACAAATGGTCATCTTTTACTTCAAAATCATTAGGGTCTATAAATTCGGGAGGTTCTTGGCCTAAACTTTGGTATAATGATCTGACCTTACTTTCTGTTAATTCACGCCGCAATGAGGCGCCGAGCTATGTTGTACCAAAGGAGTCATTTCACTCATGTCGTCTCCAGGATCAAAAACATCATAATCTTCATCTTCAATGCCTGCCATGTTTCTTTAATAATTAATTTTTTTATTTTGTTTTATAAAAAAATGTCACAAGCATATGGCTCGATTCTTGACCCGCATAGAAGACTGAAAGAACCCTTTGGCGTGAAGGGAAATAAACGGAATATTACTGTTCCAAATAATCCATCTACTATTGATGCAGATCAAATTCTTACTGTCAAATTTCCGGACCTAGGAGCAGATGAAGTGATTGTGCCAGGCTCTGCGCGTCTTACTTTCAAAATAGTACTCGATTCAACAACAGACACAAACAGGACAGTTGTCCAGAATTTGGGGCGGGCAATTGTTAAGAAAATTTCTATAAACTTGAGGGCAAGAAATATTTTCTTTACACAATGCAGACATATTTTTAACCTATTCTGATCTATGGCTAACCGGGAATGAAAGGGCTGATCTTGCGTTTCAAGGAATCGAAAATGAAGAAGCACTAAAACATAGAATAGGCGCCGCAGATACTAAAGACGGTAAAAAGTATGCAGCTGTAAATTTTGCGTATGGAAATCGCTTTTCCATCCCCTTAGATTTTGAGTTGTTAAAAGCGCATGCACCGTACTTTCAAGGAGCATTAAAAGACAGATTGTCATATGAACTAACTTTTAATGAATGCAAACGCGTTATCAAATCATCAGACACCGAAGCAAAGTACAGCATTTCTGACATCTCGTTAGAGTTTGACGTTGTTAGCAACCCTAATTTAGCAAGGCTGATTGAGCATCAATATCAGTCAAAATTAGCAATATATTACGAAAGAGTGATTCATCATACAACATATCCTAGAAGCAGGGCAGACACTATATGGAATTTTAGTTTTAGCGTCTCAGCAAGATCGCTTAAAGGTATTTTATTGCTGTGTGAAGATGAAGAACCATTCAAAAGAGGAAGTGAAAAGTTTTTTAATCCTAAAATAGCGAAAGTGCAATGTACAATTGATGGTAGTCCTAACCAAATCTACGCTAGCGGGCTTAGACCTTATCATCATTTTGACGAAATAAGAAAATTGTTTGGGGGTGGGAGGGGTAGAAGTCTAACAGCAGACCGTGTGTCTAAAGATTTACATCTTCACAATGTTAGGCTTGATGATTATTTAACAACAAAATACGGTTTATGGATTGACCTAAGGTCAACAGAGGATAATCAGTTGCATGGAAGCGGGAGAACTGTGAGAGACGTAATAAACATTCAAATTGATAAAGAAGAAGAAGCCGATAAACCGCTTAATGTACATTTGTTTTTAAATATATGAAGCGCAGCTGAATATTGAAAATAACAGATTAAAAGATATACAATACTAAATTATTTCTATTTTATAAAAAGCATGTCTGTTCAGGTTTATCCAAATGTGCCTACAGCGCAGCCAAAAGAAGAGATAGTAGAAACCCCTAACAATAAAAACGTTCAGATTAACCAACATTACGCAAAATGCAGCAAGTACTAGAGCAAGACCTTTCAAAATACAGCAAAACCAAACGAAGGTAATTCTGCTGCCTTTAATGCTGTTACCTATGTTAATACTGGGGCTTCAACTATAAGTGCTCTATCAGCAGGAACGAGTGTTGGTCTCTTAGCAACGGCATAGGCGCACCCGCAGCTTTACCTCTAGGAGGTTTGTCTTTAGCTCTCGGCCTGTGTTCATAGCTGTAAGTGCGGGCTGGCAAAAAATTAAAAAACTAAACTCCAAAAGCACACAGCTATGGTTCAACTAATAACAGCTAAACTTAGCTCGTTTAAACTGACAATAAATAAAGCGCTAGTTGACTCAAATATCACGGATGAAGAATTTAATCGTTTACAGGCCGATTTTGATGACTACAAAAGACAAAAGTTTGATCTTCAAAGAAAGGCGAGGACAAGTTTTTCTCAACAGCCAGACCCCGAGCAGATAAAAAAGGAATGCTTAAAAAAAGTAAACGAGACATTAAACTCTGTTCTAAACAGCTCACAGTAACAACACCAAAGTGTTTATACTTTAGTTTATGAGTCCAAGCGCAAAAAGACCGTCGATATTGATTCTGATTAATTATTTTTTTTTTAATTTAAATAAATATGTTGGCTTAGAAAAGAAAGACAGCATGGCTAAGATATATGAAGGCCCAGATGAATTGTTTGAAGGAATGCTTGAGAGAGAGCGTTTATCAAGAGCACTGAATGATATTGATTTAGAAGTCATTGACCCAACAAACGTACAGGCAAGCGTTGTTCATGCTATTTCTCAAGTTCCAGGCAAACTAACAATAGACCCGCCAGTTAAAGTAATGTTAGCTGTTTTAATCGACTATGTAACAATAAATGAAGAAAATCTAGAAGTCTGGGTCTCAACTAAACAGCAGACTATTCTTTCTCATAATGACTTAACACCCGGTTGGGCAGACGAACTGCTTACACAGTTTGACGCTGCCGCTGAAGAAGCTAAAATGAGAGCTCTGGTTGGTCAGAGGGCGAAGTCTTAGAGATTAGATTAAAACAGGCTAAGTATGCACCGATTGTAGGCAAGGCTTACATTCCGCTACCTCGGGAGTTGGTTTTAAAGAGAGCAGTTTTAAACATAAAAATTCAGACGACAAATGTTTCATGTGGTGCGTTCTTGCAAGGCTGCATCATGTCCGCGAACACGCAGAGAGAGTGACTAACTATCGGCAATACGCCAAAGATCTTAACTTCAATGGAATATCCTTTCCTGTTAGTGTAGACCAAATTGATCAGTTTGAAGAACAAAACAACCCAATAACTGTTAATGTATACACATGGGATGAGGAAACAAATTTGGTGCCAATTAAAGTGTCCAAGAACAGTCCAACAATAGGCGAACCAGCCAAAAGTCATGTGGACTTACTCCTAATGTTTTCGCCAGCAGGGCTGCCCCATTACACATTGATACGCACAATGAGCAATTATTAGCGCATACTTCAAAGCATGAACATAAACAAGAATTCTGTAGAAAATGTTTTAACAAGAATTCCAACCGCTCAAGCCGCGCTTGAACATATAAAACATTGTAAAAGTTCTGTAGACTGTAAAGACAGAACTAACTACGCCCCCGCCAGGATCTAAAGTTAGTTTTAAGAACTGGAAACGGCTGCAAAATTCTCCATACGTAGTTTACGCAGACTTCGAGTCGCTTATTGTTCCTTATGAAGGGCCAGCACCACAAAAACTTCGAAAAACAGTCTTAATGAGTAATCATCAGATTTGTTCATTTGCCTTCATTATTGTTAGGTCGGATGGCGTTTATTCAGAGCCAGAATTATATAGAGGGCCAGATGCTGCAGAAACATTCTTAAAACGCATGCAGCAAGTGCGTAACGCCTGTTCTAATAATCTAAACTTATCTGAAATCATAATGGCGCCTGAAGACCAACAACAGTATGACTCAGCCACGCATTGTTGGATTTGCGGTTTAGAGCTAACGCCCAAGAGTGTAAACCCCACAGTAAGAGACCATGATCACATTAGTGGGAAGTTTAGAGGTGCAGCGCACAGTAAATGCAATCTTCAACTAAAGTTTGATCCAAAGACATGGAAGCTGCCTGTATTCTTTCACAACTTGCGAGGTTATGACTCTCACCTTATAATGCAAGCAGTAACCAGCGCCTTCAGGGTAGCATGCATTGCACAGTCATCAGAAAAGTACATGTGTTTCACTTTAAATAACATGTCTTTCTACGACTCTATGCAACACATGATGGGCTCATTAGAGGCACTGGCTATGTCCTTAAAGTCCTGCCCAATAACGGAAAAATATTTTGACTCAACTCTTGTTAGAAAGGGTGTTTACCCTTATGAATACATGAACAGTTGGGAAAGGTTTGACGAAGATACACTTCCGCCTAAAGGCGCGTTCTTTTCTAGTCTTAGAGGAAAGGACATCAGCGACTCCGATTACCAGCATGCTCAAGATGCTTGGCAAAAGTTAGATTGTAAAACGATGGGAGACTATCATGACTCCTATTTAATGGCAGATGTATGTTTGTTGGCGGACGTCTTTGAAAATTATAGAAAGACCTGCATGAAACATTACAGTTTGGATCCTGCGCATTATATTTCTGCACCCGGGATGAGCTGGGACGCTTTCTTAAAGTTTACTGGAGTACAGATTGATTTATTGTCTGACCTACCCAATGATTCAGATGATTGAAAACGGATTGCGTGGAGGAATTAGTATGGCGTCGCATCATTACTGTAAAGCAAACAACAAATACTTGGACGACTATGATCCCAGTAAAAGGTCTAACTATCTTATGTATTTAGATGCAAACAATCTGTATGGTTGGGCAATGGCGCAATCACTTCCATTACGTAACTTCAAAATGTACACAGGTACGAATAATATTCAAAAGGCATTAAAGTGGTTGAACAGTTTAACGCCTGATCAACAGCGTGGTTTCATTCTAGAAGTTGACTTAGAATATCCTCATGAACTCCATGACCTGCATAATGACTATCCATTAGCAGCAGAAAGTCTAAAGATGGCAAAAACAGAACCGCCTAAACTTGTGCCTAATCTTCGCGGCAAAAAAAATTATGTCTGTCATTACAGACTTCTACAATTTTATTTAAGACATGGTTTGAAGTTGACAGCAGTTCATCGCATAATTGCTTTTGATCAAGAACAGTTCATGAAACCATACTTCATGAAGAACACTGATCTCAGAACCAAATCCCAATGCTTTCAAAAAGACATTTTCAACTGTGAACAACAGCCTGTTTTGGAAAGACTAGGGGAATCCGCACAACCAAAGAGATCAATTTATCACCAAGAGAACGAAAGCATTAAGCTGACTTCAAAACCAAATTGAATCAGACTTCAGAAGATTTCATGATCACCTTTTTGGCATAATGATGAACAAAAAAGAAAGTCAAATTGGACAAACCTGTATTTATTGTTCGTTTTAGAATTATCAAAGCTTTGGGGTAGTGATGGTTTCTTTATACTACTTTAAGCCCGTAACCTGAGTCCAGAGTACATTACACAGACAGATAGTTTGGTATAGATAACCCTACTGAAGACATCTATAAAGACATGAAATGAAGTGGCTAAAGGCAATCAGAAGTATGATACATCTGATTACCTAAAATTCACCTTTCATCAATTACTAACAAGAAGGTTTTAGAAAGATGAAGATGAATTATATGAAAGTGAATCAAAGGTATGTGTTAAGTCCAAAAAATGTACATAATTTTCGAGCCAGGAGAAAATCATTAAAAAGCAAAGGGAATATCTCCAGCGTTGTGCATCAAACATATCACATGACAAACTACAAAGCACATTGTATGGCAAGAAGACTTTTCATCATGACAACGTAAAACTGCGATTCTAATCTACATAGATCAACACAACAGTTGAAACAAAGTAAGTCTTTAGATAGAACAAACACAAAACGAGTATGTTAATCAGAGTTTTCAATGCATTCGGCACTGGAAACCTAAATTAATTAAAGCGGAACTGTGCCTGCATATCGCAGTTCTTCTTTCACAAAAATCTTTGTTGAGAGCTGTTGTTTTTTGTTGTCAGTTTCTCGTAAATAATACAGCGGATTCATTTTTACAATACTTTTATTTCGTACGGGTCCAACACTCCAAACTGGATCTGTTTCCCTGATCGAGTGTCACTCCCCTTCTGCTTCTCCCGTAAATAAAGGTACCTTACTTTCAAACCCCATGGTAAATCGTTTGCCGATTAAGAACTCTCCTTCAACGCATTATTGTTTTTCTTGATTGCTTGTACTGGTTTTAGCCCGTAAATTTCTTCATTATTCATTGCTCGCAAACTGAGGCAGAGTCTTCGAACCCTTTCTGTGTTCGAGAATTTCAATCAGCTCACGGTGATACGGAAGGAAAAAAGTCTTTCGCTACTGTTTGTTTAAATTTTCAACTAAAGCCTGTGATCTTGAACTCCCGGAAATGCCGCTTTAATTGGTAACTCTATGTTTCAACAATAATTGATTCACTTGCCCTTTAAATTCTTTTCCATCATCAACTTGAATCATGCAGGTAAGTTAAAGGGCCTCTTTGGGTATATCAGTTGTAGGGCAACAGCAAACCACTCTTTTGTGTTAATGGCTCCGCATCTTTGTATCTGAAGCCATGTCAATGACGTGAGTGCGTACTTAAATCTTTTTCGTCTAATCCTATCAGAGGTAAATATAAAGATCCATTTGAGGGGTGTCGTTCGGTATTGCGTTCCAAAGTGTGGTCTCTGTATTCGTCTAGGGCAGGTAAAATAAATTTGCCAAATTGCTTGTTTAGAAACCATTCCTTTGCTGTTTGTTCACTGACCCCCGCCGCTTGGTTTTACTTTTGTATTGCTGTGATACCCTTCCAATATCCTTTGGCGAATAATAATTTTGTTCATTTTTTATTCAGCCAAATATTATGCGCAACAAAAACACGACAGTCATACCAAAGGCAATAAACGCGATTTCTTGCATCTTTTGTTTTTCTGAGGGATGATAAAAGTCGCTAAATTTTGGTGGGGTAATGTCTCGTTTGGGTTTCCCTGTTACAAGATAATATTCTTTTATTGCTTGATCAACATCTTTAAAGTGTAAGCTGCATGTCCCTGTTTTTCAGTGTGTTATTAATAAAATCTAACTGCCCCAATTCTCTGCTTTTCATAGCGATCTTTGCTGCAGCTAGTTGCTCCACAGTTTTTGTTATGTCTTTTTCTCTCGCCTTCATCTCGCAGTTTACTAAATGCGTAATTACTTCCACTAAAAGCAGCGCATTAACCACAGCGCCGCCTATCATCTTTACGAGTGAAGCCATTTTTATAAATGATTTTTTTCTTACATATTTATATATGTCCGGAATTATTCCTTTCTTAACTAGAAAATCTTTCGTGGCAAACGAAGCTGCAATGATAGCAATTAGCTTTGCTGAATCCTCAAAGTCTATTTTTGCCAAGATCTGCGGGTTTAATTCTTAACAAGCTTTTACCAAGCATTGAGTATCCTACACTTATCCTCCAATAACAGCAGAAGGTATACAAGGTTAGCAACAGTTTTTTCGGTGCCATTTTTATAAAATAAAATAATTATAATTATTAAAAAACATGAACATGATGATCTCCTACAGCTACAAGGCAGCCTAAACCTTCCGAACTTATGAATGACCAAGTTGATGACCAAGCTATTATGCCCAAAAAGGAGAGGCTGAAATTTTTTGGCAGCGGTGGAAAAACAAAACAGTTCCTCGGAACTGAATTCACATTGAACAATTCAACAAGTCGCCGCAAACATTTTAAAGTATCATAACAGGTATGAAGCGCAGCTGGGTCAAAAATGGTGAAAAGTGGGGCAAACGGTTCTTAGTTTGTAAAACTAAACAATCAGTAGATTGCCCCCATTGATTCTGAACAAGATTTTATGTATGATTTAAAACGCAGATCCATTTTAAACAAAGTCATTAGAGTCCTAGGGTGTGATCTATACTACAGATTTGGAACATTGTTATCGCCATTAATCATGGGATTAATAATTTTTAATCAATAGATTTATTTCCCTTCAAAATGACCGAGCCAGAAAATCAGCAGAATCAGAAAACACTAAAATCAGGTGGAGAAAGTAACCAAGCCAGAAAATCAGCAGAAAACGCTGAATCAGGTGAAGACCATTGAAAAGCTCCTCATCCTGGCGTGTTGAAGCAGGAAGAAAATTAGCAAGGGAACAGACAAAAAAAATTAATGTTACAGAATAAAACCATAAATGAAAACATAACACCGCTAACCCAGAACAAGTTAATTCAATGCCAGCTATAAAAAACTCCAAAGTGATACAAGGGCCCCAATCTTAAAGGAATATTGAACTTAAAACTGTTTGCCATTTTGCGCCATTGCTGCTGTTGGGGGCAGTTAATACGGTTATAAAAATATACACAATGGCAGCAGAAACAAAAGAAAATCAAAAAAATCTGAACCGTTAAATACAGAAAAAGACAACGCACGCCAAAACCGCCAATAACAAAGCATCATTTTGATCCATTTATAATGCAATAATATTTTAAATTTTTTAATAAAAATAGATCAGGGCGTATTATAAAATGATAAAGTCAAAAAAATAAAGACATGGAGTCTATAAAAGACATTTCCATAGACCAAATCAATGCGGTTTGCTTAGGATGTAAACCTTCATTAAGATCTATGCAGAGAACGCTGACAAGACATTCTCACGATGACACGTTTTTTGAGGCGTGTGTGTACAATATTAGGCATTTAAACTATTTAAGATAAAAACATAGATTGTATTTTTTTGATAATTATAAGATAACTTAAATAAAGAACTTGGTTGTACTTAGAGGATGACTTAATCAAGAACTTATCAAGAACTTGATCAAGAACTTATTAAGAACTTGATCAAGAATTTAAATTAAGAACCTGGGCGCCCTTAATTAAAAACTTAGAAGTAACTAAGTAAGAACTTGTGGAAACTTAAGGTGACTTAAAGACAACTGAGTAAAACTTACTTGGGGTAACTTGAGTGGGGGCATGCGGGGGTGGGGGGTGGGCGGTGGGGTGGAGTGGGGTAGGGGTGTGCAATGCGTGGGGGTAGGACAAAACAAACAACAAACACAAACACAAACAAACCCCACAATAACAGCCCCGGGGGTGGGGTGGAGGGACGTGCTGCGGGGGGTTTAGGCCAAAACACACAAACACCAACAAACAAACAAAAAGTAAAACTACTAGACCACTTCTTGCTTTGTAACAAACGGGTTGTGTCGCTCGCAACCTCAAAAACTAGCCAAGTGATCATATGTGAATCACTTGGCCTAGTTTGCCGCGACTTTGCTGGTGCTGCCGCGCTTTGTATTTCAAGTGATCATATATGATCACTTGGCCTAGTTTTCCGCCGAGTTTTGCAGGTGCTCCGTGCTGACGTCATTGGCGGCAGGCTGCCGCGCTTTCCCAGTCAAGTGATCATATATGATCACTTGGCCATTTTGCTGTGCCCTCTTTTCTCAACCAGGCTTGCAACTGGCTTTGGCAGAGTTACAGCAATTACTGCGTACCGAGCTTTTATGGCGGCTCTAATGCCAGTAGTAGTACATCCGTCATTGTATTTTTGGGAGCATTTAAAGAAAAATAGTGCTGGCCAAAACACTACTCCCTCTCCATACTGGTAGATGTTACAAGGTCTGCCTAGCCCAAATCTAGTTTGTTTTGCCAGAACATTCAAAAATCGTTATCAAGTTGCATAAGTCTAATAATGGTTTGGGCGTTTGCTACACAGTTCATTTATACTATTCCTAGCTTATGAATTTAGGATAGTTTAAAAAACACATAAAAATTTTGAATAAGTTTTCTAGCATGCGAATCAGCCATTTTTTACCTGCGTCTTAAGAAATGAACGCCATTTTTGATGCGTTTTTTTTTTTTAAACATACTTGGCTTCTCAAGCCAACGCCCCAACAATCAACGCATGATGGATTTTTTTCTTTGGCCAACTTTCAACAATGCAGCGCCTTTTTATTAAAAAAGGGAAACCATCTCATCGATAGTCAAACACAAAATGAAACTGGCTATATTTTGTTCAGCAATTTTGCCTTCAACATTTTCATTTCCTTGAACCAACAAACCTTAAGATAGTCGTCCATTTCCAAAGCAGTCGGTTCACTTTTTCTTTTTCTGTTCCTTCTAGAAAGCAATACTTCTTTTCGGTTTCGGCGGTAACGAACATGCTTCACCCCGTTCTTTTTTCAACAAATACTCTGACATGCAAGTAAGGTAAAAAACTTGTGGTGTTCAATGGCGAAGCCTCTCTTTCATGAAACGGGTACCATTTTTTAGAATAAAAACACCAAACACAGTAACAACAGCGCAATAAAAAACGCCCCTACTCGTCCGGGGGCCAGTAGAAGAATGAAATTGAAACCGGGGTTGGTTACTATTTATGTGAGCGCTGTGAGAGCGCCGCCACGCGGCAGAGAAGCTTCGAAAAGCTGATGAAATATATTGTAATGCGCAGGCCCGGCGTGAGGGGGTGGGGTGAGGGAGGGGCGGGCGGCAGTATTGATTTTTGGCCTCTCATTTGTCAGCGAGGCGTGAGGCGCCGCGCGCGTGTATGAGTGTCTGTCTGTGCCCATGTTGTGGTGTGTGTGTGGTGTGTGGTGTCAACATCACGAAACTGTGAACAGCTCCCAGATCAGGTTTTGTTGTTGTTGTTGTTGTATGTTGTTTTAGATCATTTAACCCCGGCCCATGTTTTAAAACCTTTTCGTCCCGTGTCCCGCCCAGTGTTGAACTGCTTTTCCCTGAGTCTGTCCCGTGTTGAAGAGACTACGTGTAGCCTGGTGTCCAGTCTCGTGTGTGCCAACACCTTCGGCCCATGCGCTCGCTCAGTCTGTCGTCAGTGCCAACAAGTCGGTTTAACCCTGCTCTCTCTGTGTGTGTGTGTGTGTCTGCCCGCCTCTCGTCTGTCTGTCTCTCTCTCTGTCTCTCTCTTCCTGTCTGTCTGTCTGTCCTGTCTGTCTGTCTCCTCTCTGTTGCCGCGCGTGTATAGCGTGTGTTTGTGTGTATGTGTGGTGGTTTCGTGTGTAAGTGTGTGTGTGCATACGCACGTATGCCTATGGCTCCAAAACTGGCTTCTCCTCCGTGTCTAAATAGAAATATATTTAAACCCACAAGCAATCCTTCACCACACGGAGGGCAACTTGACCTTAACGGGCTTTGGCTCGCCTCTCTCTGTGCTGACAAACTCCCCGCTGAAAATTTAAAATACTGCGAAGTAATCGGGTACCTAGTGCACCCACCGTGTATATGGGCGCGTTCAGTCACGGCTGCTTTTTCCCTACGTTACTCTATGGGCGTGTTCAGTCCTGGCTACTTTTTCCCCAAACCCACTCTCTGAAAAAATTTAGTTTAAAATTTTAATAAAATTTGGATAACCCTGCACAGAAAGTTTGTTTGTAGATAATCGTTATTTTTTGGTTATTGACGTCTTACTTGTCAGAGAACAGTAATATGCTGATTCTAGGCCACTTTTCCGCCCGAAAACTCGTGGAGGCAAGTGGGTTTGAGATCGGCAAAATTACGTTTCTATATTAATAAAAGAGTTGTTGTTGTTTTTTTTTATTATTATTAAAGATTTGCAGGGGAACTCATGATTGTGTTAAATACAATAGTAGTATTAGTTAGATTTCTTGGTATAGGTTATTACGATTAGAAATAGAAGAGAAAAAATAGCAGATGATAATAATAAAAGGTGTTTAAGATATTTAGAATTGTGTTTCAGAAGCCTACATTTGGTGTGTATATATGTATATGGTTGTTTAGTCGCCCGTGGTGGGACTAAATATCAAAGATGTTTCCCAGCATTGTGGTGTCGGTAGACAATGTATAGCACGCTCGGGAAAAC
Organism: Conus ventricosus; assembly: GCA_018398815.1. Lineage (NCBI taxonomy): Eukaryota > Metazoa > Mollusca > Gastropoda > Neogastropoda > Conidae > Conus > Conus ventricosus. The sequence goes on from CM031614.1 coordinate 70,500,806, forward strand.
CTTGTCGACTTATGTAATTGGTGATTTTCATAGTGCTTGATAATTTTTGATGACATTTGTAGATTGTGATTGTGCCTGCTAGAAATTAGGAAAACCCGGTTCAATTCTATTATTTGGTTTTGCTTGAAATGGTTTGAGTCTATTAAGCATGTTAACTGAGTAATCGATCCGAATTGTGACCGGTACTGTCGTCACTAACGGGCCGGAAATTTTCGTTTGTTCGTTGCGTGAATATGATTTATAATCTTTTTGAATCAATGTCTTGGAGACCTCGATGGGGAAAAGAAGTCGTGGGCATGTAATTCAGATAGTGTAATCACTTTTATGAAGGAATGGTTAAAAATTATAATTGTGGCTGTTGATGGAAGTGGAAAGTCAATGAAATTGGTTTACATGTGTAAGGGAGCATTTCTGGTGTGAGAGAAAAATTTTTATGTCAAGGTGGCTGGTTGTATAAGTCATGATTTAAAATTCCAATTAGCTGTCACACTTTGGGTTGTGGGCATGTAAACACTGAGAATCATTACTTTAGTGAAGCGACAAATAAGTATAACGTATTCTTCTGTGTAGTAAGACATTTCCTTTTGCACAGGGGTTTCCCGGGGAGTTTTGTGTACCTCCCCTACAACGGCAAACCCGTGAGGGGCGGCCTCTCTGGTGGTGGGGGTTGGCACCGCCATCCCCACTGTCATCCCTCCCACTTCTCTGCCAGAGTGGAGACGCAACCCGGAGCCGGCAGGATTCCCTTCCGTCGGGACGTCATCTCTCTTTCCACAGTCCGAGGGTGTGGCATTCCTCTGACTTCAACTGTCCGTCAGGGGGGCAAGCGTCTTTAGGGCCCACCGCAGTATTCCATCAGCGTGTGACCCGCGGGGGTGGTTGGGGCCGGTAGGGAGGGGAACCCCCGTTCTTCGACGGTCACAACGTTCCTCTCCTATTACGTATCAAGCGCTTCAGTGAAAGGTTTTTGGGGATTTGGGGGGTGCATTATGGTGAGCGCCGTCAAGCAGTCCGTTTTCATAACCATATCGGGAAACGCTGTGTTGCCGTTTTTGTTTTTTTTTTGTGTGTGGTTTTGTTTTGTTTGTTTTTTTTGGAGAAGTTTTTTTTTTTTGGTTTTGTTTTTGCCTGTGTCAATACCCCGCCAGGACTTCGGATGAAGTATTGAAAGTACAACAGTGGGTGCGGGTTACTTGAACAATTGGTGTTTAACATTTGGGGTTAAGCTTTTGTGTCCGGGGGGTTTTGACACCGGGAATAAAAATTAGCGAAAGAATACATTTTGGAAAGAGACATCGCGTGGGGATCTCAGGGTTTTTGAGGGATCAACCTTGTTTGGTATTTCAGCCTGGGTTACCAGGGGAGTGAAAGAGCACCCTTTTCCTCGGGTATTAGCTTTGGGGGGCTGAGGTGGTATTTGTGCCTCCTGAGGAAGGTTTGTTATAAAGTAAACGTGCACACATGCGTGCACGTACGGTATGCATAAAGGGGCCATGTGTTTATGGGTTTTATGGGCGAGTATTGTTGATTCTTTGGGGTTTGTTTGTTTTTTTTGTGTTGTATGTGTGGGGAAAACTGCCTATGTGTCGGATATATAAAGGTTTTGGGTTTCATCTGCCATTCTGTGGGTGAGAGTGCGTGTGTGAATGCAAATAAAGCCTTCTGTTTGTGCACTGATTTTCTTTTGTGTGTGTTTGTTGTGTGGCGTTCATACTTTAATAAAAGGGGGGAAAAAAGGGGTTATAACGGGGATATATTAATACATATATCCCCGTCTACTGTCTTATACAGTGGCAACGTTTTTTTTGACCAGCAATCATTTGCTAATGTTTTTTGCTGTAAATCATAGCTAATTTCCCCCAAAAAACAATATTTTATTACAAACTTACATTGGGGAAGGGCAGGCCAAGTGTATCTTTCACCTTTGTCCATTTTCCCCTCTGCTGTACTCAGGCTGAAAACAAAGCAGAACACTGTGGAAACACAAATACATATCCTCTCTCAGGATTTGCTGCAATGATTTCTTAATCATGTATTTTATTCAGTGAATCAAATTGTAGAAATGGATGGGAAAAATCCCACAGAAGAAAACTGTTGGGAGCAAACTACGCTCCAATATGTTTATCTCATCACAAGAACTGAAGAGCGTACAAAATTTTAAAATGTATAACACATTGAGCAACCCAAATACAATTTTTGTCACCAGTGAACAGATGTTAAGAGACAACCTTGAACTGATAAGTGGTTAAAGATTTGACCTTACTGACTGAAATGTTTGTCATGGGGGAAAAAATGGGTAAAAAAAAAGCAAGAAACATATTCTATGTATCTGTCGGTGTGTGTCCGTGTGTGTTTTAATTATGTGTGTGTACTATGCATGTATGTGTGTGTCTGTGTGAAGCATATGTGTGAGTAAATGTGTGTGTGTGTGTGTGTGGTGTGTGTGTGTGTGTGTGTGTGTGTGTGTGTGTGTGTGTGTGTGTGTGTGCGTGTGTGATATGTGCCCGTGATACGTGCCAATCATCTGAAGTCAAAATCCTGGAACAAAAGCTGAAGTTGTGTTTGGGAACTTAACCCACTGACTGCAAAACAGTTATTGCCCTTTATTGTCCTTTTGGTTTCTATATACTAGAAGATAAGATAAGATAATGTTGCTTATAGCCCAGCCGACCGCAAAGGCCACATCAGGGCTCTATATACTAGAACAATAGCTCAATTTCTATTTCCACCTCTTCACGATGACAACAGCTCTGAGATCAATACGAAAACACAAGCCAATCCACACGCATTGTAGACACAACCTACACGAAAACCAATACACTTCATTATGCTACCCTTCATGTGGCTAATGAGTTAAAGAGCCGCTAGCGTTACACACCTCCAGAGAGGTCACCACAATTACTTATTAAAACCCTCTCCTCACATGCCAATTGATAGACAATGTTTGGAAATCTGCGAGGGAGGTAAACTATGTCAGAGCTCGCTTTCAGCAAGAGTGGCCCTGCCGTTTTCACAGAACAAACGGCACCATCAGTTAGCTTTAACAGTTCAATCAGAGTGAGAACCATGGGTGTGAAATAGTGCGCCTGTGATACAAACAGTCGATACTCTGTTCATCTAACCTGCGCTTCAAATCAAAGATGTGATTCCCTACATCTGTTGACATGGATCGTAAAGTTAAAAAAAGGTAACTGTGCTCGCAATGCAAAAATATCCATTACCTTCCCCTGTTTTTTTTCCTTCCAGAATAGGTCTATTTTACCCCATGTGTCAGCTTAACGGTTCAAGCCGAGAGAAAAAAATATCAAAACGTGGGTGTGAAATGGTGCACCTGTATTGCAAACACCGTATTATGAACTGTTCAACTTCACTTTTAATCATCATGATGGATTGATTCAGATTCTGTATATGACTTAGGTCTGACGTGACAGATTCAGATTCTGTATATGACTTAGGTTTGACGTGACAGATTCAGATACTGTATATGACTTAAGTCTGACGTGACAGATTCAGATTCTGTATATGACTTAGGTTTGACGTGACAGATTCAGATACTGTATATGACTTAGGTCTGACGTGACAGATTCAGATTCTGTATATGACTTAGGTCTGACGTGACAGATTCAGATACTGTATATGACTTAGGTCTGACGTGACAGATTCAGATTCTGTATATGACTTAGGTCTGACGTGACAGATTCAGATTCTGTATATGACTTAGGTCTGACGTGACAGATTCAGATTCTGTATATGACTTAGGTTTGACGTGACAGATTCAGATTCTGTATATGACTTAGGTCTGACGTGACAGATTCAGATTCTGTATATGACTTAGGTCTGACGTGACAGATTCAGATACTGTATATGACTTAGGTCTGACGTGACAGATTCAGATTCTGTATATGACTTAGGTTTGACGTGACAGATTCAGATACTGTATATGACTTAGGTTTGACGTGACAGATTCAGATATTGTATATGACTTAGGTCTGACGTGACAGATTCAGATTCTGTATATGACTTAGGTCTGACGTGAGAGATTCAGATACTGTATATGACTTACGTTTGACGTGACAGATTCAGATACTGTATATGACTTAGGTTTGACGTGACAGATTCAGATTCTGTATATGACTTAGGTGTGACGTGAAAGATTCAGATACTGTATATGACTTAGGTCTGACGTGACAGATTCAGATACTGTATATGACTTAGGTCTGACGTGACAGATTCAGATTCTGTATATGACTTAGGTCTGACGTGACAGATTCAGATACTGTTTATGACTTAGGTCTGACGTGACAGATTCAGATACTGTATATGACTTAGGTCTGACGTGACAGATTCAGATTCTGTATATGACTTAGGTTTGACGTGACAGATTCAGATACTGTATATGACTTAGGTCTGACGTGACAGATTCAGATTCTGTATATGACTTAGGTTTGACGTGACAGATTCAGATTCTGTATATGACTTAGGTCTGACGTGACAGATTCAGATTCTGTATATGACTTAGGTTTGACGTAACAGATTCAGATACTGTATATGACTTAGGTTTGATGCGACATTTGTTTACCCACTTATGCACAAACTCCGGAATGATGTTGACCCCAAAACTGAGAAAAGGTTTACACTAGTTGCAATTTAGAAAGACTGGTGTTGTCTTCTCCTGATTCATAACTCAAATAGGTCTGTTAAACATAAACATCCACTCAAAACAGCAGCTCTGAGCGTGTCACCTGTGATGATCACACAGCCACTGGCTCATAGCCAATAACCGGATATGACTGACATGACGAAATGGATATGTAATACGAATTAAAAGCGTCTGATGACACACAAACTGCTCGTTGTTATGTAAATGTACATAGATCGGCAACCTTCTGGTTAATTTTTGACTGGAAGCATTTGCCACTGGATAATTGAACTGATCAAAGAAGGGCACACACAGAAAACAGAGATAACATGTACTGCCCGGCATGTGCCAAACACTGTTTTGGTCAGACAGAGCAGGAGTTTGACAAGCTAGAATCCATGATGCAAAACACACACACACACACACACACACGCTTGAGAAAGGACTCCAAATCCCTTCTTTTTTGGTGACACTAAAACATCAAATTCAGAATTTCTCTCCTTTCAAATTTCTGGGGAATGAGTTTTACCACAGGAATATTTCTTAAAACTTTCAGGAGGGTTGGCAGCCGTGGTATGCCAGGTGTGAGCAAGCACTTGTGATTGTATGCACCTACAACCATGCAAGAGTATTTAGTTGTGTCGAGATGTGCTGGCTTCAACAGCAAGATCTCTTTTCTTCTCTCACTCCTCTTCTCATTCCCTTTACGAACACTATTTAGTATAAGTCTTAATCTGACAAGTAACAAATAGTTTTCTTTTCTCTCTGACTGCTCTCAAACAGACTAAACAACCCGTGTTGATAAATCTACAAAAGGAAACAATGAAATTATTGCTTCAAAAAATTTAGCGAGTCACTTACCATCTCCCCGTTCGTACTGCACATCTTCAAACTCTTCCCCTGCATACTTCAACAGCAGACGAATGGGCTGTGCCAACTGCAATCAAAAATATTAAGTTCATATGAAAATATTCTGTACAATGCACCTAATATTGTAAGAGCATTTCTTCGAAAAACAATTATCATGCATAACCATTGAGTCTCTATTTATACTACCAGCTATTCAATTTGGGGCAAAATTCATGGTTTGTTGGCCCCACTTTGACTTGCCTTCAGATATATGTATCCTTTTACTTTTTTTTTCTTTGGTTGATGAAGTTAAATACAGATCAACAGGAATTCAATTAGAAAATAGGTTTCTGCACACACAACAGGCATCATCAGGAAAGTAAGTACCACCTTTTGGGTGAAAAAAAAAACAATTTAAATACCTAAGGTGTTGTGCCTGAGGATCACATCCAATTCCCTTGGGATAACAACCTTTCCTGTCTTTCCCTGGAAAGAGCAACTGGGAAGATAGATTAATAATTTGATTAATAAACCAATATGCGCATATGCAACAAACCAATTCAGAATACTAAACAATACATGGATGGGGATTCAAGAAAGGCCGCAAGGCCTAGGCTACGTATATCAGCCTGTCCCCTTACTACGACTACTAAGATAGGGAAACCAATTATAATCCTAAAAGAACACAGTACTTATCCTGAAGGAAAAGAGTAAGGAAAACAGTCATTATCCTGAAAGAAAACACTACTTATCCCACTTATTCTGGTGGAAACAGGGAAACCAGTTGTGATCTTCAGCAGCAGTAATAACTTCTTTTTTTTTTTTTCTTTTTTTTTCTTTCTTTCGCATTTTCGCCGTTTTCCTCCTGTTGTTTTCCTGAAAAATGCAGCTACATACTCCCTGGGACCGCTGCTATGCTCCCGTCAGTCTCCCCACGTATGAAGACACCGTTACAACACATGGTGCTAGGTACTGCCGGGTCATTAACCCGAGTCCCTGGCCCACTGCAAATCCCGCACTTCGCCAACGGCCACGTCACGACTTTCAAAACACGATCACCAACGCGATGTGACTTCTCCTCAAAGCTTCTGGGTCATGGCTTTGTTGGCCGAGTGGCCCCCTGGGAACATAACGCGCTGGTCATTTGCATTTGTCCGTCTGCGGTGTCACCTTCTGGAAGTGGGAGTGACCGATCTGTGGACATTCAACTAGAATAGTATGTAATGTGTCGGGTTTGGCGAGGGTTTAAATGAATTGAAATGGTGGAGTTAGCGAGTGGCTCTGAAGAACGAAGTTGCTCCCAGTCAGACAATCCCCCCCCCCCCCCTCCCCCCCCCCCCCCCCCTCCATCAGACTACCTTGCGGAATCTGCGAGGTCAGGGACTTTTGCCCTATGCTCTTTGAAAAAAAAAAGTAAAATAATAAAATAAACACGCTGTTCTTCTGGGTTTCTTTTTCTTTCTTTCTTTTTTACTCATGGGCAACTGCCCTCGCTTCTTACGCTCGTGCACGAGAACGAAGATGATGTTCGCGTCTTCTTCAAAGCAACCTGCTGCAAAACATCGACTAATAACGCCTGTCACAAACACGCCACAGAAACCTGAGGTTAAA
>CM031614.1:70522844-70550344 GCA_018398815.1 Conus ventricosus
GTGAAGACTGTACCTGTTGACAGTAAGTGTCTCATGTTAACATAATCCATAATATTTGATGGCAACATCCCGATGTTAAAGAAAATATTTCCAAAATGTTGTTTTACTTAAAGCAGACTTGCCACTGTTGCATGAATGATAAGTTATCACATAATCATTGTCGGGTTCACCCCGTTCTATGGGGTCTTTTATCCAGCGACTTCCACCTGTCACAGGTGTGATGGCCACAGGGTGCATCTTCCTCCTGGCCGGATTAATAAATGATCAAAGCCACACGTGACAGTGCAGAACATGGCCAGTCGTTATCAAATTGAGGTGCTGTAATTTGATCAACTCCAGTTTTAAATTTGCAACAGCATTCTGGCACGAGCCGGTAGTGTAGCATTGTAGTACAAGTGTCAACAGCCTTGTGGATCTAGTGTCAACAGCTTTGTGGATCTAGTGTCAACAGCCTTGTGGATCTAGTGTCAACAGCCTTGTGGATCTAGCGTCCACCATCCTTTCCTTCTCCTCAACAGTCCTGGTCATCACTCGGTCCTGTCAGGTAGCCCACAGATTTGGAGGGAACTGAAAATTTGTCAGTTGGTGGGGTGTGTAGGCCACATGCTCCTCTGTCACTTCAGCACCAACATCACAGCCATCTTGTTTTACAGTACATCGTTGGCAACGACCGACCTTACCCCACCTCCAGATGTTGAAACCAAGTTGTGACCAAACAAGCCAAAGTGAGGACTGGCACAGTGAACACGTTCAGTTTTAGTCAACCACTTGCATTTAGTTAGTGACTACACCTGTAGGAAAGCTTCATGCAAGAGATGGCAGCTTGCATTTAGTTAGTGACTACACCTGTAGGAAAGCTTCATGCAAGAGATGGCAGCTTGCATTTAGTTAGTGACTACACCTGTAGGAAAGCTTCATGCAAGAGATGGCAACTTGCAGTTCATTTATAACTACACCTGTAGGAAAGCTTCATGCAGGAGATGGCAGCTTGCATTTAGTTAGTGACTACACCTGTAGGAAAGCTTCATGCAAGAGATGGCAACTTGCATTTAGTTAGTGACTACACCTGTAGGAAAGCTTCATGCAAGAGATGGCAGCTTGCATTTAGTTAGTAACTACACCTGTAGGAAAGCTTCATGCAAGAGATGGCAGCTTGCATTAGTTAGTGACTACACCTGTAGGAAAGCTTCATGCAAGAGATGGCAGCTTGCATTTAGTTAGTGACTACACCTGAAGGAAAGCTTCATGCAGGAGATGGCAGCTTGCATTTAGTTAGTGACTACACCTGTAGGAAAGCCTCATGCAAGAGATGGCAGCTTGCATTTAGTTAGTAACTACACCTGTAGGAAAGCTTCATGCAAGAGACGGCAGCTACACCTGTAGGAAAGCTTGATGCAAGAGACAGTGACTACACCTGTAGGAAACCTTCATGCAAGAGACGGCAGCTACACCTGTAGGAAAGCTTGATGCAGGAGACCGTAGATGATGAAAACTGGGAACCAGACACCATTAACTAAACGAACACAATTTGATGTTTGTTGATCCCCCCTTCGCTGTGTTACTGGCACTCAAAAAGCATCTGTAGCTTAAAAAGTGTGGTGTTTGCTTTCAGATCCAGTTCGAAGACTTTTCCAGCAAACTTCACATTCCAGACATACCGTACCACTCTCTGGAAGTGCTGTATGTTCAAGGGCGTCCCAACGTGAGCCATTTTGGGATGGAAAGGGTGGAAGATTTTCCCACTCAATTAATGACCACAGACACAGGAGTGTTCTTCAACAACATGGGCAAGCAGAGCCCGGTGGAGAAGAAAGAGCACCTGGCTGGAAAGCCTGATAATGTGGAGGGAGACAGCGTGTGGAAGACGTTTCTGAACAAAGTACCTTCCGAATTGCAGGTATGCGTGATTCATGGTCATTTTTCCTTTTTATTCCTTCTCCCTTTGATTCTTAGGCACAAAAGTTATCTGTCTAAAGGTATTTTTGGATACCTGTTGTAAATCATTAGACATTTTTTAAATTGTTAGATTGCTTTCTTCCTCTTTTTTTTTCAAATGTTTAAAACATAATTGTGATGTTTACAGGCAATGAGATCATTTATACTTGAAATGTGATTTTACTGTGTGGACATATATTATATATATATATATATATATATATATATATATATGTGTGTGTGTGTGTGTGTGTGTGTGTGTGTGTGTGTGTGTGTGTGTGTGTGTGTGTGTGTGGTTGTGTGTTTTCCCCAGTATCAAATTCCATGCCTTTACTGTGAGGTTATTCCCATCTCTCTCTAACCTTCCACATACAGACTTCACCCAAGCACTTTCTGTATTTTCAATGTTCTTGATAGTTATAAGGCGTAACTGGAGGTACTCTGTGCACACACTTTGCAGTTTGACACACGGATTTTCACACAGAGGGTTTCTGAGACGCTTAGTGGCAGCTTTGTTTCATGTCAGAAGTTGTGAAAAATTTAGGAGTGTAGCAACTCAGTGTCATTGATGAACATGGTCAAACACATCAACTTCAGAGCCCCAGCCCCTGATTTTTCAAGTCTTCACATCGGTTGTGGGATAGAAACAATCGTGGGTTTCATTTGGTGACTTTTGCGGCGTAAATGCCCACTGGAGACAAGAGTTGGTCTCTGATTTCACCAAAGAGATCAACTTAATCTTTGCTTCAGCATTCCCAGTGAAGAGATCAGCAAAGGTGGCAGTATAGGCACTGCTGCTATGTTAGTCGATTTTATTTTAAATTTTGTTAAAGAGATCCTCTAAAACAGTTGCTGTGCTCATACTGCTGAAATGTATTGTCGGCACGTTAACTCCCGTTCTACCTTTCACAAAAGTAGGCCATTGTGCAGCTGATTCTTCAAAGTGTTGAAGTGGGCTGCCTTCAAGTAGAAGTAGAATTCAAAGTGTTGAAGTGGGCTGCCTTCAAATAGAAGTAGAATTCAAAGTGTTGAAGTGGGCTGCCTTCAAATAGAAGTAGAATTCAGTGTTGAAGTGGGCTGCCTTCAATAGAAGTAGAATTCAAAGTGTTGAAGTGGGCTGCCTTCAAGTAGAAGTAGAATTCAAAGTGTTGAAATGGGCTGCCTTCAAATAGAATAGAATTCAGTGTTGAAGTGGGCTGCCTTCAAGTAGAAGTAGAGTTCAAAGTGTTGAAGTGGGCTGCCTTCAAGTAGAAGTAGAATTCAAAGTGTTGAAGTGGGCTGCCTTCAAATAGAAGTAGAATTCAATGTGTTGAAGTGGGCTGCCTTCAAGTAGAAGAAGAATTCAAAGTGTTGAAGTGGGCTGCCTTCAAGTAGAAGTAGAATTCAAAGTGTTGAAGTGGGCTGCCTTAAAGTAGAAGTAGAATTCAAAGTGTTGAAGTGGGCTGCCTTCAAGTAGAAGTAGAATTCAAAGTGTTGAAGTGGGCTGCCTTCAAGTAGAAGTAGAATTCAAAGTGTTGAAGTGGGCTGCCTTCTGGTAGAAGTAGAATTCAAAGTGTTGAAGTGGGCTGCCTTCAAGTAGAAGTAGAATTCAGTGTTGAAGTGGGCTGCCTTCAAGTAGAAGTAGAATGCCAGTAACCGTGAACAGTGACAGTTTAAAATGAGCAATTCCAAAGGTGATGCAAGGCCAGTGTGCGAGTATTTTACACATCCTAAAGAAGAATTGGTAAAGTCCTAGATTAGCGGCAAGATTTGGGGAGAAAGTTACCCGTAAGAGGCCCTCCCCTGCCCTGTCTCCCTCTTTGTCTTAACTTTTGTTCTTTCCATGGAGAAGAGTCTTGTTTTTACCATGGAGAAGAGTCTCCATTCAGATTGAGAATTTTCTCCATGGAAGAATAAAGAGTGCTTTCCCTTCAATGGCCTTGCCACTTTCTGTAACTGACTTGGTCACTCAAATACAGCATCCAGCTAATGGTGTCAGGCATTTTGATAGATAAAGTGAAAATGATACATTTTAACAAAATGTCGTTTTTGTTGTTGAATATGAGCTGATTTTTATCCAAAGGGATCAGTCACAAATGCTAATTGTCAATGTGAAGATATTTTATAGGTACTTTGTGAGTGGATGAACGATGTTAAATTCTAGTTTGATTTTGGCCCATGTGTGATGTCCCTTCAGTTCAATGAGTTGTTTGCTTGCATCTGTCTGTTACAGCTGAAGCTGTTGTTTGACAGCCGTAAAGACTTGCGCCTGGTGAACTGGCTTGCCTACCCTGAATACAGCTCCAACATGGAGTTACCTTCCTTTGTCTTGCACGACCGTCTCTACTTCATAAACGCCATAGAAACTGCTGCTTCAGCCATGGAAATGAGTGTCATTGGGGCAAAAAACGTTGCTCTGTTAGCCTATAATCAGTGGTTTGGTCATTTTGATAAGATTAATGAGCTAGTTTTCCCTCAGGGGAGACAGTGGAGGAAAGAAAAGTGGATGAGTTGTAAGTGGTTGCAGAGTGTGTTGGTGTGTGTGTGTGTGAATAGTGACAGGTGTTTTGCATGTGTGGTGAGTGTGCGGTAATGATGAAATTTGCTTCAATACACAGTAGTGCCTCAGTGTGACATGATGATGACGTTCAAGTTTATGTCCGGATCAGGCTGAATATTGAAACAGCATTTTTTTTTGTTTCGTTTGTTTGTTCTTTATAGTTATCATCAAAGAAATTTGCACTAATTAAAAATGGAATTATGAATGCAAAGTCGATTTGTGTGTTCGGTTGCTAGACAGCATTATCAGAAGAATCGCCTCTAGAAAAACTGTTTTGGTTCAGTTCGATTATGCCATCCTTGGCATGCTTGTGCAATCATAGATACTTCTTTCTGCCCCATCCCCCACCCCCCTTTCACAGCTAATCAAATTTCAAGTGTTGTTAGAAAATGATACATCACCTTGGTGATGACCTAGCTTACGAATCTCAGTATCCAGAGGATAATATTAATGAGCGCGTTTATATATTAAAAGCTTTTTGTGACATACAGTACACAGTATAACGTCCGAATATTGGCAGTGCTTCTCTGTCCACCTGACGCATTTGCAAGCACATAGTGAAAAACATTTAGTGTTTTACCTGGGCAGCTGCTGATTGCGCACTATGGACTCGTGTCTCGGATGCAAAAGTCCTACATCTTTTAAACCTGAGGTTTACGTGTTGACCAGGGTTTGGAAGGTCATAAAAGTTGATTTAACCCTTCACCACGGAGGTCATGTTTTTCACCCATGGTTTGTTAGTTTGTATGTAGCCTGTCAGATGGAGAAGCACACAGGGAAGGAAAAAAAAAAGCAAAATCCTGAACAGACTAAAATGAAACTTGAAGGCGAGGTGGTGTGTGGCAAAGGGGCAAACTCTTTTCATTTTTGGGTCCGATCCGGATCGGATTGTGGAGGCTGTGAAATGGGGTCTTCAGTTTGGGTGTGGTGATCTTGGCCCAGGAAGTCATGTTTTCACCCTTGTCTGTTGGTTTGTCCGTCTGCCGACAAGATTCCGCAAGACCTGGTGAATCAGTTTTGAGGAAACTTGGTGGAAAAAAGACAGTGTTGCCCAAGGACAAACTCACAAAATGGTGGCGTGTATCAGGATCAGAAGGCAGAACCGAGACTTTTTTTCACTTTAGTAACATTACAAGATAAAGCGTATTCCAAAATTTCAAAATGGAGTGACTGACGGCGGCGAACGAAGCAAGATTAGGAATAGAGTTTGTTTAGAACTTACCGCCAATGACATTGACAAACAAAGCACAAGACAGACACGATGCATTTCAACCACTTGGGTCTTCTTCAGGCGAAAAAATAAATCACATTTAACATGTGGACAGTACAAACAACGAAAAACGAAAAAAGAATGAAAATGACTTATCCGTTCTTGGCCATGTGTTTGGTGGGCGGAAATGACATGCGGCCAGGGGGATTATGGGAGAGGAAACGAGGGGGGGGGGGGGGGGGGGGTTGCATCAGGGGAGGTGTGTGTGTGTGATATGGTAGGGTTGTGTGTCCAGTTTATTGGGATGGTGTGATATCTTTGTGATGGTTGTGGTAATGTGGATTGATAATAATGGTAAGGGAAAAAAAAAAAAAAAAAAAAAAAAAAAAGGGGTGGGGGGGGGGGGATTTAAGGGGAAGGATAATACAAAACTAAGATTAAATAGATGGAGGGTTGCTGTAACTACTGTATGAAGTGAGTGAAGGGGATGTGGTGGTGGTGTATGTAAGTGTGTGTGTATGTGTGTGTGTATGTGTGTGTGTTGGTAGGGGATTTTGCCAACTGGTGTGGAAGAGGTGAGTATGTGTGTTTGGTTATTGTTGGATATTGATGCCTGGGGGTGTAGTGTGCCCAGTTTGGCAATGAGATGGGATTCTTGAGTTGTGCGTTCAAAGCTGTCACTCTGTGACTGCCAGAGTGCCATGACTTTGACATGGTCGATGTTGTGTTGGGTGTGGTTGAACCACACCCAACACAACATCGACCATGTCAAAGTCATGGCACTCTGGCAGTCACAGAGTGACAGCTTTGAACGCACAACTCAAGAATCCCATCTCATTGCCAAACTGGGCACACTACACCCCCAAGGCATCAATATCCAACAATAACCAAACACACATACTCACCTCTTCCACACCAGTTGGCAAAATCCCCTACCAACACACACACATACACACACACATACACACACACTTACATACACCACCACCACATCCCCTTCACTCACTTCATACAGTAGTTACAGCAACCCTCCATCTATTTAATCTTAGTTTTGTATTATCCTTCCCCTTAAATCCCCCCCCACCCCCACCCCCTTTTTTTTTTTCCCTTACCATTATTATCAATCCACCATTACCACAACCATCACAAAGATATCACACCATCCCAATAAACTGGACACACAACCCTACCATATCACACACACACACCTCCCCTGATGCAACCCCCCCCCCCCCTCCGTTTCCTCTCCCATAATCCCCCTGGCCGCATGTCATTTCCGCCCACCAAACACATGGCCAAGACGGATAAGTCATTTTCATTCTTTTTTCGTTTTTCGTTGTTTGTACTGTCCCACATGTTAAATGTGATTTATTTTTTCGCCTGAAGAAGACCCAAGTGGTTGAAATGCATCGTGTCTTGTCTTGTGCTTTGTTTGTCAATGTCATTGGCGGTAAGTTCTAAACAAACTCTATTCCCAATCTCGTATTCCAAAATGTTAATAAAGTCCTGAAGAAATAATGCATGGATCTCGATATAAAAATAAAGATCAGGTTTATTCGATGTACTGAAGTCTACGAACTTGTTCGATGTGGTACAGATCCAGAGCACAACCCAGATGTAATGATCAAAGTGACATTGATAGAGGGGAGGGGAGATGGGGGTGGGGGTATTAATTCAGTTACTGCACACTAACAAATTCAGCTAGACTAGTTGCAAGGTGAGGCAACTGCAGGTGGAAATCTAAACAAATTTGAAAAATTATTGCTAAAGCTCCACCAACAGTTGAATCAGCACCTGTCCTGCGCCGAATAGGAAGAAAAGTGACTGCTTGTTCATTTTCGTTGTCCTGAGTCTTGTGTATCTTGTCTGAAGAAGACCAAGGAGGTTGAAACGCGTCATGTTTTGTCTTGTGATTCATTTGTCTACGGCTTTTGCCGGAGCTTATTTTACGGAAGAAAGATTTTTAACGAAGTTTCTGGTATGTTTCTAGACGATGTCATTTAAAGAGATGTGTGAAAGGTTTTTTTTTTTTTTAAATGACTGGTGAGTTGATTTTAACGAGGTGACAGCCCTGATGTGGCCCTTTGCGGTTGGCTGGGCTCTAAGCAACATTATCTTATCTTATCTTTGCCGGAGCTTCAGCTAGACTAGTTGCAAGGTGAGGCGGCTGCAGGTGGAAATCTAAACAAATTTGAAAAATTATTGCTAAAGCTCCACCAACAGTTGAATTTGTTTCAAATTTGAGCCGGAGTCCGTTGGACTGTGGCAGAGGTCTGCGATCTCCCCTCTGCCCTTCTACTCCTCGCTGTTTTTCAACATTGCAGGGATGAGCTCTGAATGAGCTGGGACAAGGGGGAAGGCGGGTCAGCAGGGTGAAACATTTGTCGGAGTTCAGTTGTTGTTGGGCACAGTTGACATGCCGTGTATCCAAAACATCTTTGTGCTTCGCTGTTTGTATTTTGACTTTGGCCTTGCTTTGGGGTGAGCGCTTGAAATTGAAACAGTTTTTGCACTTCACTGCTGATCTGCTGAGTTTGGTGATGGGCGCGTTAGTAGAAACACACTTTTGTAACCCTTCCTGTAAAAAGATGGACAAGTGACATCAGGGTTCTTCAGAGAGGAACTGTTTCTGTAGTCTTCAATTCTTACCAGACGTATGACAAATTGTACAGAAACGTACTTACTCCTATTTTTTCTTTCTTCATTTTTTATTGGTACCTCTGCTCTGGTGAGGAAACATATCTATTTTGTGTTTGAAAAAGTACTGCACATCTCATGCAGAAATGTTTCAAGTCTTGATATGTTGTGTGTTTTTATGATTTTGTATTATCTTCTTTCAGTGTTAAGTTTTTCCCCTATCTCTTTTTCTGCATGTGTTCTGGTGGTGGTTGTTGGTTTTCTTTTTTTTTCTGTTGAGGTATAAGGAACAGTTATGTGTATGTCTTACAGATAAGCCGTTATATGTTGTAGATCTACCCACTGTGTTTTTTGTGCAACCATGATCTCTCATTTATTTGATTGATGATTGAACTTTGATTTTGAAAACAAGAGAAAAAAAATGTTACTCTCAGAGAAGCTGTTGATTAGAAACACCACATGCATGCACACACACTCACAACACACACACAACACAACACCACACACACACACACCACACACACACACACACACACACACACACCAAAACACACACACACCACCACACACACAACACACACACACATCACACACCAAGTGGCACACACAACTCTCTCAATCACTCACTCTGTAACATGTCACAAGATTGAATAACATGCACAGCAAAAAAAAAAAAATAAAAAATAAAGGGGAAAAAAATGCTGTGCATGACCAATAGATACTCTGTTAAATCAATGAAATGCATGTGCAATAGTCTAGCAAGGGTCAAAGCTGCACTCAGACTGTTGCTAATCCTGGTGCCATTTCTTAGCTCTGAACCTGTTGGACTGAATGAGACATTATGTGGATGAGAGAGGAAGATGGGCCGAGTGATTCTGATGTGGGCAGGAGAAGAAAGACATGAGTTGGTTTGTTTTTTTCCGTTAATTGAACATGATCTGTCAGTTGTTTTTTTCCATTAATTGAACATGATCTGTCAGTTTGTTTTTTTCCATTAATTGAACATGATCTGTCAGTTATCCTTTATACTGGAATCAAAACAAACCCACATCTTTTTCGTACAACAGTGTGTCTTTAACGTACTGGAGTTGTCTGTATTTTGTGAAAACTGGTAGATGGACACGGGCCAAAATACCTGCAAACAGGGGAAAAAAGTGAGAAAGAAACTGTAGGCAATAATGATAAGAACTGTCTCCATGATATTGACCAAAACGCATTTTTCCATGCAATATTGACCCATAAATCGTCAGGTAAAGATTATTGTATTCCATGTAATAATTGAAATTTTTTTTTATTTTTTTTTTTTAGAGATTCCTAACAACTATATTCTGTGCCACTGATTTGTAGTACACGCTGCCTTTTTTAAAATTTCGATTTTTTTTTTTTTATATAAGTAATTTTGTGTGTTTGATTTAAAGGTTTCAATCGTTGCTATAATCTTTTTATTGTTGGAAATATAGTTTGAGATTCACCATTTAATTCAGGTCTTGTAACACTTTCCTCCCAGGGTATGTATCATTATTCTGTATTCTGTAACATGATCTACATGTTAGATGATCAATAATGGAATAATTATGATTCCATTTGTAATTAGTGTGTGGCTCGTGAATCTTTCAGATAGTGTTCTGGGTGTAAGGTGGTAGCTGTTTATATACAATTTACATCGCTTGAATAGAATGCATGAACGTGGCTGTTGTACTTTCTTTTGATCGGCCACTTGTGATAATGAGGTGACGAAGACAGAGAGAAGACTTTATGAGCCATGTTGAGTTTTTAGAGTGTTTACTCCTTTGGGATTTATGTGGTGTGGAGAAGGTTGAAACATTTGTACATCACAACTATAATTTACTCTTCGTTGCACACTTTTTATTCTTTTTTTTTTTCGTTGTTGATTGTGTTGCCGATCAATTTTACACTTCCGTGTTGACAGTGTGGAGAAGGTGGAAATATTTGTATCATACATTATGCTTTTTTGCTCCTTTTGTTGTTGTGGCTGGACACGCTTTTTATAACCTTTCATACTTGTGTAGAGGAGGGGTAAGATACTTGTATATCTCTGTTCAGTATATTTATTTCATATGTATACACACACACACACACACACAACACACACAACACACACCACACACACACACACACACACACACACACACACACACACACACACACACACATCTGTATGGGTGTATGTGTGTGTGTGTGTATATATATATATATATATGTACACACACAGACACAAACACACTCGCACGCACGCACGCACGCACGCACGCACGCACGCACGCACGCACGCACACACACACACACACACACACACACACACACACACACCCATATATGTATATATATATATATATATATATTATATATATATAATCTTTTTGTTTCTCTCTCTCTCTCTCTCTCTCTCTCTCTCTCTCTCTCTCTCTCTCTCTCTCTCTCTCTCTCTCTCTCTCTCTCTCTCTGTCTTTGCAATGCTCTGTCCGTATTCTGTTACATTTGTGATCAGTAAAAGAATACATTCTGCTGTTTCTGTTTTCAGTGTGGATTTAGTCATTGCGATCAATCCCGAGAGACTGACATGTGTCTTGTTTGACGAATGTTTGAAAGCAATTTTGCTGCATTGCCAAGAGTATTTGGAACTGTTTACACGCAGGCTTTTTTGTTTGTTTGCTTGCTTGTTTGGGGTTGGGTTTTTTTGGGTTTTGTTTTTGCAGTTTTATATTCCATATCCCCATAAAGTCATCAGCATTCTTCTAATCTCTCTCCCTCTGATTCCATAGTACACTGGCACACCCTGTCCTATCCTGTCACAGTGCCAGCACCAGCATGCAGTGGGGAGGAATCTGTGGCAAATTAGGGTGCCACGAAGCCACCCACCAGAGTAGACCGTGCAGAGCTGCCAAGTCATTGAGTTGGAGTTTGCTGAAACGTGCTCTGGCCCAGAACATTTACCATGGGTATTGAAGACAAAATTTGTTCAGTCATAGAGCAAGTGTGAGAGCAACCCTCCCCCTGTTACGCTCTTGTCTTCTTCTCCACCACCCTTTCCTGGAGATGACTTCCATATGCGTGTTCAAATGACAATGACATTCTGCACAGAAATTTGGCAAAGCAAACATTTTTTTTAATGTTCAGTGTGTGGCAGTTGTTAAAACCAAGTACTGTTGAGAAACAGTTGTGAATGACAGACCGTCTCTTGCATGAAGTAAAAGATGGCCTACAGGTGAGGGATTTCCAGAAATGAACTCTGCAGGCCGTATACTTGCGTGTCCCTCAACTGGATGATTTACACAGGGACTGTCAGTCTGCTGTGTTGGTTGATGAAAATACCCGCTCAGCGGTTTATTGCAGGTCTTGATGTTACCTTATTGTCTGTGTCCCATTGTCTGTGTGCCCTGTAGTTCATGACCCTTTGTTTATGTGTCCCACTGTCTCTGTGTCCATTGTCTGTGTACCCTGTAGTCCATGAGCCCCTTTGTTTATGTGTCCCACTGTCTCTGTGTCCATTGTCTGTGTTTCCCTGTAGTCCATGACCCCTTTGTTTATGTGTCCCACTGTCTCTGTGTCCCATTGTCTGTGGACCCTGTAGTCCATGAGCCCCTTTGTTTATGTGTCCCACTGTCTCTGTGTCCCATTGTCTGTGTGCCCTGTAGTCCATGAGCCCCTTTGTATATGTGTCCCTTTGTCTATGTGTCCCACTGTCTCTGAGTCCCACTGTCTGTGTCCCATTGTCTGTGTGCCCTGTAGTCCATGAGCCCCTTTGTTTATGTGTCCCACTGTCTCTGTGTCCCATTGTCTGTGTGTCCCCTTGTCTGTGTGCCCTGTAGTCCATGAGCCCCTTTGTATATGTGTTCCTTTGTCTATGTGTCCCACTGTCTCTGTGTCCCACTGTCTCTGTGTCCCATTGTCTGTGTGCCCTGTAGTCCATGAGCCCCTTTGTTTATGTGTCCCTTTGTCTATGTGTCCACTGTCTCTGTGTCCCACTGTTTCTGTGTCCCATTGTCTGTGTGCCCTGCAGTCCATGAGCCCCTTTGTTAATGTGTCCCACTGTCTGTGTGTCCCATTGTCTGTGTGCCCTGTAGTCCATGAGCCCTTTGTTTATGTGTCCCATGTCTCTCTGTTCCACTGTCTCTGTGTCCCATTGTCCTCACACCCTGTCGTCTCTGTGCTTCCATTGTACATGTGGCCCATATTCATTGAACCCAACTGTTCATGTATCCATTGTCAGCTGACCCCCATTGACCTTGTATCCATTGTCCCTGTATCCTTCAGACCTGTTAACTCATACAATTTCACAGTATTTTGTACACAATTGGTGAAAATGCAATGAATATGACAAATTGGAAAAAAAATGTGCTAGAAAGCAAACAAACAAAACAAGATCTGCAAAGTTCTTGAGCTGTGATTGCACTTGTGTCTAACCATTGTTTCAGTGGGCTCTGACCATACTGTGGCATCTCTTGCGTGTGGCTGAGTCTGCGCCTTTCAAAGACATGCCAGTATGATGGAACAATGGCGCAGGCACTGCAGCCTATGGAATGAAAAAAAAGAAAAAAGGAAATAAATAGAAATTGAAAGATTTGTGAAAACCTGGCAAGAGCATGAATTGTGCCAGAGCATGCCTGTGAATCGGTTTGAAAAGTAATTTGTATGCAAGAACTGTCTTTACAGTAGGTTCTGGAAGATGTTTGAAAAGTAATTTGTATTGCAAGAAACTATCTTTACAGTAGGTTCTGGAAGATGGTTTGAAAGTAATTTGTATGCAAGAAACTATCTTTACTGTAGGTTCTGGAAATGGTTTGAGAAGTAATTTGTATTGCAAGAAACTATCTTACAGGGGGTTCTGGAAGATCAGGAATCCCATTACCTTCTTCCGTGTGATGGCAGATGAAAGCAAGTTCTCACCCTCTGTCACACACACTCACAAACGCGCGTGCGTGCACACACACACAAACCACACCACCACACCACCACACACACGCACACACACCGTGCCGCATGCCTCCACCTCCCAATGAAAATGACACTCCTCCTCCTCCCCTTCCCTCTGCCACGTGGTGGTAGATGAGAACAAAATCCCTCATCCCCATCCCTAAAAAAATGACATACTTCACAAAGAAAATAACTTTGGTCGAAAAGTACACCAATAGTTGTTTTAGGGTAAACGGGTCTGATTCTTTTTTCATGTACTCCATGGTCCATGAACCAAAATGCTCTTGTACCCAATCATTCAAGTATTCTATGGTGCATGTATCTGATTCTCTTAAGATCCTTTTCCCTCACATAAGTTTGTTCTTTCATGCACATGAATATTCCACTTTTTAGCAAATTTCTTGTGTGTTTAGGAAGGGGAGGGGAGGGGAGGTATTGACTTATTTCTGGTGAAGGGAAAAAAATGTTTCTGCTTTCTTTCATCAAAAGAAATGTATTCAAGATTGGATATTCTTGAACAGTTGCATTCTCAGTTGGTACAATGAAAGGAAGCACAAGTATCTCTTCTGGTCACTTTTAATGAGAAATGAAGGCTGAAACTTGTTTTCAATTTTTTTTTTCTAAAGAAAACAAACGTGATAACTAGCTGCATGATGCTGTAGTTAGTGTTGCAGATTGCAGACCAGGTCATTCGTTTGATTCCCATCAGAGCCATTTATTTGAGGATTTTTCAACCCATCAGCACCTACCCAAAGTTGACTCCTGCTTTGGTCAAAACGGGAAGATCGGAACCTCACAGTCTAGTTTTGTCCACAGAATGGATACATCTGTGAGAGCCTTGCTCACATTTCCCGACCATCACTGCTGGAACCTGTGTCTCCTGGGACAACGGGATATGTTATGAAAGTAACCATAGAGCACAGCCCTGATGTGTAGTCTTTGACCGAAGTGAACTCAGCATCATCTTTATTGTCATCCAACAGCAAAGTTGGGGGGGGGTGGGGGTGGGGGGGAGTCAAATTGTGTGGCTTCATGCTTGTGGAAACTTCAGTTTTGATTTCCTTTCCTTCCCCATGTATGTAGAGTGTTTGTGTCATGATCTTCAGTAAGCAAGTTCATAGGGACTGGAGAAAGGAGGCAGCACCCTCTGCAGGAGAATGCTAACTCGCCCTGGTTTTATGACTGAGGAGCTAAATGTTGTCAGTTTGGGGACTTAACAGGTGGTGCCCTGCATCTGTTGGATCAGAACAGGCACCATGGAACACCACCAGTATTTTCTCAGGTGGGTGGCCTCATGGTGGTGTGATACTGACTGCTCCCTGTGGATTGAGATGCTGCAGCTGCGGCAGGACAAAACTAGGTGTGGTTGTGCACGCGAGAGCCGGACTGACTGGCTTGAGACTAATGCCAGATGGGACATCATAGAAAGAAAAATGATAATGGTAGATTTTTTTTAAATTAGAAAAGAAATGAAGATTACAGAAGAAACATCCTCTGCAGATCATGAGTATTTGTGATAGCATGATTTGATATGCAGATCATGAGTATTTGTGATAGCATGATATGATATGCAGTATCAGTCTCCCTTCCTCCACCCTGCATAATAACGACATTCAGAAATCTTTGAACTGTGGGCTTTTTATGGCAACCTTCTATGGGCGGTAGGTCTAATACTGACAGGGGATGCCTTCCATGGGAGGTAAATCTAATACTGACAGGGGGATGCCTTCCATGGGAGGTAAATCTGATACTGACAGGGGGAAGCCTTCCATGGGAGGTAGATCTAACAAAGGGGGAACAATGTTCCAGAAAAAACAAGTCTTGTTATAGGAGAAAGTCTTGATTAACCATTAAGATTTGAGTGAGGTCAGATCTTTCTGCTTTATTTCACCTCTCTCATGGAGTTGACACGCCTTTCCATCCCTCCTTCCTTGCTCTTTGCTCCTTTGGCCTTCCTGTTCCTCTGCAACAACAGTTGTACGCATGGGCAGTTAATCTGCTGTGTCGTTGCTTGTTTTATATGTTCCATATCATTATATATTTGCATTGTCTTTTGTGACAGGACTTGATGCTCCCCCCCCCCCCCCAACCACCACCCCTTACCTTCTCCATTTTTTTGTTGTTGTTGTCTGTGTATGTGTGTTGGATAACCCTGAAATGATCCCCTGGGCTCTGGTTAGCTGTAATCATTGAACGTAAAAATTGATATTATTTGACACCAGTTCATTCTTCCAGCCCCATGTTTTCATTCTGGAATTGGAAGGGTCCTTTTGCCCATGTCTTCAGATGAAAGGACTTGTGGTGGTATGGACGTAGAGTCAGTTATCTGCTGAAATCCAGCTGTGACAGGAACTGATCGGTCGGTTTGTCGTTACTACTTAACTACATTTTTGCTTCAGCTAGTCTGGTTGGCCAAATTTGCCACATGGTCATTTTGTGAAAGTCGTTACCATACTCAAACATTTTTTTTGTATGTTTGTTTATTTTGTTACAAATGTTTCCTACCCAGTTAATTTTTCGGTTGGTGTATGGCCAGATCATTGTTTGTACACCTGTATTTTTCAGAATTCCACCCAGTTATGAGAGTTGTCTCCTCTCAACATACCTGTTCATAAGCACACACGTCACAAAATCTTATGCTGACTCACAGTATGAAACTATCTCTCTTTTTTTCCCCCATATCTTGCAAGTTGTAGATGTTAGCTCTGAGGATTCCACATAGGCGTTCTTAACTTAATCTGAAGATTAGCTGTAACGCGGCAATACTGATAGTGTGTGTGATCAATTGTTCAGTGGGAGGCAGGGCTTAGTTTGTATATGTTCATTGTAGGGTAGAATGCTGAGATCACTGACATTGATTATGTGAAATGCAAAATGAATGTTGTGGAAACATGTCTTAAGCTAGA
This sequence comes from Conus ventricosus, assembly GCA_018398815.1. Lineage (NCBI taxonomy): Eukaryota > Metazoa > Mollusca > Gastropoda > Neogastropoda > Conidae > Conus > Conus ventricosus. The sequence continues at coordinate 70,539,007 of CM031614.1, forward strand.
TTGATGTGAATAGAGATGATTAGTCGTCGCTGTTAAAATAGAGGCTTGGTGTGTGTGTTGAAAAGGATGTCTTGTTTGTGTTGTTCACTGGTTGAAATAGAGGCTTGGTGTGTGTGTTGAAAAGGATGTCTTGTTTGTGTTGTTCACTGGTTCCTGTAGTATTGTGAAATGGATGTTTCAAGTGTGAATCAGTACCTGTTGTACACCTGTTGCTGATGATTTTCAATGCTGCTCATATTTGCTGTGAAGAAAAGAATGGGAATATATCTGTTACATGTGTACAAGTAAGCATTCACACACATGCATGCACACTCTTAAACATGCATAGTAATGTACACACTCTCATGCTTACTCTTATGCAATCGTGTGCTTATGTACACACACACACACCACACACCCCACACACACTTTTTTTATTACACACATCGTCCATGAAATTGTCCGCAAATGTTGTTTCATTTGACTGGGAGTCAGTTGATTGTGGCGAGGTACTGCATTGCCTCCTTTGTCCTTATACTCCTCCTGTGTTTTCAACATTGCAGGATGAGCTCTGAGAGCTGGGACAAGGGGGAAGGCGGGTCAGCAGGTGAAACATTTGTCGGAGTTCAGTTGTTGTTGGGCACAGTTGACATGCCGTGTATCCAAAACATCTTTGTGCTTCGCTGTTTGTATTTTGACTTTGGCCTTGCTTTGGGGTGAGCGCTTGAAATTGAAACAGTTTTTGCACTTCACTGCTGATCAGCTGAGTTTGGTGATGGGCGCGTTAGTAGAAACACACTTTTGTAACCCTCCTGTAAAAAGATGGACAAGTGACATCAGGGTTCTTCAGAGAGGAACTGTTTCTGTAGTCTTCAATTCTTACCAGACGTATGACAAATTGTACAGAAACGTACTTACTCCTATTTTTTCTTTCTTCATTTTTTATTGGTACCTCTGCTCTGGTGAGGAAACAGATATCTATTTTGTGTTTGAAAAAGTACTGCACATCTCATGCAGAAATGTTTCAAGTCTTGATATGTTGTGTGTTTTTATGATTTTGTATTATCTTCTTTCATTTGTTAAGTTTTTCCCCTATCTCTTTTTCTGCATGTGTTCTGGTGGTGGTTGTTGGGTTTCTTTTTTTCTGTTGAGGTATAAGGAACAGTTTAGTGTATGTCTTACAGATAAGCCGTTTATTGTTGTAGATCCTACCCACTGTGTTTTTTGTGCAACCATGATCTCTCAGTTTATTTGATTGAACTTTGATTTTGAAAACAAGAGAAAAAAAATGTTACTCTCAAGAAGCTGTTGATTAGAAACACACACACATGCGCGCGCGCACAAAACTCACACACACACACACACACACACACACACAAAACCACACAAGCGTGCACACACACACACAAGCGTGCACACACACACACACTCTCTCAATCACTCACTCTGTAACATGTCACAAGATTGAATAACATGCACAGCAACAAAATAAAATTTTAAAAATGGGAAAAAAATGCTGTGCATGACCAATAGATACTCTGTTAAATCAATGAAATGCATGTGCAATAGTCTAGCAAGGGTCAAAGCTGCACTCAGACTGTTGCTAATCCTGGTGCCATTTCTTAGCCCTGAACCTGTTGGACTGAATGAGACATTATGTGGATGAGAGAGGAAGATGGGCCGAGTGATTCTGATGTGGGTAAGAGAAGAAAGACATGAGTTGGTTTGTTTTTTTCCATTAATTGAACATGATCTGTCAGTTATCCTTTATACTGGAATCAAAACAGAACCCACATCTTTTTCGTACAACAGTGTGTCTTTAACGTACTGGAGTTGTCTGTATTTTGTGAAAACTGTAGATGGACACAGCCCAAAATACTGCAAACAGGGGGAAAAAAGTGAGAAAGAAACTGTAGGCAATAATGATTGGAACTCTGTCCATGATATTGACCAAAACTAATTTTTCCATGCAATATTGACCCATAAATCGTCAGGTAAAGATTATTGTATTCCATGTAATAATTGAAAATATTCTCTTTTTTTTTCAGAGATTCCTAACAACTATATTTCTGTGCCACTGATTTGTGGTACTGGCTGCCTTTTTTAAAATTTCGATTTTTTTTTTTTTTTTTTTGTATATAAGTAATTTTGTGTGTTTGATTTAAAAATTTCAATCGTTGCTATAATCTTTTTATTGTTGGAATATAGTTTGAGATTCACCATTTAATTCAGGTCTTGTAACACTTTACTCCCAGGGTATGTATCATTATTCTGTATCTTAGATGATCTACAGTTAGATGATCAATAATGGAATATGATTCCCATTTGTAATTATGTTGGCTCGTGAATCTTCAGATAGTGTTCTGGGTGTAAGGTGGTAGCTGTTTATATACAATTTACATCGCTTGAATAGAATGCATGAACAGTGGCTGTTGTACTTTCTTTTGATTGGCCACTTGTGATAATGGGGTTTGACGAAGACAGAGAGAAGACTTTATGAGCCATGTTGATTTTTAGAGTGTATACTCCTTTGGGATTTATGTGGTGTGGAGAAGGTTGAAACATTTGTACATCACAACTATAATTTACTCTTCGTTGCACACTTTTTATTCTTTTTTTCGTTGTTGATTGTGTTGCCTATCAATTTTACACTTCTGTGTTGACAGTGTGGAGAAGGTGGAAATATTTGTATCATACATTATGCTTTCTTGCTCCTTTTGTTGTTGTGGCTGGACACGCTTTTTATAACCTTTCATACTTGTGGGTAAGAGGGGTAAGATACTTGTATATCTCTGTTCAATATTTTTTATTTCATATGTATACACACACACACACACACACACACACACACACACTATCTGTATGGGTGTATGTGTGTGTGTGTGTATATATATATATATATACACACACAGACACAAACACACTTCACGCACGCACGCACGCACACCACGCGCACACACACAACACACACACACACACACACACACACACACCACACACACCACACGCACATATATATATATATATTATATATATATATATATATATATATATATAATCTTTTGTTCTCTCTCTCTCTCTCTCTCTCTCTCTCTCCTCTCTCTCTCTCTCTCTGTCTCTCTCTCTCTGTCTTTGCAATGCTCTGTCCGTTTTCTGTTACATTTGTGATCAGTAAAAGAATACATTCTTCTGTTTTCAGACAGCCCTGATATGGCCCTCTGCGGTCGGCTGGGCTATAAGCAACATTATCTTATCTTCTGTTTCAGTGTGGATTTAGTCATTGCGATCAATCCCGAGAGACTGACATGTGTCTTGTTTGACGAATGTTGGAAAGCAATTTTGCTGCATTGCCAAGATATTGGGAACTGTTTACACGCAGGCTTTTTTGTTTTGTTCGCTTGCTTGTTTGGGGTTGGGTTTTTTTGGGTTTTGTTTTTGCAGTTTTATATTCCATATCCCCAAAAGTCATCAGCATTCTTCTAATCTCTCTCCCTCCAATTCCATAGTACACTGGCACACCCTGTCACAGTGCCAGCACCAGCATGCAGTGGGGGGAAATTTCTGTGGCGAATTAGGTTGCCACGAAGCCACCCACCAGAGTAGACCGTGCAGAGCTGCCAAGTCATTGAGTTGGAGTTTGCTGAAACGTGCTCTGCCCAGACATTTACCATGGTATTGAAGACAAAATCTGTTCAGTCATAGAGCAAGTGTGAGAGCAACCCTCCCCCTGTTACGCTCTTGTCTTCTTCTCCACCACCCTTACCTGGAGATGACTTCCATATGCGTGTTCAAATGACAATGACATTCTGCACAGAAATTGGTAAAGCAAACATTTTTTATGTCAGTGTTTGGCAGTTGCTAAACCAAGTACTGTGAGAAACAGTTGTGAATGACAGACCGTCTCTTGCATGAAGTAAAAGATGGCCTACAGGTGAGGATTTCCAGAAATGAACTCTGCAGGCGTTATACTTGTGTGTCCCTCAACTGGATGATTTACACAGGGACTGTCAGTCTGCTGTGTTGGTTGATGAAAATACCCGCTCAGCGTTTATTGCAGATCTTGATGTTACCTTATTGTCTGTGTCCCATTGTCTGTGTGCCCTGTAGTCCATGAGCCCCTTTGTTTATGTGTCCCACTGTCTCTGTGTCCCATTGTCTGTGTGTCCTGTAGTCCATGAGCCCCTTTGTTTATGTGTCCCACTGTCTCTGTGTCCCATTGTCTGTGTGCCCTGTAGTCCATGAGCCATTTGTTTGTGTCCCACTGTCTCTGTGTCCCATTGTCTGTGTGCCCTGTAGTCCATGACCCCTTTGTTTATGTGTCCCACTGTCTCTGTGTCCCATTATCTGTGTGCCCTGTAGTCCATGAGCCCCTTTGTGTATGTGTCCACTGTCTCTGTGTCCCATTGTCTGTGTGCCCTGTAGTCCATGACCCCTTTGTTTATGTGTCCCACTGTCTCTGTGGACCCTGTAGCCCATGAGCCCCTTTGTTTATGTGTCCCACTGTCTCTGTGTCCCATTGTCTGTGTGCCCTGTAGTCCATGAGCCCCTTGTTTAGTGTCCCACTGTCTCTGTGTCCCATTGTCTGTGTGCCCTGTAGTCCATGAGCCCCTTTGTTTATGTGTCCCCACTGTCTCTGTGTCCCACTGTCTCTGTGTCCCATTGTCTGTGTGCCCTGTAGTCCATGAGCCCCTTTGTTTATGTGTCCCACTGTCTCTGTGTCCCATTGTCTTGTGTCCCATTGTCTGTGTGCCCTGTAGTCCATGAGCCCCTTTGTATATGTGTCCCTTTGTCTATGTGTCCCACTGTCTCTGTGTCCCACTGTCTCTGTGTCCCATTGTCTGTGTGCCCTGTAGTCCATGAGCCCCTTTGTTTATGTGTCCCTTTGTCTATGTGTCCCACTGTCTCTGTGTCCCATTGTCTGTGTGCCCTGTAGTCCATGAGCCCCTTTGTTTATGTGTCCCACTGTCTCTCTGTTCCACTGTCTCTGTGTCCCATTGTCCTCACACCCTGTCGTCTCTGTGTTTCCATTGTACATGTGGCCCATATTCCTTGAACCCAATTGTTCATGTATCCCATTGTCAACTGACCCCCATTGACCTTGCATCCCATTGTCCCTGTATCCCTCAGACCTGTTAACCCATACAGTTTCGCAGTATTTTGTACACGTTTGGTGAAAATAAAATGAATATGACAAAGTGGAAAAAAATGTGCTAGAAAGCAAACAAAAACAAAACAAGATCTGCAAAGTTTTTGAGCTGTAATTGCACTTGTGGTGTCTAACCATTGTTTTCAGTGGGCTCTGACCATACTGTGGCATCTCTTGCGTGTGGCCGAGTCTGCGCCTTTCAAAGACATGCCAGTATGATGGAACAATGGCGCAGGCACTGCAGCCTATGGAATGAAAAAAAAAAAAAGGAAATAAATAGAAATTGAAAGATTTGTGAAAACCTGGCAAGAGCATGAATTTGTGTCAGAGCATGCCTATGAATCAGGTTTGAAAAGTAATTTGTATTGTAAGAAACTGTCTTTGCAGTAGGTTCTGGAAGATGGTTTGAAAAGTAATTTGTATTGCAAGAAACTAACTTTACAGTAATTTCTGGAAGATCAGGAATCCCATTACCTTCTTCCGTGTGATGGCAGATGAAAGCAAGTTCTCACCCTCTGTCACACACACTCACAAACGCGCCTGCGTGCGTGCGCGTGCGCGAGCGCGCCTCCCAATGAAAATGACACTCCTCCTTCTCCCCCTTCCCTCTGCCACGTGTGGTAGATGAAAACAAAATCCCTCATCCCGACCCCTAAAAAAAAACTGAACATACTTCACAAAGAAAATAACTTTGGTCGAAAAGTACACCAATAGTAGTTTAGGGTAAACAGGTCTGATTCTTTTTTCATGTACTCCATGGTCCATGAACCAAAATGCTCTTGTACCCAATCATTCAAGTATTCTATGGTGCATGTATCTGATTCTCTTAAGATCCCTTTCCCGCACATAAGTTTGTTCTTTCAGGCACATGAATATTCCACTTTTTAGCAAATTTCTTGTGTGTTTAGGAAGGGGAGGGGAGGGGAGGTATTGACTTATTTCTGATGAAGGGAAAAAAATGTTTCTGCTTTCTTTCATGAAAGAAATGTATTTAAGATCGGATATTCTTGAACAGTTGCATTCTCAGTTGGTACAATGAAAGGAAGCACAAGTATCTCTTCTGGTCACTTTTAATGAGAAATGAAGGCTGAAACTTGTTTTCAAATCCTTTTTTTTTTTCTCTCTCTCTAAAGCGAACAAACGTGATGACCAGCTGCATGATGCTGTAGTTGGTGTTGCGGATTGCGGACCAGGTCATTCGTTTTGATTCCCATCAGAGCCATTTATTTGAGGATTTTTCAGCCCATCAGCACCTACCCAAAGTTGACTCCTGCTTTGGTCAAAACGGGAAGATCGGAACCTCACAGTCCAGTTTTGTCCACAGAATGGAGACATCTGTGAGAGCCTTGCTCACATTTCCTGACCATCACTGCTGGAACCTGTGTCTCCTGGGACAACGGGATATGTTATGAAAGCTCAGCCCTGATGTGTAGTCTTTGACCGAAATGAACTCGGCATCGTCTTTATTGTCGTCCAACAGCAAAGTTTGGGGGGGGGGGGGGGGGGGGTGTCTCAAATTGTGTGGCTTCATGCTTGTGGAAACTTTAGTTTTGATTTCCTTACCTTTCCCATGTATGTAGAGTGTTTGTGTCATGATCTTCAGTAAGCAATTGTGAAACTTTAGTTTGTGTCATGATCTTCAGTAAGCAAGTTCATAGGGGCTGGAGAAAGGAGGCAGCACCCTCTGCAGGAGAATGCTGACTCGCCCTGGTTCTGCGACTGAGGAGCTAAATTTGTCAGTTTGGGGACTTAACAGTGGTGCCCTGCATCTGTTGGATCAGAACAGGCACCATGGAACACCACTAGTATTATCTCAGGTGGGTGGCCTCATGGTGGTGTGATACCGACTGCTCTCTGTGGATTGAGATGCTGCAGCTGCGGCAGGACAAAACTAGGTGTAGTTGTGCACGCGAGAGCCGGACTGACTGGCTTGGGAGTAATGCCAGTGGGGACATCACAGAAGAAAAATGATGACTGTAGATTTTTTTTTTTAATTAGAAAAGAAATGAAGGTTACAGAAGAAACATCTTCTGCAGATCATGAGCATTTTTGATCGCATGATTTGATATGCAGTGTCAGCCTCCCTTCCCCCACCCTGCATAATAACGACATTCAGAAATCTTTGAACTGTGGGCTTTTTATGGCAACATTCCATGGGCGGTAGGTCTAATACTGACTGTGGGGGGGAGGGGGGGGGGAGCTTTCCATGGAGGGAAATCTGATACTGACAGGGGGAAGCCTTCCATGGGAGGTAAATCTGATACTGACAGGGGAAGCCTTCCATGGGAGGTAAATCTGATACTGACAGGGGGAAGCCTTCCATGGGAGGTAAATCTGATACTGACAGGGGGAAGCCTTCCATGGGAGGTAAATCTGATACTGACAGGGGAAGCCTTCCATGGGAGGTAAATCTGATACTGACAGGGGAAGCCTTCCATGGGAGGTAAATCTGATACTGACACAGGGAACCCTTCCATGGGAGGTAAATCTGATACTGACAGGGGGAAGCCTTCCATGGAAGGTAAATCTGATACTGAAAGGGGAAAGCCTTCCATGGGAGGTAAATCTGATACTAACAGGGGGAAACCTTCCATGGGAGGTAAATCTGATAGGGGAAAGCCTTCCATGGAGGTAAATCTGATACTGACAGGAAAAGCCTTCCATGGGAGGTAAATCTGATACTGACACAGAAAGCCTTCCATGGGAGGTAAATCGGATACTGACAGGGGAAGCCTTCCATGGGAGGTAAATCGGATACTGACACAGGGAAGCCTTCCATGGGAGGTAAATCCGATACTGACACAGGAAAGCCTTCCATGGGAGGTAAATCTGATACTGACAGGGGAAAGCCTTCCATGAGAGGTAAATCTGATACTAACATGGGGAAGCCTTCCATGGGAGGTAAATCTGATACTGACAGGGGGAAAGCCTGCCATGGGAGGTAAATCTGATACTAACAGGGGGAAGCCTTCCATGGGAGGTAAATCTGATAGGGGGAAGCCTTCCATGGGAGGTAAATCTGATACTGACACAGGAAAGCCTTCCATGGAGGTAAATCGGATACTGACACAGGGAAGCCTTCCATGGGAGGTAGATCTAACAAAGGGGAACAATATTCCAGAAAAACAAGTCTTGTTATAGGAGAAAGTCTTGTTTAACTGTTAAGATTGAGTGAGAGTCAGATCTTTCTGCTTTATTTCACCTCTCTCATGGAGTTGACATGCCTTTCCATCCCTCCTTCCTTGCTCTTTGCTCCTTTGGCGTTCCTGTTCCTATGCAACAAAAGTTGTACACATCAGCAGTTAATCTGCTGTGTCGTTGCTTGTTTCATATGTTCCATATAATTATACATTTGCATTGTCTTTTGTGACAGGACTTCATGCTCCTCCCCCCCCCCCCCCCCCCACCCCCTTACCTTCTCCATTTTTTTTTGTTGTTGTCTGTGTGTGTAGACAACTCTGAGATGATCCACTGGGCTCTAGTTGGCTGTAGTCATTGAACATAAAAATGATATTATTTGACACCAGTTCATTCTTCCAGCCCCATGTTTTCATTATTCTGGAATTGAAAGGGTCCTTATGCCCATGTCTTCATCAGATGGAAGGACTTGTGGTCATATGGACGTAGAGTCAGTTATCTGCTGAAATCCAGCTGTGACAGAACTGTTCGGTCGGTTTGTCGTTACTGCTTAACTACATTTTTCGTTCAGCTAGTATGGTTGGCCAAATTGCCACATGGTCATTTTGTGAAAGTCGTTACCATACTCAAACATCTTTTTTTTTGTATGTTTGTTTATTTTGTTACAAATGTTTCCTACCCAGTTAATTTTTCGGTTGGTGTATGGCCAGATCATTGTTTGTACACCTGTATTTTTCAGAATTCCACCCAGTTTTTGAGAGTTGTCTCCTCTCAACATACCTGTTTCATAAGCACACACGTCACAAAATCTGATGCTGACTCACAGTATGAAACTATCTCTCTTTTTTTCCCCATATCTTGCAAGTTGTAGATGTTAGCTCTGAGGATTCCACATAGGTTTTTCTTAACTTAATCTAGGATTAGCTGTAACGCGGCAATACTGATAGTGTGTGTGATCAATTGTTCAGTGGGAGGCAGGGCTTAGTTTGTGTATGTTCATTGTAGGGTAGAATGCTGAGATCACTGACATTGATTATGTGAAATGCAAAATGAATTTTTGGAAACATGTCTTAAGCTAGATTGATGTGAATAGAGATGATTAGTCGTCGCTGTTGAAATAGAGGCTTGGTGTGTGTGTTGAAAATGATGTTTTGTTTGTGTTGTTCACTGGTTGAAATAGAGGCTTGGTGTGTGTGTTGAAAATGATGTTTTGTTTGTGTTGTTCACTGGTTCCTGTAGTATTGTGAAATGGATGTTTCAAGTGTGAATCAGTACCTGTTGTACACCTGTTGCTGATGATATTCAATGCTGCTCATATTGCTGTGAAGAAAAGAATGGGAATACGTCTGTTACATGTGTACAAGTAAGTATTCACACACATGCATGCACATTCTTAAACATGTATAGTAATGTACACACTCTCATGCTTACTCGTATGCAATCATGTGCTTATGCACACACACACACACACACACACACACACACACACACACACTCGTATACATATCACACCAGTAACCACAATTCTTATACTACAGAAGACAGCAAATACATATATTATATGTGTTCTGAATGTTACATGTACAAAATGAGAGGTCACTGAATAAAGTGAAATGTTGAGAATATTAGGATCGCATGTTTCAGATTTGTTTAAAAGTGATTAAAAGAGTTTATTTCAGTTTGCTCTGTGTCTCCTTGATCAGAATGCATGTGTTCCTTCATGGGTATGAAACAAGACAGAAAGACAAATGTCAATAGAGTATAGGTGACAGGGGGAATAACTTGATTTTGCAGCTGTGGTTATATATTTTGTTTTCATTCTTAAAACACCATGGTGAACTACATAGTTCTGGATAACATATGCCATGTTGCATTGCTTTGAAGCATGAATCACGTGCTCTCAGAATTTATATGATCAAGGAGATCAATTCACTTGTTGGAGGCTGGAAAGGGGATAGGGAGTTAAAATATTGGGTAGATGTTTTCAGTGATATCAACCACAATTTGACATTATAGTCTCTGTGCTGTGCGCGTGCGCTCACGTGTGTGCGTGCAAGTGTGTCGGTGTGTGTGTGTGTGTGTGTGTGTGTGTGTGCCGTGGATGCGCACAAACACACGCACATATGCATGCAGCATTGTCACATACAAACAAGTGCACACTCCCGGATACAAAAAAAAACAAGGCCAGTGTTGATACATTTACGGGGTTTATGGCAGTTCCTTGCTTGCATCTTCGATTCCTTGCTTTCACCCACGAACACGCAGTTTAACAGGCCGCACTTTCATATGCTGCCTTTTCTTCACTCACTCAGGAAATGAGGAAGCGAATGCATGAATGGCATGTTGAAATGATTTTTAATCAAGCCTGTTTGAACTTCCTTCAAGTCTTGGGGAAAATGAATGGAGGAAAAAGAATACAAGAGAGAACAAAAATATGAATAGATATGGAAATCAAGACAGAGAGTGAGAAAGAGATTACATTGTGAATGAGAAGACGGGGAAAGAAAATGACATAACACAGACACAAACACGCTTGTCTCAGCGGCTCTCACTTCACGAGACATTCACACTTAATGTGAATGTTACTAGGGCTAGATCGGGTGCTGTCAGGAGTCGCCGTTGCTGAACATAGATGAGCGCAACAGCCAGAGGGGTAAATGTCAAAGAGCTACCAGTGGGCATCTTCTTTCCTCGTAGGAAGTTGACGAGAAGCATCATGTCAACCACACACTCTTGTGCGAGATCTGTGAAGTGTCCCTTTCATCTTTCTCACAAAAATCATGACAAAGGTACATCTTTATTCGCGCCAGTCCACACAAACCCATTCAAGCGCTGAAGGGATATGACACAACATCAGTCGCTTTGTATCTCTGAGCCATCATGCGTAAAATCATAGCCACAGCAATCCTACGATCAATGAAAAGGACAAAAGCCGTTTAGTAGAAGGAGAAAAAAAAAAAAGAAGAGATAGAAATGGATAGCAAGCGACAGGACGGTTTCAGTGAACTATGTATACACACGCTATACATAAGCGACACAAGTGCATTGGCAGAGAATACAGTTAAGGGCCCTAGC
>CM031614.1:70560344-70565344 GCA_018398815.1 Conus ventricosus
TGAAAATTTGTAGGTATGTTCATTATGGGTCACGGATGATGCCCGATGTTTTAGTTTACCGCTATAGCCGTTACTAACGGCCTGTAACGGTTTTGCTTCTTTAAGGAATATCTCAGAAAGTACTTGGCCAGTTTATAAGCGGTTTGGATGATCTTGTGACAAATCGGAGCCTCTGTCCATATGTAAGTGATGTAATGCTGAAAATGGATTAAACAACCGTTAAAAACCGTTATTCTGCCGTTATTTCTTATATATAGGTGGATTTTAATTAAATTTGGTATATAGAAAGGTTGTCACACACAAATGGCACTTCTATATAGTATTTCAAAATTTGACCGTTGAAAACCGTTATTCTTGACATATTGTCCGATTTGGATGAAATTTGATATGTACTCAGGCTTTAGCCCAGTGAGGACTAAAATACCAGTTTCAAAAGTGTATATCGGTGATATAACCGTTAAACCGTTATTTTGCCGTTATTATTTTTTTTATATATTGGTGGGTTTTTTAAATTTTGTATATAGAAAGGTTATCACACGCAAATGGCACTTCCATGTAGTGTTTCAAAATCTGGCCGTTAAAAACCGTTATTCTTGACATATTGTCCGATTTGGATGAAATTTGGTATGTACACAGGCTTTAGCCAGTGAGGACTAAAATAGCAGTTTCAAAAGTGTACATCGGTTAAATAACCGTTAAAACCGTTATCTTGTCTTTATTTCTTATCTCACAAAGCACTTGGCCGATTTATAAGCGGTTTGGAAAACTGGGAGTACGTTTATATGCTTCGCATCTTGTTTCTTCTGTTTTGTTTTGTTTTGTGTTTTTTGTTTGTATTTGTTTGTTTTTTGATAGCCCAACTGAACGCGGAGGCGATCAACATCAAAGCTGAAAGCATGTTTAAAAAGAACAAGTATAAAGTAGATGACCACCGGGAAGAGCGTGAACCCCCATCGAGGTCGAACGGATCCTTGATCCGTTCTCTGATCCAAATCCGTACCAAAATTGCAGGGATTTGTTCTAGGTCCACAATCCACCTGCCCACCAAGTTTCGTTCAAAATCGGTTGTGTGGGTCTTGCATAATCTTGCCGAGAGGTTGACAAACCAGTGCATCAAGAAACGGTGGTAAAACAGTAACCTCCGTGATGTCCGGATAATGAAAGAACTAACTTTAAAAGAACAGGCCCTACGAGTTGAGTTTTGAAACCGCCGGCAAAAAGAAAAGGTTGATTCACAGTCACATTTCAACGCCACCCCGCAACGAAGTAATTTACGTTATCGTAGTCCTCAGTACAGGGTTATTCAGTGGGGTGTCCTGCACAAGCCGATTTCCTTTTCCGATTTCTCTTCATCGAATTTTCTTTCTGTTCAAGAGCAGAAAGAATTTGAATAGAAAACGTCATAAATGTTCTACAAACACCTACCTACTACATAAGTCAGTATAGGTCTATATCAACTATTTCGGCCTTAACATTTAAACGGAAAAATATTCCTTCACGGGAAAGTTGCTGGAAGGTTGAGGGGTGGGGATGAGGTGGTGTGAGTAAGTGGCCCTTAATTTTGGGTTTGCCAGAAATACATTTCCATTGTGTGTGCCTCACACCCCCAAAAAACAACAACAACAACAACAAAAACCACCCCACAAATGATTAGTCGGAAGCCCTTAATTTGATCTTTAAAAGTTTGAGTACTACATCCGCCAAACATGAACAAACGAATTACAAGACAATTTGAAGTTTGCCAGAAATACATTTCCATTGTGTGTGCTCTACACCTATAAAGACACAAATGGTTAGCCTGTGTTTTAGATTCCGTTGAGAATATCCTGATTTTGACACACAGAAATCTGTTGTGACAGTCTGAAGTTATACCACACAATAAGCCACCTTCCACAGAAACGCCACTTAGGCTTATGTTTAAAGGCTTGGGAGTGAACTGACTATTTACCAGAAACGGAGTGGACCCACACATCCGTGATTTGACGCCTAACCGGAAGCGGATTTGTGAACGAGGTTTGTTGTGAACTAAACCGGATCTATCACCGACACTGTCAAGTACCGTTATCATGCAGTGAGATTACCTTGCCTAGAGACCACGGGCTCCCGAAAGCAAAGGTCTGAGCACGATCGAACCGATTGCTCACCAGCAGACGTGTCGTCACTTCATTACACTACCCAAGCTTGCTTAGCTGTTGGTTATTAAATGGGTACTCTCTGGTACAGACTGGTTCCTTGGGAACGAGGAAGGTACAGCGGTGGTGGAGGAGATCGGCACAGCCCTCGTGAGACTGGTCACCACAGAAGTCGGTGTCGTGCCACCTTTTTTTGTTTTCTTGTAAGTCATGGAAGAAAAAGATTTCATGTGACTAATGTAAAAGAAATAAACGCGTATTTCAGTGAGGGCCTGTTTATTTATTGACCTCGAATGGTTCTTCTTCTTCTTCTTCCTAAAACACTGGTTCACTCAAAAACGAGTAGGTTACATTAGGGCGGCTGCCGACTCGACAAAATCCATTCCTTACATAGTTGTCAAATTAAAAATAAATAAATAAATAAATACAAAAAGAAAGAAAGAAAAAGGAAAAACTTATGAACCCAGACTAGCAAAACATTCAAAAAGTTGTCTTTTCTTCAGTAAAATCAACATCATACGAAAAATATTTATCTCTTTTGGGAGCTCAAGAATCACATCTTACGGAGCACCAATGACCAAGGCTTTCACGGAGTCTGACTATAAAAATATTTGTGCCTGACATCGTATAATTCACTATGCTTTACAAGAACATGCATTTGGTAAGTGGTACGTCACATGGCATGTACTGCTCTTGGGCAGTAATGTGAAAGGACATAATTATTGATGATTCGATTTTAAACATATGTTATTCCGCATGATGTGCACACAGTAGCTTTCACATACATAGAGCACAGAGCCGGAGCGGTCAGCCGTAAGCTTGGTGACAATATCCAGAACAACATCAGTTACGCTAGCGGCTGAACCGTTGCACAACACTACGAGGGCCACCCCATAAGTTCTCGGATGGGAAAAGATGGAAGTACACTGGCATTTCTTACCTAGCACATCTTGTCAAAGTATCCTCCATCAGTGTGTATGCACTTTTCCATCCTTCTAAACTACGAATCCATCACCCCAGCCCACTCCGACTTAGGTATACCAGAAATCAAGCCCTCGGCAAACGCTCGGGCATCTTCAGGGCTCTCAAACGGCTTTCCTTTCAGTTGTTTTTTCAAACGAGGGAACAAAAAGAAGTCACAAGGGGCAAGGTCAGGAGAACACGGAGGATGAGTGACGGGCTGCACGCTGTTCTCTTGCAAGAAGTCTAAAGTTGCAGCTGCCGTGTGGGTGCTGGCGTTGTCGTGGTGGAGGAGTAGGTGGCGAATTCCGGTCCGTGGTCGCCGTGTACTCCAAGCCTTGAACACTTTTGGCAGGCAGGTGTTGATGTACCATTCAGCGTTCACTGTGTTTCTTTCCAGAAGCGGTACAGTAGTCACATGGCCGGATCTTGCGAAGAAAACTGCAATCATTTGCTTTGTGCAGCTTCTTGATCTCTTAAATTTCACAGGTGGGGTTTCCCCTGGAAACAGCCAAACTGACGACTGCTGCTTTATTTCGGGGTCATACTGGTAACCATAGGTTTCGTCACCTGTGAAGATATTGGAGACCATATCTGATCTTCCTCTGTCAAATTTTTGCAGCATAAACTGGCACCATTCAACCCTAGCCCTCATCTGCTCCCCAGTCAGCTGGTGGGGCACCCAACGGGCGCAACGCTTACGTACAGAGAGATTGTGCCGAAGAATGCGGTCTAAGCTTCCTGATGAAAGGTTTAGAGTATCCTTGAGTTCATCCTCCGTGATTCGAGGATTTTCTGTAATCATGGCCTTCACTGTGCTCACGTTCCCATCGGTAGTAACTGAAACTGAACGTCCACAACGGTCACGATCTTCCAACGACATTGTACCAAACTGAAATTCTTTGAACCACCTATGGACTGTGGATAATGATGGAGCCTTGTCGCCAAAACAGTTTGTCAAACTTATAAAACTTTCCTTGAAAGACTTCCTTTGAAGATAGTCATAATAAAATCATGGCACGAAAATCTCTCCAAGACAGGCTCTCTGCAACACTTTGAAAACCGTCCCCCTTGGCATCCATTTTGCTGTCTAGAACAAATTTGGCTCTGACGATTTTATCATTTTTTGTGTCATAGCTATTATGACATCGATTGTGATGATGATATAAAAATTGAAATTATGACGTCAGTGGTTTCTGGGCATCCGAGAACTTATGGGTGGCCCTCGTATCAACTACAGAAACGATGTACATGTATTTTGATATTTTTAAGGGTTTTAGAAAGAAGAAGGGTTGAAAAGTTATAAATCCTTGCACCCTTTTAAATTTCCTCACTCTCACACATGGTTATTTTTGAGAGAGAGAGAGAGAGAGAGAGAGAGGAGAGAGAGAGAGAAGAGAGAGAGAAGAGAGAGAGAGAGAGAGACAGACAGACAGACAGACAAAGAGAGAGAGAGAGAGAGAGAGAGAGAGAGAGAGAAGAGAGAGAGAGAGAGAGAGAGAGAACAAATCCCACTGACACGTAGTTAACTACAGACATTGCGTTTGCTTTCATCACAGATGGTGACACTGGTCGTTGCTATCGTTATGAGCTGATTCGTGACCTTGACCTTGACGCGTGTTCGGGGGAAAAACGTGTTTTCGAGAAACTGGTGACGTTTCTTTGCCGTTTGTTCTTAAGACGAGGGAAAACAAAGCAAAAAGGAGGAGGGGCGACAGTGGGGAGGGGAAAGGGGGGGGGGGGGGAGAGGAGGGCGAGAGCATGATCGAAAAGGAGGACCGGTAAGAGTGGGAGGGGGTGAAAGAGAGTAGGGTGGGAGGGGGAGGATTGTGAGTGGCAGGTTTGTGTACACGCTGACAAATGCACACGAAACATGCGGGAGATTTGTTGCTCGACGCACTAGGAAAC
>CM031614.1:70570344-70600344 GCA_018398815.1 Conus ventricosus
GTTTCACACTACAAGGGCCACGGGAGAAAAGCTGACGAATGATTGTTATCCGTTATGAGATAAGATCTGCATTGTTCGAATGCAGGTTAGTGGAAACAAACCACCCCGGACGTCGTTTTTTATAATGGTTCAGATGGTAACTAACTACCTTTAAAAAAATGATACATGCTGGTTTTTAAATTATCTTTTTTACTGATAAACCAGAAACTGTTTCGAATAAAACAATTACAATCACTGTTTTCATATAAGAACAATAATTATCACACCAAGGAAACGGTACTTATGACATTACAAACATGATATTTCCACACAAAACCCATTTGATTTCTCTGGCTTTTGACGCCAGTGGTGAGATATCGTCAACAGTACCAAGAAAACAACCTTTGACCCTCAACCACGCCGTGAGCCGGCAGTGAAAACACTACATGCAGGTGTGGCATTTCCTGCAGCTACGGCATTCTGCATCTCTGCAGTCTTTGGAAAGTATAGGGTCTACTCACAGGCACACAGAGTAATGTTGATTCTCGATTTGCCTGTAGTCTGCTTCACTACAGTCTGTGTGGTGATGTGAAGAACGGACTATCAACTCAGTTACACTTGCACGTGAGTCATGCTGATCCGTTTTCATCAGTCATATGAAAAAAGAAATCCTTGATGATCACGTTTGATCGCTGTATGAGACCGAAAACCTAGAATACAGCTAATCGTGAAGCAACAAAGTCAATGACAGTCTTTTTTTTTTTTAAATGGCAGTGTCCTACAAATAGGAACATTCCTCCAAACTGCTTGCATTACCAATCGTTCTTGCACGGAGGTTCAATGGAGTCGTCTGTCTTCCCTTTTCTCCAGTCATGAAGGAAATAAAGTTCATCGCTTTTAATCTATGTCCTTGAAGAAAAATGACTTTTCCCTATCGACGAAAAGGGTTCTCGCGGGCTTTTGACGCTTGTCAGATCCTATAGGTTGATTTCGCATTGTCAGATCCTATAGGTTGATTTCGCATTCATTCGAATCAAGGCCACAGTTTGCAAAGCCCACCTTGCCGCTGTGTGACCTGGCAGTGACAGAAGTGTACGCCCTACTAGTATACTACGGTATCTGATAGCCTAATGGAGCGACAGTCAACGGCTGTCACGGATACGAAGACCGGTGCTTGACACTAAGAATACTCCCAGGCAGTAAAAATACGACCCAGTTATTTTTATTCATTTGCTTGTTTATTATTTTTACCTTCGCTAATAAATGTGTGGACTGGAGAATCCGGGACCGCCACGTCCCTCGCCCTGTCCCCCACTCCCTCCCCTTCTGTCTCCCCCTTCCCAGGAACAGAGAGGCGTGCAAGTTGACACAGTGTCGCCACCGGTATCTATGCAGCAGCCTTTAGGCCTACGCCCTCCTCCCTCACCCCTTCTTCTAACGTCTGTTTCATGTTTGTCTGTCTGCCATCTATATTTTATGCAAAAGCTAGTGAACCGATTTTAAGAAACTTTCGAGGAAAGACTGATGGCATGTGACTCATGGACGAACTCAGGCCCCTTTCAGTGTGACCCTGAATCAAACCCTGATCCAGGGCTCGGTGATCGATTCAGCAACAATACGTGCGTGACTCGGCCAGTTCATTTCGAATGAAGCCACGGTGCAAAGATGGAACCTACTACTGTGACCTAGGAACAAATTAATTAAATTTTGTGGATATTTCCTTGTTTGTTCTGTGTGCGCTGTGCTGTCATGTCTGGTTGGGCGATTCGGTGTGGTAAGCAGCATTCCTTTGGAGTTATGTTTTCCTGTGGGAGCAAGAGTTACCCTACTTGTTTATTGTTTGTTGTTTGCTGTTCCCTGCCTCATTTCATATTTACTTAAATTTTTGGTGCTGCTGCGCCGTGCCGCTGGTCTGGATTAAACCTGTGGATCCAAGAACCATTTGACGTTCCTATGTTTTGGGGGAGTTGAAGTTTGCGCTCTCCCTAGAGCACGCTGGTAGCGCTTTTAGTTGTTGTTGTTGGTGGTGGTGGTGGTGGTGATGGTGGTAGTGTGTGTGTGTGTGTGTGTGTGTGTGTGTGTGTGTGTGTGCGTGCTGCTTTTTCACCTTTCGTGCCACGTCAGTCATATTCCTGCCTCACTCATTCTGGTTCCCATCCCCGCTCCCCCAACACTGCTACATCACCGTGCATCCTGTCAGTGTCTGAGCAGTAATCCAGAAGGAGCCTCTACTATGGGAGCATTATAGCGTCTACAGCTGAAAGGAACAGAGCGAAAATAGTGGAAAGTCTTTTACAAAATCCCTGTTATCCATGAGGATTATGGCTCACTTTACCGTACGATCACACCTGTTTTCCCTAGCAAAATAACTTTTCCGTGTTTCCCGTCAGTATCACGATTATTGTCCCTGTTTTCCCTCGGGAAACGACCACTATCCCTGTTTTGTGTGTGTGTGGTGTGTGTGTGTGTGTGTGTGTGTAGAGAAAACAGATATCTCGAAGAAAATGGTGATGGAAAACGACCAGTATCTCTGTGAGTGTGTGTGTGTGTGTGTGTGTGTGTGTGTGGGGGGTCTTTTTTCTTTCTTTTTTTTTTTTTTTTTGGGGTAGGAAAACAAATATTACCTCGAGGAAATTAGTGATGACTGGGAAATGGGGTGTTATCTCAAAGAAAATGATAACAGGGACATGAGTGTGATCGCTTTTTTTCCCCTGACAAGGACATCTGGTATCATTTGTATTCCCAGCTACACAGGCCGCCGGCGTGAATAGGTAAAACACTCGTGATTCATCGGAGCACAACTTCCTAAACGTTTTGGCTGTTCTTCCTTCGGTATAACTACTGTTTTCCCGCGAAAATTGGGAGAACAGTTATGATAATTAGGGATGAAAATGTTAAACGACTGTTTTCCTCGGAAAACAATTGTGATCCCTTGGGAAAACGGGGAAAACTGAAGGAAAACACATGTGATTTTACAGGATATGATGATGGCGTGCAGTTCACCGGTCAGTGGGGACTGACAGATCTTTAAAGTGAACGAAAGTTGTGGAAATCAAATTCAAATGAATGACATGATACATCCGGACATTCGAAAGTAGGCAAACTGTTCTGCCACACAGGTGCGGCTGGTAGGTTGCAGCGAGGCCCGGCCGAAAATGTCCGGTTTGTGTTTCATTCTAACACCCGCAGCAAAACGTGTGCAGACGGGGGTTTGTTCTTTGAATCCAGCCCGTCAAATGTCCAGGGATTTATGTGCATTCAGCCGAGGGTCTTATGGTAAAGATGTTATAAACCTGGAGGCTGTAGGAAGTAGTAGCGTCTTTGCATTTTGACGGTATCTGCGGCTTATCCAGTCAGAAATGAGACATTGTTGTATTCTGTGAACGTTAGCAGCAGTCATGACGCAGCATAATATATGCGCAAGCTCCGGCTTGGGGGCCATATAAAATGGGAGAGACGCGTCACGCTATAGCATTACGAAACTGAAAGCAGAAGCGGCCGCAACGCCCGTGCGACACACGCTGAAGAATTTTTCCGTTCGTCACAGAAGATAACATAATCGTTCAAAATGCCGAAACTTGGATACTGGAAAATCAGGGGTGTAAGTGTGCCCAGAGCATTTAACCTCAGGTTTCTGTGGCGTGTTTGTGACAGGCGTTATTAGTCGATGTTTTGCAGCAGGTTGCTTTGAAGAAGACGCGAACATCATCTTCGTTCTCGTGCACGAGCGTAAGAAGCGAGGGCAGTTGCCCATGAGTAAAAAAAGAAAGAAAGAAAAAGAAACCCAGAAGAACAGCGTGTTTATTTATTTATTTTTTTTTTTTCAAAAAAGCATAGGGCAAAAGTCCCTGACCTCGCAGATTCGGCAAGGTAGTCTGATGGGGGGGGGGGGGGGGGGGGGGGGGGGCGGGAGATTGTCTGACTGGGAGCAACTTCGTTCTTCAGAGCCACTCGCTAACTCCACCATTTCAATTCATTTAAACCCTCGCCAAACCCGACACATTACATACTATTCTGGTTGAATGTCCACAGATCGGTCACCCCCACTTCCAGAAGGTGACACCGCAGACGGACAAATGCTAATGACCAGCGCGTTATGTTCCCAGGGGGCCACTCGGCCAACAAAGCCATGACCAGAAGCTTTGAGAAGTCGCATCGCGTTGGTGATCGTGTTTTGAAAGTCGTGACGTGGCCGTTGGCGAAGTGCGGGATTTGCAGTGGGCCAGGGACTCCGGTTAATGACCCGGCAGTACCTAGCACCATGTGTTGTAACGGTGTCTTCATACGTGGGAGACTGACGGGAGCATAGCAGCGGTCCCAGGGAGTATGTAGCTGCATTTTTCAGGAAAACAACAGGAGGAAAACGGCGAAAATGCGAAAGAAAAAAAAAGAAGAAAAAAAAAAGAAGTTATTACTGCTGCTGAAGATCACAACTGGTTTCCCTGTTTCCACCAGAATAAGTGGGATAAGTAGTGTTTCTTTCAGGATAATGACTGTTTTCCTTACTCTTTTCCTTCAGGATAAGTACTGTGTTCTTTTAGGATCATAATTGGTTTCCCTGTCGTAGTAGTAGTAGTAAGGGGACAGGCTGAATCCCATCCATGTATTGTTTAGTATTCTGAATTGGTTTGTTGCATATGCGCATATTGGTTTATTAATCAAATTATTAATCTATCTTCCCCGTTGCTCTTTCCAGGAAAGACAGGAAAGGTTATTATCCTAAGGGAATTGGGTGTGATCCTCAGGCACAACACCTTAGGGATTTAAATTGGGTTTTTTTTCACCCAAAAGGTGATACTTACTTTCCTGATGATGCCTGTTGTGTGTGCAGAAACCTATTTCTAATTGAATTCCTGTTGATCTTTATTTAACTTCATCAACCAAAGAAAAAAAAAGTAAAAGGATACATATCTGAAGGCAAGTCAAAGTGAGGCCAACAAACCATGAATTTTGCCCAATTCAATAGCTGGTGGTATAAATATAGACTCAATGGTTATGCATGATAATTGTTTTTCGAAGAAATGCTCTTACAATATTAGGGGCATTGTACAGAATATTTTCATATGAACTTAATATTTTTGATTGCAGTTGGCACAGCCCATTCGTCTGCTGTTGAAGTATGCAGGGGAAGAGTTTGAGATGTGCATTACGAACAGGGAGAGGGTGAGTGACTCACTGAATTTTTGAAGCAATAATTTCATTGTTTCCTTTTGTAGATTTATCAACACGGGTTGTTTAGTCTGTTTGAGAGCAGTCAGAGAGAAAAGAAAACGATTTGTTACTTGTCAGATTAAGACTTATACTAAATAGTGTTTGTTAAGGGAATGAGAAGAGCAGTCAGAGAGAAAAGAAAACTATTTGTACTTGTCAGATTAAGACTTATACTAAATAGTGTTTGTTAAGGGAATGATAAGAGCAGTCAGAGAGAAAAGAAAACTATTTGTTACTTGTCAGATTAAGACTTATACTAAATAGTGTTTGTTAAGGGCATGAGAAGAGCAGTCAGAGAGAAAAGAAAACTATTTGTTACTTGTCAGATTAAGACTTATACTAAATAGTGTTTGTTAAGGGAATGAGAAGAGCAGTCAGAGAGAAAAGAAAACTATTTGTTACTTGTCAGATTAAGACTTATACTAAATAGTGTTTGTTAAGGGAATGAGAAGAGCAGTCAGAGAGAAAAGAAAACTAATTGTTACTTGTCAGATTAAGACTTATACTAAATAGTGTTTGTTAAGGGAATGAGAAGAGCAGTCAGAGAGAAAAGAAAACTATTTGTTACTTGTCAGATTAAGACTTGTACTAAATAGTGTTTGTTAAGGGAATGAGAAGAGCAGTCGGAGAGAAAAAGAAAACTATTTGTTACTTGTCAGATTAAGACTTGTACTAAATAGTGTTTAAGGGAATGAGAAGAGCAGTCGGAGAGAAAAGAAAACTATTTGTTACTTGTCAGATTAAGACTTGTACTAAATAGTGTTTGTTAAGGGAATGAGAAGAGCAGTCAGAGAGAAAAGAAAACTATTTGTTACTTGTCAGATTAAGACTTATACTAAATAGTGTTTGTTAAGGGAATGAGAAGAGCAGTCGGAGAGAAAAGAAAACTATTTGTTACTTGTCAGATTAAGACTTGTACTAAATAGTGTTTGTTAAGGGAATGAGAAGAGGGGTGAGAGAAGAAAAGAGATCTTGCTGTTGAAGCCAGCACATCTCGACACAACTAAATACTCTTGCATGGTTGTAGGTACATACAATCACAAGTGTTTGCTCATACCTGGCATACCACGGCTGCCAACCCTCCTGAAAGTTTAAGAAATATTCCTGTGGTAAAACTCATTCCCCAGAAATTTGAAAGGAGAGAAATTCTGAATTTGATGTTTTAGTGTCACCAAAAAAGAAGGATTTGGAGTCCTTTCTCAAGCGTGTGTGTGTGTGTGTGTGTTTTGCATCATGGATTCTAGCTTGTCAAACTCCTGCTCTGTCTGACCAAAACAGTGTTTGGCACATGCCGGGCAGTGCATGTTATCTCCGTTTTCTCTGTGTGCCCTTCTTTGATCAGTTCCAATTATCCGGTGGCAAATGCTTCGTCAAAAATTAACCAGAAGGTTGCCGATCTATGTACATTTACATAACAGCGAGCAGTTTGTGCGTCATCTGACGTTTTTAATTCGTATTACATATCCATTTCGTCATGTCAGTCATATCCAGTTATTGGCTATGAGCCAGTGGCTGTGTGATCATCACAGGTGACACGCTCAGAGCTGCTGTTTTGAGTGGATGTTTATGTTTAACAGACCTATTTGAGTTAAGAATCAGGAGAAGACAACACCAGTCTTTCTAAATTGTAACTAGTGTAAACCTTTTCTCAGTTTTGGGGTCAACATCATTCCGGAGTTTGTGCATAAGTGGGTAAACAAATGTCGCATCAAACCTAAGTCATATACAGTATCTGAATCTGTTACGTCAAACCTAAGTCATAAACAGAATCTGAATCTGTCACGTCAAACCTAAGTCATATACAGAATCTGAATCAATCCATCATGATGATCAAAAGTGAAGTTGAACAGTTCATAATACGGTGTTTGCAATACAGGTGCACCATTTCACACCCACGTTTTGATATTTTTTCTCTCGGCTTGAACCGTTAAGCTGACACATGGGGTAAAATAGACCTATTCTGGAAGAAAAAAACAGGGGAAGGTAATGGATTTTTTGCATTGCGAGCACAGTTACCTTTTTTAACTTTACGATCCATGTCAACAGATGTAGGGAATCACATCTTTTATTTGAAGCGCAGGTTGGGATGAAACAGAGTATCGACTGTTTGTATCACAGGGCACTATTTCCACCCATGGTTCTCACTCTGATTGAACTGTTAAAGCAAAACTGATGTGCGTTTGTTCTGTGAAACGGCAGGGGCACTCTTGCTGAAAGCGAGCTCTGACTAGTTTCCCTCCTCCCAGATTTCCAAACATTGTCTATAAATTGGCATGTGAGGAGAGGGTTTTAATAAGAAATTTGTGGTGACCTCTCTGGGGGTTTGTGCAACGCTAGCGGCTCTTTAACTCATTAGCCACATGAAGGGTAGCATAATGAAGTGTATTGGTTTTCGTGTAGGTTGTGTCTAAAATGGTGTGGATTGGCTTGTGTTTTCGTATTGATCTCAGAGTGTTGTCATCGTGAAGAGGTGGAAATAGAAATTGAGCTATTGTTCTAGTATATAGAAACCAAAGGACAATAAAGGGCAAAAAATGTTTGCAGTCAGTGGGTTAAGTTCCCAACCACACTTCAGCTTTTGTTCCAGGATTTTGACTTCAGATGATTGGCACGTATCACGGGCACATATCACCACACACCACACACACACACACGCACAGCACACACACACACACACCACACAACACACACACGCACACACTTTTACTCACACTATTGCTTCACACAGACACAACATACATGCATAGTACACAACATAAACACACACGCACACACACTGACAGATACATAGAATGTTTTTTTGCTTCTTTTTTTTTCCCTTTTTTTTCCCCCATGACAAAATTTCATCAGTCAGTAAGGTCAAGTCTTTAACTACTTATCAGTTCAAGGTTGTCTCTTAACATCTGTTCACTGGTGACAAAAATTGTATTTGGGTTGCTCAATGTGTTTTTACATTTTAAAATTTTGTACGCTCTTCAGTTCTTGTGATGAGATAAACGTTTTGGGAGCGTAGTTTGCTCCCAACAGTTTTCCTTCTGTGGATTTTTCCCATCATTTTTACAATTTGATTCACTGAATAAAATACAGATTAAGAAATCATTGCAGCAAATCCTGAGAGAGGAAAAATATGTTTTAATTACACATACTTTTCCCGTGGCTCACTAATGCAATAAGCGGCAGCAATTTGCTACCCCTGCCTCGTATACAATAAGCCCGTACGGACAAAAAAACCCCCTGAAAGGGCCTCGTGCCTCGCGCATGCTCAGAATAGTCCTCTTTTCTCGGCAGCCATTTTTCCGGTTAGGCCGGTGTACATGAACGGCTAAGTATTTTTGACTTTTCTCGCAATCGATCGATTGTTGTTGCTGTTCGTTGGTGCCCTTGCTTATGTTTTCATTAAGGGAGAAACGTATGTGAAGCGATTGGGTGGTAAGGCGAGAATTAAGAAGGTTTGTCTCTCGATTCCCTCACCTCGCCGGTGGCGCTTTGTCTATAG
Organism: Conus ventricosus; assembly: GCA_018398815.1. NCBI lineage: Eukaryota > Metazoa > Mollusca > Gastropoda > Neogastropoda > Conidae > Conus > Conus ventricosus. The sequence continues at coordinate 70,579,031 of CM031614.1, forward strand.
CCCCGCCAATTCCTCCTCTCCTTCAGCGTCACTTTCTTCCGAGGGTTCCCCTCAACTCAGCTTCGGTTCTGTTGTCGTGACAGCGAGTCTTTCTCGCAACTCAATTCGTGACGGGTGATCGGCTCAGCTTCGGTTCTGTCGATCCCGTCACAGCGAGCTCTTTCTCGAAAACCCTATTTTGTGGGGGTTTGATCAGCTCAGCTTCGGTTCTGTTGATCTCGCCCCTTTGCCCCATAACGGCAAAGCAAACTCAGCCTCGGTTCTGTCGCACCCGTTAGTACACCCCGCGTTCAGTGTTCTACTGCTCGCAATTCGATTCCCATGGCAAAATCGAAGGTGTACGGGCCCTTACGGAGGGCGCCGGGCAATGAGGGGGACGATGCGTCATCCCCCCTCGCCCGGTAGGCGATCCAAGGGAAGCAACTCCTGCTCAAGGGCTCGTATCTAGTTCGCCCCGGTTGTTTCCCTTCCCCGCCTCATGTGTCTGCCTCTGCTGTTGGGCAGTCCCCCGGGGGTTTTGTGCCTTTTCCCCCGAGCACCCCTCAGGGGGCCCGGCGCATTCGGCCCCCCACTTTCAGGGTTGGGCCAGCGCCACATTATCAGCCCCCTTATCATGGGGTCAGGGCCCTATCCCTTGGGCGCCATGGCCCAATGGAAATTTCCCCCCGAGCATGGGCTTTCCTCAGCCCCTGCTCGGGGTTTTTCCCTGGTGGCCGGGTTTTATGCCCAGCCCTCCACCAGTGCAGGCATCTGCTCCAGGCTCCCTCGGCCCTTCCGGGGTCTGACCCTCCCCGGGATGTCTGGGGAGCCAGCCATCCCAGGCCACTCAGGGCCCTCCCCGCGCTCCGCCTCGCGGGGGCGGGCCATCCATCGGTCTGTGGGCCCGACCTGGCGGACTCAGAGTCAGAGGATGAGGCCCGGGCACCCGGTTCTTATTCTTTCCAAGACTCGGTGGCTGTGCTGGCTTCCCTGGTTCCGGGGGCAGTGTTCAACCTCTCAGGAGGCCAAGGCCCCTGCCTTCGGCAGGGGAAAACTTCCCCTTGGGATCTCCCCCCTCGGCGGCTAGGCCCTCCTCGATGCTAAAGGAGTCAGTTATGGTGGCCGACTGCATGAGGAGGGCCCAAATACGGGTTCAGGGGCACGGAGGCGCAGGACCCCGTGCCTGGTTCGGTCCTGATTTTCCTTCCGCGTTGGCTTTGTGGGGAATTTCCTTAGACCAGAGAGTCTTCCATTTGCCAAGAAGGGCCCTTGGCAAATGACACTATCCCGATGCCACTTTTCCCCCTCTCCAGGAGGACCCCCTACTGGTCCAGGAGAGGTCAAAATCGCACACCAGGCACTTTGCCCCTCTCAGAGCGCTGCCTTGTGGAGTGGGAAGGAGTCTGCGCGTAGGGGTTTGGAGGCCATATCTGTTATGGACTCCTTTCTAGGGGGATTTGTGTCTGCCTTAGGGATCCTGATTCTGGTTCCTTCGCCATCCGCCAGCCCGTGACCCAACTGCTGTGGTAGCCTGTATCCAGTCAATGGCTGAAGGGCTTAAGTATTCGGCTGGGGCCTTCACTAGGCTCATCTGAACTCAGTTCTGGCTAGGAGAGATGGGGTTTCCTATTGGATCTTCTGTGACCCGTTCTCCATCTGCCCGCGCTTCCCTCAGACCCTTTTACCTGTCAAGTCAGGGTTCTGTTCGGGAATCACGTGCAGGCCCCCATCAAGAGCCAGGCCGAGATTAGGCGTGACCTCCCCTTTCAGTCGGGCCCCCCTTTCCCCCCACGACCTGGTTCAAAACGAAGGCGCCAGGGCCTTTCTCGTCACCGGGTCCCTTCAACCAAGGGTCGACGGTCATTTGGACCCGGGGGACTAGAGGCAGGCAACCAAGCAGGGGTCGGCCTCCGACTCGGCCGGCGGGCCCGAAAGCTCCACGCCTCCGACGGCCACCCCAAATGACTCCCCCGACCCGGGTACTTCACCCCAGGGGAGTCTGTGGGCAGTCTGTCAGGCACTCAGTGCCCGGGAGCGGCTTCCCCCAAGCCTTGGGCTTGCGGGTGATCAGGTCGGGGTTTGTCTTCCTTGGGGGGCAGTGAAGGCTCCTCTCACGCCTTCCCCTCCCCCCTTTTGCTCCTCCTCGGGATCTGGCTGCCTCTCAGGCCTTAGACCCGGAGGTCCTTTCGCTGTTAGCCAAGGGAGCCCCAGAGGAAGTTCTCTTCCCTTTCCCCTCCGGGATTTTTTTTGGGCCGCATTTTTGTGGTCCCCAAGGCTTCCGGAGGATTTGGGGACCGGTTCTGGATCTTTCGCCCTTGAACAGGTTTCTTATCGTCCTCCGTTTTCGGAAAGGAAAAACCCCCCTGTCAGTCCGCGATGCCATGCATCCCGGCGATGGGCGGTATCCTCGACTTAAAGGATGCATACTTCCATCTCTTGATCCACCCAAGGGACAGGAAGTACCTCCGCTTCGCGTTGGAGAGGCCGTGTTTTTCAGTTCAGGGCTCTTCCCCTTTGGACTAGCCCGGCCCCTGGGTTTTCACGAAGGTGGTTTGGGAACTTTGCTTGCACGTTCGGGAGAAGGAATTCGTTTGAAGGCTATCTAGACGATTGGCTTCTCCTTGCCCCATCCAGCACTCTGTGCTCCCAGCAAGCCCTACAGGTTTTAAGCTCTGTCAGCAGCTGGGATTCGTTCGCAACGAGGAGAAGTCCCATCTCACCCCGTCGCAAACAGTTTCAGTTTCTGGGCATGTCCTTCCACACCCCCGACTGGCTGGTCTCCCGACCCGCCAGCGCCTTGTTCGCCTCCAGCACCTCTTGGCCCACCCCCTTTCCTTGGATCAGGCGCCAGCCAGAAAGCTGGCCTCTCTTTGGGGCTGTGGAGTCCCTTTGGCCCCCCTTTGTGCCCCTCGGAGTTTTGCACAAACGCCGTTTTCAACGCCTTTTTCGCAAGCGTTGGTCTCAGGCACTGCAGTCGTGGGACCTTCCCATCCCTCTCGGGCAGTGGTTCCAGTCATCGGTGGTACAATGGCACTCCCGGTCCTGGATATCAACCGGCTGGAGCTGGAAGCCCTCTTCCAAGCCCTCAAGGAGTTTTTTCCCTTCTGAAAGGAAAACACATTCTCCTCAACACCGACAACACGACGGTGGGTGTTATATCAACAAGCAGGGGGGGGCGCGTTCTCACTCCTGTCCCTGAGGTCGGAACAGCTGCTTCTTTGGTGCGAGACACAATCATTTGGATCTCCCCCAAGCCGTTCCTGGGAAGATCAACATTCTCGCGGCTCCCTCAGCAGGTCGCACATGGTTCTTCCCTCAGAATGGACTCCGTCCACTCGATCTAGAACCTCTCTGGACTGTATGGTTCAAACCACAGGTGGACCCGTTCGCCACCCGGTTCAACCACCGTCTTCAGCTGTAAAGTCTCCCCAGTTCCGGATCCGGCAGCGTGGGCCGGGACGCCCTGTCCATCCCTTGGTCCGGCCTGACGGGCTATGCCTTTCCCCCGTTCCCCATTCTGGGAAAGGTTCTCCGCAAGGCAAGGGAAGATGCAGCCACGCTTATTCTGGTGGTCACGCTGGCCAGCCCAAGCGTGGTTTCCGGAACTGTTACACCTGTCGCACGTGCCCCGATACCGCTCGCCTTAAAGGCAAGGTCCCTGCTCCAGCCGCGGTCAGGCATTCCACCGGCATCCAACGTGCTGCAATCTTCAGCCCGGCTACTGTGCGGGAGCGCTGTCTGCACGAGGCGGCCCCCCCCAGCGGTTAATCAGCCTTGTGGAACATGCCCACAGGGCAGGCACCCAAAGTGTCTTTAGTGTCCACTGGAATGGCTGGCTATTTGGTGCTCCAGCCACGCGGTATCACCTCATTTCCTTCTCAATGCCAATTGGCGAACTACCCACCTTTTGTCTCGGAGGGGAAATCTTTCAGCCTCCTTGTTAAGGTTCACAGGGGGGCTATTTCCACCACTATCCGCCAGTTAGGGGGCCCCTCCTTCGGGGACGACCCTCTTCTGCGGGATTTTGGTCAGAGGAGCAGCCCTAAGGAGGCCCCATGCCCCCCCCGTGTCCCGGCGTTGGGATCTTTTCTTAGTTTCCCCTCCTCCCTCAGGCTTCCCCCTTACGAGCCATCCGGGAGTGTTTCTCTGAAGTTCCTTTCCTTCAAAACAGCCTTTCTCGTTTCCCTGGCCTCGGGGAGGCGCTGCAGTGAGGTCCACGCCCTTAGTGGCCTGCCCGGGGACGTCGCTTCCGAGCCGGATGGTCGATATCTCTTCGCCTCCTCCCCGACTTTTTAGCGAAAAACCAGTTGCCAGGTTCTTCTTCCCCGACCATCTCCATTCTTCCTCTCACTTCTATTCTCGCCCCGGACGCGAAGACCCCACTCTCGTCCGGTTGCGCTTTGCGGGAGTATAGGAAACGCACGGGAAAACTTCTCGTTCAAGCAGCGCCACTGTTTCTCTCTTACAACGAAGGTTTTAAGGAGGGGCATCAGGCGCCTTCAATCTCTCGATGGCTGAGAGAAGTCTTTTAAAGGCTGCGTACGCGAGACCTGAAGGGGATTTGGCTGTTTTCTCACCTAGACCTCATGGATTAGGGCATGGGCGTCTTCGCTGGCGTAGCTCAATAATTTCCAGCATTAGGGTGTGTTAGATGCCCCATATTGGCGGTCCCCTGGCACCTTCATCCAGTTTACCTGCGCGACGTTTCCCGTCTGCGTGATGATGGGTTAGGGGCATCGCATCAGCTGTGGTGACGCAACATTCCATCTCCCCCACACGATTCGGCCCTTCTTGCTCCTCCAGGCGGTAACCAGGTGAGCCCTCCTTCCAGGTAGTGCGACTCTGCATTAGTGAGCCACGGTATAGTATGTGTAATTAAAAGGAAATTTTCATTCTAAAAATTACGTTTTAAACTAACATACTTACCGTGGCTCACGCAGAGACCCTCCCTACCCCCCGCCTTCTGGTTCCATCAGGAGTTTTCAGTCAGGTCTTAATATACCTCGAAAAGAGGACTATTCTGAGCATGCGCGAGGCACGAGGCCCTTTCAGGGGTTTTGTTGTCCCTACGGACTTTATTGTATACGAGGCAGGGATAGCAAATTGCTGCCCCTTATTGCATTAGTGAGCCACGGTAAGTATGTTAGATTAAACGTAAATTTTTGATGAAAATTTCCTATTTGTGATCCACAGTGTTCTGCTTTTTTCAGCACCCGAGTACAGCAAAGAGGAAGGGACAAAGGTGAAAGATACACTTGGCCTGCCTTCCCCAATGTAAGTTTGTTAATAAATATTGTTGTTTTGGAATAGCTATGAGTACAGCAACCACATTAGCAAATGATTGCTGGTCAATACCGTTTGAGAAGTAAAAAAAAACCCACAAGTTTCTTGATCACTAGGACTGGCTTTATTTTTTCTGAGACTGGCAGCTAATTAAAAAGAGAGGTGAAGTCAGAAAGAAAAGAGAAATTCTATGTATTTAAATTTTTACATGATGTATGGATTATGGTGAAATTCAAATTTCAATCCATTGCGTTGTGCGTAATGGCAGTTGTTTCAACAGTATGTTTATCACTCTAAGCCCAGGTAATTCAATTTTGGGTTCCAACATCAAGTCCAAGATGCACACGCTTCATTTCAATTTTCATAGAAAGTCCCGGACTGCAGTTGGCAGTACGTAAATCTCTACTGGTCTTAGATTGAGCAGGCTACCATGGAGAAAACCAAGCAAAATCAATATTTTTTTTCTTGAGCAAAAAGCAAAACCCGATTTTGACGGTGTGGAAAATGTACAGGGTTTGAATCTCCGTCAATTTTATATAACTGGATAAGATTTAGCGTTTTTTGGAGCCTGTTCAGGCAGTCTGCTTGTTGTCAGAGATTGTTTCCTTGGACGGTTTAACCCCGCTTGTTGAAAGATGGCGCAGGGTTTGTCAGTGTTGGTACCCCTTTGGAAATTCTCACAAATTGGTGGGGAGTCTCGGGGTTACCTATGGCTGTTATTTTTTAGCGGTCAGTGACCCCAGAATCGAATGCTACAAAATCCGTGTTGAGCTTCTGAATATTTGATTTGTAAATGTTTTTGGCCATGTCACAAACATTACCATTTTACTTGTAAGTCTTCCGCTTTCATTTGACTAGTGCTTCCTCACGGCGGCGCCGGCCATACTCGGAGCCACTGCATTTGTTCGCCTCAACGCTTTGCTTTTTGACCCCGGCTAGGCCCATAACAGTCAGCCACCGCACGTGCCCAGGACGCTGTGTATGTGTTGGGACGCTTCGAGACTGTGCAACATCATCAAGTTATATTTACTGTTTACAGTTGTTTTTTGACTATAATTTCTTTGTAGTCAAGCAATAGTCAGTAGTACTTGAGAATGTGACAAAAACTGGCATTTCGATCAGCTCTGTGAGTACCATAATTAAGGATGTGTTTAAAACTTCTGACAGAACTTGCGACCGGCAAACTATAGCCTGAGGCGGGCTGTGCGGTCCTGTTGGCTGATGTCGCTTGTAGCCGAGGTAGGTCAGACCAAAGTACTGTCGCCCTTAAGGTGCCAAACTATCTTTGGTCAACATGGGGAAAGCATCTTTGTGAATGAAAAGTTAGCATGTGTAAATGGGTCGTATTAACACTGGGTTATTATTACACATATATTCTTCATTGTTGCTACTTTTTATATGTACTATGGTTGCTGGTAGAGCAAACGTAGGCCTAATTAAAGGAAACGTAAGATTTAATGTCATTTACTAACAAAGGCAAAAATCACTATGAATAACCAGTAATGGTAGTAGCCTAACAGTAATAAAAGTAAAAACAAATTATATTTAATTATAATAATACTTTCTTTTCCACTTCACTACTTACTATTTCTATCGGCAAATTTCAAATTAAAGTGTGTTGTTGGATAGTACCATTAGGGTGTTTTTTGATTTTGTGTGTGTGTGTTGTGTGTTGTGTGTGGTGATGAGAGAAGAGAGAAGGAGGGGGGGGGTGGCCAAAGGAATTATGAACAAAAATGGGTCATTCTCTCACAGTACATTTAGAAACGTTTAAAAGGTCTGTGTAGACTGTGTGGGGAAAAAAGGTCTAGAGATTAAAGAAAGTAAAAACAAATCAGTGGTAACATGTTGAGTGTTGCTTCTGAAAATTAAACGTAAATCTTCAATGTGATGTATTCCTGCAACCCCCCCACCGTCGAAAAAAAACACAGCACTGATTCCGGGGAAACGTTTTGTAATGTCAGTTTGTACATCTTTCCCTAAGCATCTTTATATTTTGTCACTGAAACAAAAATTCTAAGTGTATGTTCCCAGCAGACTTTTGCATGATCATCATTTCAGGAGCGAGGAGGAGAGAAGGGTATGAAAATCATTATTACGTATAGGGGGGGGGATTGTGAATTAGAAAAAAGAATACATAAGTACTATCCAATTGACACAAAATAATTATGTACATCATCATCCTATAGAAAACGTAAGAGCATTATAATGTTACTTCAAGTTGACATATGTTCACTGATACAAGTGAATTGCACCCCCCCCCCCCACCCAATACCATGGGTGTTATATAATAGCTAGAAATATGACCTTTATTTCCAAGATTATGCATATATTGATAATATATAAGGTTTAAAATTATTACATTAAGTGAGGAGTATACTACCTGAACATCAACTATAGGTTATTGTTTTTATGATTTTTTTTCAAACGGCAAAAGTTGTACTTCATGTTAAAGGTGGGGGTGGGGGGTCGGGGTGGGCAGGTGGGGGCGGTTTGAGAGAGTGAGGTAAGGGGGACAACGCCAAAAGGCCCTGTCAGTGCTCGCCAACTATTCTGTAACACAAGCCGCTGATCGAGGAGTGTAGGACTCGCACACGAGGACATGTGCAGACAAGGACGTTTGTGTTGTGTTTTAAAAGTGATAGTGGAACAGTTAGATACTGTTATGTGATGAGAAGTGGTTATTGACAACAGAACCATGGGCTTTTACCTTCAAGGGGTCGTGAGTACACCATGTGGTGTGTGTGTGCGTTAGCCGTGGCGTGCGTGCGCTCTTGTGTGTGTGTGTCCGGTGCGTTTTGTGTGTGTGTGTGTGTGTGTGTGTGTGTGGATCTGTTTTGTTTGTTAAGTACATGCATGCACGTCGTTTCAATTTTCAGCTTCTTCTCTCTCTCCCTCTTCCTCTCCCTCCCTCTCACTCATTCTTCTCTCCCCTCCTCTCTCTTTTTGTGTCTCTCTGTCTCTCTCTCTTCTCCCCTCCCTCTACCCCTTCCCCGACCCACCTCAGTCTCGTATGCCGTGTTGCCTGTGTATATGTTGTGTGTGTGTGTGTGTGTGTGTGTGTGTGTTCTGTTTTGTTCGTGATGTCATGCATGCACGTCAGTTTTCAGTCAGTTTCTCTCTTCTTCTCTCTCTCTCTCTCTCCCTCCCTCCCCGCCTCAGACTCGTATGCCGTGTGCCCGTGTATATGTAATTTTGTGTGTGTGTGGGTGTGAGGAGAGAGGATGAGACGTTTCATTGAGTGCAAGCCATTTGTCATGTGAAACATTTCTCTCTGATCATGCTTTTATTGATTTTTGTATGTACAAAGCTATCTGTGCATGTCAAAGGTTCTTCATATATATATATATATTATTAATATCTGTACTCCCTCCCACCTCACTCTCTCTCTACTCTCTCTCTCTGCAGCTTTTATTGATTTTGGGTGTGTACAAAAGGTATCCGTGCATGTCTGTTTCTTTATGTATGTATTCTCAATCAGTCATCCTTCCCACCCCCCCCCCCCCCCCCCCCCAATCTCTCCTCCCTCTCTATGTCCAGACTCTCTCTCTCTCTCTCTCTCTCTCTCTCTCTCTCTCTCTCTCTCTCTCTCTCTCTCTTATCTTCAGTTTTTGCATGCGCGCCGGGTGTACATCGGTCGCATGTTTCTTTTCTTCCCCTATTGATTTTTATAAGTCGGTAAAAATTTAATTTGCTTGCATGTGTCTTGTGTAGTCATGTTTTACTCACCATTCCTCCTCTCACTCTTTCTCGTATCTCTCTCTCTCTCTCATTCCTCTTCACATGACACAACACGCACACAACACCACACACACACACACACACACACACCACCCCCACCACTCGACTTTGGGTTTTGAAGCCAGGTTTTTCGTCAAGCGCTGTCTTGTTTTTGTTTTGTTTTTTTTCCATTGCAGGCTGTTAAAAGTTCATACCTAACCCACATTCTTTTATGTAATAAATTCATTAATGAGGGTATTGACGGTAAGTTTCTGCTTTTTATGTACATATTGTGAGTGGCTGCGCGCATGCGTGCATGCATTGTGTGCGTATGTGTGTGTGTGTGTGTGTGTGTGAAATGTGTGTGTGTGTTGTGTATCCAGTGCAACTTAGCGCGCGTAACGTGGCGTTCGTGTATGTGTAAGAATTTTCAAGCCGCTTCTGAAACAGGGACACTTGTTTCCGGCAGCGAAGGATGGTGAATCTGTCTGGGCACTTGACGGCCACTATATAATAACCTTCGGCAGGAAAATAGCTCACAGATGTGTGAGTGTGGTGGACAGAGACAATCCGCTTTTCTCGGTTTTAAGCTCTCACAAGTCGAGGGAAACGCCTGTGTTGAAGTCGTTGTGTAACGTTGGGTCAGCTATAGTGGCGCGATACAGACTGCGAAATGCCAATGTTGTGGGTCGCTATTCCTCCAACGCTTACAGTAGAAAGAAAACTCGTGGACGTGAGGCGGCGAGAAGACCCTTCAAGCAACCGTTTTGGCCCTTATTCCTCCTGACACTCTAGGGTGTTCCAGATACAAGACGTTCACAGACCTGGCTTGTTGCTGCGCACAATTTGTTTCTTCTGCTTTTCCGTCTCCACCGCTTTGGGAAGACTTTGCTCAAGCGACTCAATGCAGCAGTAAGATTATACTGCCGTGATCTCTGTTTGTTAATATTGCAGTGTTGCAAGGACGCCAGTGCGTGCTGAGCTGTCTGTGTTTGGCCGTCTCAAGAAATAGGAACAGGCATCATTTTGATTTAACGCAGACAAGGGAAAACTCTGTAAATAATTTTTAGGCTAGACTTTGATCTGTTTAGGATATTGTACTTTGCGGAAAATAAGGTCTATTTTGTTGATTGCTGTTTTTCAGTTTTAAAGGGGTAAACTGGAGCCTGCAGTATATGTTTAGAGCCTTTGCACTTTGTGACGTGCAAACGTGCATAGCAGTGGAGCTGATTAATGGAAGGCTTTAAGTTTTCTAAACTGTTCGATTAAAATGCCTCAAATGTTACCCCCCCCAACCCCTTCCCTGTGCATTGTTTTACATTAGTGCCTAGAATGGTTGAATCTTGATGGCCCCATGGATGTTAACTCTCTGTTCCGTCTCCCATGTTCCTCTTCCTCTCATCCCTGTCCTCCCCCCTTTCCACTTTCTTTCGTCTCATTCTTACCTCTCAAGTTTTGTCTGCCCTTGCATACAGTACTTGATTTGTTACTGCGTGTGCTTGGTGTCGATTTAGGTTGTCTTGACTAAAATGTTCATCCTTGAGGAGAATTTAAGTTTCAGAGTTTTGTCTTCTGCATGGGTGCCAAGTTTTGCAAAATTGTGGATTAGTGGTATCAGGCATGATAAGTGACCAGCAGTAAAAAAAAGGCTGACGAAAAATCGGCCGGGGCTCTGGGGGGGCCACCGTAGGCCCCTTTTAGTGGGGCCCAGGGAACGCCCCGGCGGGTCCAGGGGGGCAGAGCCCCCTGGAAGCTGAAGCTTTTTTATGAAAAAAAGGCTAAAAACTGCAAATAAAAACCCCTATTTCAGCGCTGTTAAGAAGGGCAAATAAGCCACATTTCATGTTTTCAGTAATGAAATTTAAATACTAAAAAGATCATATAATAATATACTTTTTTATGTGCATACCGATCATTCACTCGCATTATTTTATTATTTTATTTTTACTTTTAACATGCGTGTGGTGACCTACTCGTTTTTGAGTGAACCAGTATTTTTAGAGAAGAAGCAGAAAACAATGAAGGCAGGCCTTCATCACAAACATTTGATTCATTCCTTTCAATTCTTTCCCATGGGAAACACAAATGCAGGCGCTTTTTTTGTTAATATTGCGGAAACCCCACTCCACATCCGTGTCGCCAATAGCATGACAATCTCAACTTTTGTCCCAACTCACCTCATACATCCCACCATGTGCCAAACTATGTACACCACAGTGATCATTTTCTTTATCTCCTGTGGTGTCTAACTTACGCATGACATATGTGTCAACACCTCATCTAACATAAAAAACACCCGGCTTGTTCAAAATAGTCTACACGCCATAGGATTGTCCAATACCTATCACTCCCATTGAGTGTGTATATAGACCGCCATCAAAAACCCCTTCTGACACAATACCTCAGGATATAGTTTCGCCCAACGGAAAGGTTAGGGGCGAGAAATACAGTCTTGAGTAAGGAAAGTATAGCCAGATAGACACCACACAGAGAAGCCAATATCAACAAGAACAAAAATATAGCGATTAGATTCCCTAGCCATTGATTTTTCCCTCTCTCGCCCGAACCCCGGTCAATGTACACTGTATGCCGCCCGTCAATCACGCTAATAATACGCCGCGGAAGTCTTTTCGCTGTCCTGTTCCGAAACGATGGTTTCCGGACCAAAGGTACTGTATTCACACAACCCTAAACCCCTAATTATCCTCCCAGCTCAAATTACAGTGAGCCATATCCGCCCTCCAAACACAAACCCCACCCACCAAACCCCCCACCCACGTCCCCCCCGCTCACACCCCAAGAGTATTAACTCCCACCGCCGCAACCCCCACGTGTGCCACCCCCCCCCACCCGCCCCACGCCCGTTTTCTCTGACTCTTTTGGAGAAATACATACCAATTGTCCAATGCGGTAAAATGGAATTGCATCGAACGAAAGGTTTTTATTTTCAGGGAATTTTTCTTTTTTTTTTTTTTTTTTTTTTTTTTTTTGTTTTTTTTTTTTTTTTTTTTTTTTTTTTTTTTTTTTTTTTTTTTTTTTTTTTTTTTTTTTGGGCGGCACCATTTTTTTTGTGGGGGCGGCGCCGCAAGAGATGTAAAAAAAATGGGCGGAATAATCCGCCTTAGGGCACGACGAAAATTTCATGCCTGGGTATTTGTCATTAAAGTGCATACATAATTGTATTGGTTGATTGTGATACTTTGATACAAATTACACTGTGTGTTAGGAACTTTATACAGGCACATGTTTCTTTATGCCCTTAGATTAGGGGGGACACATCAGAGGCTTTCGTTCTTCATGCATGGGATAGGGAGCATGGGAAAAATTGGTGGATGAGAGGTTTTGTTTGTCCTGTGTGCATTTATTATTTTTGACTGATTATAAAACAACAGAATTTGTCAGAACTTTACCACCAGAAACGTGTTCTGTTTTGCTGTTTTTTATATTAGGGCCAGTGGTAGAAAGTGGTAGGAAAAATGGTTTGCAACCCTGGGGACAAGGTTTCTTTTCACATAGCAGAACAATGTGCGCACACACACAACGGCAGGAACATACACGTACCCCACGGTATGGCATTTACGTAGCGCGCCTGTGCACACTCGCCACACACACACCACAACACACACACAACACTCCAAACATGTAGAATGAAATGGTGTTCCCCTGGCAAACTGAGATGAGGAAACAACAGTTTGTTTGCACCCATCCTCAGAAATTTTTTATGAGGAGACATGTATTCCAACAACTGCAATAATGGGTTTGTGTTTCATTGCTTACAGCTGCTTTCTACATCGATGGAACTGAGATGAGAAAAAAACAAGTTTTAGTTTGCCCATTCTGGGGAGATTTCTGAGGAGACATTGTATCACTACCAACAGCTATAATGGTTGTGTTTTATTGATTACAGCTGCTTTAATACATCGATGGAACTGAGGATGAGAAAAAAACAAGGTTTTTTTTTGTTTGCCCCAATCCTAGCGGATTTATTGAGAATTACATGTATATCCACATCAACTGCAATGATGGTTTTGTGTTTCATTGCTCTTACAGCTGCCTTACTACATCACGTTGGAAGATGGTCATTGATCAACTCAGGAGCAATTGCCATTCTCCGCCACATTGCCAGGGGAATGCACAAACCTGAGTAAGTGTTTGCAGCTTTAACAGTTTTAATTTCACTGTTTTGAATATACGGTTATGACTGTTGTCTCTTGTTACCCCTCCCCCTTCTTCCCCCATGTTGCCCTTTATTCTTGCCAACCCCAGGGAGTGGCGATTGGCTAATTGTTTCCAATTTTGCAAGAAAATGTTTCTACTTATTCTGTTTGAGTGTGCTTTTTCTCTGGTTTGCAAAAATTCGCTTTTTAAGGGCATGTTTTTTTTAAAAATGGAAACCTTACGGCATACTGTATGAATAGAATCTTAAGTACGTTGAAGCTGACGACGGTTTTCAGGGACAAGCGTACACATCCTCAGTGGACTCGTGGGTCCATTTGTATCAAGAACGGGCTGTGCGTGTGTTATTTAAAAACTAACTGGAATGGTCAAGAACCATTTCCTGGTTTTTTCCCCAGGTTTTTAAAAGTTCCTTCCTTCTGGCATGTCAGTTGTCTGTTCTGTAGGAGGGGTTTTTCTTCCTATTGTTTTTAGCCCAGGGAATTGTCACAACATTTTTTTTTTCCTTTCGTTTTTCAAAGGGTTTTATATAACTTAAAACAGTTTTGTAAGAGAAGAAACATGATAACCTTTTAAAAACTGTACTTTGGGATCCTTTGCATTGGTTGTGTATGAAGTCAAATAGAAAGAAGGTAGGTGCAGGGGACTGGGACTCTGTTTGAGAACGGTGGTGTGAAATCTGACGTGGAACTGGGATAGAAACGAACCCACCGGGAGGCATGGAGGACCAAAGTGGGCCGTAGCAATGGGGGGAGTGGCTACATCAATGACTACTTACTGCATTAGGTTGGGAAAGCTAAGAAAATATCTTGTTCCATGATTCAACGGACACCACCCAGCACAGAGCAGGTTCTCCCCCCTCCCTTTGTTACCCCACAGAATCTTTGGTTAGTCGGTCTGAGCAGTTTGCTCTGGGATTGAGACATGCATTGATACCAGTGCGCCATTGCAGAAAAGCTGCCAAGGGCCTGCGGGGTTTTTGTGCATTAGCATGCTTGTACTTTTTGTTGCCCGTGATGGTGCTGAAAATACCCGTTTGTGACCAGTGTTGCTTTATCCCTAAACGAAAAAAAAAAAAAAAAAAAGAAAACGCACGCACCACACACAACGCGACACGCACACACACACACGGACACGCACACAACCCTACGGACAGCCTGCTTACAAATAAGATACAACATTAAGATTGTATATAATATACACTCTTTAAAACTCCTCCAACTACACGCTTAATTGGAAGTGTCCAAAACTGGACAAATATGGACCACGGTCACACTGGAAAATGTGCTGAAAACGAAGACATCATTTCAAAGGACTGCTTCCAACTTTCAATTTCCAGATCACCTCTAGTGCAGAGGAACACTATTGAAGACAGAAAAACTAGTTCATCTGGACATGGTTGAATTGGATGAAAATTACTGTAATTCTTTGAAAAATCTGTGGCACACTGGAAAAACCGTATCATAAACTTATCTCTTAACACACTACACACACACACACCACACACACACACACAAACACACATATATACAACACCACCACCACACAACACACACGGCACATTACATACATTTCTCACATGCCGCACTCCTTTCGCCGCGCGCACGCACAAACCACACACGCAAGCAACACACACATACACACACACACGCCACACATACTCACAAATGGATATGCACACACCCATTACCTCTTTTCTCATAACATCTTTTCACTTACTAAAAAACTGTCTGAAAATTTCATTCATGTGGGAAAGACGTTTTGGTTTTTTTTTTTATCCTATTTTAAAAGGAAAGGAGAACAACAACAACAAACGGACGCACTACGCACACGGCACGCACCAACACACAACATTCACACACACACACACACGACGCTCATCAACTGACCACTACACACACATCACACACACAGACACAGACACAACACACACACACCACACAACACACCCACACAACACACACACTCACAACAAACATTCTTACACTCTTCATTACATACCACACACACACTTACACGCCACGCACACGCACCCACGCACACTCTCAACACGCACGCTCACCACACATGTCACACACACACTCCAGGCACTTCACACACACTCTCACACACACAACACGGCAGGCAATCACGCGCACCCCCGCACACACTCCACACCACATGGCACACCACCCACACATGCACACACACGCACACACACACACCATGCCCACACACACACATTGCACACGCACGCACTCGCACACAACACACAGAAATCTTTGTGGACTTTGGCCCCCCCCGGCCAAGCTGAGATGGAATCAGACCAACCATAAATCTTTATACCACTGTAGAACCTGGCTGCAAAAGGGGAGACGGACTGCAGGCGGGAAATTCTAAACATAATCTTAAATAAAAAATGTTAGGCTTAACAGTCCTCGTTTTCATTATTCAATCGCCCTGGCATCCCTACGCTGATGAAGAGTGAAGAGAGGAGATCGATGCCGGTAAGAGTATACCAAAATTACAATTTCATTCATTTTCGTTGTTATTATATTAATTTGTTTGTTTTTCTTTGCCTGAAGAAGACCTAAAAGGTCGAAACGCGTTGTGTTTTGTCTTGTGAACTCGTTTGTCCACGATTCTCTGGGCGCGGTTATCGGCTAACATTTATTTCTTCGGCTCCAGAAGGTGAGCCCTCCTTCCGGGTAGTGCGACTCTGCATTAGTGAGCCACGGTATAGTATGTGTAATTAAAGGAAATTTTCATTCTAAAATTACGTTTAATCTAACATACTTCCCGTGCTCACGCAGAGACCTCCCTACCTCCCGCCTTCCTGGTTCCATCAGGAGTTCTCAGTCAGGTCTTAATATCCCTCGAAAGAGGACTATTCTGAGCATGCGCGAGGCACGAGGCCCTTTCAGGGGTTTTGTTGTCCGTACGGACTTTATTGTATACGAGGCAGGGATTAGCAAATTGCTGCCGCTTATTGCATTAGTGAGCCACGGTAAGTATGTTAGATTAAACGTAATTTTAGAATGAAAATTTCCTATTTGTGATCCACAGTGTTCTGCTTTATTTTCAGCACCTGATTTACAGCAAAGAGGAATGGACAAAGGTGAAAGATACACTTGGCCTGCCCTTCCCCAATGTAAGTTTGTTAATAAATTGTTGTTTTGGAATAGCTATGAGTACAGCAACCACATTAGCAAATGATTGCTGGTCAAATACCGTTTGCAGAAGTAAAAAAAAAAACCCACAAGTTTCTTGATCACTAGGACTGGCTTTATTTTACTGAGACTGGCAGCTAACTTAGAAGAGAGGTGAAGTCAGAATGAAAGGAGAAATTCTATGTATTTAATTTTCACATGATGTATGGATTATGGTGAAATTCAATTTCAAATCCATTGCGTTGTGGTAATGGCAGTTGTTTCAACAGTATGTTTCATCACTCTAAGCCTAGGTAATACAATTTTGGTTCCAACATCAAGTCCAAGATGCACACGCTTCATTTCAATTTTCATAGAAAGTCAGGACTGCAGTTGGCAGTACGTAAATCTCTATGGTCTTAGATCTGAGCAGGCTACCATGGAGAAAACCAAGCAAAATCAATATTTTTTTTCTTGAGCAAAAAAGCAAAACAGATTTTGACGGTGTGGAAAATGTACAGGGTTTGAATCTCCCGTCAATTTTAATTAAACTGGATAAGATTTAGGCGTTTCTTGGAGCCTGTTCAGGCAGTCTGCTTGTTGTCAGAGATTGTTCCCTTGGACTGGTTCTAACCCTGCTTGTTGAAAGATGGCGCAGGGTTAGTCAGTGTTGGTACCGCTTTGGAAATTCCTCACAAAATTGGTGGGAGTCTCGGGGTTACCTATGGCTGTTATTTTTTAGCGGTCAGCTGACCCCCAGAATCGAATGCTACAAAGTCCGTGTTTGAGCTTCTGAATCATTTGATTTGTAATGTTTTGGCCATGTCACCAACATTTCCATTTTACCTTTGTAAGTCTTCCGCTTCATTTGACTAGTGCTCTCACGGCGGCGCGGCATACTCGGAGCCACTGCATTTAGTTCGCTCAACGCTTTGCCTTTTGACCCCGGCTAGGCCCTAACCAGTCAGCCACCGCACGTGCCAGACGCTGTGTGTGTTTGGACGCTTCGAGACTGGTGCAAATCATCAAGTTATATTTACTGTACAGTTGTTTTTAGACTATAATTTCTGTGTGTCAGCAATAGATCAGTGAGTACTTGAGAATGTGACAAAAACTGGCATTTCGATCAGCTCTGTGAGTACCATAATTAACCCATGTTTTTTAAAACTTTCTGACAGAACTTTGCGACCGGCAAAACCTATAGCCTGAGCGCGCGTGCGTCGTTGGCTGATGTGCTTGTAAGCCGAAGTAGGTCAACCAAAGACTGTACGCCCTACAGGGCAAATATCTTTGGTCAAACATTGGGAAGCATCTTTGTGAATGAAAAGTTAGCATGTGTAAAGGGGTCTTTATTTACACTGTTATATACACATATATTTCTTCATTGTTGCTACATTTTATATGTACTAGGGTTTGCATGTAGAGCAACGTAGGCCTAATTAAAGGGAAACGTAGATAATGTAATTACTACAAGCAAAATTTCACTACTGATAACAGTAATGGTAGTAGGCCTAACAGTAATAAGTAAACAATTATCATAATTATAATAATACTTCATTTCCAATCACTACTACTATTTCTATCGGCAAATTCAAATTAAAGTGTGTTGTGGTAGTACCATTAGGGTGTTTTTGATTTGTGTGTGTGTGTGTGTGTGTGTGGTGAGAGAGAGAGAGAGAGAGGGGGGGTGGCCAAAAGGATTATGGAACAAAATGGTCATTCTTCACTGTCATTTAGAACGTTTAAAGGTCTTGTGTAGACTGTGTGGGAAAAGGTCTAAGAGATTAAAGAAAGATAAAAACAAATCAGTGGTAACATGTTTGAGTGTGCTTCTGAAAAACGTAATCTTCAATGTGAATGTTCTGCCACAACGTCAGAAAAAAACACAGCACTGATTACGGGGAAACGTTTTGTAATTGTCAGTTTTTACATTCTTTCCCTAAGCATCTTTATATTTTGTCACTGAACAAAATTCTAAGTGTATGTTTCCAGCAGACTTTTGCAGATCATCCATTTCAGAGCGAGAGAGAGACAGGTATGAAAATTCATATACGTAAGATTTGTTGAAATGAAAAAGCATACATAAGTACTATCCCAATTGACACAAAATAATTATGTACATAATCATCCTATAGAACGTAAGAGCATTATAATGTTACTTTCAAGTTGACATATGTTCACTGATACAAGTTGAATTGCATGTTTGTAATGGGTGTATATAATAGCTAGAAATATTGACCTTTATTTCCAAGATTATGCATATATTGATAAATATAGGTTTTAAAATTATTACATTAAGTGAGAGTAACTACTAAAACATCAACTATAGTTTTGTTTTAGATTTTTTTTTCAAACGGGCAAAGTGTACTCATGTTAAAGTGTGGGGGTGGGGGACGGGGTGGGGGTGGGGGCGGTTTTGAGAGAGGAGAGGGGACAACAGCAAAAGCCCTGTCAGTGTCGCACTATTCTGTAACACAAGCCGCTGATCTGAGAGTGTAGGACTCGCACCACGAGACATGTGCAGACAAGACAGTTTGTGTTGTGTTAAAAGTGATAGTGAACAGTTAGACTGTTATGTGATGAGAAGTGGATATTGACACAGAACCATGGCTTTACCTTCAAGGGTCGTGAGTACACATGTGTGTGTGTGTGCGTGCGTGCGTGCGTGCGTTGTGTGTGTGTGTGCGTGCGTTGTGTGTGTGTGTGTTTTGTGTGTGTGTGTGTGTGATCTGTTTTGTTCTGTTAAGTCATGCATGCACGTCAGTTTCAATTCAGCTTCTCTCTCTCTCTCTCTCTCTCTTCTCTCTTCTCTCTCTCTGTCTCTCTGTCTTTTCTCTCTCTCCCTCCCTCCCCTCCCGACCCACCTCAGTCTCGTATGCCGTGTGCGTGTATATGTTGTGTGTGTGTGTGTGTGTGTGTGTGTGTGTGATCTGTTTTGTTCTGTGAAGTCATGCATGCACGTCAGTTTCAGTTCAGTTTCTCTCTCTCTCTCTCTCTCTCTCTCTCCCTCCCCTCCCCGCCTCAGACTCGTATGCCGTGTGCCGGTTTTTAATGTAATTTTGTGTGTGTGTGTGTGTGAGAGAGAGAGAGATCAGTTATGAGTGCAAGCCATTGTCATGTGAAACATTTTCTCTCTGATCATGCTTTTATTGATTTTGTATGTACAAAGCTATCTGTGCATGTCAAGTTCTTCATATATATATATATATTATTAATCAGTACTCCCCCCTCCACTCTCCTCTCTCTCTCTCTCTCTGCATGCTTTTATTGATTTTGTGTGTACAAAGGTATCCGTGCATGTCTGTTTCTTTATGTATGTATTCTCAATCAGTCATCCTCCCACCCCCAATCTCTCCCTCCCTCTCTATGTCGAGACTCTCTCTCTCTCTCTCTCTCTCTCTCTCTCTCTCTCTCTCTCTCTCTCTCTCTCTCTCTCTCTCTAGTTTTTGCATGCGCGCCGGTGTACACTGTGCATGTTTCTTTTCTTCCTATTGATTTTATAAGTGGTAAATTTGCGTGCAGTGTCTTGTGTAGTCATGTTTACTCAACCATTCCTCTCTCATCTTTCTCGTTCTCTCTCTCTCTCTCTTTCTCTTCACAGACACCACGCACACACACACACACACTCACACACACACACACACAAAACTCGACTTTGGGTTGCAGCAGTTTTTCGTCAAGCGTGGTCTTGTTTTTGTTTTGTTTTTTTCCATTAGTCAGGCTGTTAAAAGTTCATACCTAAACCCACATCTGTAATGTTAATAATCATAATGAGGGTATTGACGGTTTAAATTTCTGCTTTTATGTACATATTGTGAGTGCGCGCGCATGCGTGCATGCGTGTGCGTATTGTGTGTGTGTGTGTGTGTGTGTGGTGTGTGTGTGTGTGCGCGCGCGTACGTGCGTTCGTGTATGTGTAAGAATTCAAAGCGCTTCTGAACAGACACTTGTTCGGCAAGCGAAGGATGGTGAATCTGTCTGGCACTTGACGCCACTAATAACCTTCGCAGAAAATAGCTCACAGGGTGTTGTGGACAGAGACAATTCCGCTTTTCTCGGTTTTTAAGCTCTCCACAAGTCGAGGAAACGCCTGTGTGAAGTCGTTGTGTAAACGTTGGTCAGCTATAGGCGCGATACAGACTGCAAAGCAATGTGTGGTTCGCTATTCTCACGCTTACAGTAGAAAGAAACTCGTGGAGAGCGCGAGAAGCCCCCTTCAAGCAACCGTTTTGGCCCTTATCTCCTGACACTCTAGGGTGTCAGATACAAGACCGCTCACAGACCTGGGCTTGTTGGCTGCGCACAATTTGTTTCTTCTGCTTTTCCGTCTCACGCTTTGGAAGACTTTGACTCAAGCGACTCAATGCAGCAGTAAGAACTGCCGTGCTCTCTGTTTTAATATGCTGTGTGCAAGACGCAGTGCGTGCTGAGCTGTCTGTGTTTGGCCGTCTCAAGAAATAGACAGCATCTTTTGATTTAACGCAGACAGGGAAAACTCTGTAAATAATTTTTAGGCTAGACTTTGATCTGTTTAGGATATGTACTTTGCGGAAATACGGTCTATTTTGTTGATTGCTGTTTTTCAGTTTTAAGGGTAAACTGGAGCCTGCAGTATATGTTTAGAGCCTTTGCACTTTGTGACGTGCAACGTGCATATCAGTGGGAGCTGTTAATGAAGGCTTTTAAGTTTTCTAAACTGTTCGATTTAAAATGCCTCAAACTGATTTACCAAACATTCTGTGCATGTTTACATTAGTGCCTAGATGTTGAATTCATGATGGCCCCATGGATGTTAACTCTCTGTCCGTCTCCCATGTTCCTCTTCCTCTCATCCCTGTCTCTTTCCACTTTCTTTCGTCTTCATCTTACCCTCTCAGTTTGTCTGCCTTGCATACAGTACTGATTTGTACTGCGTGTGCTTGGTGTCGATTTAGGTTGTCCTTGACTAAAATGTTCATCCTTGAGAGATTTAAGTTCAGAGTTTTGTCTTCTGCATGGGTGCAAGTTTTGCAAATTGTGGTTAGTGGT
>CM031614.1:70605344-70676170 GCA_018398815.1 Conus ventricosus
TGTCTGTCTGTCTCTCTCTCACCATCAAATATCACATTTGTGAACAAACTGAAGTACTACTACTACTATTACTTCTACACACACACACACACACACACACACATACACACACACACACACACACACTTTGAAACCTTAAAAACCCCTTTTAAAACAAAAATCCTGTCTTGACCAACTGCTGTGGTGAAGTCGTTAGCGTTGCAGACTCCCGGCTGGGAGGTCGCGGGTTTCATTCCCATCAGTCATGTGGGTTTTTCTGCCCCGACGGCTCCTACCCAGAGTTGAGTTTGCTACGGGCTCAGTTGGGAAGACTGGGACCACACAGTCGAATTTCATCCACTTAATGGATGCGTTTCTAAGGGTGTTGCTCAAATTTCCTGACCA
This sequence comes from Conus ventricosus, assembly GCA_018398815.1. Classification (NCBI taxonomy): domain Eukaryota; kingdom Metazoa; phylum Mollusca; class Gastropoda; order Neogastropoda; family Conidae; genus Conus; species Conus ventricosus. Next base: position 70,605,729 of record CM031614.1, read on the forward strand.
ACACTGCAGGTGTCTGTATCTCTCGGGTCTGGTTGACGCCGGGATATATTATGAAAGGAAGCGTAGAGTACAGCCCTGTCATGCAGTCTCAGACTGAAATGAAAATGTGTAGCATCATCTTCATCATCCTCATTCTCATCGATCAGCATAAAAAAAAGTCTCAAATTCTGTGGCCCTTCATGCCCTGCTCTCATGGTGACCTCGGTTTCGATGTCCTCTCCACGTCTGTGGCCTTGGTTTGGTTCCGTTGTGGTCACCGGTATCGGCGAGTCCATTGAGGCTGTTGTTGGATGGACGTGGTGGCACCCTCCAGAGGGAGAACTCACTCACACCGGCTCTGCGACTAAGCAATTATTGTCGTCAGTAGGGGGCTTAGTACGTGGTGTCCTGCATATGTCGGATCAGAACAGGCGCCACTGAACACCACCGAAGCGACTCGGCAGCAGTGCAGTGTCTCCTCCAGTGGGCTGCCTCTTGATGACTTGACACTGACTTGACATTGACTGCTCCTTGTGGAGTGCCAGTGTGGGGCTGCGGCGGAACCGACCGGGCTGTGGCTGTGGACGGTCGAGCGAATGAGCAGCGTGGGTGCAATGCCACTGAGGTGGTACAGAAGTTGGGACAGAAAAAAAAGTCCTGTCTTCAAAGACTTACTTTTTCTTAGGGGAGGGTGGGGGTGTTATCCATGTCAAATTTACCTCTCAGTAAAGATGTCTTTGCTTTTAAGACCCAACATTTTAAGACGTTCCAGAGCTTGTTGCTGAGAATGAGGATTACCTACAGTAGAACAGGTGACCACCATCAGGGTACTGTGTGTGTTTCAGTGGGTACAACAGGTGACCACCATCAGGTACTGTGTGTGTTTCAGTGGGTACAACAGGTGACCACCATCAGGGTACTGTGTGTGTTTCAGTGGGTACAACAGGTGACCACCATCAGGGTACTGTGTGTGTTTCAGTGGGTACAACTAGCCTAGTGTCCACCATCAGGGTACTGTGTGTGTTTCAGTGGGTACAACAGGTGACCAGCATCAGGGTACTGTGTGTGTTTCAGTGGGTACAACAGGTGACCACCATCAGGGTACTGTGTGTGTTTCAGTGGGTACAACTAGCCTAGTGTCCACCATCAGGGTACTGTGTGTGTTTCAGTGGTACAACAGGTGACCACCATCAGGTACTGTGTGTGTTTCAGTGGGTACAACAGGTGACCACCATCAGGGTACTGTGTGTGTTTCAGTGGGTACAACAGGTGACCACCATCAGGGTACTGCGTGTGTTTCAGTGGGTACGACAGGTGACCACCATCAGGGTACTGTGTGTGTTTTCAGTGGGTACAACAGGTGACCACCATCAGGGTACTGTGTGTGTTTCAGTGGGTAAAGACGCCAAGGAAAAGGCGAATGCAGACATGATGCTGGAGCAAGCCATGGACTTAAGAAACGGCGTGGTGCGCATGGTCTACAACGCAGAATATGTAAGCATCTGGATGTTGGTTTGTGATTTGCTTATCATGCTGGCTTTTCAGTACAGTTTCCCATGTTTGTGGAACAGGAGCTTTCCCATGGGAATGCTGGGGGCTGTTTGAGTATGAGCTGTATCCCTGCTGTCCGGAAATGCAAAGCTCTCAGTTCTTTCCACACACTCTCTTTGACTTTAGAATTTTTATCTTCCTTTATCAGTGATCACATTAACTGGTAATTGCCGGTAAAATGCAGTTTGTAAAACCAGAATATTGATTTAAAAAAAAAGTTTTTGTTAGCTGCCAGTGCCAGGCACATGTTTATTTTGCTGGGACTGGCAGTTAAGTAATAATAGAGGTTGTGTCCGAATGAAAATAAAAAAGATGTATACACAAATTTTCAAGTAGTGCTTGCATCATGGTCAAATCAAATTTCAAATCCAGTGCTCTGGGTATTTTGGCAGCCTTTTATTAGCACAGCTCCCCAAGCCCTCATCTTGTTCCTTTGGTTCCAACACTGGTTTAAAGATGCCTTCTCTTCATCGTCTTGTTCCTTTGGTTCTAACACTGGTTTAAAGATGCCTGCTCTTCATTGTCTTGTTCCTTTGGTTCCAACACTGGTTTGAAGATGCCTGCTCTTCATCGTCTTATTCGTTTGGTTCCAACACTGGTTTAGAGATGCCTGCTCTTCGTCTTATTCCTTAGGTTCTAACACTGGTTTAAAGATGCCTGCTCTTCATTGTCTTATTCTTTTGGTTCCAACACTGGTTTAAAGATGCCTGCTCTTCATTGTCTTGTTCCTTTGGTTCTAACACTGGTTTAAAGATGCCTGCTCTTCATCGTCTTGTTCCTTTGGTTCCAACACTGGTTTGAAGATGCCTGCTCTTCATCGTCCTGTTCCTTTGGTTCCAACACTGGTTTTAGAGATGCCTGCTCTTCATCGTCTTATTCCTTTGGTTCTAACACTGGTTTAAAGATGCCTGCTCTTCATTGTCTTATTCTTTTGGTTCTAACACTGGTTTAGAGATGCCTGCTCTTCATCTTATTCCTTTGGTTCCAACACTGGTTTAAAGATGCCTGCTCTTCATCGTCTTATTCCTTCGTTTCAACACTGGTTTAAAGATGCCTGCTCTTCATCGTCGTATTCCTTTGGTTCCAACACTAGTTTAAAGATGCCTGCTCTTCATTATCCAAAAGCACAGCACAGCAGTCCTCTGTCAATGAATCTTCTGTGGTCTTAGTTCTGAGACTGCCACCTTGGGAGGAAACCAACAGAAATCAGTAATTTACGATCCAACAAATGAGCAAAACCAGACTGACGGTGTAAGAAATGTACAAGGTTCGAAGCTCCTGTCGATTTTAATAGATCTGGATAAAATGTAAGCATATCCCGGTGCCTCTTTTCTGTATAAGTATTACATGTAATGTCTCTGGTTTTCATATCTCAGGGACTGGTTCTGACAATGGTTATGAGTGGTTCTGACACTGGTTATTGAGGGGTAATGAATGCAAAGCAGTCGGTTTTAAGACCGTTTGCAAAATTCCTGGCACAATCACTTTTTTTTTTTTCAGCCTTTGTGGCCATTTCATTTGTCTTTGTTCTGAAAAATCTTTAATGCTTGCTTTCGATTATACCAGTGTATGACAGGGGAGTTGTTCTTTTGCAGTCTTGCCACTTGGTAGAAAGTTGAGAAACATTGTCCAGAGTAAATTTTCCCCCTGGCCTCTGTTGAGTGCAGTAACTTGGGTGGTTAGGTAAAACTGATTTTGAACAATCTGAACATCAAATTCTTATTTCGGTGATATGAATTTCATATGAGACATGGCAGAACAAAATCTTGTTATGAAGAAAAAATGCTAGTAAAGAAGCATAATTCTTTTTCTGCTGCTTATGAAATGTTTCTATAGTGTTTTATGCATAATGTGTTTTATGCAATCACAGTGATTGTGATTGCAGCATTAATAATAATAATAATAATGATTACTTATATAGCGCCTATTCTCGCTAGAGACCAAGCTCTAAGCGCTTTACAATCAACACTCGTTTACAGAACGGGCTGCCTACCTGGGTAGTGCCGACTGAAGAGCTGCCAGCTGGCGCTTTATTCAGTCAATTCCCGTGTCATCCAGTCAATATTGTTCAATATCGATCACTCATTTTTCTTACTTCCTTCATTCTTTCCATTTCTCACGCAGGGTGCATGCTATGTGTAACGTGTCATCCATACCAACGGCCAAACTGGCCTACTCTTCCGAAAGTTGGTGATGGGATTTTTTACATGTGTGCAAGATGTTATGTGTGCGTTCACACACGGAACCTCGGTTTATAGTCCCATTCGAAGGACTGTATGGGAAATGGAGTCAGAACCAATGTTAACTCCGAGGGAAAAATCCCCGTGTACCGAAACGCCCTGGCAGAGGTTCGAACCTGCAACCCCAGGATCACCAAGATTACAAGTCTACCAACTGAGCTATTCCGGCTCCCCCAAAGGTTAAACGTTTCTATAGTGTTTTATGCGTTGGTTATTTTTCAGCGATTGTGATTGTAGTGAGGACACACATTTCTACTTACAGAACACTGGTTTGCCATGACATCCATTTTCTATGCTAACAACTGTTTGGTTATGTGCACTTGCAGAAAAAGATGCTGGAGGACTACAAGGCCAACAAACTTGCTGACCTCTTGAAAGGTTTTGAAAGCTGGCTGTCGAACAAGAAGTGGTTTGCTGGTGACAACGTGAGTGTCATGTGTGTTTGATTGCATGGTGAAATGCTTACATGATGTAGGTCTGTTTGTAAATGAACATGTGGCTGCAGGTTTTGTGTCAGAGAAGTCGGTATCAACAGAGTCATAGAAGGTTTCATTTACACTGCTATTGACCCCCGAAGGAGATGGCAAGACGGCTGCATTGACCCCTGAAGGAGATGGCAAGACGGCTGCATTGACCCCCGAAGGAGATGGCAAGACGGCTGCATTGACCCCCGAAGGAGACGGCAAGACGGCTGCATTGACCCCCGAAGGAGATGGCAAGACGGCTGCATTGACCCCCGAAGGAGATGGCAAGACGGCTGCTCCAGATATAGTCTGTTCTTTCAGAGCAGAAATGAGTGCATCGTTTACTCCGAAGTGCCCCGTTTGTGGACTTTTTTTGTATTAAAAAGACATGAGCTCAACAATCCTATCACCCAAGTGGTCTGGTAACTATGGTGAAGGTCAAGAAGAAATTGTATGCAAATGTGCTAAATGTTAAGTGTGTTAGTGGATTGTGAGCATGCTCAAATTAGGTCGGTTTGCAGTGTTCTTAAATCAATGGATAAAATGAATAATGAGAACACGTTCCTGTACTGCTACACTTAATGACGATGATGGGTGTGATACTTCCATATTTCATGGCAGCTTTTTGGACGTACTCTCGATATGCTAACTCAATCAAGCTCTTTCAGATTAAAAGAATATATATATATCCTTTGAAAATCAAGCCATCTGTTCCAGAAATTTTTAATGTGGCAAAAAGAAACGGTAGTTTGATTTTTCTGCATTCAGTTTGATGAACAAAATTATGCAAAAACAAATTAAATTGTCGCGATACTGGATTGTGGTCTGCTATTTAACCAAGGGAGATAATTTGTAACTTCATCAATTTTGGCAGCTGAACAGATATTGCTACTGTTTCAGATGCTCACTTTGTTCTTTTTGTTTGTTTGTCTTTCTGTCCATAGTCATTTCCATGTGTCGTTGATGGCGTCGTTTGGTGTTTGTCTTTCTGTCCATAGAGTCATCTTCCATGTGTCGTTGATGGGGTCGTTTGGTGTTTGTCTTTCTGTCCATAGAGTCATTTCCATGTGTCGTTGATGGGTCGTTTGGTGTTTGTCTTTCTGTCCATAGAGTCATCTTCCATGTGTCGTTGATGGGGTCGTTTGGTGTTTGTCTTTCTGTCCATAGAGTCATTTCCATGTGTCGTTGATGGCGTCGTTTGGTGTTTGTCTTTCTGTCCATAGAGTCATCTTCCATGTGTCGTTGATGGCGTCGTTTGGTGTTTGTCTTTCTGTCCATAGAGTCATCTTCCATGTGTCGTTGATGGGGTCGTTTGGTGTGTGTTTCTTTTTCTATCTGTGGAGTCATCTTCCATGTGTCGTTCATGGGGTCGTTTGGTGTGTGTTTGTTTTTCTATCCATAGAGTCATCTCCCATGTGTCGTTGATGGGGTCGTTTGGTGTTTGTTTGTCTTTCTATATGTGGAGTCATTTCCATGTGTCGTTGATGGGGTCGTTTGGTGTTTGTTTGTCTTTCTATATGTGGAGTCATTTCCATGTGTCGTTGATGGGGTCGTTTGGTGTTTGTTTGTTTTTCTATATGTGGAGTCATCTTCCATGTGTCGTTGATGGGGTCGTTTGGTGTGTGTTTGTTTTTCTATATGTGGAGTCATCTTCCATGTGTCGTTGATGGGGCCGTTTGGTGTGTGTTTGTTTTTCTATATGTGGAGTCATCTTCCATGTGTTGTTGAGGGGGTCGTTTGGTGTGTGTTTGTTTTTTCTATATGTGGAGTCATCTTCCATGTGCTGTTGATAGGGTCGTTTGGTGTTTGTTTGTTTTTCTTTTTTTTTTTTTTTTGCTGCCCCAACCTCTGCGTCACCTCAGAGGCAGTGCACCCACGCCGCTCATTCCGACACCCCGTCCACAGCCACAGCCCGGTCGGTCCAGCTGCAGCCCCGGCACCGGCTATCCACAGGGAGCAGTCAATGTCAAGTCGTCAAGAGGCAACCCACCAGAGGAGACACTGCACTGCTGCCGAGTCACTTGGTGGTGTTCAGTGGCACCTGTTCTGATCCAACATACGCAGGACACCACCTACTAAGCCCCCTACTGACGACAATAATTGCTTAGTCGCGGAGCCGGCGTGAGTGAGCTCTCCCTCCGGAGGGCGCCACCACGTCCATCCAACGACAGCCCCCATGGACTCGCCGATACCGGTGACCCCGACGGAAGCAAACCAAGGCCACAGACGTGGAGAGGACATCGAAATTGAGGTCACCATGAGAGCAGGGCATGAAGGGCCACAGAATTTGACTTTTTTTTTTTTTTTTAAATGCTGATCAATGGGAATGAGGATGATTAAGATGATGCTACGGATTTCCATTTCGGTCTGAGACTACATGACAGGGCTGTACTCTACGCTTCCTTTCATAATATATCCTGGCGTCAACCAGGCCCGAGAGATACAGGCACCTGCAGTGTTGGTCAGGAAATTTGAGCAACACTCTCAGAAACGCATCCATTAAGTGGATGAAACTCGACTGTGTGGTCCCAGTCTTCCCAACTGAGTCCGCAGCAAACTCAACTCTGGGTAGGAGCCGGTCGGGGCAGAAAAAACCCACATGCCTCTGATGGGATTCGAACCCACGACCTCCCAGCCGGGAGTCTGCGACGCTAACCACTTCGCCACGGTGGCTGGTGTTTGTTTGTTTTTCTGTCCATAGAGTCATCTTCCATGTGTCTTTGATGGGGTCGTTTGGTGTTTGTTTTTCTATCTGTGGAGCCATCTTCCATGTGTCGTTGATGGGGTCGTTTGGTGTTTTCAGCTGACTGTGGCTGACTTCCCCATGTACGAACTTCTGGACCAGCACAGGCTGATGATTGGTGACGATTGCCTGGCCAAGTACCCCAAACTCACGGATTTCCTGAAGAGATTTGAAGAACTGCCAAAAATCAAACAATTCAAGGCTTCCAAACAATTCATCCAAAGACCAGTCAACAACAAGATGGCCCAGTTCAAATAAGACTGTGGGAGGGGGTGTTGACAACAAGAAGGTGGTCCAGTTCAAATGAGACTGTGGGGGGGTGTTGACAACAACAAGGTGGCCCAGTTCAAATGAGACTGTGGGAGGGGATGTTAACAACAACAAAAAAGAATGTACTTTTGTGAAACTGCAGGAGAACAACAACAACAACAAAAGCGTTGCGTGATTTCATCGAGACAACTGTGAAATCTCAACAGTTGCTGCGTTAAGTGCTTGTCATGATGACTTGTGGCAAAGGCCATGTTGACATTATTTTCTGCATGATTTGATGGAGGGCATTTATCAATAAAAGTGATAACCGACAACATATGGCAAGACAGTAGGAATGGAAGAAATTCTTCAAATGATACAAGAAGCTGTTGCGATATATTTTGGGGGGAAAGCAGAAACATGATGGTAACAACAGATTTGTAAAAATAAAAAAAAAATGTCAAAATAATATGACAGTTTCTTTGTCATTGCTGCAAGGATATCGACAGTTAATGTTGTAAGCTTTTCAAGACTAGTTTAACATTATGTGTGTGTTTATTTCAGCAGGAGGCTAGTTTATTTATTTTACTTGCTGGTCATGTGTTCCGAGCCATATTGTGAGCTATAATAGTTGGCAAAACTGGTGCATTTCTGTTTGGGGTCAAATATCGCAAATCATTTTCCATGCTATAATATACTATGCACAAAAAGAAACACATATTTTTTATTTCAGTCATTTCATGCGTCGTTTAGCATTAAATATATTACAACCACAGAAGAAATAAGACATCAATCTACTGTTATGTCTATTCATTATGTCTGACTATTCACACTGGACAGAGTTCCCTGCTATACTGGGCATGTTTCTGTCAGAATTTTCCTTCATATTTTCAGCGAAAAAAATATGCGTTTCTTTTTGTGCACAGTATAGTTAGCAAACACGGTGCATTTCTGTTTGAGAATTCAATAAAGCTTTTGAACATGTATCTAATTGTTTTTGCTGATGTCGGTGTAAAATGAAACACCATCTTTTGTTTACATGGATTATACCTTGTGCATTGTGTCTGTTGAAAATAACAATACAAAATTCACAACCTTCATGAGGAGTTGTGAAGGACTGTCAAAGATCAAAGCCTATACGTCTTCCTATAAATTCACAAGGTATTATGGTGTTCTAAGTCACTTTTATCTTGTTTTATTTATGCAAAGATGAACCAGTGTCTGTGCGTATATGACGTTGCAAATCGTTGTCCGTTTCTTGGATCCAAATGCACTGTCACATGTCTTAACCAGTCGAGATTGTATTTCATATAACTGCGGTCAGCATACACTCTTAAGCATTAAACTGGGGACTTGTATTTCATATAAATGCAGTCAGCATACACTCACAGACATGAGTAAATTTATGTGTTCAAAAATTCATTAAAATTGCATGCTTAATATTCAGCATTATTACACACTTAAAAGCGAGTGATGCAATCCTGCTGCAATACTGGGAATTTCCATTCTTGGCAGGTTTACCCATCATTCCTGCTGCAATACTGGGAATTTCCATTCTTGGCAGGTTTACCCATCATTCCTGCTGCAATACTGGGAATTTCCATTCTTGGCAGGTTTACCCATCATTCCTGCTGCAATACTGGGAATTTCCATTCTTGGCAGGTTTACCCATCATTCCTGCTGCAATACTGGGAATTTCCATTCTTGGCAGGTTTACCCATCATTCCTGCTGCAATACTGGGAATTTCCATTCTTGGCAGGTTTACCCATCATTTATGCAAACTGTTCCATCTAGTGAAATCTTTTTGTACAAGTAACTTCCTTTTTTTTTCTGATTGTCTTCTGTCTTTGTGGACCTTCCTGTCTTTTTTCCGGAAGCTCTCGGGAATCATTTTTGTTTTTTTCTTCTGAGACGGCGGTTTATGATACCTGCCGTCTTCTTGGAAACTGGCGATTAGTTGGCAAAACTTGTTCACGTCATCCAGAGTGGACTCTGCGTGTTCCTGTTGCCGTGTCAAATTTTCCATATGGCATTTTTCCTGGCATTTTTGATGGCATTGGAATGTTTCTATATATTGAATTATTTCTATTTATTCTGTTATTTTACAATATTGAAAAAAAAAGAAAAGTAGAGGCATAAATCAAAGGCAATGCCTGGTGCTGTCGGCACAGTCAAATGTATGCGCCATTAGATGTAAATGATCTAGCTACCATGTGATCACTGCTTTTAATCTTTCACGCAAGATATGTGGCGTTGTTTCTCTTTGCTAGTCTGCTTGCTTTTGTTACGTGGAACCTTTTCCTGTGAGAGGCTGACGGCCATGAAAAAGTTCAGTGTGGACAGCTTGGCTGTATGATTAAAACTTTAGCAACTAGAGGAATTAGAAAGGCACTCGGGAGAGCACCGACCTCCACCACGGGCAAACACATCCCGCTCTAAACCGAGGGTCAACGCCAAAATTTACTGGGTTTGTTCTTGGAGAGACACTTGGTGAAACAGCGACCTCCAGATTCTGATCTGAAACGTGGATCTATACCAGAAATTACAGAGCTCTTGGGGTCACATATATTTGAGCAAAATTTTGTAGAAACGAATTCAGTAGGATTTGTGTTATAGATCAACATCTGCACCAACATCTAATGGGTTTGGCCTTGCACCACATTCAAACTTTACACAAAGCTTTGAACACATCAGTTGTCTTCTTTGACCAACAGGCAGACAGACCAACAGATACAGGGATGATTACAGTTCATGTCATTCTGTGTTTGGATTAGAAAATCTTCACCATTTTTCACTATAATACTGCAGATGGCAAAACCTCATAAACATGGCTTGTTTCATAGGAAGAGGATTTTCTTTTATATGAAAATTGCGATAATTATCCATTTTGACACCTCCCAGTCGTACACAAATTCAATACTGTTTGAGGTTTTTCACTGTATAATATGTACAATCAAAATGAGTTCTTTTATTAGATAATTTATTCAACAAAAAGTGAGTGTGAGAGTGCAACTTTATCCAGTAATGCAACTCCCTTTGTCTTTTCTCACATAATGAGACTTCTTCTGCATATGCAGGCTGATACTACTGCGGACATTCCCTATATGGACAGGCAGGTATTAATCCCATCTACCCAGCAAAGGGAGTGGAGTTTTGTTGGCATGACCGTTTTTTATCCCGCCGTTAAGACAGCCGTACTCCATCTTCGGGAAACATAATGAGGCAATCCAGTACAGACCTGTTCACCCCTTAAAATTTCCTTAAGAGAAGTAACAATCCACCCCCCACCCCCCTTACAAAAAAACAAACTTATCTCAAATATTCAATGAGTGCCTTCCCCCTCCCCCCCCCCCCCTCCCCTTTTCTTGTCCTAATACAATTATTTCATGTTATTTTCACCACATGCCCAAAGATTCATGGCAATCAAATGCCATGTGTGTGTGCATTGATCTGTTCTTTATTTCAATGTAGTTTGGAGACTTTCACTTGGCTTTCAAAGAAATCTTCGAAAGCTTTGGCATGATACAGCATACACTAAATAGACTGGATAAGCATTCATTAGTAGAAATGATTGAAATATCTGTAAAGACAACAATGTTAAAAGGAAGAATCGGTGTTCTTGATCCATTTCTCCTAAATCCTTAAAAACAATCGAGGTAATAATAATAATAATGAATACTTATATAGCGCCTATTCTCGGCTAGAGGCCAAGCTCTAAGCGCTTTACAATCGACACTCGTCTACACAATGGGCTGCATACCTGGGTAGTGCCGACTGAAGAGCTGCCAGCTGGCGCTTCATTCAGTCGTTTCCCGTGTCATCCAGTCAGTATCGTTCAATATCGATCATTCATTTTCCTTACTTCCTTCATTCTTTCCATTTCTCACGCAGGGTGCATGCTATGTGTAACGTGTCATCCATACCAACAGCCAAACTGGCCTACTCTTCCGAAAGTTGGTGATGGGATTTTACGTGTGTGCAAGATGTTATGCATGCGTTCACACACGGAACCTCGGTTTTTAGTCTCATTCTTAGGACTGTAAGGGAAATGGAGTCGGAACCAATGTTAACTCCGAAGGAAAAATCCCCCTGTACCGAAACGCCCCGGCGGAGGTTCGAACCCGCAACCCCAGGATCACCAAGATTACGAGTCAGGCGCTCTACCAACTGCTTTCAGACCAGGGATAAAAAAACAATAATGAAACGGTGACTTGCATCCACTGAGATACCCTTGAGACCAGGTTAAAAGACATTACTGTTGATCAGTTGCTCCTGTAGTACACTTCATTGCTCCGACTGAATTTGCACCATCCCATGACGAATGTTTACCTTGTACATAAATAACAATAGTGGTCTGAGCATGAAGTTGCCGACATGTGCAGCAGAGAGAGAGACAGAAACGTGTAGGGGTGGGGTTGAGAATGTTCCTGGCGACAGATACACAAACATCACGCTGACAAAAGAGAATTCTAAACACTAGAACTGGGAGAGCGAGTGGAAAATTGATATCAAATTTCACTTTTCTGCCCAAATGAGCTTGACGAAAGAAAGTATTTTCCTTTCTTCTTTTGAAACGATTATATAGACCAGTGTCGGTTTGCACATTTGAAAAGATTTTTAATGAAGTTTCTGGTACGTTTCTGGACGATGTCATTTACAGAGATGTGTGAAAGGTTTTTTTTTTGTTTTTTTTTTTGACTGGCGAGTTGATTTTAACGTGGTGACAGCCCTGATGTGGCCCTTTGCGGTCGGCTGGGCTATAAGCAACATTATCTTATCTTATCTTGCACATTTGAAATCCGTTCGCGCTAACATGCAACCAGTTTGAAAGTTGAGTTTGCTTGCACAACACACTCGGGCTCTGTACTCGTTCACCACCGACAGACTGACAATTCCATGCAACCTTATTGGATGATTCAAGTTGTTTTCAGGAAGGGGAAGGTCTGGGACCAGATGTGCAGTATCCCAAGGTTGACAAAACTGTTTACTGAATCGCTATACAAGTGGTCCTTTCCTTTCTCAGAATTGTCTTTTTTATTACTACAGACAACAGATTACTGCAAATTACGCATATCGTGGCTCAAGACACCAAAAATGTGTTGTACAACAGTATATGGTGTAGTGGCTTAATGAGGCATGAAAAACACTGAAAAGCCAGATTGGAGAGTAAACAGTTTGGTTTACATCATTTAAAGAAAAACATTCCTCAAGAGCTTTCAGACACATGGACACACATACAAGTGCAAATACACACCAGCACCATCAAAGATTCGAGAAATTCAAACTATTGAGTCTGGGATTTTAATTTCAATGTTCGGATACATCCATGAAATATTGGTGAGGAACAGCATGATCTCTGATGAACTGACAGTAAACATGCTTTTCAACCACCTTCTCAGAAAACGCTCGGAGACATGAGTGGTGTGAATAATGATGCAGGATGTATGCACACAGCTGAGTATACATACAGCCTGCTGTTCATGTCAATGTGTTAAAAAAAAAAAAAAAGATTTAAAAAAAAAAACCCAACTTGTTTTAAACTGAAATAAGAACAAAAGCAAGAAACCTTTTTGTTTTTGATTGACTTCAAATGCATTTGCAAGAATAATGTGAAGTATAACATTGATTACTTTATGTATCAGTTGTTCTATCAGAATACTCAGTTCACTCAATCCTGATCTGTGAGTCACTCGGTCTGTGTGAATGACGATGCAGATGCACTTCCAAAGGCACAGTTCATTTTCAATGCTGATCATGTTTGTTAGTTTTTTTTTTCCCAAACTGATAAACAGAATTCAATAACCTTTGTATAAAAATGGTTATAGGCAAACATAATCATATGAAAGCTTGGACATTATGTACTTCCTTACATATTGTTATAGAAAAGAACAATCGTGTAAAAGCATAGACATGTTTTTGAAAGCGATTACAAAAACACACAAAAAATTTAAGGGAAAAGAAAAGATACGAGGGCTGGAAACAAAATTCGTCACATACAAAAAACTTGTTACAAGCAAAAACCTCCCCATGTTGATCAAAACCAACATGAACATGTAAATCAGGATTCATAAAAAAAAAAATAAAAAAAAGAAACCGAGAGAAAAAATACATCTAAATATAATAAACAAATAGAATAATGCTGATAAATACAATGACCTAAAAACTGGCCTGAATATTCAACTTGTTTTTCCTTCTGCAGTCTCACATTCCATTCCTTCCCCACCCCGCCTTCTCTCATTGCACGTACGCTGCTCATTTGAGCCACCTTGTGTGCAGTTGGAGCCACACCCAGATTCACCAAAACGCCACCCACGCACTGGCAGTCCATAGAGCTCTAGAGGAGCCATCACTACTGGACTCTCACACGCCAGCTTGCCAGAAGAGACACTGCACCGCTGGCAAGTCGCTTGCCTGCTCCGAACTCTCATCCCAAATGCGCAGAAGCCAGTGAGGGAGTGTTGCCTTCTGGGGCTTGTGATCCTGTCCCTCTAATGACAGTCCCCATAAACTTCAACTGTCACAGATGGTTTTCATATGGCCTGCCCAGAGACATGGAGAGGAACTGGCCACAGCCATGGAGAGGAACTGGCCACAGACATGGAGAGGAACTGGTCACAGACATGGAGAAGAACTGGTCACAGACATGGAGAGGAACTGGTCACAGACATGGAGAGGAACACACCACTGGCATGGAGAGGAACACACTATAGACATGGAGAGGAACACACCATAGACATGGAGAACAGAACACACCACAGACATGGAGAGGAACACACCACAGACATGGAGAACACACCACAGACATGGAGAGGAACACACCACAGACATGGAGAGGAACTAGCCACAGACATGGAGAACACACCACAGACATGGAGAGGAACACACCACAGACATGGAGAGGAACACACCACAGACATGGAGAGGAACACACCACAGACATGGAGTGGCACACATCACAGACATGGAGTGGAACACATCACAGACATGGAGAACACACCACAGACATGGAGAGGAACACACCACAGACATGGAGAGGAACACACCACAGACATGGAGAACACACCACAGACATGGAGAGAAACACATCACAGACATGGAGAGGAACACACCACAGACATGTAGAGGAACACACCACAGACATGCAGTGGAACACACCACAGACATGGAGGAGAACACACCACAGACATGGAGAGGAACACACCACAGACATGGAGAGGAACACACCACAGACATGGAGAACACACCACAGACATGGAGAGGAACACACCACAGACATGGAGAGGAACACACCACAGACATGGAGAGGAACACATCACAGACATGGAGTGGAACACATCACAGACATGGAGAGGAACACACCACAGACATGGAGAGGAACACAACACAGACATGCAGTGGAACACACCACAGACATGGAGAGGAACACATCACAGACATGGAGTGGAACACATCACAGACATGGAGTGGAACACACACACATGAAGAAACCCCCAAGACATGGAGAACACACACAGACATGAGTGAACACATCACAGACATGGAGAGGAACACACACAGACAGAGAGGAACACACCATAGACATGGAGAACACACCACAGACATGGAGAGGAACACACCACAGACATGGAGAGGAACACACCACAGACATGAGAGAACACACCACAGACATGGAGAGGAACACACCACAGACATGGAGGAGAACACACACAGACATGGAGAGGAACACACCACAGACATGGAGAGGAACACACCACAGACATGGAGAGGAACACAGCACAGACATGGAGGAACATATCACAGACTGGAGAGAACACACCACAGACATGGAGAGAACTGCCTAGAATGGAGGAACACACCACAGACATGGAGAGAACTGATCACAGACTGGAGAGAACACACAACAGATGGAGAGGAACACACCACAGACACGGAGACGAACACACCACAGACATGGAGAGAACACATCCACAGACATGGAGAAGACACACCACAGACATGGAGAGGAACATACCACAGACATGGAGAAACAACCACAGACAGAAGAACACACCCCAAGACATGGAGAGAACACACCACAGACATGGAGAAGAACACACCACAGACATGGAGGAGAACACACCACAGACATGAGAGAAACACATCACAGACATGGAGAAGACACACCACAGACATGGAGAAGGACACACCACAGACATGGAGAGGAACACACCACAGACATGCAGGGAACACATCACAGACATGGAAGAAGGACACACCACAGACATGGAGAAGGACACACCACAGACATGGAGGAAAAACACACCACAGACATGGAGCAGAACACACCAACAGGAGAGTGAACACACCACAGACATGGAGGAGAACACACCACAGACATGGAGAGAAACACATCACAGACATGGAGGACACACCACAGACATGGAGAAGACACATCACAGACATGGAGAAGGACACATCACAGACATGGAGAAGAACACACCACAGACATGGAGAAGGACACATCACAGACATGGAGAAGGACACACCACAGACATGGAGAAGGACACACCACAGACATGGAGAGAACACACCACAGACATGGAGAAGGACACACCACAGACATGAGGAGAACACACCACAGACATGGAGAAGGACACACCACAGACATGGAGAGAACACACCAGACATGGAGAAGGACACACCACAGACATGGAGAAGACACACCACAGACATGGAGAAGGACACACCACAGACATGGAGGACACACCACAGACATGGAGGAGAACGCACCACAGACATGGAGAAGGACACACCACAGACATGGAGGAGAACACACCACAGACATGGAGAGAAACACACCACAGACATGGAAGGAACACACCACAGACATGAGGAGGAGAACACACCACAGACATGGAGAGGAACACACCACAGACATGGAGAGAACACACCACAGACATGGAGGAGAACACACCACAGACATGGAAGGACACACCACAGACATGGAGGAGAACACACCACAGACATGGAGAGGAACACACCACAGACATGGAGAGGAACACACCACAGACATGGAGAAGAACACACCACGACATGGAAAGAACACACCACAGACATTCAGTGGAACACACCACAGACACAAGAGGAAATGGAAACCGGTCACCATGAAACAGTGCACAATACACAACTGATTCATCCATCCATGACCACGTTCAACCATACTGCAGTAACACCACACAGCATACACCCCCGCATGACACCAACTGCTTGACGAAACTGCAGAATACCAACGTTCTTATATGAGAAGGATGAGCCTAGGGTTACAAGTCTAGCCGTGCGAAATTTAACCCGTCCACCCAATATCAATGAACCGCTGTCAACTGATTTCAAAAATTCTGCCAAAAGTGCACCCCGCTCCCACCGTCAGACTCCTGCTTTCATCGTTATCAGATTTCCTGTGACCTGCTATTTCTTCTGTGATAGGGGTGAGCGCCAGTCTAAAACTGATCTACGCTGAAGTTGTTATGTCCACTAAAAGTCAAGCGTATCACTGACCCCCCCCCCCCATCCTCCCATCTCTTCCATTCTCATCCTACCACTTTCACTGATCATGTACGTAACAGATGCATGCAAAACAACTACATCACTGAAGTTTCGTTGACTGTTATTCCAGCGTTTCTATTGAAATTCTCTATTCTCTCTGCTGGTGCTATCATGTGGCTGACCAACAAACAAACAAACAAACAAAAAAGTATTTTTTTTTAAAAAAGGAAAAAAAAAAGAAGAAGAAAAACGACAGCACCTTTAAATAGCCATCATATTCACAGTAATCCTATATCACGATGAAGTCACAGAACAGCTGCGGAGATCAACACAGAGAGAACATGAAGGTCATAAATGTCGCCACAAAAAAACATGTCTGCTGGACGTGTAGCCACATCTTCAGATCATTATCAGGATTCATGGTAACAAGCATGAAGATCACTATAATGTCACTAAGTGTCACTAAGTGTCACTATAATGAGTATAAGGTGAAAAAATATAAAAAAGAAAAGAAAGAAAATGCGAGCATTTAACTGAGCTGCTAAAAGGTACCATAGTACTCTTGACCAGACTAGTCCATCCATGAGCTGAAAGTGTGTCTAAAACCTAGTGATGGGGATGGCTTCAATAGCCTGCCGCCAAGACCATTTCATCAGAGACCCTGTGACCAGGCAGTACTACAATGTTATTAGGGAAACATCTCTGTGAGCATTCAAGCAAATAAAAAAAACGGACACACATCTTGTACACTTGGCAACTATGACCACTTCATTGGGGAAACGATAAATTTGGGGAAAAAAGTTGTTCCAAAGCACCTCATGCATAAAACAGAAAACTACAGGAAATTATTAACAAAACGAAAGCCCTTCTCTTCAAAATGAAGAACAGACTTCACTTTCATCTTAAAAGAAAATATCTCAGCTTCTAACGTGCCTTCTGATCTCCCCCCCCCCCCCCCCCCCAGTTATTTCAGACAATTTCCTTGCAACATTCCTCAGGCCAAGCAGTGACTGAATCCTCAACAGCATTGACAGTTTGAAGGCTTTTGTATTTTGAATATAAATGGAGAACAGAGCAATGGCGCGCTTCCCCTCAATATCGGTACATCACTGTGGCATTTCTCTGGCCCTGATCGGCACCTTCCCACAATGCAGTAGGAGGGCAGGCTGGAATGGGAAAACCTCCACAACATGGCTGATTGTTATTCACTCTTCTGCTTACGGAAGGATAGTTGTGAAAGGAAGTACCAAGCTGTGGCTTTGTTCCGAAGGGTTAAACCAAACGTTCCATGATGACTGCTTCATGATGCACACACGCATGCATGCACGCGCGCACACACACACACACACACACACGCACACACACGTACACGCATGCACGCACACATGAGGAAGAAAAGCACACACTACCTAGCAATGACTCCACCTTTGAACTGGGGTCACAATGGAGGCAGGTCAGGCCACCAGCCGTTGACGATGTGAAAGACTGTGCGAAACACCATGGTCAGAAAAGAGACACATAACTGGACACCACAATGGAGGCCGGCCAGCCCACCAGCCGTTGACGATGTGAAAGACTGCGAAACACCATGGTCAGAAAAGAGACGCATGACTGAACACAGGGTGGATCAAAAGAAGACAGAAAAAAAACTTCTCCCACCATCACAAAGCTAACAAAGAGAAATTCTGTCATCCGAATCTGAACACAATTGAAATTCCTTTTCCCACAATATGATGAAATAACTAGAAAAAAGATTGCATTAAACAACGAAGTAAATGCACGTAGTCATATGAGAGCGGCATCAAGACTGACTTGAATAAATAGTTATTTTTTAACTGTTCATGTCGTTTGGTAATTGGGGAGGAATTTTCAAGCATAAAGAATATTTGTGGGCAAGGTCTGTCTGCTTGTCATGCCATGAACTCCGGCCTGTGTGGTCCACACCATGGTGCCTTAAGTGCGGGAGACTACAAGTCTGTGTATCTGCAGGTGACTACAGGTCTGTATCTGCAGGACTACAAGTCTGTGTATCTGCAGGTGACTACAAGTCTGTGTATCTGCAGGACTACAAGTCTGTGTATCTGCAGGCGACTACAAGTCTGTGTATCTGCAGGACTACAGGTCTGTGTATCTGCAGGACTACAGGTCTGTGTATCTGCAGGTGACTACAAGTCTGTGTATCTGCAGGTGACTACAAGTCTGTGTATCTGCAGGTGACTACAGGTCTGTGTATCTGCAGGTGACTACAAGTCTGTGTATCTGCAGGACTACAAGTCTGTGTATCTGCAGGACTACAAGTCTGTGTATCTGCAGGTGACTACAAGTCTGTGTATCTGCAGGACTACAGGTCTGTATCTGCAGGTGACTACAAGTCTGTGTATCTGCAGGTGACTACAAGTCTGTGCATCTGCAGGCGACTACAAGTCTGTGTATCTGCAGGTGACTACAAGTCTGTGTATCTGCAGGTGACTATAAGTCTGTGTATCTGCAGGACTACAAGTCTGTGTATCTGCAGGTGACTACAAGTCTGTGTATCTGCAGGACTACAGGTCTGTATCTGCAGGTGACTACAAGTCTGTGTATCTGCAGGTGACTACAAGTCTGTGCATCTGCAGGCGACTACAAGTCTGTGTATCTGCAGGTGACTACAAGTCTGTGTATCTGCAGGACTACAAGTCTGTGTATCTGCAGGTGACTACAAGTCTGTGTATCTGCAGTGACTACAAGTCTGTGTATCTGCAGGACTACAGGTCTGTATCTGCAGGTGACTACAAGTCTGTGTATCTGCAGGGGACTACACGTCTGTGTATCTGCAGGACTACAGGTCTGTATCTGTAGGTGACTACAAGTCTGTGTATCTGCAGGTGACTACAAGTCTGTGTATCTGCAGGTGACTACAAGTCTGTGTATCTGCAGGCGACTACAAGTCTGTATCTGCAGGCGACTACAAGTCTGTATCTGCAGGCGACTACAAGTCTGTATCTGCAGGACTACAAGTCTGTGTATCTGCAGGACTACAAGTCTGTGTATCTGCAGGACTACAAGTCTGTGTATCTGCAGGTGACTACAAGTCTGTGTATCTGCAGGCGACTACAAGTCTGTGTATCTGCAGGTGACTACAAGTCTGTATCTGCAGGTGACTACAAGTCTGTGTATCTGCAGGTGACTACAAGTCTGTGTATCTGCAGGCGACTACAAGTCTGTGTATCTGCAGGACTACAGGTCTGTATCTGCAGGTGACTACAAGTCTGTGTATCTGCAGGCGACTACAAGTCTGTGCATCTGCAGGACTACAGGTCTGTATCTGCAGGCGACTACAAGTCTGTGCATCTGCAGGCGCCTACAAGTCTGTGCATCTGCAGGACTACAGGTCTGTATCTGCAGGCGACTACAAGTCTGTGCATCTGCAGGCGACTACAAGTCTGTGTATCTGCAGGTGACTACAAGTCTGTGTATCTGCAGGTGACTACAAGCCTGTGTATCTGCAGGTGACTACAAGTCTGCATCTGCAGGACTACAAGTCTGTGTATCTGCAGGCAACTACAGGTCTGTATCTGCAGGCGACTACAAGTCTGTGCATCTGCAGGCGACTACAAGTCTGTGTATCTGCAGGTGACTACAAGTCTGTGTATCTGCAGGTGACTACAAGTCTGTGTATCTGCAGGTGACTACAAGTCTGCATCTGCAGGACTACAAGTCTGTGCATCTGCAGGACTACAGGTCTGTATCTGCAGGCGACTACAAGTCTGTGCATCTGCAGGCGACTACAAGTCTGTGCATCTGCAGGTGACTACAAGTCTGTGTATCTGCAGGCGACTACAAGTCTGTGCATCAAGCGATGTCGTTTATAGCCAGCTGACCACATCAAGGCTGAATTATGTACAGACATTTGGGCAGCCAGTGGGTATGGATGTGGACTGGTATGTATTAAAGCGTCTGGCATATTTGATTTACAATGCTTTACTCCTGTCTAAAAAACAAACAATTGGATACTAGGGATTTCAGAAAATGATAAACAGATTTCACACTTCTTCAACAAACTGAAATCAACGCTTGTACAGATCCATATCATATCATAGACAACTTTGAAAAAACTAAAGGTCATTTTTTTTTTTAAAGTTCATTTTTCCCAGACATGTCTAAAAAAAATGATGGATAGTTACTGAGAAATCTTCAACTATTGGGTCTCTGACTGACTTCCTATCATCTCCTCTCCCCTATCCCTCCCCACTTCCCCCCTTCCTATGACAGTCACAAGTTTCCAGGTTTCCAATTATTGATTTCACTTTTTTCCCCTTTTAATACTATTCCAGAGACATAACCATCTGATCACTAAATTCGTGACAATCTCTGGAACTAAGCCTGACAGAGCTCTCTCCATAATGCCAAATAAAATGGCATCAACTGAGCAGACTGGATTTTGATGCAGAATTCAATCTGAAGCCCTTAGACCTACGTGGAACAGAATCACTTTGGGGAACATTACTATGTAAATTCATAATTCTGAAGCCCTAAGACCTACGTGGAACAGAATCACTTTGGGGAACATTACTATGTAAATTCATAATTCTGAAGCCCTTAGACCTACGTGGAACAGAATCACTTTGGGGAACATTACTATGTAAATTCATAATTCTGAAGCCCTTAGACCTACGTGGAACAGAATCACTTTGGGGAACATTACTATGTAAATTCATAATTCTGAAGCCCTAAGACCTACGTGGAACAGAATCACTTTGGGGAACATTACTATGTAAATTCATAATTCTGAAGCCCTTAGACCTACGTGGAACAGAATCACTTTGGGAACATCACTATGTAAATTCATAATTCTGAAGCCCTTAGACCTATGTGGAACAGAATCACTTTGGGGAACATCACTATGTAAATTCATAATTCTGAAGCCCTTAGACCTACGTGGAACAGAATCACTTTGGGAACATCACTATGTAAATTCATAATTCTGAAGCCCTTAGACCTACGTGGAACAGAATCACTTTGGGGAACATCACTATGTAAATTCATAATTCTGAAGCCCTTAGACCTACGTGGAACAGAATCACTTTGGGGAACATCACTATGTAAATTCATAATTCTGAAGCCCTAAGACCTACGTGGAACAGAATCACTTTGGGGAACATTACTATGTAAATTCATAATTCTGAAGCCCTTAGACCTACGTGGAACAGAATCACTTTGGGGAACATCACTATGTAAATTCAATGGTACACTGGTCTTGTTTTGCTCCTTCACTCAGCCCCACCTAGGTTTTGAGCTAGAGATTCTTACGTCACCACGCCAAATTCCCTTGATTATGAAGGAAAATCTAGCAAACGTCTACCCAGGAACACATAAAAAGGAAAGACCAAAAAAGATTCTCCATACAGGAATATAGATCCTTCAGAATTTGACTCTGTCTTTGAGATGATGATATCAACATGACTAATATCAATACACAGTTTCCAAACCTTGTTTATCAAACCTAACTCTCAAAGCGTCTGTACCTTTTCCATCTATAGTTCCCAGCACTGAAACTGTCCTCATTCAATATCAAGACATTCCGCAGAATCACGGCTAAAAACTTATCTTTTAAACTGCATTTCCAGATCTAGAATCTTCTGGACATTTTGAAGCTTGTTCTTGCGTCCATTTGTGTGATGATGAATAGAGGCTGTGAATATGTGTGTTTGCCTGTGTGTGTGTGTGTGTGTGTGTGTGTGTGTGTGTGTGTGTGTGTGTGTGTGTGTGTGTGTGTGTGTGTGTGTGTGTGTGTGAGAAAGAAACAGAAAGAGGATGTTTCTTTGTAAGCCCCTGGATCCATAGGTAATGTGCTATATAAATGCCGGTCTTAATCATTATCATTACAGACTGAAAACAGAACAAAGTATTTTCATCGTCATGTCTCCCATGCCAGTGGTGGAGTAAGCAACTGCCCAACATATTCTTGACTCCTTTAAAGCTAGCCTCAGAACCTTTTCCTGTCTGACGTTTGTAGTTCACCCCCAATGGCTCAGCCAGTTGCCCTCTTGCTTTAGGTGTCTGTCCATAATTGTTTGTTCTACGTTACGGTATGCAGGTGTGCGAATGACTTATTTTGAATAGTTAAAGTTCTAAGCAAGATACAATGCTACATAAACACTGTTCTCATGACAATCTGCAAAGGAACTGAGATGTGGGAAGAAAAAAATATCCAAGAGACAAGAATACAGTGAACACCAATGATTTACTACACTGCTGTACGTCCGACCACCCACATGAACTCTACCACGGCCATCAACTAACGATAAAAAAAATACCAATACAGAAAATTCTCACAAATAAGGACATGCCAACCAAACATTTCGATAGAAATACCAACAGCGTAACATTATCTCAGTGAAATATTCTAAACATCTGATCTTCTTCAAGAAGACACTGTGATGAGTAATCTCACCCAGCATCTCATGCTGAACAGTAAAAGCTACTAATGATAAAAGACAAAACAAAATGCGTCGTCAGAGGTTCTTTTCTGATTGAGGCTAGCCATTAGGAAACCAACAGCTTGCAGTTTGGTGACACACTGATTCAATACATTCCTTTAAATCTGGTTCAAAAACTTTCCTGTTTCAACAAGCCTAGCTTCACAAATACTAACCATTATAATAGATTTCTGCATGTATAAGCCTGTTTTGTGTGTGTGTAGTACTAGTAGTAGTAGTAGCTGTAGTAGTACTTTTATTTTACCTTTTTTTTTCCACAAAATTATGTGATATTAGACGTGTGTGTGTATGTGTGTGTGTGTGTGTGTGTGTGTGTGTGTGTGTGTGTGTGTGTGTATGTGTGTGTGTGTGTGTGTGTGTGTGTGTGTGTGTGTGTGTGGTTGTGTGTGTGTGTGTGTGAAAGCATGGATGCAGCAGCAGCGCTGGGGTGTGTAGTAAAACTGAGGAAGTTGAAAGCGATTATTCTAGTGTTGTACAGCCCTTCAAGCGGATCATGTGAATAATATGCTGTATAGATGTTTGGGACTGCACTGCCACCAGTGGATGTCACCAACCACACAGACTGTTTTCCTTCTCTCTCACTATAGGTTATAAAGAATCTTCCATCCCTCCCTCCGCCATCCAATGCACTATCACTGCTATATCAAAGCAGTCACCTACACCACACTGCGCTGCAGACGTAAACACTCGGTCAGAATCTGAATGAATGCTGAATGAAACAACCACAATACCTTGATGAAAGGGGGGATGTTCATTTGGAGAAAAAAAAACACTTGGCTTCAAACGTTTGGTTGCTCATGTGACCAGAAATAACTGAAAAGATAAATTCAAATCCCACTGTCAAGGGAAGCGGCATAACAAGTACCTGCTACAATCATGTGCACTGAATCATGCATTCCGGTTCAAACATTGCACTGAAAAACACATAGGAGGTGAGGGAACAGGTAAGGCACAAATAATCAAGAGAGGAGAGGTATTCTGTATCGTCTGCCACTAGATCTCGCCTTACGGAAAAACAAAACCTTCATTCTGTCTCACATTTTCTGAAACAAAAGCTGTTTCACACTTTCAGGAAAGCCAAGCTCTTTCACACTTTCTGGAAACAACAGCTGGGATTCATGCTTATCCAAATCCTGACTTTGAGCTTGACAGTTTTGCATAAGCACAGATGACTACAGGCATGTTCATATCTGCTGTTGGGAATCTATCAAGTTCATTATCAACTCAGTACCCTTCATGGAAACAGACTCTTTGACCGACATTTTCAGGAAAGCAGCACTCATTTTCACTTCCTGAAATCATGATTCCTTCAATGCTTTCATAAAAGCAGAGATGATTTACACTTTCTGAAAATCAGGAATGGTTTGCACTCCAAGAACGGTTAATCAAATACAATTTTTGAAAGCCAGGATAACTTTTGGTTTGACTTCCACTGTAAGTCACTTGGATGCTGTGTGCATGACCATTTCCAGGCTCTCACCCCACTGAAAACTAAAGAGGTCAGTCTTGTCAAAAAACAAAAAACAAAAAAGAAAGATATTGACAAAAATACAGGCAGTGTGTAATTCATGACTGGTTAATGGTAAGAGTAAACGTGCATCAGGCGAATAAACCAGGCTGTGCAGAGTGTGCCTGCCAATTTGCTAAAAGTTTTTTTTTTTGCTGTTAGATTAATAAAAGTATTAAAAGTAATTTCAAAATATTTAAATGCAACAACAACAAAAACAAACAAACAGGCGTATTAGTTAACGGCACAGCTGCAAAATCCCAGTTCCCAGCAGTCAACCTCTCACTGATCAAATCCCACAAAGTAACATGGAAACTAGCATGTTATCAGTCAGTACATGACAAAAAAAAACAAAAATAAAACAAGATGCAAAGCATATAAACATACTCCCAGTTTATCTTGAATACAAGTACTTTGAGATATTCCATACAGAAGAAAAAACGTTTTTGGGCCGTTATAGCCGTTAGTAACGGCTATTCTGGTAAAATAAAACATCGGGCATCATCCGAGACCCATAATGAACTTAGTACAAATTTTCTGAAAGATCAGCCCAGAAGTTTTGTCTGGAGCAAGTGGAACACATTTTGACCACGCACAGACAGCATTTCTTTGTTCCCATTGTAAAGTGCTCCCTATTCTATAAGAACTGGGAGTACAAAAAAAGGAGGACAAAGACCTTTTTCTTCTGGAACAGAAAGGACGCCAATGAGCCACAAAGGCAGGAAAACAATCAACAACAGTTTAGTTTGGGGAGGGGGGGCGGGGGAGAAGAAAAAGAGGGGGAAAAAAAAGGAAAAGAAAAAAGGCAATTACTGAAACAGACTTTCCACAAAGAGGGGTACAAGATTCCTGAACACTTTTCTTCAAAAGCCAGAATGCATTCATACTCTACTGCAAGTAGGACTCATGCATGCTTGCACTCTCTGAAAAGCTGGAATCCTTCACATTTCCCAAAATGTATCGATCACTTTGCATTTTCTGACAGACAGAAATCATTCACAGTTTCTAGACAGCAATGAATCCATCATACCATCTGAACATACGCTGTGTTATCAATTCATGAAAAAGGACTGTTTCACACTTTCTAACAGACAGGAGTCGATTCATTTCTCAAACACAGGAATTCTGTTCTCCACACTTTATGAAAGGCAGGAACAATTAAAATGCTTTTAGAAAACAGGAAACCTTGACTCTTCCTGAAAGGTAACAATCATTTAAAATGTCTGAAAAAATAGGAGTCTTTCACACTTTGTGGACAGTCCAGAATCTCTGCGAAACAGGAGCCCATTACACTTTCTGAAACATAGAAATCACTTACAATGACTAAAACAGCAGGAATCCTTCTGAAAGATTCACCACCAAAATCATTCCAGTAGACTGACTGCTGCCGCTTCCCCACATGATGCAGACGGTGACCCAAATAAAATCTATGCCGACATGACTGGTGTTCTACTTCCTCTGCGGATAATATGAGCTGTTCTGACCTATGAACATATTCACACACAGTATGACATGAGATTTCAGCATCATTAACATATATCGCAAAGGATTGCTCCTAATTATCATTTTTTTCTCTGTTCCTCTCTGTGGTTCTGACTAAACTTCATCATTTAGCAGAAGCCCATTCTACATGCAGCGTTAGCGAAGATGATCCATGTTGCGTACGCTCTCATGGCTGGATCACGTTCAAATCTTCTGTCATTATGACTGTACATTCAATTTTTTTAAGTTACCTATCTATAAATCGGTTACCTGCTTCTCCGATCTGTAGGGCTACAAAATTCAGCAAACAGATGAAGCTTTCCTGAGAAAGATTACACAATGCCTGACCAAAGTCTGATGAAATCAATGTAAAATGAACACAAGTTACATAACTATCCTCACTTGGAATGAAAGAGTAATAAATCACCACTGACCATCTTTTTTCCCACCTGAAAAGAAACAAGAGATGTGAACACTGCCCCCCCCCCCCCCCTTTCCCCCCCAAAAAAAAGATATACTATTTCGAAGCATCAAAAAACACAACCCAAGCAAATGGAATTCATAACAAGCAATCTATTGTACAACTCCATTACACGCTGGTAAACGGTTAACATATGCACACAATTTTAAATATACATTAAACATTATGAATAATCAGTATTTGACAGATATGTCCACAGACACAACTATCTGACAGATCAATTACACTGAACATGACTGACTGTACAGATGTCATATTTGAAGCATGCACATCCATATTTTACATTGCTGATTTAAGATAATAAGCTCAATACAAAATTACTAAGTGACAAGATTCAAAACTTCCAAGGCAAGAACATGGTGAACGTCACAGGCAAAACAGAACAATAACTACAAAAAGAAATAAAAGAAGAAAGAGGAGAAAAAAGAAAGAAAGAAAGAAAGAAACCAACCAGCCACCACCACAACAACCAAGATGCCATAACCAGTTTGAATCAAAGTCCATCCATCCTCATACCATAGTCATGACATCTTTCATTGGTATAACCACCAATAGCCCAACTGAAATGATAGGTAAGCACATAACAGATAAACACTCCTGCAGTCTGTAAACAAAACAACATAAACACAAAACAACATCACACAACGAAAGAGATTGCTATCAAATCTGCCCCAACACTACACCAAAGAACACGGACAAGAACATGTAGGCACGGGTACTGTCAGACACAGTTCAAATAATCTGAACACCATTTCCAAATGGACTACAGACATGCTGTATTTTTGGGCTGCTTGCAAGTTATTCAAAGCTGCTCCAATAGGTTTCTTTTTTAAATGAACAAATTTCTTGTGCGCAACAAATGTTCAATTGGCACTCACGGACTTAGGAAGTAGATGCACCACAAAAAGCCAGAGGGAAATTTCAGATTTCATTAAAAAAAAAATAAAAACAAAAAAACAAAACAAAAAACCCATTAAGAAGATTATGTGACAAAACATGCAGAGGCTCTGTACGAGTGGAAGAGAATATATGTAACATCCTCCCACAAGTACGCAGTCGACCAACTCAGCAGCAAAAAGTGCGCATCACTTACATGCTTACAAACATGATATATTGAATGGACAGGCACAAGCATACAGCATTCTGTAACTGTTACTACATGTTAGTATTAAAAGCAAAATTCAACAATTCAAGATGTTCTTCACATGCTGAAGAAAAACCAAACAACTGTGCGGTCACAGTTCTACAATCTGCTCACGACAAAACAATACCATTTCCTGTCAGTTTTGATCTCTTTCTTTGAGAAAGCAACATGTGCACACACACACAAGTACACCATCACACACATCCACATGAACAGTCAGTCGCCTACTCTCATTCCCAATCCTGGCCACACACACATACATGTTAAAACCCAAAGAAGTACCCACAGGTGGTTATAAAAGATAATGAAAGCAGCATATGCATTTATATGTACTTATACATTTATACAGACAACCATCGCATGCAACTATGACAGACTGCAAGCTATGGATACTAATACTGTATGTTGAAAAATCTGTCACCTTTTATGGAAAAGAAAAAAAAATCCCATCATACTTTCTTCATTCCGTCCTCTTTCACTCTCACTGTCTATCCTCAGGTGTATTTTCATGTTCACATTTATCACCGACACCTAGGGACAAACAAGAACTTAATACAGTGGAGTCCATCTATATGTCGGCATGCATATATGTCGGCGTCCACTTATATGT
Source organism: Conus ventricosus (assembly GCA_018398815.1). Classification (NCBI taxonomy): domain Eukaryota; kingdom Metazoa; phylum Mollusca; class Gastropoda; order Neogastropoda; family Conidae; genus Conus; species Conus ventricosus. The sequence goes on from CM031614.1 coordinate 70,634,181, forward strand.
CGGGAGACCCCCTTGGACGGAATCCGTCCCTTCTTTGTATGACTAAAAACTCGGGACGCTATATGTCGGGTCTGATGGCGGCAAGCACGCTTATGTGGCGGGTCAGCTGAGATCAAGTGGCAACTTTGACAACTAATCAACCCGCCACAGTGAGTGCAGCAACGCCGCGGGAGGGTGAGACAAGTGTTCACAGGCTAGACTCCTTCACTCTCACAAGTGTGAGACAGTCATTCCTTGCTCAAACGCTGCCAACATGGCCACACCAAAGAAAAGGATCAACCTCTCTGTAGCTGACAAGTTGAAAATGCTTGACAGAATAAAGGCCGGAGAACCGAGACAAAAACTTGTTGCAGAGATGGGGATTTCGATGAGAACACTCGAGAGGATCGTAGCAAATGAAGCAGAAATTCGTGACACCGCTGCCGCCATCCCAGACAAGTCGCAAAAACGAAAACGAACCGGCAAAAACGAGGATGTTGAGTCGGCCCTTGGCTCGTGGTTTTCGGCAGTTAGAAACAAAAAACAGACTGTCACAGGCCCTATGCTAATGGAGAAATCTAAAGATTTTGCAGAGCGCTTGGGCTCAGACTTTACCCCAAGCACTGGCTGGTTGGCTAGATGGAAGAACCGGATGGGCATAAAGTTTAAGCGGGCTCACAGAGAAAAAAGCTCTTCTGATGAAGCAGCTGCAGAAAACTGGTTGATGCACAAGCTTCCCCAACTCTTGGAAGAATTTCCAGAGACTGACATTTTTAATGCAGATGAGACCGGTCTTTTTTATAGAGCGACACCAGATTCCAGTCTCTGCTTTGCAACAGAGCAGCTGTCTGGGTCAAAGAAGGCACTGGACAGAATCACTGTTCTGGTTTGTGCAAACATGTCAGGCACAGAAAAGAAGAAGCTCTTAGTGATAGGAAAGAGCAAGAACCCCAGATGTTTCAAGGGGTTGACATTGGAAAACTTCCTGTGACTTACACGTCGAACACAAAAGCGTGGGATGACTCGCGTCATCTTCACGGAATGGATCTCACAATGGGACCGAGAGCTGAGAGGGGCTGGGCGCAGAATTCTGCTCTTAGTGGACAATTGTTCCGCCCACCCTGCTCTTGACACGCTGACCAACATCCACCTTGAATTTCTCCCTCCGAACACCACTTCCATGATCCAGCCCATGGACCAGGGGGTCATAAGAAACTTGAAGGTGAACTACAGGAAGCAACTCATCAGTCTCACTCTCTCTCACATCGAGGAAGGCTTGCTTCTCCCAACTGCCACAGCGACAGACGTCAGTTCAAAGGTCAACGTCTTTGACGCAATCCAGTTCGTTTCCAAGAGTTGGCGACTGGTGCAGCCTGCCACCATCAGCAACTGCTTCAGGAAGGCTGGGTTTCAAAAGACCAGTGAAGCCACAGACACAGCAGAGACAGAGACAGACGAGACAGAAGAAGAAGAAGCTGAAGCTTTTCTTGCCATGCAGGAGGAAGCAGACACGGTATGCAGAGGTGGCGAAGTGACGGAAGAAGAGATTGTTGAGGCAGTGCAAGAGAAGAAAAGGCAGAGGTTGGATGGAGGAGAGTGTGCGGTGGATGAAGAGGAAGGACAAGAAGAAGAAGAGGAGGAGGATGACCGACATGTGTCCGCTGCCGACGCAAAAAAAGCACTAGCTACCCTTTGTCGATTTGCCACTGCTAGCGGTTTCACCCCAGAAACACTACAGAAACTTGATGATGTTAGCGCTGCAGTTCATAAAGCAGTACTCGCTTCAATGGTGCAGCCAGACATCACCCGCTTCTTTCACTCTCAGCCCACCTATTCCACCTCACGTTGATCTTGAATTTTGGTTTCCCATCATTTTTCTTTCTTTGTCCTGTTAGTTTTGTCTCTGATTGACCTGTGATCTTCAGTCTTCTGTCATTCATGTTGTTGTTTTTCTCTTCCAAGTCATTTGCTGTGCACTGGTATGTTTTTCTCTTCTAAGTCATTTGCTGTGCACTGGTATGGGTTCGCGAGTTATGACGGAGTTGCTTCCCTTGACCCTGACCCCCGACTTCACGTATATGTCAGGTCCGCTTATATGTCGGGTCAAATGGCTGGACAAACACCCGTCATATATCCGGACTCCACTGTATTGGCTAACTACTGTTAACATAACTCACTATCCCCTTCCCTTCCCCCCATACCCTTCTCCCTTCCTGACTTTATTTTCTCAACCCTAAAATAACCACCAATACATACATCACATGTACGCGCTCGCTCGCACCCCCCCTCCCCCCAAAAAAACCCAACAACAACGGGGTGGGGGGTGGGGGGAGGGGTGATCAATTGTGACAACACAAGTATGTACTGAACTAAATGCAAGGCACGGTGAAAAAGTGGGACAAGGCCAAACAACTGCAGAACACTTCATTTTGACAGAATGTTCTGCATTTTCTTTGAATACTGCTTGTCATAAGAGATCGATCCCACACCCAGTCTCTTTAACAGGGATTTCTTTTAAGCGGACGCTCACGACCATACTTCTCTGTGCACCGGCAGACAACTGTGACCGATGACTGGGTGTGAAATGATCATGCTGAACATCTAAAAGAAAAAGTACCACCTCTACCTCATGTATTCCAAATGATAACTCTACAGTTCCCTACATCAGTCATGAAGGTGTCGCCATGTTCCTTATCACAAAAAAAGCAGAAACAAAACACAAACAAAATGTCAGCAGATTATCCCGATCGATAACAAAACAAGAAAAAAAGCAGAAACCTGCAAAAGCAAAAGCGTAGGCATGCCTTTATGATACACTGCTGAATGATCTATTCTACCCCCACCATAAAAAGAAAAACAAAATTTTCTTCGATTTTTTTTTCAGTGTTGATGTTCCTAAGCTTTTGTTACTGCGTTCTGCCTGTAGCCACAGGAACGAACTGGAAATACATTTAATACAAAATCATTTACACCTAAAAACTGGAAATACATTTAATACAAAATCATTTACACCTATTCTAGTTAATAAAAGTGCACTGAAGAAACTTAACATTAAACACAATCAGAAAAAAAAAATTCCAAAAGACTGCAGTATGTGTAAATGCAAACAAAAACAACCTCTTCCTTCAAAGACTGCCAGACTGAAACCCGACCAGAAACAGTAATCGGATAAACACTCCACTGTTGAAACACATGCAAAGGTTTAAATCATCTTTTGATGACTATATTATATGAAAACACGAATGGAGAAAAAAAAAATCAATAAATACAAAATTTACCATTTCTGTTTACAAATGTTTTCCTCAGTGCTGTACAAAATGTGAAATTGATGACATTGGAGTTATACCCTGGCATGACGTGAGCCTGCAGACCCAACATTTATCATGGTCCCCATCTTCAGATCTCATGACAAACTGAAATCTTTTGTCTTCTCTCTCTCTCTCTCTCTCTCTCTCTCTGTCTCTCTCTCTTTAACATGTCAAACAAACATACCATCAATAAACTAAATCTAATACCTCACCCCAACCCATGCAGTGAAAAGAAACTTCCCTACAAATGTGAGACATCGACATAAAACTACTAGAACAAAATACTCATACATTTTGCACCCACAGAGGACTCGGCTCAGTGATATCAAATGCATAATGTGACAACAAATGAAACTATATGAATAACTTCAAGGGCCCTCACGGGGCCAGGTTGGCTCATTTGGTAGAGCACTGGCTTTGTAAACCTGTTGATCCTGGGGTTGCTAGCCTAAACATCCACCGGTCCTTTCTGCTACACAGGAATTTCCCTCTGAGTTACCACTGGACTGACTCCCATGTCCCTAAAAGTCCTACAAATGAGACTACAAACAGGCTACGGATGAGACTACAGAGATTTGTGAGCAGACACAAGTATAACATCTCATGCACTCACAAAGTCTCATCTCCAACATCCAGATGAGATGGCCAGTTTGACCGTTGATACAGATGACATGTTACACAAGTCCTAAATGAGACTACAAACAGAGGTTTTGTGAGTGGACACACGTATAACATCTCATACACTCACGAGGTCTCATTACCAACTTCCAGATGAGATGGCCAGTTTTGACCGTTGATATGGATGAAAATGTTACACACAGCATGAAAAATCGGGAGGAATGAAAGAGAAACAGTGACTGACTAATACTGGCTGAATGATACAGGAAATGAATGAACGCAGCTCAACTGGCAGCCCTTCAGTCTTGAGCCCAGGTTGGCGGCCCATCGTGTAAATGAGAGTGCAGACTGTAAGGCGCTTAGAGCCTGGTTTCTAACCGATTGGTGCTGTACATGTACTCTTAATATGAATAACTGAAAAGAACAGACCTCTGCCATGACTGAATGGAACGTAGATCTGTCCTTTGACCTGGGTGCATACCAAAATTTTATGGGTTCATCCCGACGCCACATCCAGTCAAGTTCCGTAAAAAATCGGCTCAGTAGTCTAGGACTCTTCTGTCTGACAGAGAGACAAATAAGGATGTGGGTGATGGGTGTCCTCTCCTTGATAGAGGTAAAATCAAATACCAAAGGCTCTAACCTGTTCAACCCTCTCATTTGAATTCAACACTAGCGCTGGAGTTCAAATGACCGGGCCTCCTGATGATGAATGCTATATGCATCATTTAAGCAAGAAAATTGAAAAACGAAGCATGAGTATTCAGCATCTCTGCATCTTTATGATGCAGACATTTTTATTAAAAAAAATTAAAAGGCATCTTTTTCATCATCAAAGTGAATGCCACACAAATACATAGCAGCCAACACTGATATCCGTGAGTGAGAACAGCTTTGTCTGATTGGACGTTCACCGAGTTAGTTGAAAGCAAGCTTGTATATGGCACCACAGTGACTGCTCTCAGTCTTTTGATTTTCAATGAAGATCGAGGAAAAAAAAAGTCTCTTTCAACTGGGGAGAAGAGAACAAACACTTGCTCCTTGGCCAGGGAAAATGACATCATCAATGAAATGGCAAAGCTGGGAGAGATCTCATCCTCTGAAACCTGACTCAGGGGAGATCACATCCTCTGAAACCTGACTCAGGGGAGATCTCATCCTCTGAAACCTGACTCAGGGAGGATCTCATCCTCTGAAACCTGACTCAGGGGAGATCTCATCCTCTGAAACCTGACTCAGGGGAGATCTCATCCTCTGAAACCTGACTCAGGGAGATCTCATCCTCTGAAATAAAAACTCTGCGGCAAAATGAAAAAAAAAAAAAAATGCAAAGTCGGGAGAGGTCACCTCCTCATCCTCTGCTCCATCCTCTGAAAGCCATCCTTAGCAGCAGCAGAAAAAAAAGAAGGAAAAAAAGAAGAAGAAAAAAAAGAAAAAAAAAGAAGAAAAAAAAAAGAAGAAGAAAGAAAGCGCCTACACCAAGGAGTTTACACTCAAAATGGCAGGAAGAGACTCCCTGGTGACAACATTGACCAAAATTGCTATACTTCTTGCAGTTCTCGTGCGACTCCCCAAAACTGGAACATGTAGCAGGAAAACCTGAAGAAGGGGTGACAGGAACGCTGACTGTAAAAGCTTGGGGACTCCTGAATCTCTGACCATGATCCATGACTGAAGGCAGGAAAACCTGAAGAAGGGGTGACAGGAACGCTGACTGTAAAAGCTTGGGACTCCTGAATCTCTGACCATGATCCATGACTGAAGGCAGGAAAACCTGAAGAAGGGGTGACAGGAACGCTGACTGTAAAAGCTTGGGGACTCCTGAATCTCTGACCATCATCCATGGCTGAAGGCAGGAAAACCTGAAGAAGGGGTTACAGGAACGCTGACTGTAAAAGCTTGGGGACTCCTGAATCTCTGACCATGATCCATGACTGAAGGCAGGAAAACCTGAAGAAGGGGTTACAGGAACAGTGACTGTAAAAGCTTGGGGACTCCTGAATCTCTGACCATCATCCATGGCTGAAGGCAGTGCCTGGTGCAAGTGACAGGAATGCTGACTGTAAAAGCTTAGGGACTCCTGAATCACTGACCATGATCCATGACTGAAGGCAACGTCTGGCACAAGTGACATGAGTGCATATCGGCATCACGCCCATGGGCAGCAAGAACGCCCAATGGAAACGACATACAGTGTACAGCAAAACCGACAATTCAACCCCGATCCCCAACAGTTCATCCGCTTCCCCAGGGAGCCGGAATAGCTTAGTTGGTATAGTACAGGTCTCGTAATCCAAGGGTTGTGGGTTCGCATCTCCGCCGGGCTGTTTCGGTACAGGGGATTTTTCCCTTGGAGTTAACATTAGCTCTGACTCCATTCCCCATACAGTCCTTCGAATGAGACTATAAACCGAGGTTCCGTGTGTGAACGCACGCATAACATCTTGCATACACGTAAAATCCCATCACCAACTTTCGGAAAAGAAGTTAGAAGGCCAGTTTGGCAGTTGGTATGGATGACACGTTACACATAGCATGCACCTTCCCTGAAGATGGAGTATGGCTGCCTTAGTGGCGGGATAAAAAAAACGGTCATACACACAAAACTCCACTCCCTTTGTTGGGTAGATGGGATTAATACTTGTCTGTCCATACAGGGAGTGTCCGCAGGAGTATCAGCCTGCGTACGCAGAAGAAGAAATCCCCTTCCCCTTTCCATCTACACTATCCACCTGTGACGGGACATTGTGGGGAAGCCAGTCCACTGCTTAGAGTACTGAACTAAGGAGCTGACAACTGTGAGTTCAAACCTGTCGTGGGTTCAGATCTTTCTCTCTTGAAAACCCTGTCTCTCCGTCCTGCAGTTCGAGAGTGGTTAAGGCCGCGGAAGGACGGGTTGGGCTCCACCTTCCATGGGCAGTCACTCTCCACTGCCAGAGGCAAGAAACCAACACAAAGCAAAAAAAAAAACAAAAAACAAAAAAATCCTAGCAGCGCAGGAGGGGTGAAGGGGGTGGGTGCTTGGTGGATGGTCTGGTTCTGGGCTAAATACAAGTTGCTCTCAGCGTTGTTACCAGTCTCTTCAAGGACAATATTTCTCAGAGGTTTTTTTGTGTTTGATTTCAGAGGTGTTTTTTTTTTTGATTTGAGATTTTGCTTTTTTTTTCTAATTCATTTTTTTTTTTTTTTTAACTGTCAGTGGATTTTTTTCCAATAAATTCTGCAGATTTTCTGCTGAAAGTGGAAAAACTTTATCAGGCTGTTGGGCTTTAGCCTTTTAATCAATGACCTTCCAAAAACGAGAATTTTTTTTTTTTTTCCTGAGACATTTGCCTGTGAACACTCATTCTCAAGCCTTTCTAGAGGTCTGTTCTGAGAGGTTCCAGAGTGCTTCTTCCTGACGTTAAATGAAAATATGACAGTCAAACGGAACCATCATCATCCTGTTAAGATATTCTGTTGATCTGGTCAAATCCTATGGACGTGATGAAAAGTATAAAACAATGAAGTTGAAGTCAAAGTATGTTTGATGACTCCTGAAATCATTCGTTTTTGTCCATTTTTGAAAAAAAAATGCTAAAAAGAAAACAACCTAACATGTTACAAAACAAACAATAAATTGCAAAAGAAAGGTATTAGTGTACTCCATTCAAAACTACTCACAATCAGAATGTTAACTGCCCTTTACAACTACTCACAATCAGTATGCTAACTGGCCTTTACAACTACTCGCAATCAGTATGCTAACTGCCCTTCAAAACTACTCACAATCAGTATGCTAACTGCCCTTTACAACTACTCACAATCAGTATGCTAACTGCCCTTAAAAACTACTCACAATCAGTATGCTAATTGCCCTTAAAAACTACTCACAATCAATATGCTAACTGCCCTTTAAAAAACTATTCACAATCAGTATGCTAACTGCCCTTCAAAACTACTCACAATCAGTATGCTAACTGCCCTTCAAAACAACTCACAATCAGTATGCTAACTGCCCTTCAAAACTACTCACAATCAGTATGCTAACTGCCCTTCAAAACTACTTGCAATCAGTATGTTAACTGCCCTTCAAAACTACTCACAATCAGTATGCTAACTGCCCTTCAAAACTACTCGCAATCAGTATGCTAACTGCCCTTTCCAATGCAGAAAATACTCCCATTAAGGCATCGAAACCAGCATTCAGAAAGAAAAAAAAATTTAAACTATATGATTCACAACATATATATTCACTTAGTCCCAGCATATTTTGTCACAGCTCTAAAACCACTCAGAATTGTCGGCTTGAAGGTTGGACATATTCATACATACTGGTCAGAATTTGTGGGAAAAAAAAGAAGATAAACGCAAAAAAAATGTACATGAAAATGGTTTTGTCTTGCCACCGTCTTGAAAACCAGACGTGAACATCGCCACATAATGACTCGGAAAAACTTGGTGAAGTCAAGTCCAACTGACCATGAAGGAGAGTGAAAGGGAGGGAATACATGCAAAAACTGACCATAGTTTCACTTGCAACAGTTGTCTCCTGTTAATGCCCCTTATGTTGTTAATAAAAATTTGCCACGCACTGACAGCAGTCGAGTGCTGCTGTGATGTAAAACGATGTTCAGTGTGACAACATCCCCATGCTGTTAAGACTTCTTAGTGTTAAATTATAGGACTGACAACAGAAACTGACAAAATGGAATATAATCATTAAACTAATATGTGTACGCATGCACACATTGATGCATGTACATGCACCCAACCACCCACCCATCAGTATACACAAACACATATGCACACATTGATGCATGTACATGCACCCAACCACCCACCCATCAGTATACACAAACACACATGCACCCAACCACCCACCCATCAGTATACACAAACACACATGCACCCAACCACCCACCCATCAGTATACACAAACACACATAAGAACCAAGAGAAATAAAACGGAGCTAAATCCCTCTCTCAATCACCCTTCCCTTTAAGAAATAAAATGCAAGCATCCCAGCCCAGTTTTTCATCATGTCGACCAAATGCAGTCTAAAACAACATTCTCCAATGCTGTGCCCTTGCCTTCCCCCCATCAGCCAACTTTCCTTATAAACTTTGATGATTTGAGTTATTCACAGCGCTCCCACACTGAACATCAACACATGCTACGCTGAAAATTCACTTTTCAGCCATACAAAGAGAGTGGAACATTCACCGACAGCTGTTCATTGAAAGCTGTTTGTAATTTGCATTTTGTGTGGATTCTACAGCAGACATATAGGAGAACACACTTTTGCGTTCAGACAAGGACACACATCACATTCTTCCTGATTTTGGCAGCATAGCCGTAGTGAGTTCTCTCTCTTTATTAACATCCCCCCCCCCCCCACCCAAGCCTTACCCTTCCCTGGCAGTCTTTCATGTAAAAATTTTAACAACCAGGAAGACTCAACTCACACAGACTCTATCTGCATGTGTGCCTATATGTACATGCGTGTGCGCAAGTTTGTGTGTTAAGGTTAGATCTGGCAGTATATGGTTTCAGTCACACGAACATTTTACTCAGGTATTCCAACAATCCGGAAGACTGTTCTTGAATACGATCCGTATACCTGTGTTCCCGTGTGCGTACATGTGTGTGTGTATGCAAACCTCTTACTTCACATGACTGCACACAAAACAGACTAGCCATTCCCAGTTATCTGCTACAGCAGCCACCGCCGATGCCGATGGGTCGAGAGTTTAAGTTGAGGGCACCTTGTCTGTCTGCGCCCATGGCCGAGTCTCCTTCGTACCTCCTCTTAAGCTCCTGTAACAGGCACGTTATGTGTGCTAACATCTCCACAGAAGGACCGGTCAAGTCGTCTGGTTGGCCGGTTTATTGGCTACTAGATGGATGGTTGGTTGGAAAGCTGGGTTTTGGTGCTTTGATTTGGATGTGGTCCTTCTTTCGAAATGTGTAAACTGTAACACGTCCATGCGTTAATTATTAACAAACAAGAAACTTCAGTTTAGCGCCCATATTCAGGTACTTAGATGCCCATAACTCTGAATGAATGCTGTTTATGATGCTAATTCACCTGGCTCAGATGTACACAAAGAGAGCATAAGTTCCTCTTTCATTTTTCCTTTTCTATTTGCAATGTCTTCATACCCTCATTTAAGATTCCTTAGGCTTAGGCATTAATTTCTAAAAATGGCAATTATTGTACATCATCTGCGACTAAACATAACTTTATATTAGCAGGGCTGGTAGTAGATACTGAGTCGTTCGTCTTCAGTTTAATGTCGTTTCACTTGCATGTTGCAGTGATATTAGACAAGTGAATGGGAAAGAGACTGTATGACTGTGTGAGGGAAGGGTGTATGTGTGTGTGTGTGTGTGTGTATCTGTGTGTATGTGTGTGTGTGTGTGTATCTGTGTGTGTGTGTGTGTGTGTGTGTGTGTGTGTGTGTGTGTGTGTGTGTGTGTGTGTGTGTGTGTGTGTGTGTGTGTGTGCGCGTGTGCGTGAGTGTGTGTCTGTGTCTGTGTGTGTGTCTGTGTGTGTGTCTGTGTGTGTGAATGCTGAGGGAGATAAGTGATTTTTTTTTTAAAAAGGTTATTCTGAAACAATAACACTAAACAGTAAACTATAAAAATTCTTATGACAGACGGGTGAGGGGAATGGAGGTTGGGGTGGGGGTGGAGGGTGGCTATAAGATGGGGGAAATTGCCCCCAAAATGATAACTGTGAATGTGCATATGCATGTGTGTAACTGTAAAAATTTTGTTTGCGTGTCTCTGTGTGTATATGAGTGCATGTGTGGGTGCACACATACTTGCATGTATGTGTGTGTATGTGCATCTAGAAAAAAGCATGGAGAGAGGTGCAAACACACTGAACATATATCATGAGTGTGTGTGTGTGTGTGTGTGTGTGTGTGTGTGTGTGTGTGTGTGTGTGTGTGTGTGTGTGTGTATTTAGTTTTGCCTCAAAATCCTAAAACAAAATAACTGTATAAAATAGCAAACTTCCAAAGAGTCTAAAATTAGGTTACTTCACAGATTCCCTCAATTGACTGATAACTGTGTTAATATCATTAAGGCAATAATTTCTAAAAAGAGTTTTTTTCACATCATATCAGAGATCTCATAACTTCATATCACACGGGCTCATAGTGAATATGTGTGCGCTTGCTTGTGTGTATGTGTAAATGTGTGGTATGTACATGCATGTGCATGCGTGCGAGCGGGCGAGTGAGCGTGCATGCGTGCGTGCGTGTAAGTGTGTGAATGCATCTACTTTTCAAGTGAATCAGCAAACTGAATTCTACCAAGCTGTATTTCCCTCTTCCTTTTACCTATGACAATGATCAGCATACAACAGTGCCTTTAATCTCAGTTATGACAATGATCATCATCCTTCAGTCATTGACCATTTCCTTTATACAGGCCTTATTGTACCAATGCTACTGCATTATTCCAGTTACAATAACGATTATCATCCCATAGCACTGTTGTTATCAAATGATCATCACACATCAAGGGTTTGTTTTTTTTGTATGTGTGTGTGTGTGTGAGGATGTATGTGTGTATGTGTGTGTTATGTTGTTGTTGGCATGTCAACACTTTTCCCATTGATCATTTCCATTCATTTTCTGTCCAACCAGTATCATTATACTATCATCCTAATACATGTACCAACACTATTTCACTTCCCACAGTTGGTCTCATTATGATCATAATTCACCCACAACACCCTCTACATGTTTTTCTCCCCCCTTTTTTTTCTTGTGTGTGTGCGTGTGTGTGTGTGTGTGTGTGTGTGTGTGTGTGTGTGTGTGTGTGTGTGTGTGAGAGTGTGTGTCTGCGTTTGTTTTCCCTAACACATGATACCCCGTTTCTCATTGATCATTTCTATCTTTTCTCAACCAACATGATCATATTAATGCCAACACATTATTTCACCTATACAAGGAACACCATCAACGACACTATTTGCATGAATTTCCCAACCCCCCACATACATATGTGTGGGTGGAGAGATATGAGCTCTCCCTCTCTCTCCCCTCCCCCCACCCCCTTTTTTTCATCCCCCCCCCCCCCCCCCCCCCTCAACGATACCTTATCACTCATTGGTCATTTCCATTCCCTTCCAATCATTATTAGCATTATCCACACCCCCACATACAACTACCCACGCAAAGCTACTATCACCACATTCACGACCTAATTAAAGTCGTTTATCTATTCTTATTTTCTATAATTATTTATTTTATTTTTCTGATTTTTTTTCATTTTATTTATTTATTTTTATTTATTTATTTATTATTTTTTAAAATTTCATTTCATTTCATTGTTATCTATTTTTATGTTTTTTTAATATTATCTTTGTTATTTTATTTTGATTTATTTTGGCTCCACTAAGCACCATCATCATCCACCATAATCACTAATATATCATACCATTCTACAAAACAAGCTATAAACCCCCATTGTTTCACACACACCCTCCCCCCTTCACTATTTCCTCTCCCATGATTCCCTCCTGGGTGGCCTCGTTTCCGTCCTGCGGCCTTTTTGATTGTGGGGATGAATATCAGAAGATAAATGGTTTCTCATTCTTCATTTTCACTGTCCCAAAATGTCATTTGTTTTTGCCTGAAAAAGACCCAAGAGGTCGAAAAGCATTGTGTCTTGTCCTGTACTCTGTCTGTGTCCTTGGTGGTAACTAACCCCCCCTCTCTTTCTAAATTTTGCTTCATTTTCTGCCCTCAGTCACTCGTTTTGAAACTTCCTTTCAAGTTTTTCCTTTATCTCTCCCAATGCGTAGCTTTCTCCACCAGTTTGTGCCACTGGCGTCCCTGACCTTGGCAATCCTGAGGAAGGCCTCTTCGATGTTGGTGTTGTCCTTGGCACTGGTCTCCGGGGTTTGTCCATCATGTGCAGCTGTTTGGCCAGGGTGGCCGCCTCGTCCTTCCGCACCTCACGCAGCTGGTCCAGGTCCGCCTTGTTACCTGGTACAAGAGACAGAAGAGGAGGGGCAGAAGTCAGGTGGGCGAGGGAGGAAGGGCAATCACATTCATATTTAAACACGAGGGAGGAAGGGACAATCACATTCATATTTAAACACGAGAGAGGAAGGGACAATCACATTCATATTTAAACACGAGGGGGGAAAGGGGACAATCACATTCATATTTAAACACGAGGGAGGAAGGGACAATCACATTCATATTTAAACACGAGGGAGGAAGGGACAATCACATTCATATTTAAACACGAGGAGGAAGGGACAATCACATTCATATTTAAACACGAGGGAGGAAGGGACAATCACATTCATATTTAAACACGAGGGAGGAAGGACAATCACATTCATATTTAAACACGAGGGAGGAAGGGACAATCACATTCATATTTAAACACGAGGGAGGAAGGGACAATCACATTCATATTTAAACACGAGGGAGGAAGGGACAATCACATTCATATTAAACATGAGGGAGGAAGGGACAATCACATTCATATTTAAACACGAGGGAGGAAGGGACAATCACATTTGTCACGAGTTTGTCACGAGGCCTACGACGTTTGCCCCAAACTGGGGTGGCGGAATTATTCATTTGTTTATTATCGTTGTTGTTGTCACGTGTCCGTCCCTTAGTGTGGCTGGTGGTGCGGTTGCACCTTGGTGTAGTTCAGCTCACGTTCGGTTTGCTTTCTCTCTCTCTCTCTCTAATTCCACTGCCCGTGCTATTCATCCTGCAGGTTCACGGGTGGCTGGTACCTTTCTCTCGAACTTGCTGTCTATCGCCTCTCGCCTGTCTTTTTACCTGTCGCACGTGCTTCATTTCTTTTAGTTTGAAGTATGCTCACTCTGTGACGTAGCGTGGCAGTTGGCCGCCATCGCTGAGGGAGGTTAGCTCTTCACTCAAGCGGAAGATGTCTCTGGGAGCGCCTGCTCCGGTCTTGGTTCTTCACCGTATCGTCGAAGGTACAGTCGGTATCTTCAATTCCTACAGTCGGCCTGTAGGAGAGGGACATCACTTCTTCTTTTTTCCGCATCTGCGCCTCTGTCCTCTCGACTGGACAGAGGGCAGAGAGAGTCGTTTGACCCGCCTCTTCGGGGTCACCCACGGGTAGCTGGTAAGCATCAGTTTCGTGGTTTGTTTGTTTTGGTTTTTTTGTTGTTAGCCGGCTTATTCTTCTCTTTTGCGCAATTTTCTTTTGTTTGCAAAATTGTAAAAGAAATATTGTTTGAGACCTTTTCTCTGGTTAATTCAATCTTTAACCTGGCCATCCTAAATTATATCCAAAATTCTTTCTCCTGTTTATGCATCTCGTGATGCGGTAGTCGGTGTGGGTGGGAGAGAACCTGGTGATTCGGGTTGGTACTTGCTTGGTCTCGCTCGTCCCGCCCCTGTCACATTCACCGGACTCTTATCCTTCGGCCACCGTCTGTTTGTGTGTGCAAGGAGAACGAGTTTTATGTTGCGAGCGTGCGTACGCATGATTTGTCGTTCGGATGCGTGGTTGGAGATTTGTGTTATTTTGAAATGTGGCTATAAAATGTGACAATTATGCCATTGAATTATTATTTGCAAATGTGGTGGCAGTTATAAAGCGATGGTCGCTGTGTTGGTTTATTTCCTAAGAAAGGAAATTGTTAAACGTGAGTGAGAGAAGGGTGAAGATAATTCATATTTGTTTTGTGGCCCGTTGATTTAATGCAGTCTTTTACCTGCTTCGTGTGAGAAGACTTTAACGAACATTCCTGATTTGATTGGTTTACTGTGTTATGCTCAGGTCTGTGTTGAGCTGGTGTTGTTGGTGTATTTAGTAGACCTCCCCTCGCCCTCATGCGAGTGGCTGTTAGGATTTAACAGCATGGGGCAGATTGTACTGACGGCGGGGTTCCAGTGCCCTTCCTTCCCTCCCTTTCTTCTCTCCTCCCCGCTAAAGTTTTCCCCCCCTCCCGGGGGCTTCACCCGAGTCTGGACTGGTTGGTGCCACGCTCTGGTTGGGGCCACGCTCTGGTTGGGACCGCGGACTGGTTGGTGCCACGTGCTGGTTGAGGCCACGCTCTGGTTGGGACCGCGGGCTGGTTGGTGCCACGCGCTGGCTGAGCCACGCCCCTGGTCGGGACCGCGGACTGGTAGAAAAGCCCCCCGGGCTTGACTGGCCGGCCCTGATCCCCGTCCAGGACCTCCAGTAACAACGCCACGTCCCCCCCCCCGGACGCGCTCTTCACTGCCTGTTTGGGTGTGTGCCCGAGGGGTCGGCCTTGAACGACTCTCTTCAAGAACCGACCCGGTTCGGAACACCTAGTGCGACAGGGTGCTCCCAGTAGACTTGGAGAGCAGGGGTGTGGAGGCACTCCATGGTGTGGAAAGGGATGGATGCGGGAAAATGTTTATTTATAATTGTGTATATGTCAAAATGTGTTGAAATGTTGTGATTGTGATTGTGTACGTCGTATGGTGAAATGTTTATTTATAATTGTGCTGCTGTGTGTGTTGGAATGCTTAATTGTGTGTATGTCGTGTTTGAAATGCTTTGATTGTGATGTGCATGTTGTGTGTGTTGGAATGCTTATTTATGACTGTATGTTGGTGTGAATAAATGGGGTTGTATCGTAATCTTTATTGTGTGGTTCTTGCGGGGCGTGTGGAGGTCAGTCACCCCCTTCACTCCCACCTAGACCGATCCTGTCAGGGCAGACCTCCAGGGTCGGTCGTGACAATTGTGGGGCTTTTCCGGGATGTGAAGGGCTCTGACTGTCTCCTCGTTTCGCGGAGTACCTGTTTAGTTTTTGTCTGTTTTGTATAGTTTAGTCATTTTTGTCGTGTTTGTTCGTGGGGGGTTGGCTGGGTGATTTAGTGTGAAGGGAGTCTCTGGGTGGCCTGAAGGAACATCCGGTGTGACTGGGGAGTTGAGGTGAGACCAGGGGGTTCGACCGCGTCCGGGACCTCCTTCCCCCGGGGTGCCTTACGCAGGTAGGGCCGTAAGTCTTGCCTTTCGGGTCGCCGCTCATCTGCCATTCCTGTTTTGTATTTTGCCAGTTTTTTTTTTTGTTTTTTTTTTCCCGGGTGGTTATTGATACAGGGGTTGGGTATCGGACGTTAGTGCCCCTTTTTTTTTTTTCTCTCTCCGGATTCCGTCTGCCATGTGCTTTTTTTTCCGGCCACCCCACCGCAACTGTTGCTCGTGCTGTGGAGCCGGTGTTGCCAGAGTGGGGGCAGCCGGACATAGTTTTTTTTTTTTTTTTTTCAGTGAGCCCCACCGCACTGTTGCCGTGCTGTGGAGCGCGGTGTTGCCAGAGGTGGGAGCACCCGGAACTTGTCCGCACACACACACACACACACATACACACATATACACACACCCTAAAATATTTGTTTTTCAATTGGAATCGTCTTTCCCCCCCGTATTTGAAACCGTAGGATATTGTTGTATGGCAACTCGGTGTTCGTGGTGTGGCGAGCGTGCGTCGAAGAAAAAGGTATTCAAAATGTAGTCCCTACTATTAGTACCAGTACTTCGACTACAGTAACTTCTACTTATTCCAGTGCTGTAGCAGATAGTCCAGTGAGTACTTTTACTACCTCTTCGCTAAGGGTCTCCTGTCGAGACCCCGACTGGCACTCCGCTCGGAAGCGTCAGAGCATAGCGAAGCAACTGGGGGGCTTCGGGTTGAGTCGCAGAAACCAAAGCCCTCTCTTCTCCATGCCTCCCCTCGTAAGGGGGTATGCCCCAGAAGACTTTCCTTATGGGAAAGTCGAGCCCCAAAGGGAGGGCCCAAAGGGGTCATCCTCCCTGTCGGGAGTGGTGAATCCGCCCAGGACATCGCCTCCGTCCTTATGTTTCTGGAGCGGCAGCGTAGTGAAGGCTGCTAGCAGGAAGCTCTGCGTAGGAAGAGTTGGATCAGCGCAGGGAGGAGACTGCTAGACAGGAGGCCCAGCGTAGGGAAGAGGCTGCTCAGCGCAGGGAGGAACTGCTAGACGGGAGGCCCAGCGTAGGGAAGCGGCTGCTTGCGCAGAGAGGAGGCTGCTAGACAGGAGGCCCAGCGTAGGGAAGAGGCTGCTCTGCACAGAGAGGAGGCTGCTCAGCGAGGGAGGGGGAAAAATCGGCGTAGGGAGGAGGCTGCCAGGCAGGAAGCTCTCCGTCGGGAAGAGTTGGATCACGTAGGGAGGAGATGGAACAACTCCTCTCGCGGCCTCCCGCATCTGTAAATCAGGGGGTTGATCGACAGGCAAGTGATAGAGTTAAGGCCAAAGTTAAAGCTTTCCAGAGTTCAGACCTAGTGAGGACATTGATATGTTCTTAGAGCATTTTGACAAGGTTGCTAGTTCATACCAATTGTCTGAGGAACAAAAGGCTTTTGCACCTTTTTTCTGGATTATCTGGTGCTGAAAGGGGAGTGTGTGCTCACTCAAAAATGAAGGCGCGTCTTATGCGACATGCAGTTGGCTCTGCGTAAGCGTTTCCCCCCTTTACCCCAGAGACGTACAGGAGGAAGTTCAGGTCCATGAAGAAAAATAACGACGAGACCTTCGTGCAGTTTGGTGATAGGCTGCGCAAAACGCTAGGGTACTGGCGTCAGTTGGCTAAGTTGGAGCTGGAGGATCTGATCCTCATTGAACAGCTCACCAACACTGTTCCCCAGAGTTGAGGATCCGGATAGGCGAGACAGCACCTCAGGATTTCGCGGCTGCGATTCATACCGCTGAGGTGTTTGCTGAACTCGCAGGGCTTATGGGCATGGGCCCAGATACGGAGAGGAAGCCCTCCACAGGATTTAGTGGCAATAAGGCGCCGACAACTGCTAGCGGGGTGAACAAGGCAGGCGTTCATCGGGGATTTCAGCCCCCCGACTGTGTTTTCTTTGGGGTCGCCCTTGGCCCCACTTTTGGGAAAGATTGTCCTAAAGCCTGGTAGTCGGGGGGCTAGTCCTTTACAACGCCTCGTGCCTCGGCTAACGGGGGTTTTCCATCCCAGCTTCGGGTGATTCAGGTGCCCAGTGTTTCTCTCTGTTGTTGGTTCCTCCTTGGTCGACACCATCAGGGATTCGGGGCATCAACGCTCTTTGTTGATAAGGATTTGGGTTTCCCCTGAGGCCCGTCGGGGCGCTAGTTATGATGTGTGCGGGTTGGAGGTGGTTTACCTCCACCCGTCCTTCTGTACTCATTCCTATCTCCACCCCCTACTTCTGTAGCGAAGTATGGGCCATCGCGGTGGAGCGACCTATGTATTCCCTTCTCATGGGGAATCCCTGTCACCTTTGCGGACGGACGCAGTCAGTCCGTGTCTACGGATCGGCCCGTACAGGCGTGTGTGGGAGTTACCACACGCGCCAAAGCTAAGAAGCAGGAACGGGAATTGCGTCCCGTTCTACAGCCGATCTCTGACGAGGTTCTGGCCAGGGTCGATCCTGCTCCCATGGCCCCCCCTCTTCAGGCCAGGGACTTGGATGTCCAACGCCTGCGACAACTGGTAGATCCGTCCCGCTCAGTCTGCCCGACACGCCAAGGTGAGCTTCAAGCTCCACAAGGGGATCCTCTTTAGGTTTTTCACTCAGGCAGATCGTGTGGCCAAGCAGCTTGTTGTTCCCCAAAGCTTGAGAGAATCTGTTCTCCGGGAGGCCCACGATTCCCCCCTGGCAGGTCATATGGGCTCCAAGCGGACTCTCGAGCGAGTCAGACAGGGCTTCTTTTGGCCAGGGATGACTCACAGGTTAGGCAGTTTCTGCCGCAGTTGCGATGTCTGCCAACGGACAACGCCTAAGGGGCGCTTGAGGCGTGTTTCCCCCGGGATCAGTGCCACTGGTTGGGGAGCCATTCAGCAAAGTTTGGGGGCGACCTTGTGGGACCCATTAATCCACCCCTCCAATCGCGGTCCCCCCGCTACATTTCGGTAGCGGTAAGACTATGCGACTCGATGCCCAGAGGCTGCCCCGCTTAGGACTATCGATACCCTACTATTGCTGAAGCTCTCCGAGATTTGGACGCGCACAGGCGTGCCCAAGAAGAAGTACGGCCGGAAGTTTGTACTGGGGAGCGATCATCATGCTCTCCAGTACCCGGACCGGATCCCGGGCCCGTCGGTCGTCGACTCATGAGTTAGGCAGTGGAACTGCAGGTCATGCGTTCACTTTCCGTCTATCAAGGGTTCCTGTAATACGGATGCTGACTATCTTAGCCGAGCTCCGTAGTCAGCACATTGGAAAATCAGTCAGATGGACACTTCCCCTCAACCAGGGTCATATCCCCTTTGGGTCTCTGTATCAGGTGTAGTGCAGTTTCACTTCAGTGATGTTAACGGTAAATGAATCACCAATGGTTCGGATTGTTACTTTCATGGTTGGAGGTTCGCTTTAGTTGTTTGATAAATGTAGTATTATGTATTTCTTTGGTGTGATTCTATCGTAGAATGTTTTTGTTTGGATTTATGTACCTGTCGATCACAGAGAGTTGGGTTCGGTCCCATTGTTGTGAATTTGCCCATGCGTCAAGGTTCAAAGGAGCACTGTATTCAGAGAAACGATGCTTTTAGAAGGGGGTTTGTCACGAGTTTGTCACGAGGCCTATGACGTTTGACCAACTGGGGGGGCGGAAATTTTTCATTTGTTTATTATCGTTGTTGTTGTCAGTGTCCGTCCCTTAGTGTGGCTGGTGGTGCGGTTGCACCTTGGTGTAGTTCCGCTCACGTTCGGTTTGCTTTCTCTCTCTCTCTCTCTTAATTCCACTGCCCGTGCTATTCATCCTGCAGGTTCACGGGTGGCTGGTACCTTTCTTCGAACTTGCTGTCTATCGGCCTCTCGCCTGTCTTTTTACCTGTCGCCCCGTGCTTTTATTTTTTAGTTTGAAGTATGCTCACTCTGTGACGTAGCGTGGCATGTTGGCGCCATCGCTGAGGGAGGTTAGCTCTTCACTCGAGCGGAAGATGTCTCTGGGAGCGCCTGCTCCGGTCTTGGTTCTTCACCGTATCGTCGAAGGTACAGTCGGTATCTTCAATTCCTACAGTCGGCTGTAGGAGAGGGACATCACTTCTTCTTTTTCCGCATCTGGCCTCTGTCCTCTCGACTGGACAGAGGGCAGAGAGAGTCGTTTGACCCGCCTCTTCGGGGGGCACCCACGGGTAGTGGTAAGCATCAGTTTCGTGGTTTTGTTTTTTTGGTTTTGTTGTGTTAGCCGGCTTATTCTTCTCTTTTGCGCAATTTTCTTTTGTTTGCAAAATTGTAAAAGAAATATTGTTTGAGACCTTTTTCTGGTTTAAAATTCAATCTTTAAACTGGCCATCCTAAATTATATCCCCAAAATTCTTTCTCCTGTTTATGCATCTCGTGATGCGGTGTCGGGTGGATGGGGGAGAACCTGGTGATTCAGGTTGGTACTTGCTTGGTCTCGCTCGTCCGCCCCTGTCACATTCACCGGGCTCTTTTCCTTCGGGGCCCCCGTCTGTTTGTGTGTGCAAGGAGAAAGAGTTTTATGTTGCGAGCGTGCGTACGCATGAAATTTTTGTTCGGATGCGTGGTTGGAGATTTGTGTTATTTTGAAATGTGGCATAAAAAAGTGACAATTATGCCATTGAATTATTATTTGCAAATGTGGTTGGGAGTTATAAAGCGATGGTCGCTGTGTTGGTTTATTTCCTAAGAAAGGAAATTGTTAAACCCTGAGTGAGAGAAGGGTGAAGATAATCATATTTGTTTTGTGGCCTGTTGATTTATGCAGTCTTTTACCTGCTTCGTGTGAGAAGACTTTAACGAACATTCCTGATTTGATTGGTTTACTGTGTTATGCTCAGGGCTGTGTTGAGCTGGTGTTGTTGGTGTATTTAGTAGACCTCCCCTCGCCCATCATGCGAGTGGCTGTTAGGATTTAACAGCATGGTCAGATTGTACTGACGGCAGGGTTCCAGTGCCCTTCCTTCCCCCCCTTTCTTTTTCTCCTCCCAGCTACGTTTTCCCCCCTCCCGGGGGGCTTCCAAAACCCCCAGTCTGGACTGGTTGGTGCCACGCTCTGGTTGGGGCCACGCTCTGGTTGGGACCGCGGACTGGTTGGTGCCCCGGCGGTTTAGGCCACGCCTGGTGGACTGCGGGCTGGTTGGGCCTGCGCTGGCGGGCCACGCTCTGGTCGGGCCCGCGGACTGTAGAAAAGCCCGCCGGCTTGACTGCCGGCCCGACCCCTCCGGACCTCCATACACGCCACGTTCCCCCCCCCCCCCCCCCCCCCCCCGAAAACGCGCCCCTCACTGCCCGCTTGTGTTGTCGAGGGTGTCGGCCTGAACGACTCTCTTCAAGAACCGACCCGGTTCGGAGCCCTATGCGACAGGGGGCTCCCAGTAGACTTGGGGAAGGCAGGGTGTGGAGGCACTCCATGGTGTGAAAAGGATGGATGCTGGAAATGTTTATTTTATTGTGTATATGGGCATATGTGTTGAAATTTTTGTGATTGTGGATGTGTACGTCGTATGGTGAAATGTTTATTTATAATTGTGCTGCTTGTGTGTTGGAATTTCTTAATTGTGTGTATGGGCGTTTTTGTTGAAATGCTTGATTGTGATTGTGCAATGTTGTGTGTGTTGGAAGCTAAATTTATGACTGTATGTTGGTGTGAATAAATGGGTGTTGTATTCGTAAACTTATTGTGTGGTCTCTTGCGGGGCGTGTGAGGGCAGTCACTCCCTTCACTCCCACCCAGACCGATCCTGTCAGGGCAGACCTCCAGGGGTCGGTCGTGACAACATTCATATTTAAACATGAGGGAGGAAGGGGCAATCACATTCATATTTAAACACGAGGGAGGAAGGGACAATCACATTCATATTTAAACATGAGGGAGGAAGGGACAATCACATTCATATTTAAACACGAGGGAGGAAGGGGCAATCACATTCATATTTAAACACGAGGGAGGAAGGGGCAATCACATTCATATTTAAACACGAGGGAGGAAGGGCAATCACATTCATATTTAAACACGAGGGAGGAAGGGCAATCACATTCATATTTAAACACGAGGGAGGAAGGGACAATCACATTCATATTTAAACACGAGGAGGAAGGGGCAATCACATTCATATTTAAACACAAATCGATTGCTAACGTCGTCAGAGAGGAGGTTGTTCTTTATGTCTTGGAAACTTTCTGTAATCATGACCAGTTTCTTCACCTGCATCAAAGGTTTTCTGTGCTGAGAAGTCCCCCCCCCACCCCCCCCCCCCCTCCTCTTCCTGTCCCCAGGACCTCCTCTCCAGTATGACGAAGATTAATTGTTATATTCCTGCTGCATGACAGTTTTAAAATTTTCAAAGATGTAACTGCGGTATACTGATTTCATTTTGTAATACAAAGGGATTAAAAGTAATCACTATAGAGAAAGAAAAAAAAATATTGAAAAGTAATTTTGAAACACGAACCAGCTTGTGCTGCTCTTTAAGGAACAATATTTGTTTGTATTGTAGAGAGCTGATTTTTTTTCTTTCTTTTTTTTCTTCTTGTTTACAAAAATTAACCTATACTATAGATGTTTTATGTGTCTGTGGAGACAAGGTGGGTTTTTTTCCTTTTCAAAGTACCATACAATTCCTGAGAACATTTACATCCCTTGCACACCAGAGTCCAAACAAACTCAGTGCACTCTGCATGGCTGTTTCTTTTTGAGGTTCAATGATTCATCACATGTCATCCATGCACCCAAATTAGTAAATCAACTTAGAAAACTTTCAAACTTCTTTCAAAGAGTTGAAAACATTGATGTTTTGACGTTGTTTATTGGCTGCAACAAGTGTAAGTCTCTAAACAGATCACAAATGAATGAAATACCCCCCTCTGCTGCAACCCATTTCCCACTCCGACTTGATCTTGTTTGGTGTTCTGGGATTGTGGAAGCAAGCCTCAGCTCTTCCCACAGGTTTCCAATGTGTAACATGTATTCCCCACTCTCTGCATTAGCTGCCAGTCTGGCAGGACTGTATTCCCCATTCTCTGCATTAGCTGCCAGTCTGGCAGGACTGTATTCCCCATTCTCTGCATTAGCTGCCAGTCTGGCAGGACTGTATTCCCACTCTCTGCATTAGCTGCCAGTCTGGCAGGACTGTATTCCCCACTCTCTGCATTAGCTGCCAGTCTGGCAGGACTGTATTCCCCACTCTCTGCATTAGCTGCCAGTCTGGCAGGACTGTATTCCCCATTCTCTGCATTAGCTGCCAGTCTGGCAGGACTGACCGCAAACTTTTCACACTCTACTTTCTTGTCATCTCTGGTTCTGCACCTTACTATTTATCTGAATAACTTCACATCAAACAAAGAACAGCAGCGAACGGTTTTCACTTTCCAAGCCCCAGGTGCACGATTACGCAGAATATGAGTGGGTAGCATTGGACTTTTATTTATCGTATTTTGTGTTATGGTACTGTGCATGAGAAGCAAGAGCTAATGAGTCATTGCATGCAAGTATTAATGTGACTTAAAAACAGTTGGGGTAGGTCCACAAGGTGTATGGCTGTGTGCTAAACAAATGTTTGATCTCATTAGTATTAAAACATGATTCCACTTGTCCTGTCACAGATGTCCTGTTAACCTGTCTGGGATGACATCTTCTTTCTTCTTTTCTTTCTGCGTACGCAAGCTGATACTCCTGCGGACACTGCCTGTATAGACAGGTAGTGGGAGTTTTTGTGTGTATGACCATTTTTATCCTGCCATTACGGCAGCCATACTCCATCTTCAGGGAAGGTGCATGCTATGTGTAACGTGTCATCCATACCAACTGCCAAACTGCACTTCTCTTCCGAAAGTTGGTGATGGGATTTTATGTGTGTGCAAGATGTTGTGAGTGCGTTCACACACGGAACCTCGGTTTATAGTCTCATTCGAAGGACTGTATGGGAAAAGGAGTCAGAACCAATGTTAACTCCAAGGGAAAAAATGCCCCTGTACCGAAATTCGAACCCGCAACCCAGGATCATGAGTCCAGCGCTCTACCAACTGAGCTATTCCGGCCCCCAGGTATGACATCAATTGCCACCTGTTCCTGTCATTGTGTCAAGAACAAACGATTCCATAACCATAACCATTGTTGTATCCAGACACATGAATCAATGACCTCTTCATTTTTGCCTGTGCCATTTTTGTCATATCGTAACCGTAAAAAGGGAGTCTTGCCTTTCTTCTTTCTTACTTTCTTTCTTCGTTCCTTGGCTAAAACTCTAGTGTAAGGTTCTCCATGGTTGATACATAAATCTGCCTATGCAGTTGTTTTCCATCCTAAAATCAATGTAGCCACGTTTCAGGAACAGTGTCTAAACACAACACCTGTATTCATGAGTTTTACTTTTTTGTCATACATCCTACCACTAGTACAGCACATGATGACCACATCTTCTCTGGAAGATCGAATGGGATTTAACATGCATGCAAGATTTATAAAGCACTCATGGGACTTCAGAGTAAACAGGAAAGTCATTTGAAGGTGAAGGTCGACATTGGGGGGGGGGGGGGGGGGGTAAAGAAATGGTATCCCTAAAAAGAAAATTTATACTGGGTTGACTGCCTCAAGCAGCAATCAAACCCCGATCTTGAAATAAAAGTCTGATGATTTATCCACTAGACCAAACCAGGCTCCTTACTGTTATTCAAAATCTAACGCATCAGCAGGGTTGTCCTATATCAAAGCCCCTGTAAAATCCAGTTTGGAGTATACGCAAAAATGAAACCCAACATACTGAAAAACAAAATAAAGTCCAGATGACAGACCATCACTGAAGACAGGTTTAAATAAACAGATCATAAATTTAACAGATAATAAACTGATCATGTTTTAATAATACTATCAATATCATCAATATAACAAGGGAACCCAGAGCTTAACATACAGTCTCACACTCTGGCACAGTTGCAGAAAATATGAGCACACACACACACACACACACACACACACACACACACACACACACACACACCACACACACACACATGCACATGTATGAGGAGTTTCCAAAACCAGTACAAAAGATTCCAAAATATTTCTAATAAAGTGAAGATTCAATTAACAAGCAAACAAAAATCACCCAAAATTTTGTATTTAAATGACAAAACAGATCAACATTAGCCCTCTTGTACTCTTCTGCATAAAAGCACAGAAAAGCAACTTTCTTAAAGCAGTATATACTATAATCAAGGGTACATCATGTAAGTTTGAGAAAGTTGCTCTCCTGTTCTTCAAGTTCAAGCAAGAGTACACAGGCAAAAATGTGAATATTACTGTAAGATTATGTTACAATAGATCTGTACTGAAAAATACTCATTTCAAATTAACACCCTCTCTTTCTGTGATGATGACTTACCAACAAGGAGTTTCACAATGTTGCTGCCTGCATATCTCTTTATGTCCTCCATCCAGCGCGGGATGCTCTCAAAGGAAGAGTGTTTGGTGATGTCATAGGCAATGATCACACCATTGGCACTGCGGTAATAGCTCTGTGTGATAGTGCGGAACCTCTCCTGGCCTGCTGTGTCCCATACCTGCAGCTGTTGGAAACAGTTTTTTTTTGTTTTGTTTTTTAAATCATGCTACTTTCACTCAACATCACGAATCTCACCACCATTTCCTGATATTAACAACTTAGCTAGAGATACATTTTGTGGATTCTATACTAATACAAATACACACACATACAAGATTATATACTAACATCACAGATGACAATCACAGTACTGTACTGTTACTGTTTTTAATTTTACAGCTTCACAAGTGTGTGTGTGTGTGTGTGTGTGTGTGTGTGTGTGTGTGTGTGTGTGTGTGTGTGCTTGCATGCATGTACAGCCTACGTGTGTGTTTGGGTGTGTGTGTGTGTGTTTACTGGGGGTTAGGGTGCACACATGCATCACTGTACTTTTAGATTCAAATAACTGGAGAAAAAAAAACAACAACAAATACATAAAAAACACAATGAAATAAAGGGGGGGCAAACTGCACACAGTATGACACCGACAGTGACAACTGCAGACAACCAGCATCAAGACTGGAGTCAAACCTATCTAACCCAATTCTTTGTTGTGTAAAACAGAAGACAGCCACAGTTTTAAAACTGTCATTAAAACCGTGACAACCCTGGTGTTTAGGGACTCTCTGTTTCTGACACTCACATGCCTAAGCAAACGTTTTCTTAATGAATACTGAAAATACGAGAAAACATTCCAATCTCTAACGAGAATGGCCCAAAATTGACTATGCCACTTTTCGAGCTTTACCAACGGAAGTAATCTAGTGGGTTTTAAATCTAAACTCGAGGTTTGTTCACAAAGATACCTTCACGAGTTTATCGTCAATATTGAGAGTCTTCATGGTGAAGTCAACACCGATCGTGCTGCCATGTTTTTCAGTGTAAGTGCCCGATTTAAAACGTTGCACGACGCAAGTCTTGCCAACTCCTGCATCTCCGATCAGCACTATTTTGAACAGATAGTCAAATGCTTCGTCTGCTTCAGACGTGTACGCCATCGGGGATCACTTTCTTGGTTATCGCTCAGAATACAGACGCTGAGAGTTATGCATACGCAACAGTTGTCAAGATTGCGATCACAAGCATCAATCACCGTGACTGAGTGAGGTCATCGCAGTGCATCCGTGTGATTTGTTTGTTAGTTGAGAGTGCACTCCTTTCGGTCAGGAAATGTAGAGGCTCGTGTCCACAGGTATGCATTAGGCACAACACTTCGAAAGAGGCACAACGAAAGACGTGACAGATACCAGATGAATTACCAGACACACGGAAGACGACACAGTGCATTCATAGCAATCACTGCTCGACTTGTCACACACGTCAATACACATATCACACGCATCCTCACCATGCTCTTTGATAATCATAGCCTTTTTTCTGTTGGCGGACTTCTGTCACAGATTGTAAAAAACGGCACAGCACCTTAAACAGAAACAAAAAGATATAGTAATTGTAACATTTGTTCTCGTAGCTAAAGTATTAGAGTTATTTCCCTTGAGGGCATCTTCTAGAACTCTTGAATAAATGGTCGTTGTGTCAAGCCAATCTCCTGCGATTCATTGTGTATGCATGGTTCTACCACACACCCAGACACTTTACATGGTGTCAGAAGTGGGATCACCAGCAGCAAAATAGAAACCGCTGCAGAAACTGTGGAGGAACTCACGACAGGAGATCATGCCCTGCATACGGACAAACCTGCCACTACTGCAAGAAACAGAACCATTACGAGAAATGCTGCCTAAAAAAGAGAAGCAAGCAAGCCGTCCACAGCCTTGTCCAAGAAGAAGTGGAAAATGATCAGGACAACTTCTATATCTATGAAATAAACGAGAAGCCCACACGACCTGATACAGCATACGTCGAGCTCGACCTTGAAAATGGAGACAAGATGAATTTCAAAATAGACACAGGCGCTCAGGTAAATGTGATTCCCTTGAAAAACTACAAACAGCTGATAAAACAGCCACCTCTGATCCAGACCAAACAGAGGCTTTACAGCTACACAGGACAAGCTCTCAACGTGAAAGGAAAGACCACCATGGACTGCAGCTACAAAGGAAGAACGATGAAACAAGACTTCATCATGCGGATACTGGACACACACAGCCAGTATTGAGTCTCCAAACCTCCCTGGATCTAACCTCATCAAACTGATTCTTTCTGTCAGTGAACCACCTCTCACAAAAGAATCAGTACTGACAGAATACAAAGCAGTATTCAACGATTTCGGGTCACTGGAAGGAGAGGTCCACATCCACATACAGCCCAACGCAATCCCAAAAGTGCACGCACCTAGACGAGTGCCCCACTCCATGAAGGACCGAATTATGGATGAAATCAAGAGGATGGAGAGCATGGAAGTCATCCAAAAAGTGACCGAGCCAACTGACTGGGTGAACTCCATGGTAGTGGTCGAAAAACCAAACGGAAAATTAAGGATTTGCCTCGACCCCAAGGACCTCAATGAAGTGACACGACGTCCCCACTACCCAACGCCAACCCTGGATGATGCTTTAGCAAAAATGTCCAACGCTAAGGTATTCAGCAAGCTGGACGCACAATCCGGTTATTGGCAACTCATGTTGGATGAAAAGCCCTCCTACCTGACTACATTCAACACACCGCATGGAGGCAGATATCGTTTCAAAAGACTTCCCTTTGGACTGATCTGTGCGCAGGACATTTTCCAGCAAAAGATGGATGAGATCTTCGAAGGGATCCCGGGAGTAACGCCACTGGTGGATGACATCATCGTCTCAGGCTCTGACCAAAAGGAACACGACAACAACCTGAGAGCCGCTTTGAACAGAGCCAAAGAAAAGAACTTGAAACTGAACGCAGAAAAGCTGACTGTTGGGGCACAGGAAGTTGAATACTTTGGCCACCTCATCACGTCCCAGGGTCTTAAACCAGACCCTGCAAAAGTTTCAGCCATCCTGAATATGCCGCCTCCATCAGACCTTAAGGAACTCCAAACAGTACTTGGAATGATCACCTACCTATCAAAGTTTGCCCCTCACCTCTCTGAGATAACAAAACCTATGCGAGACCTGCTCAAAAGTGACACTGAGTTGTATGGGACACACCCCAGCAAACTGCATTTGAGAAAACCAAGCACGTGATCTCCTCACAACCTGTTCTCGCATTTTTCGACCCAACAAAGCCGGTCACACTGGAAGTGGATGCCAGCCAGCATGGATTAGGAGCCACCCTTCTCCAGGACGACAAACCAGTCGCCTTTGCTTCCAAAGCACTGAACGAAACGGAACAACATTATGCCCAAATAGAAAAGGAGCTGTATGCTATTATGTTTGGGTGCAAGCGCTTCCACCAATACGTCTACGGCCGACAAACCATCGTGCACACTGACCACAAACCGTTGGAAGCGATCACCAAGAAACGTCTATCATCCGCACCACCCAGGCTTCAACGTATGCTCCTGCAATTGCAAAAATATGACATCAAAGTCATCCATGTCAGTGGACAAAGCATACGGTGGCTGACACTCTCTCCCGAAAGCACCTCCCGTGCGACCCAAATGACCAGATGAGCAAGGAATTTGACACCCAAATACACGCTGTCATGAAAAACATGCCCATCAGTGATAACAAGCTGAAAGAAATACAGAACGCAACAAAAAATGACACACAGCTTCACCACCTCAAGACGTACATCAAGCAAGGATGGCCAGAGACCAGAAAACAATGCCATCCCAGTGCCCTGGAGTTCTGGAACTACAGAGACGAACTCACCATGGTCGATGATGTTATCCTGAAAGGCGAAAGGATCTTCATTCCACCACTGATGAGAAAGATCATGCTGGAAATACTCCACGAAGGACATTTTGGCATAGAGAAGACAACCCTGCGAGCCCGACAAACACTGTTCTGGCCAGGCATCACCCAAGACATCAAGAACCTTGTCTCCACATGTCCCACATGTATACCCCACCTCCCCTCAAATCCCAAAGAACCCCTCATCCACCATGATGTACCCTCCCGACCCTGGCAGAAAATTGGAACAGATCTATTCAAATGGGACAACAAAACATACCTGATCACTGTAGACTACTACAGCAGATTTTTCGAACTAGATGAACTCACCTCGACAACCTCCATAGCCATCATCAAGAAGCTGTGCACACAGTTCGCTCGACATGGAGTGCCGGAAACAGTCATAAGTGACAATGGCCCCCAGTACGCCTCAAATGATTTCGCCCTGTTCGCAGCCCGATGGGATTTCCACCACGTGACATCGAGCCCGGGATATCCGCAGTCAAATGGTTTGGCTGAGAAAACTGTCCAGACTGCAAAGAGGATCTTGGAAAAAGCACACACTGAAAGAACCAACCCAGAACGGGCACTGCTGGAGTACCGCACAACCCCGGTGGATAAACTCGCATCACCATCACAGTTGCTGATGGGACGTCAGTTACGCTCCACACTTCCTGCAACCACCAACCAGCTAGCCCCCAAAACCATCCAACCCCACAGTGTCATGCAACGTCGACATGAACTACAGCAGTCCCAAGCAAAGCAATACAACCGCTCCGCTTACACACTGCCTGAACTCAAGATAGGGCGAAAACCCAAGTCCAGCTGTACCCAGGAGACCGTTGGCAACCTGCCAAAATCATCAAGAAAGCAGACACACCAAGATCTGTCGAGATCCAGACATCTGACGGCAGCATCTACCGGCGGAACCGTCGCTTCCTGAGGGAGAATGTGGCCGCACATGCAAACGAGCCACAGCCAAGAAATGAACCCCAGCATGATACCAGTGCCCAAAACACTCAGTTCAACGCCCAACCAGACGTCACTATCCAGACCCCGCCTGGATACGTCACCAAGAGTGGTCGGCACATTACCCCACCAACAAACTGGACTTATAAGATTCCTCACGGACATGCTAAGACTTTGGCCTGTGCGCCATATAAAGCGAAATTCATGTTTGGTACCGTGAATTGGCCTGCGCGCCACACCATGAATCTGTGAACCCAGCATTTATATAACCCCGTTAAGTTAAAGCAATATTCAAATAATTATTATTAGTTAAATAATTTTAATTAAGAGTCTCAGTTGTCAGTTACAATTTAGTTTTGAAATTATATGTGTACTTTTCAGTTAAGCAGATTTATATGATTTTAAATTTTATTTAATCACCTCCCAAAGAACGAACTTTCAGAAAAAGGGAGATGTAACATTTGTTCTCGTAGCTAAAGTATTAGAGTTATTTCCCTTGAGGGCATCTTCTAGAACTCTTGAATAAATGGTCGTTGTGTCAAGCCAATCTCCTGCGATTCATTGTGTATGCATGGTTCTACCACACACCCAGACACTTTACAGTAATGGATAAATGAATGAATAAACAACCATCGCTGCATGCAGCACATGTCATTGTATGATGCACACAATTTACATACTGACATTGCCCTGTTCTCCTCCCCCCCCCCCCCCCCCCCCCCCCCCCCCCCCCTATCGCTCACACACACACACACACACACACACACACACACACACACACCTTGTACACATTATTTGTCCTGCATCGTAAGCCTACCACCTATCCAAATATGATTGACAGTGCTCAAGAACTGACAAATTGGTCCATTGGGACGCTCTCCTTATATGTCTGTACTGTTTTTTGTTTTTGTTTTTTGTCGCTGCGGAAGGCATATTGCCGAAAATTTCTTGTCCTGTTTTGTGTCGTGCATTAAAACTGCGTTGCTTCACACTTTGTTTTGTGTGCTCTTCTGCTTTTTGTCGTGTTCTGGTAACGCTGCAGTTTGTGTCATTTGCCTCTCCTTATAGTTTTACATATTGGGTAATTGGATTAAAAAAAAATTCCCCTTACAGTAATGATTTCCCGAGGTGGAGGGGTGGGTGGGTTGCTGCATTTGTTATTGTAAATAAACCATACAGGCATGCACATGTTCACACACACACACACACACACACACACACACACACACACACACACACACACCACGCATGCATGCACGCACACTCACTCACACACATCGTCTGATATCACTTTTAGTGGGAAAACGTTAAACTGAAGAACAACAACACACACCATGTATGCGCACGCGCACGCACGCACACACACACACACACACACACACACACACACACACACACACACACACACACACACACACACACACACACCGGCCTGTAGACGCACTTCCTCACTTTCCTCCATCCTTCCCCTTCCCCCCAGTCCCTGCCCTTCCGCCCCTTTTCCTCATCCACCCTCTGTCCTCTGTCTTCCTTCTCCCCATCATGGCCAGCGTTTCGCTCAGTGTGGTCCACTGGTCTCGGGGCTCCTCTCACAACGTCAGTGCATACGTCTTTTCATTGTGCGGGAACACGTGTAGTATAGCCTATAGTCCCGTTATACATTAGAGGGACACAAACTGCGTGTAATGGGACCTAAGCCTAAAGTGAATGATAACAGCAACATCATCAAGACACACAAACTGCGTGTAATGTGGGACCTAAGCTCAAAGTGAATGATAACAGCAACATCATCAAGACACACAAACTGCGTGTAACCACAAACTGCGTGCAACGGGATCTAAGCCCAAAGTGAATGATAACAGCAACATCATCAAGACACACAAACTGCGTGTAATGGGACCTAAGCCCAAAGTGAGTGATAACAGCAACATTATCAAGACACACTCAGGACAGCACAGCACTGACTTCTGTCACTGACGATCGAATAGATTTTGGATCCCAACCCGTCGAGTCAGTTCAACAGTGGGCCATAGGGGTAAAACAATTTTTTTTGAAAAGGGAGGTAAAAATTGCCACGGACTGAAGGGGATAGTACTTTAAATTTAAAAAAAAAATGACGACGAAGAAGAAAAGGAACTAAGGATTTGCAAAAATACAAAAGTTGTCAACGTTTTTATCACCAGAAAATTTGAAGATTCCATGAAAAATAGTATCATTCATCGACGCTTATCAATTCGTGATAGCAACTTCACCGTTGCCAAACTCACGTAAAAATGTGCACTATTCTTATTGATAATGTGAACAGGACAGAGGTCCAGCGTTTGATCCAAATCTGCAATACAACTTCCCCGTCTCAGTTCGATGGCTGCATCTTTTGGCCACAGTTTATCAGTTTCCACTGTAAGTTTTGTCAGTAGTTTTTGCGTCGTAACCTTTTGAAAGTTGAAATAGTCTTGCCGAGAGAGACAGGATCCACTGTTGGATCTGGGTCTGCCCAAACATCAGAAGAGTTCCTCTTTGTGTCACTTTAAAGGTTCTGATTCACCAAATTTACTTGAAGCAGGTTCAGTATTTTGGGTGACGGCGCTGACAGACAAACACTTTAAAAAGTGGATGTTGGCAAGTGCAGAGCCTCACTGATGTTGAGTACAGATCTGCCCTTCGAGTCAGTTCGTGATTGAACATAAAATATTATTGTTTCAGACTGTCAGTGGCAGCACTGCTAGGTATGGAATGCAGGAGTGTACTTTTCTGTTTTCGTGTTGTTGTTTTTGTTGTTGTTGTTGTGTGGGTTTTTTTATGAGGGGAGGGGGGTTATTATGTTGGACGTATTATGACGACGAACCACACTCCTATTCTTTTTAAAGATACTTCAGTAGATATAGGACACTGATCGAGGTGTAATGATAAAAGCTGGATCTAATCTCTAGTTCAATCATACCCAGACAGGGAGAAGACAGGAGTAAGCTCATGGAAGTTCGAAAAGCATGACGTAGTATAGCCAATCAACAAAGTAGATATTCCAGAAAGCTTGAAAATCTTGAAATAGAACTGCCGATCACAGTGCATGGAACCTTTGAGAAAGCTTGGGAACCATGGCAAACTGCACTCGATCAAAAAGCTCAGAACGTTAAAAAGGAAAAGGAAAAAACAAAATGAAAGAAGAAGAAGAACAGCATGAAAACATTGACATAACATGACCATTCAAAATGTGTGGAATTTACTAGAAACAATTTCTGGAATCTGGAAGCATCTTGTACTTTCAAGATGATCTGTAACTATAATGAACTCCGGGATTCTTACGCCATCTTTGTATTTGTCATCTAGTAACCTAACGTCACCAGGAACTTACTCCGTTCTCTGAAACAAACGTAAGAAGTTAAAGGTCCCCTCAAGAGTCAAAATGCTCTCCTAGAGATTCTTCATCTGGTTTAGGCACTAACCTGAACCCTTAGCATGGATCAGTTCTGGAGAAGTCTCAATATCTAGTCAGTTTTTGGAATCACTGTAGACTTGGGTTCCGGACTGAAAATTGCTGGCATGCTCAGCTTCTGGAATACCATACAAATGCGGTTTGTATCATCGTCTCTCTCGTTGACAATCAGAACCATCTTTAACTTCGATGTGCGTATTCAAAGATCCCCCCAGCAACATAAAGAATGTCAACCTGACTGGAACGGATGAGGTGAGACTTAGGCCTACATGGTGCTCAACCCGTCCAGTGGTTCCTGGAATACCAATAAATCGGTCAGAAAACTTTTGTTTCATCTCAATGTCTTTCATGCATTCAAACGAGCTGATATTGCCAGGTTCCAAAAGTTCACCATCATTTACAGCTTCATCAGGTATCATATGGATCTCTTCTCCAGAGAGGAGGCTTTTTTCATCAGTCTTGACTGTAAAAATAACTGTCCCAGACCCAGCTGATTATTCTTCCCTCCTCTCACTGAACTTTTTCAGCAGATTTCCGTGGAGCACCTTCAGTTTCCCCTTTTCTTTCATTTTGTACTCATTCATTCCAGCAATCTCCTAAAGAAAAAGAAAAGAAAAAAAAAAAACCCACCCGAAAAGACCATTCCAATGCATCATTGATTTGTTAGGCAAGAGCACTTACTCTTTGTCTTCTGTCCGCAGTTTCTGGACGTTCTTTTTTTTTTAAATTGCGGTAGTAGTGATATTTACCAAGCTGCAGGACTTTTTCATCGCTAGATAGTTGAAACGTTTCTTCTGGTCTCTCTCTTATCTCAAGACAGCCGTCTTTCACCTCTTTTTGTTGTCACAGTTCTTCAGGAAGTGTCTGGGTACTCTTATGGCCCTGCCAAACAGCAGATGAGCTGGAAAGTAAAAAAAATCCAGTGGAATCTTGTGGTGCCTCATGGTATACAAACGGCGGAACATTGACGCACCTGTGCCATTGCTTTATATTATCGCTGCACAGTTTCTTCAGGGTTGATTTCAAATTTTCATCAAATTGCTACACAGTCTGTGAGGCCTAAACATTGAATGATAAGCAGGAATGGCGACTAGGTAAACGTTGTGTCGCCTCGTCATTTTCTTCACGCAATTTGACATGATTTAGGCGCTCAGATCACTTCAGAAATGTCCTGGATGTTGAACACAAATACTTCAACTACAGTCTCTGGTCTCTGCATCAGTTTTCTGGGGAGGAGCAGCATCAGGGTACCTCACAGTACAGTCTGAAAGTGTCAGAGCGCACATGTGCTCAGCGTCACTCAGGGTTCAGAGGGCCGATGACATCACTTGCCATTCGCTTGAAATGCAAATCTGTGACACACGTGTTCTGCATTGGGACCTTCGTGACCTTTTTTTTTTCACTGCACCATCTTTGCTATTATTATTATTATCATTATTATTGTTGTTGTTGTTTTGTGGTGGTGGTGGTGGTGGTGTTAAGAATGCTGATATAACACCGATCCTCGGTCAGAGACCAAGCTCGAAGCTCTCTTTTACGTCTTCTGACCTACATCTCAGGAACTGCAAAATCGTGTGAAGTCCTGGCCATTAATCAAAACGACGACGTAGAGAGCTGTCCGGATGTTAAAGGCAGTTTTCTTGATGCCCATGTGACCTACCGTGACAGGGTCGTGCCCGTGCTCCGTGACCGTGCGCCGTACAATGGTCGGCCCCGGACTGATGAAGGGGTGTGTCATGGCTGAAGTTTATCTTCTTGAAGATCTTGAGAACAACGCCTCTATTTGCTTCAGCGTAAACTCTACCATGTCCCATAGTAATGGTATTCTTTCGGTCTCGGAGTTTATGAAGGGAATGGTCGGGTGTTTGCAGATGGATCGGACTCTGTATATTAACAATTACCACATTGACATTGTCAGTCATTTCCAGTGGCTCAATTTTTTCAGCTTACTTTGCCCGAGCCCTCATCTCCACAGAACAAGCGTCAGGTTACAAATCATTAGCACAGTGGAAGTAAATATTTGTCCTTTGATCTGTTTCTCATTAAAATAAGCAGTCACAATTTCATCTTTTTTGATCACAGTCACTTATACTGACTGTCCTCTCCTCTCCTGCTAACAGATCGCATTTTTCTGAAATGGTTGACTTCCTTTTCCGTTTTGGGTTGGAGTAATCTGCACCTTTGTAACCCCATCGCTGTTGCCGATGATGAGATCATGCATGGGTCTTGACAAACAGAACTGCAATCTCTATAGAAAAACAGGGCATGTCTACACAGAGCAAGACTGTAGGTGCTGTATCACCACATGTCGTACATAGTTACATTGAGCAGGGCTATAGATCATTTCTCACTACAAGGTTTTCCTGTCTACACAGATCAGAGCCGGGGGTACTTTCTTCACCACATCATCTCCTGACAGAAGATCATTCTCACACCCGGTATACCGGTCTTCACCAAACAGTTCCTTTTTTTCACGATGACTCCATTGCATGAAAACCTCCCAGTACATGAACAGTCTTACCAGCTGCACGTCCATTTTTAACTGGTTAATTAGCACTTTTCTCAGTCGTTCGACCAGGAGCTGTGTTGTTCATAAGTGGAGTCTTCTGCAGTTTTCATCATTGTTGGATCAGAAACTGCGCTGCTTATCACGGGAGTCTTCTTAACCCATGCTAAGAGAAGATAATGCTAAGAGATACTGTATGCAGGATTTCATATCCATCAAGAGCAGTTTTGGTTTCCCTTCCAGAAGATTCCACAACACCAGCAGCGAGCGCATATCCAGCTTTCAGCCCCTGCTGCTGCTGCTGCTGTCAGCATCACTGCAGGTACTCTGTTGCCTCCATCTCGTCTTTTATTTGGGGCACAATGTCCACAGTGTTCCTTGTCTTGGTGTCCGTTTCCAGGAGCAGGAAGAGCTGGACACACTGGAACTGTGTCTAGCATTTCACTTTTGTTCCCATTCATGTATTCGTTTTCTTGATCTTCTTGTTCTTCCTCTCCCTGTCTCTGTCTCTGTCTGTCTGTCAGTCAGTCAGTCTCTCTCTCTCTCTCTCTCTCTCTCTCTCTCTCTCATCGGACTTATGTTGTTGACTTCCAGCTTGGAGATGTTTAGGCTTAGCGGTGTCTGGAGTGCGATTGTGTGCTGTCAGGTAAAGTACTACTGCCTCAGCCATGTCACTTTCTTTTTCTGCGATTCTCGCTCCGACAATAACGGACACATCCTTTGCGCATGCGTCAATAAACTGCTTCCTGACCTTAAGGCTTAACGTCCTTGAAACTTTCTACTGTTCTGGACAGTGTACTTAACGTTTGAGGTAAAGGTATTTGCTTATTTGTAATGTGTGCCTGTTTGTGACCAATAGGATCAGGCGTGAGCATATTCGAAGAAAAAAAATCGGTTTGTTTGTTTGTTTTTTGTACTGCGTCTTAAAGCAGCGTTACTTTGTACCTTGCTTAGTGTAAATATGTGTATTGTCGCTTGTTTTATGTAACAATGCAGTCTGCTTCAGCCCGTTTGTTTATCACGCAGGTTTAATTTAATTTAGCCATTTATCCCACTTTTCTTCTTTTTTTTTTTCTTCTCAAACATGTCTCCTTCATTTCTATATACACTTATAAGATAACAACCACAGCAACAGCAACAACAATAACAGCAAAACAAACAAACAAAAAAACGAATGATGTTTTTCCACAATTATGTTCACGCGCTGATCACATTGGTCACAAACAAGCACAATGATTATTACAGACAAGCAAATACCTTGACCTCAAACGCTAAGTACACGGATTCACCGCATTCTGTACACTTCCTGCCCATAGGGTCTCTATCAATCGGGCAATTCACCTTCTCGTGCTGAGCAGTAAAGACTTTCGCTAGTTCTCCCTATCAATCGGCGGACATTACTATTTTTGGTGTGTGTGTGTGTGTGTGTGTGTGTGTGTGTGTGTGTGTGTGTGTGTGTGTGTGTGTGTGTGTGTGTGTGGAGGGGGGGGGGGTTGGGGGAGGGGAGTGGCCCCAATATAATTAGAAAAGATTATTTTTTGTTTACCTCTGGCCTTCATATACAGCAGTCATCTTGTTTGTATTGAAGACGAAGCGGATTTTTGCCGAGGCCAGAATTATTATTATTAT
Organism: Conus ventricosus; assembly: GCA_018398815.1. Taxonomy (NCBI): domain Eukaryota; kingdom Metazoa; phylum Mollusca; class Gastropoda; order Neogastropoda; family Conidae; genus Conus; species Conus ventricosus. The sequence continues at coordinate 70,671,880 of CM031614.1, forward strand.
TTTTTTTTAAAATCTGAATTAAGCATCCGACTGCTTACACTTTGTCTTTATTTTTCATCTGTGTCTATTTCACCCACGAATAATAAATGAACATGTCGGGCTTCGGGATTCGCCAAATTCTGAACATTTGCTGACAGTTGATATTAAGAATCCAATGTTTATGTTGGGAGTACACTTTTTTTTTTTTTTACTTTTTTTTTTTTGAAAGTTCGTCCTTGTTTTTCTTCGGTGCCTCTTTCACTCAGGAATAAGAAATCACTCAGGAATAAGAATCACTCTGGCATAATAACCAGTCATTATGTTGGGCTTAGTGATCTGCCGAACTCAGTAAGTTTCCTGACAGCTGGCAGTAGTAAGAACCCCTCTTCACTATGAAGGCGGTGAACAGTCACCGCCGTATGGTAAGGGTGGTGTAATGTTGCTTAGAGCTCAGCCGACCGCAGTTTATAATCCAGACTCCGTCTAAAATCGACTGAATCTTTGCGTACAAACAAAATAAATGTTGACTTTTCAGGGCTTTTAAGTCAGACAAAAATCTGTTCTAACTATGCTCAGCCATAACCCCCTCCTCTTCCTCTCCTTCACCTCCTTGCTCCATGCATTATAACAGTACCGTCCTCTGGTTAGTACGAAGAGCCGTCAGCTTTTCCTTCTCCCAATGCCTGTGATGAGTAGACCTGCTTCGGAGAAAAGTGGGGGAAGGGATGGGGCAGGGGGGCGGTCAGGGCAAGATAACGCCGTCTGTCCTTCCATCGCAAATAGAGTTACCTTTTCAGTTTCTGGGTCAAGCAAACGGATCTAGAGAGTCAAATATTCGAATTGATGCGCACGTCGGGGTAACGATCGGGGACTTGACTGCATTACCGGCGTACGCTTCACATTCATGTCTTGGTATTTTTACTCTCTGAATTGAACCGTTCAGCTGACAGATGGAGCTAAATTGTTTGGGGGCGTGCCCACAAGAGGCGTCTGTCCCATGAGCACGGCGGGGGTCACTCTCGCCGAGCGTTGAATGGACAGTAATGGCTCACTAACGCTGCCGTCGCCGCCGAGCAGTCATTGTCAACAATGACAGAGGACACAGCGAATTGTGGGTTAGACAAGATGCCGCTGTACACCATAATGGAGACTCAGCAACAGTGCGGTGTCTCTTCTGGTAGGTGGCCTTCTGGTGGTCTGCTCTAGGTTTCAGTGCGCTGCCGGAGATGGGGCTGCGACGTGATCTTTATGAGGCATTGAGATGATGAGAGGAGATATAATCAATAAGAAGGCATGCAAGAAGAGACAATTGAAATAGATCATAAGTGAACAAAGAGGTAAATGACTACATTGAGACACATTTTCAAACTTCAGAAATTGATCTGGAGGAGTGTGAAAGTTGATGCAATCAGATTTTCCCGAAAACTGTTCGGGTGCAGTGTTTTCTGCCTCACTCCGGTTTCTTTACGACACAATACAGTTGCTTGTTCAGGAAAGACAGCTTTCCATTTAGTGAAACACGCATAAGCGTGCACTCACACACACTTACTCATAAGCACACACACAAACAAACACCCACGCACACACACACACACACGCACACACACACACACACACACACACACACACACACACACACACACACACCACGCACACACACGCACGCACGCACGCACGCACGCACGCACGCACGCACGCACGCACGCACGCACACAAACACACACACACACACACAGAGACGGAGAGGGAGAGAGAGAGAGAGAGAGAGAGAGAGAGAATTGCTGCAGTCCTACACGACCAACTATTACTGTGTTATTTTTCTTGAAAAAAAAAAAAAGCAAACGGGTTATAATTCGGGCTATGGAGACACATGGGGCTTACATGTGCCCTTACGAAGGGCATCGTGACAGGCCTTGGAATGTCTGAAATGGGAAGGACCTATCAATCCTCCTGCTTTGTCAGTGTTTTTTTTCTTAAAGAGCCCTCTGGGGAGGCGCCCTATATGCCACAAAGGGATTTTTAATCTGCATGAGAACCTGTGGCATATAGGGCCCTACCCGCCCTCTGTGGGCTTATGCACACTTTGACATCCTCTCAAAAAAAGCCCCTACCCCATTGTGTTGTACCTCTGTGACGTCATCGATCAGCACCCACAAGTGCCCTCGTGAACTCCCAGAGAACTGCTTCGAGGCCCTCTGAAAAGCACAAGTTATTCTCGTCATTGCTTTTTGACGAATGACATTCTTTCCTTCCTAAATGGACAAAAGGGTAAATAATTCCAGAGCCTCCATCGGAAACATATCAGACAAGAGTTTTTGTTTATTTGTTTGTCTGTTTGTTTGTTGTTGTTTTTTTCGTTTTTTTTCTCTTAATATACATGTAACGTCAGAGTACGATTCAGATTACGGTTAGGTTTCAATGAAACTAGGGGGGTTAGTCAGGATCTTGTCTGGTTTAGATTAGGGCCAGGGCTGTGCATTTTGGCATGGAAGAATTTTCCGACTTTCTTTATTAAAAAAAAGTTTCCATCTGTAATGCATAACACACGCCGTCATACTTAACGAGAGGAAAGTGGATGACATCCCGGCAGTTCTCTGGGGTGACTCAGGTTATTGGCCAGCAGGAATGGGTACCTTCTTCTTCTTCTTCTTCTGCATACGCAGGCTGATACTCCTGCGGACACTCCCTATATGGACAGGCAAGGATTAATCCCATCTACCCTACAAAGGGAGTGGAGTTTTGTGTGCATGACCTTTTTTTTTAATCCCGCCATACTCCATCTTCGGCGAAGGTGCATGCATGCTATGTGTAACGTGTCGTCCATACCAACGGCCAAACTGGCCTCCTCTTCCGAAAGTTGGTGATGGGATTTCACGTGTGTGCAAGATGTTATGCGTGCGTTCACACACGGAACCTCGGTTTATAATCTCATTCGAAGGACTGTATGGGAAATGGAGTCAGAACTAATGTTAACTCCGAGGGAAAAATACCCCCTGTACCGAAACGACCCGGCGGAGATTCGAACCCTCAACCTTGGATTACGAGTCCGGCGCTCTACCAACTGAGCTATTCCGGCCCCGAACGGGTACCTTTTTCCAGGTTTCTCCTACACCACTTATACTAGCTGTACAAACTGTTCGACTGACTATGCACGTCGCTACATATATCTTCAAAAGTTGCCGCTCACACAGCAAACTCGGCTTCAAAATGCATTGGCTGCTTTTACAACCCTTTCAAGAAGTCATCGTAAATCATAGCCCTTAAATCGATGTTACAGAGCCCCTTGCCAGCAGCTCAAACCTCCAATGGCCACTTTACATTTTTCAGAATTTATTTTGTGGAAATTTTACAACTCTCTAGAATTTGATCTGGGCCTAAAATCATGGTGCCAAGAACGACAAAACCTCAGAAGAGTAATTCAGTATTTAGGTGACGAACATGGATTCTGAGGAGTTTCAGAACGACTGTCAGGAAGGGGGAGGGGGTGGTGAGGGTGGAGGTGCTATGCGCGATGTTGTTCGGGACTAACATAATCCTTTTCAAATCGAAAGACATCTGCAACATAAAAGTAGCATCCGACACGCAAACAGATACACACAGACGGATAGAGTGATAAACAGACAGAAAGTTAGGCAGACAAAGACACAGGCAAACAGCACAAACCAACAAGAAACATTCACACAGTAACAGCATTTAAACCTTTAATCGGTTTCTTATCTTTTTTTTTAAATTATGCAAAAGACAATGAGTCTCAAAAAAAATAAAAGAGGGCGAAAAAGGAAAGGGGAACAACTCTTCATAATTGACAGTCTTCGGAGAGGAAGGTGAAGGAGAAAACAAACCAGGAAACAAAACAAAACAACTGATTTACTTTGCTGCACTTAGCACGCGAAGTGAACCGAGTTCACCCTACTTTTATTTCACATATTCCACCTCTTCGCACAAACACACATGATGCATGTGTGCGTGCCAGGTTGTCACGGTCGTGCAGTTTGCAGGGGCGGATCATTTCGCTCATAAAGGGTGGGATCGGAGGGAAGGAAGGGGCGGGGGTGGAGGGTGGGGGGTGGCGTGTCTGGTGCTGCCAAACTGGAATGTATTTTCAGCGAGATTAGATATCGGCTGTGAGAGAGGGGTGTTGGAGGTACTGATCAATCGAAAAAATGTGTTATTGTGGAAAAGGGAGTGTATGTGGGGAGGGGTGGAGGAGAGGGGGGGGGGAGGAGGGGGGGGGAGGGGAGAGGGGGTTTTGAGGGGGGAAGAGATGGGGGGGGGGACGCCATGATGTTGTTTTGACGTCAAGTTGTGATGA
>CM031614.1:70677170-70706469 GCA_018398815.1 Conus ventricosus
GAGCTTTTTGTCAAATAATTTGTAGCAGGTATGTACATTTTGAATGATGATCAGTATTGTTCAATGTTTTGTCTGTCATATATGTATGCTGAGATGCATGTATGTACCATCAGCATTTTTTCGACTTTTTTTGTTTCTTGCTCTGTGTCTGTCGTCAGCGTTTTACCGAAGGGTGCGCGCGTTAGTGAAATTCCGTCTATCGCCCACCCCCTCCATCGAAAATCCAGGCGGGAGGGAGAGCCAACCCATGATACAGAGGGCGAATGAATGGGACTGGTCCAAAGTCTACGCTTTAAATTTTTGAGTGCTAGAGGGATCTGAACCGCACCTCTGACTGCGAGTTTGGTGCTTAACTATCTATGTTATTCAGACATCGGCTACGCGCGGGGTTTAGGACTCACTGGAGAAATAGGAAAAAAACCCCCACACTCCCCAACTCCTAGAAATCACCCTTGTTGAGCTTTCTAACTGCAGTTCTCTGGTGATGAATGAACTAGTTTCTGTCGTTTACGAAAAATCTACGTGTACTGCAGTTCTCTGGTGATAAAATGAATGTTTCTGTCGTTTACGACAATTACGTGTGAATGGCCGATAACAAAGCGTTTTCAGTCCTTCCCCCCAGTCCATTGTGTTCAGTGAGAAATGAAAATTGCGCTTTCCATAATTCACGCTAATTAAGCTGTTCAGCGACCCAAATTTTAAAACTGCTGTCTGTCGTTCCTGTCAGCCAATCGTTAAACGACCAATGAAACGAGCTTTCTGTCGCCCACGCCCAACCAATCATTAATGACCAGTCACACAGTACTTCCTGTCATTCACGTGCTTTTTATCATTGACGTCAGTTAATTGTACAGTACAATGACCAATTAAAGTGCTTTCTGCCGTCACGTCTGTCAATTATTAAATTGACCAGTCATACAGTACTTTCTGTCATTCACGCCAGTTTAGCTGGCCAATGACCAAACATAAAGTGCTTTTTTTCATTCACGCCAGTTTAGCTGGCCAGTGACCATCCATAGAGTGTTTCTGTCATTCACGCCAGTTTAGCTGGCCATGACCAAACATAAAGTGCTTTTCGTCATTCATGCCCGTCAGTCCCACAATGGCCAATCACAGAGAGCTTTCTATCTTTTACGCCTGTGAATTGTTAATGACCACCCATGAATGCTCTCTGTCGTTCACGCCATTTTTAGCAAGCCATTGACCTAACACAGAGTGTGATTGTCTTTTACGTCAGTTGATTGTGCAATGACCCAAACACGAGGATGTTTCTATCGTGTAAATTGTTAACGACCAACCACAGAGTGCCTTCTGCCGTTCACGTCAGCCAATTGGTCCATGAACATCGTCATTTCTGCCTTTGTCGTATTCACGTTAACAAGTGAGAAAATTTGCATGCCTGCGCCCCCGCACACACACACGCACGCACGCAAGCGTATGCGCGCAGACACACACACACATACACACACACACACACACACAAACACACACACACACCGCCGCACGCACGAAACGCACACGCACACACACACACACACACACACACACACACACCACACACAGAGCACGCACACATATGAACGAACGAACGTACGCATGCTGGTTAATGTTTGGTCTCTGTCTGTATGTATTCGCCTGTTTACACACAGAGTAGAGGGCATGAATGAAGTGATCATTACAAGCAAACGATAAGTTTTGGGGCATACCTATTGCACCATGTGAATGGGAGATTATCGAGTCGTAAAACAAAGGCTCACATGTCTTACAGCTGGTGACGTAAAACGAAGAAGGGCAAAACAGAAAGAAAGCAAAAATGGAAAGAAAAAACACAAAGAAACGAAAGAAAAAGAAAAAAAAAAAGACAGAAAAAAAAACAGTACAATCTTAACAATAAAGCAAAAGGAAAGTACTGTACTATGTCAAAGGAAAGCATAAAGAATGAAAAAAAGCCTGAAACAAAACAGCAGCAACAATCAACAATCACATGAACAAAAAAGTTGAAAATCAATGTTAAAACAATTCTCAAAACTATTACAGTGGTAAACGAAAAAGAGGTCGGCCAAGGAACACCTGGCGCAGGGGCTGGAAGCAGACATCAGGAACATGGGGATGACTTGGAACCAGCTGGAGAAAACAAAACCCCGGACAGGAATGCCTGGAGGTCTTTTGGGTTTGGGGGCCTGTACCCAGGGGGGTAATACGCGATGATGATGATGATTATAACAGTGGCACTGTGAGTGGCACTTTAAACCCACCATTTAAGCAATGGGAAAACAGCAAAAGGTCTTTTTTTCCCCAATCATATCTTTGGCCCCCGATTGCAGATTCCCATTCCAACTTGCGAGCTTGGGCCGAAGTTTAATGTCATGTGAACAAGAACTGTCACGGGCTCTGTCACTAGCAGGAACAGGGCAAGGCCCGGGCCAACACTCAACAGATGGCTCCCCCATATCCATCCAGAAATCGTGTGATTTGTTTCCCTGCTGCCTCACAACGAAAAAGACAAAAAAAAAAGAAAAAAAAGAAAGGCAAAAACTTGACTGGCAATAAGCAAGTAAGTTTATATAGTTAGTAAGTAAGTAAATCAGTCAATCATCAGCCATTCAGTGAGTAAAGTGAGTAAGCAAATAAGTATGTATGTATGTATGTATGTATGTATGTATGTATGTATTGTATGTATGCATGTATTAGTATGTTTGTATGTATATATGTATGTAAGTTAAGTCAGTCAGTCAGTTCATTAAGAAAGTATGGCAGGGAGAGAAGACATTCATTAACCACCTGTCATGAGGTGGCCAGTTACCATACGAGGTGGAGAGGACAGACCATCAGAACGTCAACATCTTGTTCATGTCGTTATCATCCGACCACAAAAGGGCCATCATCAGGACCTCACTCGTCGAAGTAACTTTGTAACATATCGTTTTCACACACACACAACACCGCACGCACGCACGCACGCACGCACGCACGCACGCACACACACACACACACACCAACACACACACAATATTTCTATATATATATATATATTATATATATATAATATATATATATTTATATACCATATATCTAATATGTATCTCTCTCTCTCTTCTCTCTCTCTCTCTCTCTCTTCTGATATATTTATATATATATATATATTTATATATTATATATTTATAATAATATATAATCACAAAGAAAAAAGGAACTCACAACCGTACACGCACACAACTCACTAAAGTTAACCATGATTAAAAAACACCCTAAACTGCTTTGCACAGTTACTTCAGTATAACTCTTGGATTAGATGGAAACTTTTTACCTCTTTTCAGGGAGCTCAAACTCATATTAGGTGGTTGTCAGCACAGACGCGAGACGAAATAATATCTCCACATCACAACACAATCTACTCCATACGCGTTCTTACAGGGATATAACACTTAGACTTTGTAAAAAATACCACCCTTTTTATTAAAAATTATTAAGAATATGTTTACACTCAGAACTCCGGGTTGTAGAGCAGAAAGAAAGAATGGGGAAAGTTTTAAAAAGGTTTTTTCACTCAGGCTTAACATCGCTGATTCTCAAAGTCTTCTCGTCGCCTCTCTCCGGAAGTTCACCAGGGACGGGAGTCCACGACCCAAATGGGTCTGGGCTCCACGCTAGCCAAACGTAGCCGGAACCTTCTTCTGTAAGTCTTCACGACCGGTGCCGCCTCAAAACGCCTACGGCAGGGAGCTCTCAGCTTCTCACTTCCCGTAAGGCGGAGCATGCCATCTGTACATCTTCACACCGGTGCATCTCAAACGTACTACGGCGGGGAAGCTCTCCAGCTTATCACTCCCGTAGCGGAGATGCCACCTCTACAAACAAAGTCTGGGAAACACCACATACTATCCAGTTCCTAACACTTCAATAATAAAATTTATAGCTTCGTTCCAACTGAAAAACTACACCATTTCCCTCCGTCTCATCGCAATTTCTGAGATAAATGAAATATTAAATATTATTTCCAATTTCATTTCAACAAAAACAAGACAATTTTATTTATATAACAACAGCTTGTCTCCTCACACGCCTTGAACCTCTGAATCTATTAAAACAATGGCCTCCATAATTTTCATATATTGTCTCACACATATTCATCGTATACTCTTTCATAAACCATAAAACAAAAACAAGCTGTAAAGACAATGATAAATATTGTAACTTAACAAAAACACTAGTCTTAACTTACCCGGGCATCTCTCTCCAGGAATACTAGCGTCTTACGCTATCTCGGTCTGTCCAGCAGACAGCGCACGCTCTCTTTCGGGTCTGTCACAGCAAACAGCTAAACCATCGACCGGCCACAACATAAAACTTAAAGCTCACCCGTAATAAAAATCTGCACGAGATCCATGCATCTCCCCTCTAAAACCAGTGCACGGGCTACACACATGTCTGCAATCTGGATTATCAATTTTTTACAAGTTTGGGTGCACTTATACACTGCATAAATAAATGCACTCTATTTCTATACTGAACACAATTAAATGAACACTATAAAAAATTATTAAAAACCATTTTCTTTACAGTACCCCCCCTTACAAAAACGAGCGCACAAGCGATCTTTAACATAAGGAAACCAGAGGTTATACACTCAAAATGACATATCTCCCAGACAAAATTCCTATCTTTAATTCACTACCTGGAAATTTATCATAGAAACATGATTATTCAAACATCCCTGCAAATTCTATCCAGGATCAACATCAAGACAAACAACATAGCAGAAATTGACATTTGAGAGTATCCAAGAAAAACTTTGACGTTGATCCGAACACGCAACAATAATCTTCATGTTAAAGAGTATATAATAGCATACAAAACAGGTCATATTTGGCAAACATGTCACAAAAAACCCAAAAATCAGCATTTTCATTTTCGCAACGGCTGAGCTTAGTCTGCAAAGATTTGCCTAGTACCAGAGCTGGGAGTAAACAGTGAACTAGTTACTCCTGCAATGACAGGGACCACCTCATAATCCTTGCATTTGAAAACACAAAGACTGGAGGTAAGTCAAAGGGCGATGATCGTCTGGAGACACATGTCTTCCCAGAGATATTTACCTAGCTTCGTAACACCCACACAAAGCCAGCATTTTCTCTCGATAGTACTGTCTCGAGTTTCTCTGGGCAGAAGTTTTCGACTCCGAAAGCGACTGGATGAAGAAATCATCATGCTCCGAAACAAAGCACCACGAATCCCACCTATCCCGAGATCCCCCCGAGGGGGGAAACTGCATCCGACCGAACACAAATGGTTTCCCCAAAACTTCGGAACAGCCAAAATCGGACTTGGAGACAACCTCTTCCTTCAACTTCTTCCCCAAGCCGACTGACAAGGCAGAACGACCACTCTAACATCTTTGTAGCTTTCTGACAACAAATCGTGATAGGGGCAGTAAGCGACGCAAAGTTTGGTATAATACGTCTGTAGTATCCAAACCAACCCCATTAACGCAGCACTTGGCCTCTTTTTAGATGAGAGTAACAGAAGAATCTTCTCAACCCTTTTTCCTTGTCTGGCTGCAAGGAAACCATGACCAACTGTATTCCCAAGAATTTCTAATTCTTGAAATCCTGCATAGCGCTTCGAAGGACGAGCTGTCACCCTGCTTGCTTTAGCTTTTCTAGCATTCCTCAACATCCTTCAAATGAACCACACCACATTTACTGAAGATGAGAATGTCGTCGAAGAAATTCAATGTGACTCGCCTCACTTTAAAGCACGTAACCCCTAAGCAAACGTCGCGGTGCTGTCACCAAGCCAAAGGCCATTCTACCCACTGAAAACAAACCCTAGGGTGTGTTTGAAAAGCCCGTCTTATCTCTCTATCTTCCTTCATGGAATTGCAGTAACCTTTCGTTAAATCAATCTGGTGAAGTAAGAGCCTGAGAAACCTAGGAAAAACAACTCCTCTGGCTTCAGGAATCGGTTCGCATCCGTACCAAATGAGTAACTTTGTTTAAGTTCTCTGTTAATCACAAACAGAATTAGTTGGAACCTTCTGTTTTTAAACCAACACAACAGGAGCGGAATATGGAGACTGGGTCGTTTCAATGACTCCTAAATCAAATCTTCTGTACCTCTTCCTTAATATGTTTCTGAGAAGAACTAGGCCGCGGGACAAGATATGAACAATGGTTTATCGTCCAGTTAATGTCGTGCACCAATATTCAGCGAACAAAAACCAGGGATTACTTGTCAAAATTGACTCGTACTTGCTAAAATACGTCAGGAATTTCTCTTCTGTTCTGTCTCAGACAACTTGTTCAGAGTGTAAAGAAACTTCAGAGGCAGTCTCACTAGTAGACGTGTCTAGAAGTAGGTATCTTCGTAAAATGTTCATATTCAGTGTCAACTGAAGTTAAAACAGCTACTACACCCTTTCACTGGAACATTCACTCTGTGACCGTCAACAAATGGTTATTGTTTCAGGTTTCAACATTCAATCTTTGCGGAACAAACGTATGAGTAGAATGTCTGTAAAGGTTGTAGTTCAAACCATTCACAACTCACAAACAGCAGGTCAAACCTTCTCGCCTGTGAAAGTGTTTAGCTGGTTGCTGCAAAATTCTACTTTTGCCACCCATGTACGGGGGACATAGTCAAAGTCAAGTACTTTACAATCTTGTAGGGAACTTTTCATGTCATCAACAGTTTGTTCGTTAGTTGTAGGCAGAATACAGTACTTCGTCAGAACAATTGAAACGAACGAACACGAGAAACGTTTTTCATGGTATTCTTCTGTACTTTTGCAGTCTTAGTCATGATGCAGAGAGTCATGAGGCATCTGGCACATTATAGCTATGTTGTTTCCTCTCAAATCACACACATACTCGCACAATTCTTGCTTCCGCCACATTTTCGCTTTTCCAGCCATGCATCAGGAGAAATCTATGGGACTCTAGCCTGCGACAAACAAACAATCAAAAGGTGAATAACCTGTAGAATCATCGGAGTTCCGAAAGCAACATGAGTGGAGCAACTGCATGTGCCACTGTCTGACATACCTTTAACCATCTTCTTTATCTTGCTTAAAGTGCCATGGAAGCTTTCTACCACCTCCATTTGACTGAGCTGATTAGGAGAGCAGGTACACTTTGATGGAAAGTAATCTCAAAAACTCTTTTGACCATTCCTGAAGTGAACTGCGAACCATTATCTGACAGAAGTTCAACTGGAAAACCCAGACGACATAATACTGTGAACAAGCCTCTGCCGACAGTAATCGAATTACTCGTCTTGGAGCGATAGCCTCAGGAAAACGTGTAGCCACATCAAATGCAACAAATACTGTGATTGTCCTCTGAAGGTGGAGAAAAAGGACACAATGCTACTGCTACGCTGTAGAAGGGTTCTTCGATCTTGGCAGCTGAGACAACGGAAACATAGGAGTACGACCCTTTTGAGAACATTTGACAAATTTCACATTGTCCTGCATGAAGTCTTGACATCTCTCACTACTTGGCCACCAAGAGAAAATCGATTCCGAACTCAAGCCAATGTTTTCCTGACACCACAATGACCTGCAAAGTAAGCATCATGAGCTGTAAACCGCACTTCTGTCGACCTTCTCTGGAATCCACAATCTTGTGGAACACGTGTGTATCCCCCTTGGAAAATGTACGAAACCAAACCGTTTTTCCTTCACAAACGAAGCATGAAACTCGTTTTGTTTGAATACACTCGCCAGGACTGAACCATGTTTTGGAACTTAGCAATGAAACATCTTTTTCTGAAATGATCAATTCCTTCTGTTGTCAATGACAAATCCGATACTGGAATGTCTACCTCAGCCTTTCCCTTTCGGTTCCTGCTTTTTCTGCGCCCTTGTTTCACAGCAGCTGCAACCGGAGGATATCATTCATGATGAGGACGTAAGGGGAAGTAGTAACACCTGAAACATTCCCCAAAATGCGATCTGCGAGGGGTTCATCTATGACCAGCATAACAGAGAACTGAAAAAACCCACGGTATCCACCTCCACAGATTGCGACAGGAAAATCTTCAGTTTTCACCAAAAGTAATACTTTCTGCGTCTCTCCCACATATTGATCTGGCCGAAACAATTGACTCCTAACTCCTGCACAGTTGTTTGCACCTGATTCACGTAGAACTGACATGAAAGCATTTCACTGTTCCATCACAAATGGGTAGGAACCGACTTGAAGTCAACGATGAACACACGAAACCTCTGCATCCAAGAATCCTGCAACGCAAAAGAAAAAATTGCCAACTTCTTTGTGCTTGTTTTGGAGATTGTGAAGTGACCTTTCTGAAATGTTGCACATGCCTCTCTGTAATGACCTCTACCACCACATTCCAAAACATCTCACAATTCCTTGCGAGTACCAAACTCGACCATTTCCTCTGCGACCCCACGACTTATGAAACTGAACTATTGTCCCCCGATCAGGAAAACTGCTGGTTTTTGAGCACGAGGGTACTGGAACTGTGGGTTTTGGGAATGGGAAAGTTTGGGAACGGGGAAAAAAACCTGTCTGGTAACCCTGCTGTGTTTTCACTTGTGTCCATTGAAGAAGACCGTGCCAATCTCAAACTTGTTCAGTGACATACACTTATTTGGATGAGCCAAACGGATTAGCTTTTGCGCTTTAAGGTTCAGAGATGTTTTTCAAACTACGTTCACGTAGAAAAAAATTCCCAATTCTTTGCTCACTGAAGACAAAATTTGATTCACTTAATAGCAAATCCGACGAAGACATTCATATGACAAATCTTATGTCTGAAAGTTCACCAACGATCAAACAAATGTGTAAAACGAAGTGGCGTATGACAAAAAGATTCATTTCTCTGGTTTAGAATTTCTAAAATTATCTGGTACCCATCTTTTGCACACTGAAACTTTGAAGCAAAGCTTTCTTGAGTTCCTTTATATCGACAGGACCACTTGCACACAGAGTTGATACAGGACAAACAACGCACTGCCTTGTAATGTACACCTCCAAGAACATACCCCAATCCTGTTCATCCCATTTCACATTTCTCAGCAAATGTTTCAAAACGAAAAGTAGGAGTCCATATCTCCTTAGATCGTTAAAATAAGGCATCTAGGATAAAAAGTACCTGCTTAGTTACCTAGGAATGAGAACCATTGTTCTGATCACCTTGCTCAGGTTTTACCCTCGCAGAAAATTAATACTCACTCTCTCTAATTCAAGTTCAGCTTAGTTCTTTCTGTTACCAGCGTTCCCCTCTCTCTCACTTTACTCGTTGTTCTTTGAGCTTTCTTTCAAATTTCAATCGCTCAACTCTTCTCACCTATGTTTCTTTATTGCTGAAACTGACGCCATCTTTCTTTCTCTCTATCTCTCGGAGCTATTTCTCTTTCCTCTTTAGTAATTGAGTAAGTCTTTCCTTCTCTTTCAGCTGCATCCCTCTCTTCTTTAGCTATCTGAGCATGGTCTTTCGTTTTCTTTTCAGGCGTGCATCTCTTTTATTTAGCTACTATTTCTGTATCTGAGCCTGTCTTTACGTATCTCTTTTCAGCTGAATCTCTCTCTTCTTTAGCTATCTGAGCCTACCTGTCTTCTCCTCTCTATCCAGCTGAGCCAGTCTTTCTTTCTTCCTCTCTATTAGTTGAGCTGTCTTTCTTTTTCCTCTCTATACAGCTGAGCTTGTCTTTCTTTTCTCCTTCTATCCAGCTGAGCTGTTCTTCTTTTCTTTATCAGTTGAGTTTCCAAGTCTCTTGTTCTTTTCTTTGTTAGCTGCAAAGTCTCTTTGGTTCTTTTTCTTTTTTAGCTGCCCCAAGTCTCTTTGTTTTTTTGCTTTTTTAGCGGCTCAGTACAAGTCGTTTTAGTGTGGGAAAAAAAATTTTTTTTTTCTTTCTTCTCTTTCCAAGGTATTTATCACAAAAATCTTTAAGTTCAGGACCAGCCAAACCTACTCTTTTGCTGTGAGGTTAACAACGCAAATTTAATACGGATCCATGTTTGAAATACTATATAACAATTCTTTAATCAAAAATTTATAAATTTATGTCACCAAAAACAATGTTGAATCAAAATTTACTTTAGTATAAACGTTTAAGCCACCACACAAATGTTTAATTTAAATCATAAGTCCAAACAACACACACACAACTTTATATAAGACAATACAATGGGATGAGAAAAAGAAAACTACAGAATCAATATTACGCTGAAATCCACTTACAAAACACACAAACAATTTACACGACAATATCCAAAACACACTCACGATTCACATGTAAAAATTATCCTACACTACAAAGGGTGTTTTACACATATACTAACATATAAAAGTATTAAAAAGAAAGTGGGGGGGGGGAAAAAACCCACCAAAAAATAAATCAACAGGGAGCTAAGAGAGATAGACAGTAACAACGGAAGGAAAATGAACTACCCCTCGAATACAGAAATCTATCTATTTAACACGTAGTGTCCCCGTAAACTGGAGACTGGGTAGTAGTTACAAAACATAAAAATTATACATGGACTTTATAAATGAAATCAGGTGTGCTAGTAAATAAGCCTACCCTGGGGGATTGGGGTCCACCACTGTCCCAAGACAGACGAGGACAGAATTAAATATCTCACTCACACACAATCCTACTCCCTTACGTTCTTACCAGGGATCTCACCCATTCGATTTGTCAAAAATACCACCCTTCTTTATTTAATTATTAGAAATGTCTACACTCAGAACTCGGGTGTAGAGCAGAAAGAAATGGGGGAAAGTTTTAAAAGGTTGTTTCCACTCAGCTTAACATCGTGGTTCTACAAAGTCTTCTCGTCGCCTCGCTCCCTGAAGTTCACAGGGACGCGTCACGACCCCAACCTGGTCTTGGCTCCACGACTAGCAAACGTAGCCGAGAACTTCTTTGTAGTCTTCACGAACCGGTGCAGCCTCAAACGCCTACGCAGGGAGATCCTCCAGCTTCTCACTCCCGTAGGGAGCCTGCATGTCATCTTCACCACCGGTTGCAGCTCAAACGTCTACGGCAGGAGCTCCTCCAGCTTCTCATTCCCGTAGCGGGAGCATGCCACCTCTACAAACCAAAGTCTTGGAAAACACCACATTATATCCCCGTTCCTAACACTTCAATTATTAAATTTATCAGCTTCGTCTCCAACTGAAAAACTTGACCCACCATTTACCTCCGTTCTTTCACCTCGGCAATTTCTGAGATATATAGAAATAATAATATTATTTCCAATTCATTTCAACAAACAAGACAAATTTATTATATAACAACAGTTGTCTACCTCACACGGCCTTGAACCATCTCGAATCTATAAACAATGGAAAGAAAATTCTTACATATACTTGTCAACATATTCATTCGTAATTACTATTTCATAAACCATAAAATAACAAAACCAAGCTGTAAAGACAATGGGAAATATTGTTAACTTAACAACACTAAGTCTTCACTTACCCGGGTCTCTCTCCCATGATTACTAGCGTCTTACCGCTCTCTCGGTCTGTCACAGCAGACAGCGCACGCTCTCTCTCTCGGTCTGTCACAGCAAACAGCTAAACATCGACCGGCCCACACATACAAACTTAAAGCTCACCGTTATAAAAACTGCACGAGATCCATGCATCTCCCCTCTAAAACCTGTGCACGGGCTACACACATGTCTGCATCAGCATATCAAACTTTTATACAAGTTTGGGTGCACTTATACACTGCAATAAAATAAATGCACCTCTATTTCTATACTGAACACAATTAAATGAAAACCTATAAAAAATATTAAAACATTTTCTTTACAGGTGTGTCATCTCTGAATAAGGTTTACATAGACTGTGCTGTAAAATGGTTATGCCCGACATTTTGGAAGTCCCAACACCCCTAAAAATATGTTTTACAGTGAAGCAACATCCAGCACCATCTGACAGGGGACCTAACTTGACAGAAGCAGAAAGAACAGCTTAGAGTTGAGTACCCTGGAGAAATGTTGATAGCATAATCATTATGCTCCCTTAGTGGCGAAGCAACAGGTGTACAATGCAGGCTCCGCGGCCCAATCCCAGAGAAGTTTACAAAACTGGACGAATCAAAGACCTCGACAGAACATTAATGTTCATAAAGAAAAAGAAGGATAAAAAAAAAGGACATAGTTTAACATGCAAATTTCTAATTCAGACTCTTTCCGTTTAAAAGAAACATCATTTTCGATACAAACAAGACAAAGACTACCGTGAATGAAAGACATGTCCTAAAAGCTTTCGCGTATGAGGACGTCAAACTCAACTATTTCGACAAAAGAGCGCAAGGTCAGAACATTAATCTCTTAGAATTCTAATCAACCATTGCTTATCTTCCAATGCACCAAATATCGAAAGTCTAACCGAAACAGAAAGTGCAATGCTCCCACTCTCAAGACCTGAATATGTGTGCGAACGCACCATAGCTTCTTGCACACATGTCAAGCCCCTTCACCAACTTCGGCGGGGCGGGTCGGGGAGGGGGGAGGGAGGGGGGGGGGGGGGGGGGGGGGGGGGGGGGGAGAGGCAATCGTTGGTGTAGATGACAGCACACACTTGCGGTGCTTCTCTGTGGAAAAATCGAAAGAATGAGTGAAAAATGACGTGACTGATGTTCGACTGAATGAGATGAGAAACGACTGAGTGTTAGCACTGGCGGGCAGCTAGGTACCCTGTCAGCTCTAGTGACGACTGCGTGGATTGGTGAAAGCGCTTACAGCTTGATCTCTAGCCAAGGATAAGTGCTATGTAAGTCCTGTTAATAATCATAAAATAATAATAAGAAAACAATAATAATGGTAACAAAAAAAAAAAGCCAACAACAAAAATGATGATGATTATGAAAATAATAATGATAATGAAAACGACAATAACAATCATAACGAAGCGAGTATTTAAATAGCAATAACGGGTTTCTCATCGTCCACTGTAACCTGATGAAAGCTACGTGACCTGGTTTCCAACGACCCTATCAACACAGGAGGTTCGCGCTGCTATTGATTGATACCAATTATTATTATTATTATTATCATTATTATTATCATTCATGATGATGATCATTATTATTGTTATTGTTATCATCATTATCATTGTTATCATTATTATTATTATCATTATTATTGTTATCATCATTATCATTGTTATCACCATTATTATTGTTATTGTCATTATTATTACTATTAGCCCTCCCCCCCCCCCCCCCCCCTCTGCCCCCTATCAAACATGGCCTTTTCACTACTGTCAGTGCTTACAGAAACGAAGTCATCTGCAAGGAGAAAAACAAACCCGACAATACTAAACAACTGTTTCCATATACAAATATGATGCATACCCATGATGACCGATCTACTGATACCTGAAGACTGATTAACACCAGGTCGTGTTGAGAGCGCCAAGCTTATTCCTTCATTTTTCACCACCACTATACATAAACAAAGTAAAAAACAACAGCAACTACAAATCAACGGAAATACTGAATGCACCAGCATGATCATCAACACAAGCAATGAGGGCACCCCAATATAAAAGCCGTGTGGGCCGAACAGCTACAGTCGTTCCCAATCTGAACAGCGTGTGTGATTCCGGTACCTATCGTTCCCAATCTGAACAGCGTGTGTGATTCCGGTACCTATCGTTCCCAATCTGAACAGCGTGTGTGATTCCGGTACCTATCGTTCCCAATCTGAACAGCGTGTGTGATTCCGGTACCTATCGTTCCCAATCTGAACAGCGTGTGTGATTCCGGTACCTATCTATCTACTGCTCAGAGTACAACAAAAATCCGGCACGCTAAAAACTCTGCAGAAGACTGTCTGGAACTGGGACAGGAGGATGGGTCCTAAAAAAAAAAAAAAAGGGAAAAAAAGGGGGGTGGGGGTGGTAACCACATAGAATTTCCAGAGGGAAGGGACGCAATTCATACTGAAAGAGTCCTCAACATCCCAACGGACACTATTTTTAATTTCAATGGTATGCCTGCATATAATCTTTAACCCGTGTGTGTTTGTTTCCTTAATTCTTTATCTTTAAGCTTGTAAACGGTTATCTTTACCGTGGCTTCAGCCTTGGATGGCATTTGCAGTCGACAGCAAGACCGAATAAGCAAAGGTCAACGGAAGATGTAAGAAGGTGCACACAAGAGAGATGTCACAGCTAAACCTTCACACCTTTTCTACTGTGTCTGCATCTTGTACGAAACACGTTTGGTAAACCGAGCATCGTAACCACAATTTGCCCTCCTCTCCCCCCCCCCCCCCTTAAAAAGAAAAACAGGCTCCATTTAAGCAAGTTTTACTCTCTCTCTCTCTCTCACTCACTCACTCACACACACACACACACACACACACCACACACACACACACACACACACACACACACACACACACACACACACACATAATCGAAGAAGACACAAAGAACAAACGGGGATAAAAGGTCACCGTGTGACATTAATAGCTTCAACAAGTGTTTCTTTATAGTTGTGCAGTGTGTACATGAACATAAAACTGGATATACAGCTCAAGATGCCATTTCCATCCCCCACCCCCACCCCCATCTTCTCCCAATGTTCTTTTCATCAACGTCTTAAACGTCTTCGAACAAACCATATAAAAACAAGAAAAATTGTAAACTGTATACGTTTATACAAATTAACCCCCCTTTTCGCTGCAAGATTCTCATCGCCAGATAAACTGCCAGAGATCTACACAGACTCCTGCCGTGAGAGCACAATGGATGGAGGAAGAGAAGAACTCAAAGGCAGGAGGACTCCCATCCACCCAGCCCGGAGGGCGATAAGCCCTGCCACCCGGCCAAATGACATACTGTTACGGTTGCGTGCGTCTGACGTATACTGCTTTATAACGTATTCTCCGCCATTGTGTGCGCCGGGATCGATACAGCTTGGCAACCTGTCATGAGCGTTGTCAACACCTGATCAATACTGCTTTACAACATGCTGCTGTGATCATTGTAGATATGCAGTGTGTGGTGGTGGTGGTGGTGGTGTGTGTGTGTGTGTCTTCTTCTTCCTAAAATACTGGTTCACTCAAAAACGAGTAGGTCACCAGCGCGCATGTTAAAAAGTGTGTGGTGTGGTGTGT
Source organism: Conus ventricosus (assembly GCA_018398815.1). Lineage (NCBI taxonomy): Eukaryota > Metazoa > Mollusca > Gastropoda > Neogastropoda > Conidae > Conus > Conus ventricosus. The sequence goes on from CM031614.1 coordinate 70,692,284, forward strand.
GTGTGTGTGTGTGTGTGTGGTGTGTGTGTGGTGTGGGTGGTGTGTGTGTGTGTGTTGTGTGTGTGTGTGTGTGTGTGTGTGTGTCGTGTGAGTGTTGTGTGTGTGTGTGTGTGTGTGTGTGTGTGGTGCAATTTTGATTTGATCATTTTGCATGAAGTAAATATTGACCCTCCTTGCTCAGCTGGAGACAGGTCACTGAGGACAGCCTAAGGCCGGAATATCTGAGTCAGTGCATTTGCTTCCATCTGTGACAGTTTTTATTCTCTTTGTGTGTGTGTGTGTGTGTGGTGTGTGTGTGTGTCCATTTTCTCCCTCTGAATATATATATATACTGCTGAACAATATATAATTACTGTAACGACTGAAGAATTGTTAACCTGCACTTGTTTTCCCCCCACTACTTAATTGTTCAGCATTCTATTGTTTGGTCAATCAGTGGGAGATTGCATCTCTTAAGAGATCCAAGTAAAGGTTGTTCTGTACAATTCTTAGCCACTCACAATGCTTGGGTTATTGAACAGCAGAGCTGACCACTCAGACTGTTCCATATCTTTTGACCTCCCTTGCATCCTTGAACGGATCCTCAAGCATAGGCTCAAAGATTGTCCCTTACATTTTATACTGTTTGAATAATGCTTTTAGTTTTTCAGCAACTTTTTTCCTCTCCACACCTTTGTTTTGTTCCATTTACTACCCTTCACTGGCTGCTTTGGGGTGCTGTTGGATTCTTTTTTTGAACCCTTGGCGGTGAGAACACCACAGAATTATGGACTGTGGTGTGTCTCTATTTGACACTAAGAGCACAGACACAATCAGCCATTTTCATTGGGCGGCACAGATTTCCTTCCTCGCACTACGAGTGACGACGGGACTAACCCGTGTCGCCGGGAGGCGGCTTGGCGACGAGGCGCTGCAACTCTGCGAACTACCCAGTGGCCTGCACATCTAGCTGGGCTCTCCTTGGGGGAGGGGGGGGGGGGGGGGGGGAGAGGAAATTGTACCTCATTGGGCGCAGAGTGGCATGACCTACGTGCAGCGGCTCGGTGACTTGTGCCTCGTACGTCTCCCGAGTCGGCCTCACGCGGCACAGGACTGTCGCCACTCGGCATGAAGACGGCCGCCCGGTGGCCCTGACGACAGCCTTGGAGGAACTACCACGATCAACATCAACCGCAGCCGAACTACCTTCAGACGACCGCTCTGCGGTCCCAATGACTATCTACATATAAAGCAAAAATACATGTCCCAATATGTCCTGCTTGTGCAGGCCGGAGGACGTTAAGCAGAATCTTAGACACAATCAGCCGTGTCTCCCTGATCAGTCCGATCCAGCGGACGAAAGGCCTAGGAGCAGGCAATACAAATAAATGTGCCTTCGAGAGAGATTATGATGGTTCCCTCAGCAGCTACTGAAGGGCTTCTCATAGTTATAATATATTCCCCCATTTCTTCATCTTCAATTTTTTTTTTTTTTTAAAGTTCAAATCTTTGCCAAGTCATTACTATAACGACTGAAGAATTGTTAACCTGCTCTTGGTTTTCCCCCACTACTTAATTGTTCAGCATTCTATTGTTTGGTCAATCAGTGGGAGATTGCATCTCTTAAGAGATCCAAGTAAAGGTTGTTCTGTACAATTCTTAGCCACTCACAATGCTTGGGTTATTGAACAGCAGAGCTGACCACTCAGACTGTTCCATATCTTTTGACCTCCCTTGCATCCTTGAACGGATCCTCAAGCATAGGCTCAAAGATTGTCCCTTACATTTTATACTGTTTGAATAATGCTTTTAGTTTTTCAGCAACTTTTTTCCTCTCCACACCTTTGTTTTGTTCCATTTACTACCCTTCGCTGCCTGCTTTGGGGTGCTGTTGGATTCTTTTTTTGAACCCTTGGCGTGACAACACCACAGAATTATGGACTGTGGTGTGTCTCTATTTGACACCAAGAGCACAGACACAATCAGCCGTGTCTCCCTGATCATCCGATCCAGCGGACGAAAGGCCTAAGAGCAGGCAATACAAATAAATGTGCCTTCGAGAGAGATTATGATGGTTCCCTCAGGGAGCTAGTGAAGGGCTTCTCATAGTTATAATATATTCCCCCATTTTCTTCATCTTCAATTTTTTTTTTTTTTTTAAGTTCAAATCTTTGCCAAGTCATTACTATAACGACTGAAGAATTGTTAACCTGCACTTGTTTTCCCCACTACTTAATTGTTCAGCATTCTATATATATATATATATATATATATACAGAGAGGTGTGTGTGCAGGCGCGCACGCGTGTTTGTGTAATAAGTAATTTGGGAAACTAAATGAAGGCAAGGAATTTCTCTGTCATAAAGAGAAAGACTGAAAAAAAGATTGACACATTAAAAAAAATGTGAGAAGAAGCAGCTTGGGCGCATTGGGCGCAGAGTGGGCATGACCTACGTGCAGCGGCTCGGTGACTTGTGCCTCGTACGTCTCCCGAGTCGGCCTCACGCGGCACAGGACCGTCGCCACTCGGCATGAAGAGGGCCGCCCGGTGGCCCTGACGACAGCCTTGGAGGAACACAACGATCAACATCAACCGCAGCCGAACTACCTTCAGACAACCGCTCTGCGGTCCCAAGACTATCTACATATAAAGCAAAAATACATGTCCCAATATGTCCTGCTTGTGCAGGCCGGAGGACGTTAAGCAGAATCTTAGACACAATCAGCCGTTCTCCCTGATCAGTCCGATCCAGCGGACAAAAGGCCTAGGAGCAGGCAATACAAAATAAATGTGCCTTCGAGAGAGATTATGATGGTTCCCTCAGGCAGCTACTGAAGGGCTTCTCATAGTTATAATATATTCCCCCATTTTCTTCATCTTCAATTTTTTTTTTTTTTTAAAGTTCAAAATCTTTGCCAAGTCATTACTATAACGACTGAAGAATTTGTTAACCTGCTCTTGGTTTTCCCCCACTACTTAATTGTTCAGCATTCTATTGTTTGGTCAATCAGGGGGAGATTGCATCTCTTAAGAGATCCAAGTAAAGGTTGTTCTGTACAATTCTTAGCCACTCACAATGCTTGGGTTATTGAACAGCAGAGCTGACCACTCAGACTGTTCCATATCTTTTGACCTCCCTTGCATCCTTGAACGGATCTCAAGCATAGGCTCAAAGTTTGTCCCTTACATTTTATACTGTTTGAATAATGCTTTTAGTTTTTCAGCAACTTTTTTCCTCTCCACACCTTTGTTTTGTTCCATTTACATACCCTTCGCTGCCTGCTTTGGGGTGCTGTTGGATTCTTTTTTTGAACCCTTGGCGGTGACAACACCACAGAATTATGGACTGTGGTGTGTCTCTATTTGACACACCAAGAGCACAGACACAATCAGCCGTGTCTCCCTGATCAGTCCGATCCAGCGGACGAAAGGCCTAAGAGCAGGCAATACAAATAAATGTGCCTTCGAGAGAGATTATGATGGTTCCCTCAGGAGCTAGTGAAGGGCTTCTCATAGTTATAATATATTCCCCCATTTTCTTCATCTTCAATTTTTTTTTTTTTTTTTAAGTTCAAATCTTTGCCAATCATTACTATAACGACTGAAGAATTGTTTAACCCGCACTTGTTTTCCCCACTACTTAATTGTTCAGCATCTATATATATATATATAATATATTATACAGAGAGGTGTGTGTGCAGAGCGCGCACGCGTGTTTGTGCAATAAGTAATTTGGAAACTAAAATGAAGGCAAGGAATTTCTCTGTCATAAAGAGAAAGACTGAAAAAAAGATTGACACATTAAAAAAAATGTGAGAAGAAGCAGCAGAAGAAGAAGGAGAAAGAAGAATCAGGCGTGAAAATGTCACATTCAAGTTTCTCACTAGCAGCATAGGCGTCTATCATCTGGAGCAAAAGAATACCTGTAGTTCGGTCAGAGTCGGTTTTCGACTTGTGAGTGATATCCCAATCAGCGAAGCTCAGCTGGCTTTGTTGGTCCATCCTTGTTATCAAACGGAGATACATCATATTTCTAAGGCATTCCACGACCACGAGGAAAAAAATCCAATGCACCTTTGGCAGAAAGCGACTGCAGAAAACGAAACATGGCAACAAAAAACAATACTGTAAGAAAATAATGTCGTCAGAAAAAAAAAGAAGATCAATCTACGTCAACAAATCGTTGAGCCCAGCTTGCGGATTCAAAAAGTATTGCAAGGGGAATAAAAACGTGCCAACAGTCGGAGTGTTCAGTTCACTGTGAGATTTACCTAAGGCATTGTTCCCTCTCATGGCCTATGCAAGGGGTAAAAATGTACCAACAGTCTGAATGTTCAGTTCTACTGTTAATTAACCCAAGCATTGTCTAGTCTCATGGGCGCTGACAGCAGTTAAGAATTTGCAAAATAACTCACTGAACCTAAACCTGTGTGTGTGTGTGTTGCGTGCGTGCGTGCGAGCGTGCGTGCGTGCGTGCGTGCGTGTGTGTGTGTGTGCGCGCGCACGCCGGGGAGCAGGTGAGGGTGCAGGAGGGGAGAAGGGGGCGGGGGCTGGGTGGTGGGTAGTTGACAAGGCATAAAACACTTCTTCAGTGACTTAGAAGAAAACATTTATCTCTATAAGCAATGGAGGGGGAAGGGGAGGCCTAGAGAAAAAGGGGGGGTATGATGAAGAGAACGTTTAAATGTCAATAATAATCTAAACCCTTCACTGGAAGCATATCAGAATCATCCAAGTCTGCCTTGATAAAACAGAAGCATTTGCTGTGTCAGCTGAGTCTTGTCAACAGGACCAATTGGTTAGGCAGTTCAGACAGGGTTTCGCCTCCTCGAAGAGATCCAGCAAAGAAACTCAGTTGTTAATCTGGCAGAGTGTGAGATCAAAGAGGCTCTGCCACTTGGAGGCTGATCTCATATATATTCTACCATGACAACCAGCCGACTTTCACTGTTATGACGAATCATCTTTTGTTGTACCAAACTGAGATATACCATCTATTACTCTGTAGTCCTCTCACCACTAGCCAGTAAAAAGCAGAACATGGAATTGGGAAAAAAAAGTACGACGTGGGAATAGTTACAAAAATCTCTCACCACTAGCCAGCAAAAAGCAGAACACGGAATTGGAAAAAAAAAGTACGACGTGGGAATAGTTACAAAAACCAAGTAAATGAGAGAAAAAAAAATCAATATATTCAAGGAAATCCTTGAGTTTATGCTTGTCAACAAGTTAAATACCTGTAAGTTAAGCATTATGAGTCACTTCAGCACTGACAGCAGGCAAGAATTGTGCAGTATATATATATAATATATAATATATATATATATATATATAATATATATATACCAGTTTAAAATAGGATTTTAAAATGGAGAAATTAAAAACCTACAAGCTTTTTCAAGCTAAAACGCTCTCCTCAGGATATACAATTTGGGCACGCCACCGGTGTTATATATTGTGGTATGTGGGCGTGTGAGCTCTGCGCGTGTGGCACGTGGCCTGCCGGTTTTTCTTTTTGGGGCGCGTACAGGGGGGACGTGTTACGGAATGGTGCATGGACAAAGATTTCCATTTATGCCTGCAATTGTTTATCATTTCTACTTTAGAGTTCAGGGATGCTAGGTGGGGTTTACATAATATCAGCCACTTTTCTGTAGTACATAAGTTGCATTATTTAGAAATGTTGTTGTATGGTGTTGCTCTTTTTATAATTTTCCATGATATGTTGTAATATGTTTTCTTATTTTTAAGCTTCCAAATATATTTACTTAATTCTGTTCGGTTTTATATTTTTAATTTTTGAAAGACTGTTTATGGTTTGCATATCTGGTTTTAAAATGGTTTGCCGTGATCCCTATGTATGTTTCTTTATCACTGTCTGTTGTTACCGTAGCTTGGTACACAATATTGTTGTAGACATATATTTTTCAGGGGGCACAGAGGGTGATGAAAGGATATCTTGTAATTGCACAAAAAAGGACCAGTGCCCTCTGAATAATAAATGTGTCTACAACAATATTGTGTAATACGCTACGGTAACAACAGACAGTGATAAAGAAACATACATAGGGATCACGGCAAACCATTTTAAAACCAGATATGCAAACCATAAACAGTCTTTCAAAAATTAAAAATATAAAAACCGAACAGAATTAAGTAAATATATTTGGAAGCTTAAAAATAAGAAAACATATTACAACATATCATGGAAAATTATAAAAAGAGCAACACCATACAACAACATTTCTAAAAAATGCAACTTATGTACTACAGAAAAGTGGCTGATATTATGTAAACCCCACCTAGCATCCCTGAACTCTAAAGTAGAAATGATAAACAATTGCAGGCATAAATGGAAATCTTTGTCCATGCACCATTCCGTAAGACGTCCCCCCTGAACGCGCCCCAAAAAAGAAAAAACCGGCAGGCCACGTGCCACACGCACAGAGCTCACACGCCCACATACCACAATATATAACACCGGTGGCGTGCCCAAATTGTATATCCTGAGGAGAGCGTTTTAGCTTGAAACAAGCTTGTAGGTTTTTAATTTCTCCATTTTAAAATCCTATTTTAAACTGGTATGTCGCTCCATACATGGTTGAGCACTTTTAACGTTCTGAGTGGCTTTTTAACTCTGATTTTATATATATATATATATATATATATATATATATATATATATATATATATATATATATATATATATATATATATTTGTTAAAAGGTAAGGTTTAAAACTATCTATATATATATGTGTGTGTGTGTGGTGTGTGTGTGTGTGTGTGTGTGTGTGTGTGTGTGTGTGTGTGTGTGTAAACTCACCATACTGGAGAATGTATTTATGTGATATTGTGAATATCTGTCAAATACTGCTTTACAATATATTGTGACAGTCACATGCATCAGTTATAAATGTCTCTTTACAACTATGGCCGCAAATCAGAGATCGGAGGAGCAGTAGGAGAGAGAGAGAGAGAGAGAGAGAGAGAGAGAGAGAGAGAGAGTGTGTGTGTGTGTGTGTGTGTGTGCAAGAGGGGTTCAAAAGCAGTAGGAAGGAGGGGGAGGGGGCGATATCCATGTCTGCATATGATATTTATTTGTTGGTTGAATTCTTAAATATTTGAAGAGAAGATATATTGCAATGTTGCTAGTGACTGTGTCTATTTTGCACTCTTGAGTTGGACCTATGTGTCTTTTTCCCCCATGAGAGGTATATCCGAGTCACTCTGGCCCTGCTCCAACTGTCTTCATGCGAGTGACAGATTCTGCCCGTCACAGCTGACTGTTGATAAGTAGACATACACACTATCACAGAACCTGAAGGCTATACACTTTGTTTTACCACTTGGTGTTGCAGATGTTTCGCAGGAAACGCTGGCGAAGTCCTTCAAACTGTTGTGCGTGTCGTCGGCAGGTGGACCAGGCTTTACAGAAAGAGAACAGAGAACTCAGAACAACTCTGCACACGGCAAGTTTGGTGGAGACCGTGATTCCTCCCCCTCGCCCCCCCCCCCCCCTCCCCCTCCCACACATACACGCTCGCACACACATGCATTTTCATTATGTGTTTGCCGAGGGCAGCGCTGGCCTTCGCTATTCGCAGTGTCGTGTCGATACCCAATGCTGCCATGGCAGCAGAACTGGACCACGGTGTTGACATTCGTGTTGTTGATGACGATAGGTGATGGAAGCAGAGCACTGGCTACCTGTGATGGTAAGGTTTGGACCATGGCGTTGATCTTGCTCAGACTGTTAGTGAGTCGTCTGCATGCTGATACGAAACAGCCTGCCATGCACTGGATGTCTTCATGGTTGAGCGCGGCCTGTGAACAGTCGTCTGAAATGAGGAGTCACGCAGAATGGTCGCAAACACTCTCGTTCTTGAATGAAGACGCTGCAGATTGAGAAATTTGCCATCCGGGTGAAACTGGATATACCTCTTGCGCCCCCCCCCCCCCCCCATACAAATACACACACACACACACACACACACACACACATATATATATACACACACGCGCGCGCGCGCGCGTGTGCGTGCGCGCGCGTACACACTCACTCACGGCCCCTGTCGAAATCTCCAAAGAAATGTAATGGTACTGCGGCAATCAAGACGGAAAAGAGAGTAGGAGCCGAGACACAGCCTTGTTTCACCCCATTTTTCATAGGATAAATGTGTAATACAACTCCATTTTCATGAACCCTACCCTGCATACCTTCATGGAAGGAAGACACACGTGCAGTGAGCTTCTTGGCACACCTTCACACGTGCAGGATCTTATACGGGCCAACCCGTTTCACAGCGTCAAATGGTTTTGTCAAATCAACATATACAGTTCTTGGTTTGCTCAAGGCATCTGTCTTGCAGCTGGAAAATACCAGCAAAGTATCGTTGATGTGCTTTCCAACTCGACAACGATGTGAATGATTCTATTGAGGTATTGCGGATGACTCTGGCAAGCACTTTTCCCGCAACACACAAGAGGAACGTCCCACAATGATTGTTGCAAGATTTTTTTCTCCCTCCTACTCGTAGACACGCACAATGTAGGCATCCTCTAAACCTTGGATCCCTCGCCATTCTCCTGAATGATCTGGAACAAGCTGTCAGTCTTTCCACACAAAAAAAAGTTCACCTCAGTTTTGTAAATGTCCACGGGAATGCCATCAGCTTTAGGTGCCTCACCAACGGTGGTTTGCTTCAACACTCTGAAGAGATGGTTCACTGGTGTTTCCACCACCGGCAGTACAGCCAGTGCTCAACACTCTGAAGGGATGGTTCACTGGTGTTTCCACCACCGGCAGTACAGCCAGTGCTGCAGTCAACACTCTGAAGAGATGGTTCGCTGGTGTTTCCACCACCGGCAGTACAGCCAGTGCTGCAGTCAACACTCTGAAGAGATGGTTCACTGGTGTTTCCACCACCGGCAGTACAGCCAGTGCTGCAGTCAACACTCTGAAGAGATGGTTCACTGGTGTTTCCACCACCGGCAGTACAGCCAGTGCTGCAGTCAACACTCTGAAGAGAGGGTTCGCTGGTGTTTCCACCACCGGCAGTACAGCCAGTGCTGCAGTCAACACTCTGAAGAGATGGTTCACTGGTGTTTCCACCACCGGCAGTACAGCCAGTGCTGCAGTCGCCTCTTCGAACACGGATGGCTTTCTCTTCAGGAATGTGTTGAAGTGGTCAGCTCAGCGCACTAGCATGTCAGCATTCTTTGTCACTGTGTAGATTGGTCAGAAGCATAACATAGAGTTGAGTCAGATGTCTTCGGTCTACAAGCGGTACCAAATGTTACCGTAGGATACTTTTATGCCGTTTAATACAGCGTATTAATTGTGACCATTGTGTACGTCCTGTAAAACACAGGGTATTAACTGTGACCATGAAGTTGCCTGCAAAATGCAGATTTTCAATTGTGTCTATTGTGTAAATCCTGTTAAATGCAACGTATTTATCGTGACTCTTCTTCGCATTCTATGATGTACTTGTGTATATAATAATTATTGTGACTCTTATGTGGATTCTGTGACATATTGTTATGTATCATAGTTTGACTGTTACATACAGTGGAATTTATCACATTGAAACTGTTATTTCGTTTCTACGATATATTGGTATACAGCATTTTGTAATTGTAATCTGGGCTGTCTATGATATATTGGTATACATGATATTGTGACTGTTGTGTGGACTCCATTAGTGTGTATCCTATGAGACTGTTGTGTTCATTGTATGATATATTGGTGCATATCATATTGTGACGTCATTTGAGCTCTCTATAATGAATTGGTGAGTATGATGTGCTTTCTTGATATATTGATGAGTATAATTGTGTTCCTCTTGTCGGGAAGTGTATGATATACTGGTGTCTGTCATATTGTAACTGTTCTGTGGAATCTACGAGGTGTTGATGAACAGCATTTTTAACATTATCTGCACTCTGACATGTAGGTGTATGTCATTTCGTGATTGTCATGTGGACAATAAAAGATACTGTTGACTCGTATGTCGTGACTGGTGTGCGCACTCTAGTAAATATACATACTGCTGCATATCATACTGTGACCACTGTGTGCATTAGACTACATACTTGTGCATATCACATTATCTTGCATACGTATGGGTGCATATCATATTGTGGCTGTGAAACGCGTTCTTATGCATATTGGTATACATCATAATATTGTGCATGCATACTATAGAATAATATACTGTGTGTACTTTGCTATACAGTGACATATATTATATAGTGACAAATGTGTGCATTTCTTTTCATTACATACCCGTACGAATACCATCATAACTATTGTGTGCGACCTAAATATACTGTGTATAGCATAGCGTGACGGTTGTGTACACTTTATTGCATACTGATGTTCAGCATAACTATGTGTAAGCCTTGTAAGCCTTTTGCTGCGTGACTGTTGTGCGCGCTTGTATATACAGCATGATTTGCCCTGTGACTTGCACACTCGGTGATTGACTTGCACTTTGCATAGTCTGATTGTTCTGCATAGCCTGCTACAGGTGTTTAGCATAACATTGCTGACAATTTTTGGCACACCTTCAGACATTGAAACGGCTACTACCATATCATTGTAGATACTGAGTGCGTAAGGCCTATCCATCTTCGCGCTGAATTAGGCTGAGATTCAAGAGCAAATTTTCTTTAATTTAGGTCACACGATCTACTACTGATATTACTACCTCTCTTCTTTCGCTGCCCCCCCCCCCCCCCCCCTCTCCCCGCCCCCGTCCTCCCCGTTCGTCCCTTACCCTTTCACGGGACTGTCGACAGATTTTCACAGTCAACGACATACAAACAGTAATGCATGCACACACACACACACACACACACACACACACACACACACACACACACACACACACACACAACACGCATCGTGAGTGTGACGTCATTGTTTCACTTATCCCATTGCCCACCTCTCTCTAACACTCCTCTTCATACCACCACCCCCTTTTTTTCCTTCCTCATTCCGGATGTTTTGATCAAAGATGAAAATCACAACTCGTTTAAATAAAAAAAATCGAGAGATTCAGCCAAACAAATGAATTCGCACGTTGCTTGAAAGATTCCACATCAGTGCACATCAATCGAGGAAAATGTTGTAAGATGCGGCTGAGCTGAGAGAAAAGAAACAAACAGAAGACCCCAGCAAACTCGTACTGTACACCCCCCCCCCTCCCCCCCCCCCCCGTCCCCTTTATAACCAACCAACCAACAAACAAATAAAAAAGCAAAGAGATGAGGGGGACATGATGTGGACAGAAGTGGACAGGGATGAGGGGAGAGGAGGAGAAGGTCAGAAGATGGTGGGGGGGGGGGAGAGGGGGGGGCACATGAAATCTGTAGGGGCGGGGGGGGGGGGGGGGGAGGGGGTAAGGTTTGGTGAAGAACTGAAACATTGAGGCACCCTTAGGTCATCGTTATCTATTCATCTGAACTTCACCAGCCTTTTTTTTTTCTTTTCTTTTTTTCAACCGACTTAGCAACTACCAGAAAATCTACACCAGACACAGATTCCCTTTGCTAAAAAAAACAACAACAACCGTGCTGGACGAATCTTTGGTTTGAAAAGAAATCTTAAACAGTAATTAAAGACCAAGGAGTGTAACTCTTCCTCCATTGCTGAAATAGACAGACGCACATAGGCCTAACTCCAAACAAAATAATGCTGCTTACGACACCCAATGGCGCCGGGCAGAATGACAAGAGAGAGCACACAGAACAAACAAGGAAACATCTGTTGGTTTGACTTCACGTTTTACAGCTGGTTCAACGACTCCTCACCCTGGACAGCTGGTTCAACGACTCCTCACCCTGGACAGCTGGTTCAACGACTCCTCACCCTGGACAGCTGGTTCAACGACTCCTCACCCTGGACAGCTGGTTCAGCGACTCTTCACTCTTCACCCTGGACAGCTGGTTCAGCGACTCCTCACCCTGGACAGCTGGTTCAACGACTCCTCACCCTAAAATCCCCAAAGGTTCCATGCAGGATCGGATCCCTCAAATTCCCCCGTAGGGATGCCGGGGGTCTTTTGTACAAATAGTTCCCCCACCTTCTGGACATTCTGTGCTAGTAACGTCCCCTTTTCCTTTCGCTCTCAGTTAACTCTGACTCCTTCTTTTGCTGTACTGTCGTCTACTGTCCTTTCTGTCCACCGTATCTTTTATCTCTCTTTTTCCACAACCTCTTCCCACAAATTTCTGCACTCAACGAAGTCGGAGTGAACTGACTATACTCTCGAGTATAGTGTGAGTGTCCCAACAGGGTAAAACGAGTTCACACGCTACCAGATACTGGAACGCTGAAGAAGAAGAAGAAGAAGAAGAAGAAGAAGGATCCGTCAAATGAAATACAACGTCTACTTTCCTCGATCAGAAAGGTTCGGATGTAGGCTATCTTCTTTTCTTTTGTTTTTCTTTTCTTTTATTGGGTTCTTTCTCCTGGAGGTGCTCCAGCCAATAGACGTGCACAGGGAAAGACAAGACGAGGTGCTCGGAATGCGAAACTGACGTGCAAATGTTTCAAAACGATCACGTTTTCTGTAAAAGAGGGGCATAACAACTTCGGGTGAAAGTATGTCACAAATACGACGGCAAAAACACGAACATTGACAATCGAGTTTCTTTTCATCTCTTTTTTCTTTTCTTTTCTCTTCACGACCCCTGTCTTTACTTTTTTGTCTTTTTTTTTTGTCTTTTGTTTTTCGTTTCCTTTTATTTACTTTCCTTTATTTTTTTTTTTTTTTTTTTCTTTTCGTCTCGTAGTACTGTTAATTATGACTCGTGGAAAAATACTGTTTCGTGTGACAGATGAACGCTTCACGCTTTAATGTTGACCTGTCAATGATATCGAGTGTCTGTGCGGTGTCTAGTGTCCATTCATTGGTCAGCGCTTTCCTGAATCATGATCAGTCAGTAGCATTACAGACAACAACAACAAAATTCAGTCAATATAGCTGATAATTCATTTTTGTCGTAACAAAAGTTTTTTCTTTCATATCCCATCGGGACGTTACTAAAGTCATTATTTACAACAACATTTTGTTTTAGAAAGTTGCGGAAGAAAAAAAATCAGTTGTGTTGTGCTCTCTTTTTATGCGAATTTGATTTTTAGACATCTTTATAACTGATAATGTCAGACAACTGTTAAGATCCATCCGATGAAAACAAAACACTTTCAATGCAAAGGATATCAAAACAAGCAAACAACACACACACACACACACACACACACACACACACACACACACACACACACACACACACACACACATACACACACACATCGTCGTTTTCAACTACAATTGTACAATATCGATAAACTGCATTGTCGAGCTGAGCGAATATACACAATATAATGATGTGATTTGTGCCTGTTTCTGCTATCTCCATAGTTACCCAATGACAGCTGCAAGATACGGCAGTACAAAACAGGTGCTTCGACTTTGATAAAAGTGCAGTCATTGAAAGAGAAAACAACAACAAAAAATGCGTCATGTCTACGCTAGTTTATCGCATGATAATCTACTCTCCGTAATACGCACCTTTATCACATGAATGATGATGCTATTAAACGCATAACACACTCATTGATCCTAACGATAATCATCCTAACGATAATCACAGCTCATACCACGTATTGATCATGTATCTTTGCCACATGATAATGGCCTCACATGAATTCAACACACGCTTATCACATAATAACAACTTCACATACGCAGCGCACTTTTGTCACATGACAATTACACCACGCGCATTCATTTACAAGATTATCATACTGCATTCATAATATTTATATACGTGGATCCCACATAAAAACGCATACGTTTGTCACATCACATGCCAACTCATACATGCATCTTATGATAATTACATCACATACGTAACGTACCTATATCACATTATAAAGACATCACACACATAGCACCCACATGATAATGACACAACATTCACACCATATGTTTTTTATCACATGATGATTACATCACATACATTATACAATCTTCATCAAATCATATTCACATAAGAACTAATCATTAATGCACGTATGATCATCGCATCACTTCTACACCGTGCTAAGAAGGAAAGTTGAAACTGAATAAACGAACAATCAAACTAGAGGAATACTCGGGAGAACACAGACTTCCGCCAAAGTCAAACAGATC
>CM031614.1:70724906-70734906 GCA_018398815.1 Conus ventricosus
AGGACAGGGCAGATAGTGGTAGCAACTGTGTAAGCTTCCCTACGACAGGCAGAGACGGGTAGGCAACTGTGTAAGCTTCCCCAGGACAGGGCAGAGAGTGGTAGGCAACTGTGTAAGCTTCCCTAGGACAGGGCAGAGAGTGGTAGGCAACTGTGTAAGCTTCCCTACGACAGGGCAGAGACGGGTAGACAACTGTGTATAAGTAAGCTTCCCTAGGACAGGGCAGAGAGTGGTAGGCAACTGTGTAAGCTTCCCCAGGACAGGGCAGGGAGTGGTAGGCAACTGTGTAAGCTTCCCTAGGACAGGGCAGAGAGTGGTAGGCAACTGTGTAAGCTTCCCTACGACAGGGCAGAGACGGATAGGCAACTGTGTAAGCTTCCCTATGACAGGGCAGAGAGTGGTAGGCAACTGTGTAAGCTTCCCCAGGACAGGGCAGAGAGTGGTAGACAACTGTGTAAGCTTCCCTACGACAGGGCAGAGACGGATAGGCAACTGTGTAAGCTTCCCTAGACAGGGCAGAGAGTGGTAGGCAACTGTGTAAGCTTCCCCAGGACAGGGCAGAGAGTGGTAGGCAACTGTGTAAGCTTCCCTAGGACAGGGCAGAGAGTGGTAGGCAACTGTGTAAGCTTCCCTAGGACAGAGCAGAGACGGGTAGACAACTATGTAAGCTTCCCTAGGACAGGGCAGAGAGTGGTAGGCAACAGTGTAAGCTTCCCTACGACAGGGCAGAGACGGATAGGCAACTGTGTAAGCTTCCCTAGGACAGGCAGAGAGTGGTAGGCAACTTTGTAAGCTTCCCCAGGACAGGGCAGAGAGTGGTAGGCAACTGTGTAAGCTTCCCTAGGACAGAGCAGAGAGTGGTAGGCAACTGTGTAAGCTTCCCCAGGACAGGGCAGAGACGGATAGGCAACTGTGTAAGCTTCCCTAGAACAGGGCAGAGAGTGGTAGGCAACTGTGTAAGCTTCCCCAGGACAGGGCAGAGACGGATAGACAACTGTGTAAGCTTCCGTAGGACAGGGCAGAGAGTGGTAGGCAACTGTGTAAGCTTCCCCAGGACAGGGCAGAGACGGATAGGCAACTGTGTAAGCTTCCTAGGACAGGGCAGAGAGTGGTAGGCAACTGTGTAAGCTTCCCTAGGACAGGGCAGAGAGTGGTAGGCAACTGTGTAAGCTTCCCTAGGACAGGGCAGAGACGGTAGGCAACTGTGTAAGCTTCCCTAGGACAGGGCAGAGAGTGGTAGGCAACTGTGTAAGCTTCCCTAGGACAGGGCAGAGAGTGGTAGGCAACTGTGTAAGCTTCCCCAGGACAGGGCAGAGAGTGGTAGGCAACTGTGTAAGCTTCCCTAGTACAGGGCAGAGACGGATAGGCAACTGTGTAAGCTTCCCAGGACAGGGCAGAGACGGATAGGCAACTGTGTAAGCTTCCCTAGGACAGGGCAGAGAGTGGTAGGCAACTGTGTAAGCTTCCCCAGGACAGGCAGAGAGTGGTAGGCAACTGTGTAAGCTTCCCTAGGACAGGGCAGAGAGTGGTAGGCAACTGTGTAAGCTTCCCCAGGACAGGGCAGAGACGGATAGGCAACTGTGTAAGCTTCCCCAGGACAGGGCAGAGAGTGGTAGGCAACTGTGTAAGCTTCCCTAGGACAGGGCAGAGAGTGGTAGGCAACTGTGTAAGCTTCCCTAGGACAGGGCAGACACTGGTGGTAGGCAACTGTGTAAGCTTCCCTAGGACAGGGCAGAGACGGGTAGACAACTGTGTAAGCTTCCTAGGACAGGGCAGAGAGTGGTAGACAACTGTGTAAGCTTCCCTACGACAGGGCAGAGACGGATAGGCAACTGTGTAAGCTTCCCTACGACAGGGCAGAGACGGATAGGCAACTGTGTAAGCTTCCCTAGGACAGGCAGAGACGGGTAGGCAACTGTGTAAGCTTCCCACAAGGATGCTACAGTCAGTCTTCTGACAAGCATGTCCATTGGAAGTAGTCAGCTGCTGAGGGACAAGCTGACAGCAGAGGACTGGGCATTTGAATGACTGTGTGGGAAACCCGACTTTTGAACAGTGCTCAGCCAGTTAGTTGAACAGTGCACAGCCAGTTAGTTGTGTCCACTCGGCATAAATTAACTTCATTCAGGTAGTGAAAATTGTGACCCGGTATCAAATAAGGAGCATCATCAAAGAATTAGAAGAAAAAAAAGAAAAAGAAACCTGGATCAGCAAAGAGCATGTTATTTTTTCGTTCCCAGCCTCCCTACCCCACCCCACCCCCACCCATTCCTCCATTGAGACATCGTCATCTGATAAGATGCCAGACAAAAAAAAAACAGCAACAAGAAAACTGAAACAGTAGCACATAGGCCCGTTGCACAGTAACTCTCGCACTGAACGACTGCTGATTCGGATCCGAGCTATTATCGCTTGTCAACACTGAGAACTGGACTGTGGCTGACACAGCCCGAGTACTACAAACAGCGGTCAGGTTTATAGACTGGGGACTGAGAACTGGACTGTGGGTGACACAGCCCGAGTACTACAAACAGCGGTCAGGTTTATAGACTGGGGACTGAGAACTGGACTGTGGCTGACACAGCCCGAGTACTACAAACAGCGGTCAGGGTTTATAGACTGGGGACTGAGAACTGGACTGTGGCTGACAGCCCGAGTACTACAAACAGCGGTCAGGGTTTATAGACTGGGGACTGCAGAAGACGCTACAGTTTAGACTGGTCCAGAGTACCAAGCTACTGGTTCATATTGTCCACCCCCCCCCCCCCCCCCCCCCCCGCCTTGGCTTAAGGCTGTGTCAGGCCAGTTGACATAGGCTAGAACACCAAGGCTACATTTAAAATGTTGTTATGCTCTGCATAGATACCCGTGGATTGTCTTCTCCTATCATAACATCATCAGTCTCCAAAATCCCCCGAAGTCGGAGTGTGGCTGCCCACGTGGCGGGGTAATTAAAAACGGTCATGATGCATCTGTACCATAGTGTTCAAGTACTTCGGCTGTTTGGATGATCCCTGGAGTCCTTTAGCCAGGGTACGGCAACAACAACATATTATCCGCCCAGCATTCTGAAGTCAAAGAATGGTTTCAGATTAAATGACTGTTTGCTATGTGTAATGTATTGACAATATAATCATTTGTCTTGCAAAGCTCTTTTATGTGATTTTCTCAAAAATCCCTAATTTTCCTGTCATTGGTCAGCGTTGTCTTCACATTGAGGCTGGCGACATCTGTCAGGAATTTTTTAAGGCTATAATTTTTTTCCCTAGATTGACTGTGATTGGTAAAGATTTGTCCAAAACTTGCACATAAACAACCTTTTATAGGCAAAAGATCCATCATTTTGATAATCATATAAAGCATGAGACGAAAAGATTTGATGCTGACAATACATCAACACAAACTATGGCAGACTGCTGGTCTGAGATAGGGACCCATGACATACATAAACATCAAGTTATGGCACGCACCTGGTCTAAGGGTGTGACGAAACGCTTGACAAACCCATCCGATGTGTCCCACTAAAACCCCAAACCAAAGAATAGATTTCAAATCTATGCCCACTCTCTCGTCCCCCCCCCCCCCCCCCCCCCCCCCCCATCCCCTTCCCTTTCTCTCTCTTAGAACAGTGGGAGTCCCACGGCTTCGGCTATCGGTTACAAAAGAAAATTACGTCATGCCTCGAACTGCGTCATTCCTATTGGCCTTCCTCCCTCCCCCTCTCAACCCTCCTTCCCCACTCCTGGGCGACCTACGATGCAGAAACATTTACATGGCATTGTAACAATGGCCCGTCTCAGATTCTCACCTACAGACCAAGTTCTCTTTATTGCAGAACTGGGATCCTGGTCACGCTACACAGTATAGCTGAACGCTACTCTGGGACTACGCCAAAAGCCGGGGAATGCCAGACACCACGGCTTCACTTTAAACCAGGGTGACACCAGACAACCAGTCTACCCAAGAGGAGCAGTCACCAGCCACAGGAGAGATCAACTACCCTCTCCGATATAAGCTAAGTTAGCTAACCACCCAGACTCAAAATCCATCAGACCCTTACCCTCACTTTATGATGGAACAGTGAGAACCTGTCTATGAGTACCACTTTGGCTACTGCACTGGGTGTATGCAAGCAAAGTGGATGTGTATTAAAAGTATGCATTCAGTGTAACTTAGACAGGCCCACTGTATGCCAACTTAAGCTGCTGCACAGAGTGCAAGCAAGTAAAGTAGGAGTGAGGAAGGGCTCCTCATTGTTGTGGTTCAGTGAGAACTAAAATCTAGCCTATTGAAGTGACATGCCAATGCTTATCTATGTGTAAGCAAGTAAAGTTGATGTGTTAAATTGCACTTAACTTGTGTCAGTTCTCTGTTGTTCAATCAAATGTTGAATGTTTGAACTTCTCTCTTCAATTCTGTCTCTCGGAGCTACAAGTACTTCTAAGTAAGAGTACAGGCCAAAGGAAAATCATCTCAGAGCCACTCTTCAGTATTAACAAGACCCGGAACAAAATAAAAATTTCTTTGATGACTAGTACCGGAAAGTTGCTCCTTCCACCACTAGTAAGAGAGAGGGTGTAGGTGAAATGTTAAGAAAATTCTCATCGAGAAATTATTCCAAGTCCTTCCCCTAGAGGACCCACTTACCACTCATATCTCTCGTCACAAGGGGGAGAACCCAACAAACATGAACACCAAGTTAAAGCACACAGGTGGTCTAAGGTAGGGAACCCAGGACAGGTCATTTCTAAGCTGTGGCACACAGCTAGTCTAAGGGAGGGAACTCAACAAACGTCAACACCAAACTTTGGCACGCAGAGGGTCTAAGGGAGAGAACCCAATAAACGTCGACACCAAGTTATGGACTACAGCTGGTCAAAGGGAGAGAACCAAACAAACAACACCAGACTGTGGCACATAGCTGGTCTAAGGGAGGGAACCCAACACACGTCGACACCGGAACTATGGTACACAGCTTGTCTAAAGGAGAGAACCCGATCGATGTCGGCACTAAGCTATGGCACACAGCTGGTCTAAGGGAGAGTACCCAATCAACGTGGACACTAAGCTATGGCACACAGCTGGTCTAAGGGAGGAAACCCTACAAACATCAACACCAAGCTATGGCACACAGCTGGTCTAAGGGAGAGAACCTGATCAACATGGACACTAAGCTATGGCACACAGCTGGTCTACGGGAGGAATCCAATGAACGTCAACACTAAGCTATGGCACACAGCTGGTCTAAGGGAGGAATCCAATGAACGTCAACACTAAGCTATGGCACACAGCTGGTCTAAGGGAGGGAATCCAATGAACGTTATCACCAGTCCATGGCAGACAGCTGGTTTAAAGGAAGAACACATGACAATGACATTACTCCACGCAGAACTGGCAGACTGCTGGTTTATTAATTAAGGGACGGACTTCCAAATTACGTCAATACTAAGATTTGGCAGAGAACTTACGTGTGGGAGCCAGACCCTCGACGTAAGTCTGTACTATGCAATACCATGGCAAATACCTGATGTAAGAGAGGGACCCCTGACATACGTCAAACAAAGTTATGGCAAACAGCTAGTTCGAGGAAGGGACTCTAGTATATGTTACCACTAAGCTGTTGCAGACAGATCAGTCTACGAAAGGGACACCAACACACCCATCACTAAGCCACAGCAAACAGCTGGTCTAAGCGTGGCCCAGACACAAGTCACCACCAACGTATGGTCTGATGAGGGAGGGATTCCTGACAAACAGCTGACCATGGTATTGCAAGGTCTCCGTGGTACTGAAACATCCGAATCACATAACTTTGTTTCCTGAGGAACCGTGACAGCTCTTCACAATGCTGTGTTGGTCCTCAGTGAATCCACCCTTGAAGAAAAATCCTTGGCTCTCAGTTCCAGACGCTATACATCATCCGATTTTGTTTGGTCGACAGGTTTTGAATGAGGATAATAGCGAATGGTCAAGAGAGGAAAAACTGTTGAGAAAAAGTGTTGATGGAGTTCAGAAGAAAAAAAAATCTGTTCAATGACAATGTCCATCTTGAAGGGTTCAGACAGACAAAAAAAAGTATCGATTCCATTGACCAGTGCGAAACTCATCAAGCGCTTTAATTTAGCTATGATTTTAGCTGGGGCTGTAATTCTATGTTTATTCATTTGCAGTTTCAACAGCCCTAATGTTGCGCTGAACAATAAGGAATGGGAGGGGGCGGGGGGGGGGGAGGGGGGAGGTAAGGCTGGAGAGGGGAGAAGGCAGAGAAGACACTAGGCAGGAAAGACACAGACTTGGTAAAGATTTTAGATAAAAAGAAGGGGACGGGGGAGGAGTGGTGTGTGTGTGTGTGTGTGTGTGTGTGTGTGTGTGTGTGTGTGTGTGTGTGTGTGTGTAGAAAATGAGGTAGAACTAGGCGTTGAGGATGTAAATGTTAAACCCTTTCCTTGCAGAATCTGAGAACCATCAACGTCTGTTTTGAAGACAGAACCCGTTAACACAGACGTTGATTTGTTAAGCCTGTCCACAGTCGATCTCCTGGAAACGACTCTTCCATAGAACCCAGCTGACTGTATTAACCTGTATTTGGCCTCAAATAGGAGACATACCATCAGTCTTGAAGGTTACTATAGCCAAGCCACTCCAGTTACACGTATGATATCCAAAGCCAAAAACTCAGACCAGCAACCTGTAGTAAAAGCTTTTTCTTTTCCAAAATCAACACATGACCACTTACTGAGTCCCCTACTGAGGAACCAGACTGAACGAAGCGTCCAGTCCATCTCCTAAAGGACCCCGTCTCCACATCCTTCTGTCAACAGTCCCTGAGGAGCCAGCCTGCACCGTAGATATTGACCCAAACCCCATCACAAGCCTTGGTCAGTGGAGGGCAACTGAAAACTGACGTGGCTGTGACAGCAGAGCAAGAAAAGACCAGACCATCTGAATGTCAAAAGTAACTCTGCCGATCAACACGAACAAATAAACCACAGGACAATACAGGTCTGGGTAGTGGTGAAAATGCCATAGATTTCAATGTTGGTACCATACGACGTATGACAGAGCTGTCTCCAAATTACAAGATAAAATGATTAATCTGTTTGTCCATGTTAATGAGCGGAGTTACTTAAACAGATTTTTTTTCAATTCCGCCAGCAGTCATCTCTTTTTGAAACAGAGTACCTGAAGCCTCTTCTTTTCCTTCTTATGATGATCCATTAGGATGAGGGGGGGGGGGGTGAAAATGGTACACACTTAAATTTTAATTCCAGACTGCGTATGATAGAGTTGTCTCCAAGTTTCTCATCATTGCAAAGAGACATAATCTGGAGTCAGTCAGACCAAACAGATACAGTTACCAGCCGTGCAAAGAAATCTCTCTCTCAGAGACACCCGTTTCTCGAAGTGGACGAGAGTCGACAATACGGTCCAGATGGAGGATTTTTCTCTGTTGAAAGATGAATAAACTTTATGGTTTTATTTTTTTTTCCCTTCAAGTTTCAGCATAATACAACTGTGAACTACAAAAATAAGAAGAACACACTATGGTCTGTCGTTGTTGTTCGTTTTGATTTTGTTATTTTCCCCCAAAATTTCAGCAGAATCGTAAAACTCTCAACTTGGTGCCCATCTCTTCAACTGTTGAGAGTGAAGGCGGGAAGAGACAGGGGAAGGGCCAAGGGGAAGAGGAGCGTCTCAAATGTTAAACGTCAGGTCGGGAGCCATCGGAATCATTTGCAATGAAAATCAAATGTCAAGGCCATAGCATCCCTGTTTTTAAACTCTGGTGAAACCGAGAAAGTGGTTTTCATAGCATTCTACAAATATCAACTCTCTCTCTCTCTCCTCTCTCTCTCTCTCTCTCTCTCTCTCTCTCTCTCTCTCTCTCTCTCTCTCTCTCTCTCTCTCTCTCTCTCGTGTGTGTGTGTGTGTGTGTGTGTGTGTGTGTGTGTGCGTGCGTGCGTGCGTGCGTGCGTGCGTGCGTGCGTGCGTGCGTGCGTGCGTGCGTGTGTGTGTGTATGTGTGTGTGTGTGTGTGTGTGTGTGTGTGTGTGTTGTGTGTGTGTGTGAGAGAGAGAGAGAGAGAGAGAGAGAGAGAGAGAGAGAGAGAGAGAGAGAGAAATATAAGTTCGTATTCATAATGTAAACATGAAAACATGCCCAAATCAATTAATGGGTTGTCAGCATGCACACTCAAACAACACACAAACACATGCTCGCGCGCGCTCTTACGCACTATCCAAGTGAGGAGTTGAGAGCCAGAGCAGTTTCCCATCCGACATAACAGGGGCTACACACGCGGAGACGAATCGAATGATATGTGAATAACCAGAACTTCATTGCGATTCGTTTTTTGTAAAGATAAACTTCCCATCCCTACCCTACGCATGGCACCGAAGAGATGCAAGACCTAGAATCATAATCATGAAAATCATTACTGTTTACATTTTTATCATTAGACTCTGCTCGACGGCATCTCTCAGTGAAACGGCCAGTCAGCTGTATATCACAACCTTTTTCACAATTTTACCGGGTAAGCCAAGAGTAGACTTACGCCGGTTCCGCGTATATCAGTCAGGCCAAAATTACCCATAAGTGTTTCCTCCGTCGTGCAAGATTCCGCCTTATTTTGCAACTGACAGAAATGAGATTTGCAGAAACATGAGATAACTCTAGGCACGAGCAGTTGTTTGTACGTGCGCATATTCGACTGTATTGTCATAACGATCCATCGGTTTCAGCCAGACTCGAGAAGCACTTACCTCACTCAAGTTTCCCGTCACCCATGGAACACTTCCAGTGTTATCTTCTCTTTTTTTTTTTTTAAGGTTAGTGTTAAAATGCGACTTTCCTGTTGAAATTTTAATTTAGTTAAGTAGGAAGGATGATGATGCAAATGGATGGGTGTGGATGGGGTGAGTGGAGAGGAGGATTGAAGGAGTGGAGGGAGAAGGAGGAGGGGGCGAGGGGCTTATCCAACGAACATGCATTGGGTAATTAGCGTACGTGTTTGTGAGGCAAGAGTTGTCGCCCTGTAATTTTTTTTATTTAAAAAAAAAAGTACATATTTTGAATTTCTTTTGGCAGAAAACGAATGAAGAACGAGCAAATGAACAAACTGCCAGACAGGCATAAGCAGTAAAATGTCATATGAGAAGAAGATAAACAACGACTGAAAATATTGATTGCCAGCTGCACACAAAGGTATTGAAAATGTTAAACAGTAGTATTAGGAAAGGACCAAAGGATATCATACTGTCCTCCCAGGACAAATAGAAATATCTGACATACAACCATTTGTTAACTGGTAAAGAGAGATTAAAGCTGTAGTAGATTGGAAACTTGTTTTAATACTTATCAACAAGTTAAAAGAGATAAGCAAAAGTGGTTTCAAATTAGAATTTGTTTTAGAATTTCGGTATCAAATTGCATAGCAAAAAATTATGAATATGGTTGACACTGATAACTGCAGCTTTTGTGATTTAAGGGGGAAAAAAGTATGTATTCAACATTATCGGTGATTTTGTAGATCTATGTATGAATCCTGGGTAGATTTAAAACAGTTGTTAAACCAATGACGTCAAAACTGTGTCAGACTGTCCTTGTTGTTGTTGTTGTTGTTGTTGTTGTCGTACCCTGGCTAAAAAAACTCCAGGGATCATCCAAACAGCCGAAATACTAGAAGACTATGGTACAAATGCATCAGCTAGGGATGAGAACATTACGTGTGTGACCGTTTTTGATTACCCCACCACTTGAGCAGCTACACTCCGACTTCGAGGGATTTTGGAGACTGGTGATGTTATGATAGGAGCTTGTCACAACTGAAGAAAATCCCCGCATAACTATGTAGAACAATATTTTGATGTAGCCTTAGTGTTCTAGCCTATGTGTCAGTTGGTCTGACACAGCCTTAAGCCAAGGCGAAGACTGTCCTTTATTGTTGAATTAGTTTTATTTGGAACTATTGAACGACAAAAACAAACAAAAAAAAAAGATCA
>CM031614.1:70737406-70739906 GCA_018398815.1 Conus ventricosus
ACATACTTTCAGTTTGAGTACTCTCGGAAATCACTGCAGTTCAGAATTCTTGAAAACAATTTGAACTCGCAGACGAACGCTGGGACTACCTCAGATGACTGCAACTTTCTGACATCGCGTGTCGCCGATAGCAAGACCATGGTGACTATAGCTTGCTTGTCTCTTTGTTGTGCTTGTGGGTCAAAACTCTTTGTGGAGTGGTGGCAATGGAAAACCCGACAGTACCCCACCGTGTAATTCTGTAATAATTATTCTGATCAGAATGAGTACATTAGCGTCAGGACGAAGGACTCGAATCAAGACAAAAAAAAGAGGACACGAGAAAGGGGACAGAAAACCTGTTTAGCGTCACTTACAGTTGCCTCCCTAACCGGCTTGTTCTCCACGCCAGCTGCAATTTTGGAGCGAAATCTGAATTAAAGGGCAGATTCAGGATTCCCTTCGGCTTTTAAACGGGGCGTCTGCGTCTTTCAAGCTACGTGCACGTCTGTTCAGCGTGTACAAGTGTTTTATGTCTTTTGCTTTATGAGTCGATCCCAAAGCATCGGCCAACATTTCTAATAAACCCCATGGTAGGTAATATCTGGTGGAATGACGCGTTTTGGAAAGGAGAAACACAAGGCAAAAGTAAATATAGATATGCACAAGAAAAATATCCATGAAAATATTGCGGAAGCGAAAAAAAAAGAAGCACAAATGATGGTAACAGAGTGGTGTGTGTGTGTGTGGGGGGGGGGGGGGGGGGGGGGGGCAAAAAAATCAAAACCCAAACGCACATCATGCAAAAACGAAGAATAAACGAACTAGAAGGGTTTTCAAAAGGTCAGGGAAAAAAACTGACTACATTTCTCATTGTACCCTATCAATTCAGAAGTGTCATCCAAATTTGAAGGAAAAAGACAAAGGCTGAATTATAAGCGGATTAAGGAACAAAATATCAACACGGAAGAGCCAATACTGCTGCCGACATTGACTGTCATTTCGAGATGACTCTTCGCGTCTGTTTCAAAACGGGGTCCCAGCAGGAGCTTACTCTTCGTAGTATTGGTTGTTCATCATGCAAAGGGTCGCAACTTCCCGACAGCACGTATTGGTCGAAGAGCATAGTCCCTCGCGTGATTGCCTCTCTTTGTATGCTTGTGGTTGCAGCTTTTTTACTGAATTCAGTTTGCAAGCAATAGCAGTAAAGATCGTCTGAAGAAAAATGCAAAGTATATAGGGGGAAGAGCAGGAGTTGATTAATGATGCAAATGAAAATCCACACACTTTTCAATATCACCATAATTGCTCGAAACTCTTTCAATTCTAGCATATACCCCATGCTCCGCACAGTATGTCTTGCACACGCAAATGAACACACACACACCCCACACACACACGCACACGCCCCACACACACACACACACACATCACAGCGTGACATATGTGTGTAAATTCCTCACTTAAAAAAATAATTCAGTGGTGGCCTACCCATTTTCACTTGGCTTATAACCTTCCTCAGTACGTCAACCCCCGTTCCGTTCCCCCTCCCTTCCCCACCTGCCCACTCCCAGTCCCGCGATTTCTCATCCTCCTGCTTCCCCCATCCCCTCTCGTGGCTCTCCATTTGTGCACATGCACATACACACTGTGCATGCATACATAAGTACAGACGCGCGCGCGCACACACTCACACACATAGGCTACACACACCACACACACAACACACACACACACAACACACACACACACACACACGCGCGCGGCGCACACAACACCACACACACACACACACACACACACACACACAACACACACACACACACACACACACGCACGCGCACACAACACACACACACACACACACACACACACCACAAAAAAATGCACACACACACACACACACACACACACACACACACACACACCACAAAAAATACATACACACACACACGCACACACACACACACACACACACACACACACACACCACACACACACACACACACACACACGCACACACACACACACACAAAAACACACACAACACACAAACACACACCACACACACACACACACACACACACACACACACACACACACACACACGCACGCACGCACGCGCGCGCACCACACACACACACACACCACACACACACACACACACACAAAACACACACACATACACACACAACACACACACACACACAACACACACACACACACACACCCCCACACACACACACACACACACACACTTCAGTGAGGTACGTGTATGCAAACTGTACATGACAAGAAACAGCGCAGCGACGACCTGTCGACCTCTGATCCGTAACCCCACTAATTGCATCCCTCCTCCACCCCAGCCCTGTCTCCTGTCTTGTTCTATGCTTCTCCCTCTGTCTGCAGCACTGTGAAAGCAGTGGCGGCACTGGTTCCTCAATGACTCTCATCAAAGACTGTGCCATGCAGATCGTTTAGTCTTTGCTTCTACGTCCACAGATCTGGCGGCAAACGTTCC
>CM031614.1:70752406-70757406 GCA_018398815.1 Conus ventricosus
TAAAGAAAACACGAATCAATAGTCAGAGAAGTAAATCATAAAATACAAACTTTTACTAGCAGTCAAAGGAGACCACTATAACCCATCTTGAAGACGGAACTATTCATGTTGCCTGCTTCGAGGCCTTTCGTCCACTGGATCAGATTCGTCAAGTAGGCATGATTTAATGTTCCAGATTCCTTGGCTGCGTTGGCATGACACAGAGATATACCACAGTCTACGATTCCATGGTATTCTCGCCACCAAGTGCTCAAAAGCAAAATCCAACAGGACCCCTAAGCAGCCAGTGAAGGACAGAAAAGCAAAACGAAAAGAAAGTGTGGTAAAGAAATCAGTTGCTGAAAAACTAAAATTATGTATAAAAAAAATGTAAGGGTACATCTTTGAACCTATGCTTGAGGATCATTTATGGATGGAAGGGAGATTTTAAAAGAATGTCAACAGTCAGAGTGGTCAGCTCAACTGTTAAATAACCAAAGCATTTTCAGCAGCTAAGAGTTACGCAGGACAGCTTTTACTCGAATCTCGTAAGAGTGGAATCTCCCACTGACTGACCAAGCAAATATAAGTACACACACACGCGCGCGCGCGAGCACGTGCGTGTGTGTGTGTGTGTGTGTGTGTGGTGTGTGTGGTGTGTGTGTGTGTGTGTGTGTGTGTGTGTTGTGCGTTTCTGGTAGTGTGAAGCGCCTAGTGTGCTGGCGAAGTGTCTGTGTGCTTGTCACCTCTCGCTTTCAGCCTTCACGGCTGGCTAGCACCGCTGTAAACAGCATTGCAAGAAGAGAGCTGAGTGCGAAAGTCTCTCCTGCCAGTACATAGCCTCTCTACGAATGTTCTATTTAGTGTGTCCACCTGGCAACGCATGTCCACCGGGTGCCTTGCAGCCCCAGGCCAAACTACAGGGGACTTGGAGGAGTTGGCCCCTAAACTTGCAACGTGCAGGCCCACCAGCGTGTGGACATGCCTTGGCATTCATGAACCAAACCCCCACCTATGGGCAAATAGCAGAGCAGAGGGAGCTCTTCAGCTTTGGCCGGCCATCCCTCTATGAGACGGATACTTTGAACAACAAAGCTGCACCTTCTGGGGCTGTCCTACACGTGGCAGCTTCTGCACCTGTGGGGCAATGAATCCCAGAAGGCGAGAAGGTGGAGAAGAGACAGCACAACTCTCCTTCACCTCAAAAAGTCCCCTGTGCTGGTCAGACAAGCAGGTGCGCCGATAAACCCAAAGGTAACCCTTACCAGCTTCTTTTAAGTCCTGCGGCGATGGAGAAGTAGTGACGGGGACAGGCAAAGGATATTGCTGGAGGTCCCCAGCCACAACTCAGCACATTGGCGGCTGTAGGCTGATGGTCGTTCACCGTACACTAGGGCAGATTCGGTGCTCGTATCCTCCTACAGCGACGAGAGAAGCCCTCTTCAGGGACAGCACTGCTCACCCCACATGGGGTGGGGGAGATGAAAGGATCCCAAAACAAAGCCTGCCCTTCACTGTACCTGACAGGTGACCCTGCATGCCTGCCCTTCACTGTACCTGACAGGTGACCCTGCATGCCTGCCCTTCACTGTACCTGACAGGTGACCCTGCATGCCTGCCCTTCACTGTACCTGACAGGTGACCGTGCATGCCTGGTGTTTGTTGATCTCACTGTGGCCTTTGACACCGTTAATCGGACTGGCTTGTGGAAGATCCTTCACAAGTTTAGTTGCCCGGAAAAGCTCATCTCACTGATAGTTTCATTCTATGATGGTTTCATTCCATGATGGCATGCAGGCAAGGGTGCAAGAAAATGGAGATACTCCTGACCCATTCCCAGTGAAAAATGGAGTGAAGCAGGGATGCGTCTTAGTTCACACCCTCTTTTCCATTCTGTTTGCTGCAATGCTGATTGATGCATTCCGGGACTGTGACAAGGGGTATACATCCAGTTAAGTTCAGATGGCAAACTGTTTAACCTTCGACGACTTCAGGCCAAGACCAAAGTATTTGATGCCCTTCTGAGAGAGTTCCTCTTTGCAGATGAATGTGCACTGGCTGCACACTCCCATGAAGACATCCAATGCATCACAGATCACTTTGCAAGGGAAGCCAAGTTGTACGGCACCCTGGAGGAGCTGCGGTGGACGGCAGCCTTCATCGAGGACACCGGGCTGCTCATCTAATGGGAAGCGAACGAGGAAGAAGAAGAAGACTTTGCAAGGGCCTGTCAACGCTTTGGACTTACAGTCAGTCTTGGTAAGACCGAGGCCATGTTCCAACCTTCACTGTCCGGAGCTGGCAGTGCTCCACCACCACCTGTCGTCATCAACAACACAGAAATCAAAACTGTGGACAAGTTCTGCTATTTGGGCAGCACTGTAAGCAGCAATGGATCTTTGGATGCAGAAGTGATGCTGCGCATCTCAAAGGCCAGCTCTCAAAGAATCTATGGCAAAACCATGGCATCAGATTGCGCACAAAGGTTGATGTGTACAGAGCTGTGGTTCTGAGTGTTCTCCTCTACTGTTGTGAGACGTGGACCACGTACCGCCGACACATCCAACAAGTCGAGCAGTTCCATCAAATGATGCTTGCACAAGATCTGCAGCATCAAATGGCAAGACAGTGTCCAACCTACAAGTCCTGAAGAAGTGTGACTTACCCAGCATTGAATGTATACTCATCAAAATCCAGCTCTGATGGACAGGACATGTTGTCCGTATGAAGGACAGTAGAATTCCAAAGATGCTGGTCTATGGACAACTGAAGGAAGGACAACGTGGCCAAGGAAAGCCTCTCAAGAGATACAAAGACATCACTGAGGCCAACCTCAGAAGTTGCAACATCGACACTGCTTCCTGGGAAGATGTTGCCCTTGACAGAACACAGTGGAAGCAACAGTGTACACAGGGCACAAAGACATTTGAGCGCTTCAGAGCAGCTGCCATCCAGGAAAGGAGGAATCGGAGAAGACGAGGCCCATCCTTGCAGGACTCCATTCCATGCAACACCTGTGGAAGACTTTGTGCCTCAAGAATTGGTCTTCATTCCCACATGAGGACCCACATCAGCAGATGACCTGACCTACCTACTCATCCATCGGACACGACGGGAGAATCCATCATATATATATATATATATATATATATATATAGACCCACATCAGCAGATGACCTGACCTACCTACTCATCCATCGGACACGACGGGAGAATCCATCATATGTATATATATATATATATATATATATATATGATGCTGAACAATTAAGTAGTGGGGGAAAACAAGTGCAGGCTAACAATTCTTCCGTCATTAAATTAATGACTTTGCAAAGATTTGAAATTTTAGAGAAAAGAAAAAAAAAAATTTAAGAAAATGGGGAAATATATTATAAATATGAAAAACCCTTCACTAGCTGCCTGAGGGAACCATCGTGATCCCTTCTGGAGGCAGATCTATTTGTATTGCCTGCTCCTAGGCCTTTCGTCCGCTGGATCGGACTCATCAGGGAGACACGGCTGATTGTGTCTGCGCTCCTGGTGTCAAATAGAGACACACCACAGTTCATAATTCTGTGGTGTTCTCACCACCAAGGGTTCAAAAAAGAATCCAACAGCACCCCCAAAGCAGCCAGTGAAGGATAGTAAATGGAATAAAATGAAAGTGTGGAGAGGAAAAAAGTTGCTAAAAAACTAAAAGCATTATACAAACAGTATAAAATGTAGGGGACAATCTTTGAGCCTATGCCTGAGGATCCATTCAAGGATGCAAGGGAGATCAAAAGATATGGAACAGTTTGAGTGGTCAGCTCTGCTGTTCTATAACTCAAGCACTGTCAGTGGCTAAGAATTGTGCAGGACAACCTTTACTTGGATCTCCTAAGAGATGCAATCTCCCACTGATTGACCAAACAATATGATGCTGAACAATTAAGTAGTGGGGGAAAACAAGTGCATATATATATATATATATATATATATATATATATATATATATATATATATATATATAGAGAGAGAGAGAGAGAGAGAGAGAGAGAGAGAGAGAGCTTGCACTTGTTTTCCCCCACTACTTAATTGTTCGGATATATATATATATATATAGACAATGGTAGTAAATACCAGCAGAGATTTTAAAAAAATGCTCAACCGGACTGGGAGCAACATTTGTTAAAAGGTAAGGTTTAAAACTATCTACAGCGCTGTTTCATGCGATGCAATCATCAGGATGTGGTGGGTCTGTGCTGCCGGTGTTTTATAACTGCTTGTGTTGTCTGTCATCACGTGCTGTCTGTGTTTTTCCTGTGTTTCTGGTTCTTGTTCACTGACAGGAATTTCCACTTGTGCCTGCAGTTGTTAACCATTTCTATCCTAGTATTTAAAGTTGCCAGTTGTGGTTTGCATAGTATTATGTACTTTTCTGTTGAGCATAGGTTACATCTTTTTGAAATGTTGTTGTATGGTGCTGCTCTTTCTATGATTTTCCAGGATATATTGTAGTCTATCTTTTTCTCTTTGAGCTTCCAGATGTATTTACTCAATTCTGTTTGGTTTTTGTATCTTTCTTTGTTAAATGACTGTTTGTGGTTTGCATATCTAGTTTTAAATTGGTTTTCAGTGATACCTATATATGTTTCTTCTGCGTTCTCTGATGTTACAGTGGCTTGGTACACAATGCTGTTGTAGAGGCATTTGTTGCTCAGAGGGCACTGTTCTTTCTTGATACAATCCTGCAACTGAAAATCAAGTATCTGGACTTAGTGTGAAGGAATAGACCATAAGCAGCTTCACGGCCGCTACATTATTAAGAGATGCAGGTTGTATCACAGCTGGCGTCAAATGTTTCCTTTTTGGGGATGAACAGGACACCGGCGCTACACAACATGGCATCATGTTTGATAGACGTGTTGAGTACATTTCCTATGGTAAAAATAAGTGTTTCCATACTGTATTTTTGTGGTGAAATAGGTGCTCTTAGGCTTCCCGCTGACAGACCTTGTGTCATCCACATAGTGTGGAAA
>CM031614.1:70762406-70839773 GCA_018398815.1 Conus ventricosus
TGCTTTGATGTACTATCCTGTATAGCAGTTTTGTGATTGTCTGTTGTAAAGTGTAGACGTATCATTTCGATCGTCTGCTCTGTGAACAACAAATGGCTGTCGTGATCTGAATTTGCGCACAGAGCATGAGCAGTTGCTTCATCCAGGGATGTTGCACGGGAAAGACTTCATTTTACGTCCCTCTCCCGGCGACTATTCCGCATCATGTTTCTAGTCATTAAAGATTTCCGATATAGAGAAGAAAAAAAAACAACAACACACAAAACAACAAAACAGGCAGAATTTGTTGGTTGAACCGCGAGTGTTTTTAATTGACTGGTACCAATGAATGGCTGGCTCAGCAGATCCAGTATTA
The DNA here is from genome assembly GCA_018398815.1 of Conus ventricosus. Classification (NCBI taxonomy): domain Eukaryota; kingdom Metazoa; phylum Mollusca; class Gastropoda; order Neogastropoda; family Conidae; genus Conus; species Conus ventricosus. The sequence continues at coordinate 70,762,762 of CM031614.1, forward strand.
CTCCACTGTTTACAAAACTGATTAGACATCGCATTGAGGAATGATTTGGATTTTTTTCTCCACCTTGTAATTAATCCATTCTTTTTTTCCCCCATTATAGCCAATAGAAAATGAAAGAAAATACAATTAAACACAAAATCAGAATTTAGCGTAGAGGTCATATAAATATGAAATTCACTATTGTTTTAGTTATTCTAAGTCTAGCTTTTTATGTCTAATATTTTGTAACATTAGTATTGGGTGTTGCTTTTTGTGCTGTCCCATCTTCTGCGCCACCTCATTGGCATTACGCCCACGCTGCTCATTCTGACCCCGTGTCTACACCCTCAGGCCAGTCTGGCTCACTGCAGCCCCGGCACCAGCGTTTCTTAGGAAGCAGGCAATATCAAGTTGTCAAGAGGCAGACCACCAGAAGGGACACTGCTCTGCTGCCGAGTCACTTCTGTGGTGTCCAGTGGGGCCAGTTTCTGATTCAGCATAGGCAGGACACCACCTGCTAAGGCCCCTACTGACAGTAATTAATTAGTCCTGGAGCCCATGAGTGAGCTCATGCTCTGGAGGGCACCACCATGTCCGTCCAACGAGAACTCCCATGAACTTGCGGATACACAGGTGACCCCAACGGAATCGAACTAAGGCCATAGACATGAAGAGGACATCAAAACTGAGGTCATCATGAGAGCAGGGCATATAGGGCCATAGAATTTGATACTTTTTTGATGTTGTTAATGCTGATCGATGTGAATGAGGATGATGAAGATGATGCTACAGATTTCTATTCCAGTCTGAGAAGTACAGAGAGGTGCAGTGTTGGTCAGGGATGAAACTCGACTGTGTGGTCCCAGTCTTCCCAGTTGAGCCTGTAGCGAACTCAACTCTGAGCAAGAGCCAGTTGGGGCAGAAATATCTCACATGGGTCTGGGATTCGAACCCGCAACCTCTCAGATGGGAGTTGGCAAACACTAACCACTTCGCCAAGGTGGCTGGTTTCGCTTGAAATCTTGGGAAATATTAAACCACTGAGTGACTTCTAGGATGTGTGTCTGTGTTCAAATTCATGTAAAAGCTAAGGGCCCGGTAGGAAAGGAGGAAGGGGGTGAGGGGTGGAGGGAGGGGGCTCCATTTTGGATTTTCCAAATTTTTACTGTGGGCATTATCTGCCAAATTCCTATGAAGGCTTGGGGGGGGGGGGGGGGGGGGGGGGGGGAGGGGTGTGTGATGGTGGTGGTGCCATAACATGCTGTCCATATTGTTTGGCTTCAAGTATTTGGGGAGTGGGGGTGGGGATAGTGGTGGAGAAGAAAGTCTGCCTCCCACCCCCACCCCCCAAATATTTTCAAAGGGGTGGTGGTGATGGGTGTGTGTGTGTGATTCCCCTGCCCCCTTCCAGTTTCTGACACACTTGAACCAGTGGGAGTAGCAACATGATGCATGAAGTTTGTTTATGATCTGTTGTATCATTTACCACATCACTTGTTTCAGAGACCATAAGCATGACTTAATTAGTATGAATTTGGATTAGCTTTTCTCAGTTTAAGATTTCAGGAGAAAAAAGTTGAGCAATGTTATTTACTGTGAATATGATTTATGATTTCAGGAGAAAAAAGTTGAGCAATGTTATTTACTGTGAATATGATTTATGATTTTCAGAACTGGTGAACGAAATGGAACGGAGAAATGAACACATCTGTTAGACAGCAAAATGACATTTCCTGAGGTCCAGAGTGTTGCCAAAATGGATATCGTTGACAGATTTTGTTCTCTTTTCTCAGCTGAACTCGCCAGGGGAGACCATGGATAGGCAGAAAGCAATGACAAACTGGAAACTGCCCAGTGCATTTTTGATGTGGTGGATTTTCAAGCTTTGAGTGAACATTAGATGAAAAGTAGATTTTCATAAAATCCAGAAGCTGACTTCACTGAACGTGATAGTTCTTAGTGCACAGATAAAGCTCGCAAGTCCTACATTATAGCACAGAAAGCTTAAGAGAATGCACAGGTTGTGATAAACTTGCTCAGCTCTCTTCACAATGAATGCAAGTAAGTATTTCTGTCCTCGGCTTCTGGACTATCTGGTGATATCTGGAAGTCGTCATCCGAACAGTAACAACCACGTATCTCAAACACCAGAGCTGTTACGTCGCTATCCTCTGGAAGACCATAAGGACTTTGCACTGCCCAATGATGTCATTTCTTCTGTCAGCCAGAGGGATGTATCAGTGTTGGACCAAAACGTATGAGCCTTCGTGAGACACCTCTTTCGTGTTCACTTTGACAGAGAAAGACTCTGGCATAATTCGATATGGCACATGTGTGAATTTCTATCGGCCATTTGAACGTCGGACTCACTCAGCAGAATGTTGGCAGAGAGGTAGATCGATCGTCCACAGGCAGCACACATTCAGTTGAAACATTAAGTTCTTCTGAGTGTGACCGTCCACGCTCACCTAGGGCAAGACGAAAGTCACGGGTGCGGAACAATACTCTTACATCACTATGCATCATAAGTCATCATCCTTTCTTTTCTACATTTCGAGAATGCCTCTTTATTCTTCGTCGCTTGATTGAAGCATGTCATGATCGAAGTTGTGTTCGTCGGGTTGGGGGTTCTAAAGCCACTGCAAGGTGAGTTGATTTTTTGCTGTCTCTTTGAGTTTTTATTTTGCGAGGTGTTTACATGTTTGTGTGATGTAGTGTGTGTGTGTGTGTGTGTGTGTGTGTGTGTGTGGTGATTTTCTAGAGTTAAAAAGGTGTGCATGTTTGGTTTGAAAATGAAATTTAACCTGCATTGAAGTGGATGCTGTTTGCTTGCTTGGCAGTTTCTTTAGTTAGAATTCATGATGCAGAACTCGTGAGCAGGATAACAGTAATTGTTTATTTTCATGTATGTATTATCTTTTATCTAATGATGTAGTTTGAGTCACATTTATGATGATTTATAAAGTTATTAATGGTAACATTTCAGACATATAAAGTTATTAAAGGTAATATTTCACACATACATTTTTTGTGTGCTACCATTGCTTGTGACATTTTTTTTCTTCATTGCTGTCACATCCTCCATGCCTTCTGAGCTCTCAGTGGCATTACTCCCAAGCTGCTTACTTCAGCTCCCCGCACAACTACACCCAGTTTGTCCTTTTGCTGCCTTAACACAAGCAGTCCTCGGAGAACAATGGCTATCGGGTTGTCATGAGGCAGCCCTCTGTAGTGCTGCTGAGTCCCTTGAGTGGTGTACAGTCATGTCCGCTGTTGGGCACACTAATTGGTTAGAGAGCCATGTTGACAGTGTCCCTCTTGACAAAAGTCGCCTCTATGTCCGTCCAGTGACAGTTCCCATGATACTAAAGACCTTGACATGAACTCGCAAATGGGCATGGGTATTGTTGACATGAACTCACCTATGGGCATGGGTATTGTTGACATGAACTCGCCTATGGGCATGAGAGCTGAATGGAAGAGGTCAGAGTGAGGGACAAGCAAGAGGGCCATAGCATTTGATTTTTTCTTCTTTTTTTAATGAAGATCAATGAGTATGAAGATGAGGATGACAAAAGTGATGCTATTTTTTGAAAAAAAAAAGATTAACATGCCAGTCTGAGATTACAAGTCATCATTGAATTCTATGTTTCATTTCATAATAAGAATAATGTTCTGCATCAGTCTGGAGAGAGACCATGCAGGGTTCACTGTTGGTCATGAAATTTGAGCGACATTCTACTTTTCTAGATTCTCAGAAGCGCGTCCATGAAGTGCGTGATTGCATTTCATGTATAAATGATGCTACTTGTCAGTTGTACTAGTTGTTAGTATTCAAGACACATGGATATTTTCTGATAACAGTTAAAACTGGAATTAAGTTTTGTGTTTATACTGCTGCTGGCAGTGTATTTTGTGTATGTGTGTGTCGTGACAGGGCTGTACTCCACGCTTACTTTCCATCATAATATATCCCAGCATCAGCCAGGCCTGAGAGATGCAGACACTTGCAGTGTTAATGTTGCTCACAACAGTCACAGACCAGAATCTGTATTATCCTCATATTCATCGATCATCATTAAAGAAAAGTAATAAAGTTTCAAGTTCTTTGGCTCTTCATGCCCTGCTGTAATGATGACCTCAGTTTTGAAATCCTCTCCACATCTCTGGCCTTGGTTTGATTCTGTCGGGGATACCCGTATCAGCAAATTTATGCGGGCTGCTGTTGGACGGACGTGGTGGCACTGGCACCCTCCAAAGGGAGAGCTTGCTCGCATGGGCTCAGAGGTTAAACTATTATATATATGGCAGCAGTGCAGTAGCTCCACTGGTGGGTTGCCTCCTCTGACCTCATGACTTGAGATTGACTGCCCTCTGTGAATTGCCTGTACCGGGGCTGTTGCAGGATGGGTCGGGTGTGGCTGTGGACAGAGTTTGGAATGAGTGGTGTAGCTGCAGTGCCACCTAGGTGGCACAGACGATGGGACAGCAAAAAAAAAAAAAAAACAACAACAAAAACCCAACCCATCCAACTAAACAAAAAAACTTGAACTAAATGCTGATTAAAAGGTCTTTGCTCCAGCCACCAAAAAGATGTAATGTGAATGTAAAAATGTGAAGCCATTTTCTCTTGCTCTCTGCCTCTTTCTCTTTTTTTTTTTTTTTTTTCAATCAAAGTAACGTGCTAACATATAAAAGCTGATCATACATACAAAGACAGTGAATATGTTCACCAGTATTATGTTCGTCCTTTTTTCCCACTCTAAGCCAGTTCTTAGATAGGTTAATATTGTGTAGCACAATACACACACACACACACACACACACACACACACACACACACACACACACACACACACACACACACACACACACACAGAGTGATTCATATGCACACACACATGTATTGTATGTGACCCACACTTCCATAATCGCACATTCATGCAGATGCTCAAATAAACACTCCAAAGCTGGACTCGCATATATATCTGCAGTATATTACGAGTAATACATGTACACACATATTCTCATAATGTTTCATATACACATACAGATCAGGGCTTGAGATAACCACAGGCTCAATTGTTCAGGACATGTGGACCTTTCAAATGTCGGACAAGAGGAAATGCTCTCCACACTTGTCCGTCAGGGAACCAATTTTAGACACTTAAATGTGACATTGTCAGCCAGCAGTTGGCTTCAATACAAACTCGTCACACTCCCCTCCTCTTTTTTCCCTTCACACCTCCACTGTTTACCCAGTTTTTTCTCAGAAAGGAGGCTTTACCAAGTGCAGTCTTACAGAGACAAGGCGTGGTCTTAAATGAAATGAAATGTGTCCACAACATGTACACATTGTGCTTGGTTAGCACAAAAATAGCAGATATATGCTCCCTTTATTTCCCCTCTAGGGCAAGCTTTACATGTGTGCAGAACATGCCCTGATTGGCAAGTTTTAATTGGCTTTGGCTGTTACCTTTATTTACAGTCTCCTAAAGAATGCAAGTAAACGTTTGCGAGAATCAAGTCAACTTTCTTTTCCTTACCCCAGGATAAGTTTAAAGTAGGTAGTGGCAGCCAAAAATATTCTCGCTGTATATAATGTTATTTTTGTCTTTTTCTAATAGACATTTTCAAAAGAAACAAAACAAAACAAAAATTACTGTTCTACCTTATTTAGTTCCAGAGATATTGTCATTTAAAAGTTGACACTTCCAAAATGTTAGTCAAAATGGCGATTTGGAGCAACTTTGAAGACCTGGAGCAGCCAAACAACACAAAACACACTGCTGATTTTTAATAAACTTGCAGACCTCAACATGTACTTACAGTAAAACAAATACACATACCAATAGGAGACATAGCTTATCTTCAGAGACAAGCCAAAAAATGACTATTTTCATGTTTGAAAAATGTCACATTTGCACATTCTACCATTTTTGAGGCTCTGTAATTTTAACAAAAAACATTTGAGGCTCATATTTTCTTTCATTGTTCCAGTGTACTAAACATGTAGTGTAAGTCCAATTTTTGTAGGCACATAGGAGTTCAAAATTATGAAATATGGAGGCTTACTTTTGCTAAAATGTGCAAAAAGTGCAGCGACGGACCATATTAACAACAAATATACAATAAACTGTCATAACTTTTAAACCACTCCAGATATTGCCTCAAAATTTGGTACTGTGATGTATGTTGATAATTCCAATAAGTACATGCAATTACAATTTTTTTCTCCAAATATTACCAGTTTTTACCATTTCAAAATGGCCGTCAGATGACCTGAAATGCCGTAAGTGTCAAGCATGTGCAAGTTTTGAAGACAAGAATCAATAGGAAGTTGTCTAAAACTTAGTGTTGTCTATTTGGAGATGTGTTTCCTTTCATAAAATCAGTAATAAGAATATAAAAACCAGTTTTTACATGTCAGATCATGTAATATTTACCAGATTTTCCTGTTTCAAAATGGTAGTTATTTTCAATTTCATATTTTCAGTTAGAAAAGAATTTTGAAAAAAATGACCGTAACATGGGGATTTTTACATAAAACACTAGTGCCTATGGTTGCATTTACTTTTTGAAGTGCACTGAAGTCAATTTCAGTACAGCTTCTTGCCATTATGCTGAGAGAGAAAAAATTATAAAAGCAGAAGAAATGTCACTGCCTCAGCTATTGAAGGTACATATTTGGTGACTTTGAATAACAGAGGTCTATACAGTACACTTTCTGATGTCTTTGCCCCTCTGAGGTAGGTTTCATGGTGTGACAAAGCACAAAATGTCTACCAACAAAGCTTTGAAGTCCATATGCTTCTTCATGAGCAAATCCATGGTTTCAACGTGCTATGTTCTGCCTGAAGATGAGATGGGAGCAATGCTGATGTCCTTCCCACAGGCAAACACAAAGTTTCTATGGACCTTCCATTTGTCTGCAACTTTGGGCCAAGCAACTGCTGTCTTCCTAATGCTGCACTTCTCCATGACATTGATTTTACCCTCTTCTGGAGAGATGACTTCAACAACTTCACCGATGTAGAAGTCGTCATTGTAATGGACAGCAACCAAATCTCCCAACTTGCCAAACTGGTACTTGGTGAAAGATGACTGGTGTCCATCACCATGTGAATTTGCACAGTTGAAAGATTCAGAAGACGGGTGTTGAGCAGCACCCTGAAGGCTCCAGGGTTCTTTGAGGATGGTGGAGAAGGACCATGGCCACAATGACGACCAGCGTTTCCTTGAGGGGGGACAGGAGCAGGAGCAAGATCTGGAGGATTTGGAGAATTTGGTGCTGGCTGATTTACTTCAACAGCTGTAGCAGGTTGGAAGTTGGCTGCAGCAGCAGGAGGTACACAATCATCTGCAGGAGGAACAGCAGGTCGTCAATTTTCAGGGTGTCTGCCACTAGCAGGACATGCAGCTGAAGTAGGATTGGAGGTGATATGCACAGAATTTTCTGCTAAAAAGCTTTTGAGTCTTGCACTCACCACCTGGTCTGTACCCCCCAATCACAGGAGTGGAGATTTTTTTCCAAGAACCACCTGTGGTACTGAATGTCAACTGTTAGTGCTGCAGCCCGACCTTTGCGTGTGCGATACATGAGCAGCAAACGGTTGACATCAGCTGCAGTGCAGCATGGTCCCCTGTGAACTTGCATCTGCCTCACTATTTCATTGATCTTATTAGTTCTTTGAGCCAGTGCTGCTTCTTTTTTCTGCCGGAAGCAAGGAAAACAGATCGTAGTCTAGTGAACACTGGACCATCTGCAAAAAGGCAGCAGGAACAAAGGCATATTTTAAGTCTAATGACAGTTTCAGCATATAGAAACACTAGCTGTATTTAGTACGAACTGATTTAAGCATTTGTGTTTCAACAGAGTAAGTACACATCAAACTAAGCGTACATAAGTTCTTTGTGCATGCAAGTAAATTTGCATTTAATTTCTTGAAGCTGAAATATTCATTGCTACTAACACTGAATGAGTGTGCATGTATGTTTAATACTTTATGCTCCACACTTTGGACATTTTCATGACTGATCATGTACTGTTTCTTTTTCAGAATAAGCACATGTACATATAATTATATTTTAGTAATACAGTTACACATTATTTCCTTGGCAACCTATATTATGAATATTTATGCAATTAATTAGATGTTTGTATTCACAAACTGACACTAATGTGTTTATGCAAGTAAGTTCACATTTCCATTCATAAACTTTACAATGGTGTCTTTCTTCGATGTATGTACACAATGTAGTCTCCGAGTCAGTTGCAAACTCCCACTCCACAACACAGACACACACACAATTGTTGACATATTATGTGTGCTCATGAAAAAGCAAAACAGACAAGAAAAAAATGGAGTGTGTGTGTGTGTGTGTGTGTGTGTGTGTGCTTGCACATGCGTGCGCTTCACATAGGATATTACGAATTCAGGCAGGAAAACAGGAAGATATGTAAATATGTGTAAATATGTTATGTGCATCCTTATTTGCGCATGTGGGTGTCTGCCTTTATGTGCCAGCCTCTGTGTGTGTGTGTGTGTGTGTGGTGTGTGCACGTGTGCAATTTTCACCAGACTAAAAAATGCATTTGACTGCATAAAACAGAGGATCCCATGTTGACATAAATACTGAAACATTACATTGATAGTATATGGTAAACATTGAGAATCATTTTCAATATGCCTTTTCAGGGGAGAATATTCCTCAGATAATTAAAATTGGTTACAGGCCTACTCAGCACTACTGGAAAAAAACCAAAAAAACTTCATTGATTCGAGACTTTTTGTCTGCATTTGAATAAACGGGGCTTAACCAAGAAAATTGCGTTATATGGATCCATTATCAATAGCAATTAAGAGAATTTTCATCGTGATAGTTGAAACTTGAAGCGATCGTGTTTGTGGGATGACGAGGTTGAGTTAGTTACTTCCCTTTAATTTCCCTCGGCAAAACACGATTGTTCACTTTTTCGTTGTTTTTCTCACCTAAACCACGAATGTGAAAATTGGAAAATAATATAATAGTAAGATAAAACATAACCTCTGATGACTTATGTTACTAATGATGAAAATGTCATTTATACGTACACTTTGTAAAAATAAGTGAATGAAACTCAATTTCGAGTCAAATGAGAATTTGTATTTGAGTCATTTCATGCCGTCTGACTGTTTTGCAAATATCTTTTAATCAAATGAAAACAAATAAAGAAGAATGATATCAATACACCAAAACATCATTTCTGTGCGATGTGTTGCGATTCTTACCCATTTCCTTGCGAAAATTCTGAAGATCTTGTTCTTCGAAGTTCGAGTAGATGTTGTTTATCTTTCGTTTTGAAGGTTCACGTGCAGACGACAATTTGGTCCGCGGGTCACTCGTTTTGAATGACTGAATTGACTAGGACAGGCAATGAATACATTAACCTTGTACATCAGTCGAAAGGGTACGGTCTATACTTCATTATGAGTACAGGAATCATGTGTCTGTGATCGGTTTTTTTTTATCCGAAATTCGTCAAAATTGCCGGAAATGTTACAAAAACTTCGTCCCGTATTTTCATTTTTACAGTGTTTGAATTTCCCCTCTGACACCCTGTATGTTTTCATTTGAACGGCCGGTGAGTTTAGTATACTAAACTCGAACATTACCAAATTCTACATTAAATTCCCTTTATTTTGGTACCTCATATAGGCATGTGCGTTGTCTGTACTCTTCAATATTTGTTAAGAAAGTGCACTGTGTCAAAGTTGACTTGACCGAAAATGGCCGCGAGCGCCGGACACGCGACGAAGTAAGCGGATCACACACCTCATTCTCTCTTTAGTATTTATTTCGTCACAAAACATTCATACTTCAAATGATACTCATTCAAAAGAGGAAATATTGAACTTTATTTTGACATACTGTTCAAAACACAACATGCAAGAATAAGAGCTTAAGGGTGCATGGAAAACGAGCAAAATCGGTGTGCAGTACCAGTTGATGACAGAGCGCTGCTTCGGCTGCCGCTACCTATTTAAAGTTATCTGTTAATTCCTGGCCCTCCAGATCTGCACACAGTGATGGAAAAAACGTACATGATTTTCTAAATTATTCAAAGTAAACATCTATTTGGATTGTAGTGGTCAATAAAGAGTATGTGTGTGTGTGTGTGTTTGTGTGTGTGTTGTGTTAGTTACTACTAAACTGTACTTTGGGTAGTACTGATTTTTCCTGATAATGCTGACTGCCGAGTTGTAGATTATTGAGCAATTCAGTTTTGCATACATACATGTACATTGTTTGGAAAATGTAAAACTTTCTGTTCACACAAGAAAGCATCATTAACAAGAAAAGGGATTGATACTGCAGTAGATATATATACATGTCAGTTCCACAGTATTGTCTTACATCTGTTGCACAAGGATGAGTCTGTATTGAGAGATGGGTTAACATACATGTGCAGTCACTGTGGAGTTGGGCTGTTTGAACGTCTAGAAAAACTTCAGTTTTGAACTCTTTTGATCCTTGATTCTTCTTGGAAATTCTTATCACCATTGACCGAGGAAACTTGAAGACCTTGTGGAACAACTATGAGGGTCATGACACATGGTAATTAAAGGATCATGCACAGCAAGTAATTTTCTTTAAGATGGTATGACGTAGATAGTGAGAAAATGTGGTCCACAGAAGAAAAAACCCAGCTGTCATCCATAGGAGAATAAAACACATAGACCCAAAGAAACATCGTGATGAGTAGGTATTCAGCAGATGTGCTTTTGCAGTGTTTTTTTTCTCTCATAGTTTAAAGGTCTTTTGTGCTTTCATACAATTTTGTCTGCACTTGAAATTTCACAAAAACCTGTTCTTGAATTTGAAGTGAAACGGCGATAAAAGCTACTTGAAATGTGGAACTTTACATCTAATAGTTGTGTGTTTGAACCTGCACATAGTAAAGCAGAAACATGCTTTTTAATTGACCTCATTACATGACACATTTACTGTGTAGGTCTTATTCTGAACAGTCAGTATGCCTTGCACGCCACTGTGTTATTCATTCTGATCAGAAATTGGCTTTTGCTAAGTCAAGAGGCTTGTGAGTTGTAGTGCGACATAATCATCGACATAACGATGTTGGCCGCCTAATGGGAGAAGAAGAAGAAGAAGAAGTTCATGAATGATTTGAAAGCGTTTCTTCTTTCAAAATGTAACATCCATATATATGGAGTGCCAGAATTTTATAATTAACTTTGCAGGGGGATGTGTGTGGAACAGACTTGCATTGAAAAGTGACAGAGGGGAGGAATGGCCGCTAGTAATATTGAAATGAGAGAGAGAGAGAGAGGTGGGGGGGGGGGGGGGGGGGGGGGGGGGGCTGAGTTGTGAAGAGAGTTTATGACCATAAGCCATAGAGGTTTTTTATTGAAGGGCAGCTGGGTATACAACATTCTTGGGGGATTGGGAGTGGGGATTTTGTTTAATGAGGAAAAGGGGGGTGGATCTTAACATTCTTACCATTTTTGTTGTCATTTGAAATTGAGAGTTTTCATTACATCCCATGTAATGATTTGAATATTTCTTCTTCACTTCCTCACATGATAAGTACATTTGAAGTGGCTGAAATAAAGAAAAAAACCTACACGAAGGAAGCGTTGTGTTTGAGTTTCACAGTAGATTGGATAGGAGAACATTGTTGAAAGTCCCAGTGGTATTATAAGTTATAATTACTTAAAGGTGAGGGAAGCTTTGATTTAGATGAAAAGTACTGCTTCTGAAAAGAATATGATCATCGTTTAACTTTGGTCACTTATATGCTGATGTTTTAGATTGATTTTTGGATGGATCTCTTCCGCTGTTGTTCATTTGGAAAAGTTGAATTGGAGATGAAAGACTTCGTTGTCCGTGCCAAGCACAGCTCACAAATATTGAAGCTCACAAATATTGATTTAGCCAGAATGAAATTTTGCAGGAAGATCAGGATTAGAAACAAGATCAAAGCTAGTGAATCTTTGGGGGAAAAAAGAGACATCATTTTTCTTTTTTACATTTTGTATTTACAGTGTTTATTTCTGTTGACAGGGATACTGTTTGGGGTGTTTTGACGGGTCAGACGAGTGATAACATTTCTACTCTGGTGATGCATGAAGTCCGTGAGATAGAAACATGGATTTTGCGTCTTCTGAGTGCTCCTGTGCCCGTTCCAGGGAAAACACGAGTTGAGGTAAGTGAAATTGTGTAGGCAATAGCCAACTTTTTGTTTTTTAACTGATATTGTAGTAATTGGAGACAGCGACGGCAATTATGAATTATTCTTTAAAATTCACCATATCCATTTAAGCTGTCCGCAACCAAGGGTCCTAGTTATCGAAGAATCTGGGTAAATACATGTAGCAACCTTGATTCACAGGCAAGCAATTGCAGATTAAACACAGCAGCCACACATCATTTCGTGCAAAATAAATAAAGATATGGACTTGCACAAGCAGGCGAAGCTGCAACATGGACACGCACAGACACACGCATGTAAGCACCAGTGCACATTGGTTGCATGCATGCAGTCACCCACGTTCAGGCATATATATGCACATAGTCTTTCTTACCTTCCCTCTGTTGAGAAGCACATCATCTGTTTGCGCTATATGAATATTTACTTTCTGAGTCAGATCGTGTTTCCTCATCAGAAAAAAACCTCTTGCTTTCACAATCTGTTTGAGACAGCACATTCCTGATGATGTTTTGCCTTCCTTTCAGCGTTGAACTGAAAGAGCGCCATTGCTGAAAGTTTTGCCAGTTAGTTCCTAAATCTAGACATGGTATCATTTGCTATGCATTTTTCAAACTATATATAATCTTTTCATCAACATGGCAGTCATTTAAACAGACTTGAGTCCATGTGAGTCCACGATTTGCGAGTTGATTTTATTGGACCAAATTGGTTTTTACATATTTCCTGCTTATTAAAACAAACCCTGATTTGAACAGTTTTGCTACCTTTGCAAGAAGACATTCTTGATGCACAGAGCCATCATCACTGTGAGAGAGCAGTCGCAGGATTAGCAATAGGTGGCTGTAGTGATGCAGTCATGCAGTAGGCGTTGGTCTCCGGACATAGTCCAGTGAAACTCAAAAGGTCTGATTGCATTCTTTCCTCTCAGATTGAAACTTTACGCAGGTGGGGGATTGCTTTTCGTATCTTATGGATAAAGCATCATATGGTTTACACAGACTGAATGGGCAAGTAATGTAAAAGAAGCTCATTACATGTTTTGCTATATGATGAGGGATTTTATATTGTAGCTTTGTGCCTATCAGTTCTTCCATTAACCCCTTTACTGCCGAGTGCAACCCTAGAATGTACCCTACATGCCAGGGAATAGATGCTATACAGTCACTTGCTGTGTTTACTTCACTGTGTTTTATAAACTACATGCAATACAACCGTGATATTTGCTCCATTGACTTGATATAAAATTGTAGATTGCTTTCAAACAATGTATTTATTTCCCTTCACTTGTTGCCAGGAAGTTAGTCTGTTTACAGTGTGTCGTCACCCCGAAAATTCTCTGGGTTGTGAGCGTACAGAATGCACAATTTGGCCCGGAAAATATTCAGGCTGGGTCAGAAAAGGGTTAATGCACAGAGAAATAACTTTGCATTTGTTTGTTTGCCTAATGAAAATCTTGGTTAAAGCCACATTTCCAGATAAAATGGATCAGAATCAGAATTTGAACATGTGGTCTTGCCCACAAAGGAAAGAGCGACACATGCGTGCAGAGGAAATATGTGCCATCGCTGCTGAGCTACATCTTATTTGTCTATTTATTGTTTAGTTATTTATTTAAAATACACCCCCCTGGTGTTACTGTAAGCCGGTTGATCATGCAAGAAAATAAATGTAGTCTAAAAAGAAACAAGGTCTGATAAAGGCTTGCAGAGTGTAGGGACTTTTGTTGTTGAATGAAATGTGCAAGTCCAGCTGCAATGGAAGAGAGGGACGGAGAGAACGAATGAACGAACGAACGAACGAAATTTTATTTTACCAGGGTAATGAGATAAGCAAATTGCGCATGCTTTTTTCCACCCAGCCCAGAAAAGAGAGAGAGAGAGAGAGAGAGAGAAGAGAGAAAGAAATAGATGTGCACCATTTTTGAATAAATGAAAAGTGCATACAGTATGAAAGGAAAATGCATACAGGATTTTTCCCAGACGGTTTCAGTGTTGGTCTCTTGCCAGAGAAAGCAAATCTGAATTGCTGCCTGCTAGATGCACTAGTTTAGCATTTGGCTGGCTGTGAAAGCCCTTATTCTGTCACTGATCCTTTAAATGTGCAGGTTTTGTTTGGGATAAAAAAAATTCAGCTATTTTCAGTGGTCATTAATTATTTATTTTTTTGTTTCCATTATTGTTTTAAAGGTAGAAAAAAAAAGAAAAATGCAATGTGTGATGCATTGTTTGATGTTGTCTCTTTGTACAATATTGAAAATGCACCCACAAAAAATGGCGTACATGTTATACATAGATTAATGGTAAATACAGGTTTTTGTTTTCGGCTGCATGTGTACAGACACATTAACTGTCATAAAGTCCAGCCAGAACTGTTTAATGTATATTGTGTACCGATTCTGAAATCCACCAAACTCGCCACACAGCTTGGGTGGACTTGGGTGGTGTTTATCATAGATGGAACAGCAGACTGTGTCTTTTTTTTTTTATGAGAAAGGGCCTCCTGACCTATTGATTTTCCAGGTTCAGGACAATTTTTCACTTCATCCCTGATGCATTGCTTTGTTCGTGTAGATTGATCGTCTGTCTTGTCTGCAGGGCTGTGTAAGCTCGGTCATTTTGTCTGTCTTGTCTGCAGGGCTGTGTAAGCTTGGTCATTTTGTCTGTCTTGTCTGCAGGGCTGTGTAAGCTTGGTCATTTTGTCTGTCTTGTCTGCAGGGCTGTGTAAGCTGGGTCATATCTTCCAGTACACCTTTGGTCTGACGTGTGTGTACAACTTGGTATATACAGTCAGATGTTAAGAGTTTCAAGTCAGTTTATGTTTCACACTGTCACAGCCAGTGTGCCGAGTATTGCGTCGGCAATAAAAGAGCGCTCCAGAGACGCACATCTGTGCATAATGGTTTAGACTGCATCGAGATGATTTTAGAGATGCCACATAATTTTGTTGGTTCTATTACCAGTTTGTAAATTTTGTTAATTAAACAGAAGGGATGTAAAGCGTAATATTTTGATGTTTGCCATCCTTTTTTTGCTTCTTCAAGAAACAACCAAGCTGGCATCAGGGCTTCCATTGATGCACATTTAAACATATGTTTTTTTAGGTGTTAGTCGAAAACAGCAAGTCGGTTTAGTCGAGCATTTAAAATTCTGCAGAGCATGTTACCACAGCAGATGCAAATTTGCTGCACAAGCCCACAAAGACTTTTTTCCAGTCAGATTAAAATTGAAAAAGATGCCGTTGATTTCTTGACACAGTCAAACAGATATATAGCCCTTAACGCAGCATAATTTAAGTAAAAATAGAATGCACCAGTCACCATGGTGAAGGGGTTAGTGTTGCGGACTCCCGGCTGGGAGGTCGTGGGTTCGATTCCCATCAGAGTCATGTGGGATTTTTCTGCTCCGACCAGCTCCTACCCAGAGTTGAGTTTACTACGGGCTCAGTTGGGAAGACTGGGACCACACAGTAGAGTTTCATCCACTCATGGATGCGTTTCTGAGAGTGTTGCTCAAATTTCCTGACCAACGCTGCAGGTGTCTGTATCTCTTGGGCCTGGTTGACGCTGGGATATATTATGAAAGGAAGCGTAGTGTACAGCCCTGTCATGCAGTCTTAGACCGAATGGAAATCCGTAGCATCATCTTAATCATCCTCATTCACATCGATCAGCATAAAAAAAAGTCAAATTCTGTGCCCCTTCATGCCCTGCTCTCATGGTGACCTCAGTTTTGATGTTCTCTCCACATTTATGGCCTTGGTTTGGTTCTGTCGGGGTCACCGGTATCGGCGAGTCCATGGGGCTGTCATTGGACGGATGTGATGGTGCCCTCCGGAGGAGAGCTCACTCACGTCGGCTCCGCGACTGAGCAGTTATTGTCGTCAGTACGGGCTTAGCAGGTGGTGTCCTGCGTATGTTGGATCAGAACACGTGCCACTGAACACCACCCAAGTGACTCGGCAGCAGTGCGGTGTCTCCTCCGGTGGGTTGCCTCTTGACTTGACATTGACTGCTCCCAGTGGACTGCCGGTGCTGGTTCTGCAGCAGGACTGACTGGTCTGTGGCTGTGGATGGGGTGTCGGAATGATCGGCGTGGTAGCAATGCCACTGAGGTGGTACAGAAGATGGGACAGCAAAAAAAAAAAAAAAGCATGAACCAAGTAAAACACCAGACTTTATAGCTGTAGGCAGAATGGAAATGGTAATGTTGAATATGTGACTGAAATGTAAATGAAATGATTCAGATGATGAACGATGACCCTTTGGAGTTGTGGAGGGTCAGGTGTCTGCTTTGAAATGATAGCCATGGGGAACCTTGTGGTCTCTGTGATACTGGGCTTCTCTGTGATAAGAACTCAATGACTACCTCAGTAGTTGACAGCTCTTTATGATCTACTTCTGATGTTAATCCGCCCCATACATCTTTAGTTTCCCATGTGATTTATTCATTTTGATTCGGTGTGCTGTATAGGCATGTTGACAATGAATCGTGATTCAGATATGTTTGTATTTGTGTCACAGATGCATTTTTAGGTGTGTTGTACAGTGCTTGAAAACCTCATGTGAAAAAAAAAAGACCCTTCTTCGGAAAGATGATTAGAGGCCCCCCCCCCCCCCCCCCCCCCCCCCCCCCCCATCCCATCCCCAAAAACACCACCATCACCATCAAAAACAACTACGAACCGACAAAACAACACTACCACTATAACAACACCAAAGCAAACAAGTACTGAAACTCTGTTCATATTATATGCAGTGTGTCACACGGAAGTCTGAAATAATCCTGGCCAAAAAAAAAATATATGAGCTGAACTTACTCTGTTGGACTCAAAGTTAGAATTTTAACAACTAGGTTATATGCTGTTTCAAAGAAATATTGATCAGCACAAAGATATGTGGCACAAAACTTGTGATGGTTCAAAACTGAAGATCTTTGAATCAAAATGTTATCAGCAGACTGTATATATTCACACTTGCTCACACACTGAAATGTTTTTATGTGTTTTTTTGGTCAATATCTACTGTGTAAAACAGGAGAAGTAGTCATGAAAATGTTTTTACTTTCGTTGACCAATAAATGGGTTGTTGCAACACATAGAAACTAAAAGCAAATTGGCAGCCAAACAGTTTAGGTCAACAGCAGTATTGATTGGAAAGAACTAAGACCCAACCTGCTGCACAGGGACAGAACTTCATCAGTGCTTGGTAGTTTGGAGAGGTAACCCGCACATGTTATGACTCAGACGTAGTCAGGTGCGTGATGTTTCAACATGCTGAGCCCACATGTTACAACTGCGAAGATTTTTACCTAGTTTGTTCAACAGGTGTTTTACACTACAGGACATAGGCATGTGTGTGGGATTTTGTTAGTTTATGGATTGAAGCAACACATGTTCATTTATATGCACTTTTTTTCTTAAAGATATTTCATTCAAATTTCAGTCTGCCACACTACAAGCTCACATCATTAAAAAAAAAAAAAGTTACAAATTTGCTATCAGGAACTGACGTTTTTCATACAAACTATGCTTGCATGAAAAAAAAAGAGTATCAGAATGTACATTTCTTGTTTTATTGTGTTTCTCCAAAGCACAGTCGAGCAACAGCATGGGGAACCAAACTGACCCATAGGTGATCAGCGTTTTAAAGAACAACCCTCAAACCCTAAAAAACATGTGTAGATCTTGGATGAGTGAATTAGAATTACTTCCGCTACATATTCCCAAATCTTTAAAAAGAACTTGCTTAGCTTTTCTCATCCAGTATGGCATCAGACTGCCATGTAGTTCATCCAGTATTATGTTACCAGTTGTACCTTGGATGTAGATGAAAAATTGGTCTGCTATTGGATGATGACCAAAACACAGCCCGCTGCGGTAATACTGTGGTCCAGCATAGTATGTGGTAGGCCAATTCTTTTATTGGGATGAGAAGGAGGTTACTTAAAAAAAAGAAATAGAGAATTAACCCCACACAAAGGAGCTGTATTTAACTGTGGGTGAAATCTCTTTCACTGTGAGTGGAATCTCTGTTACTTGAACAATATGAAGGGAAAGGTCTGTGTGTACTTATTTTTTTTGGTGACTGTTGTGGCCCAATGGCTTCAGTGTTGTTGTTTTTTCTATCTTGGCTAAGTTTACATGCTAAAACTCATTCTCTGAAGGATATTTCACAAAAAATAGAAGCAGAAAAAGTCTAAACTTGTAAATCATGTAAACATCAGACACATTCTATAACCTGTTCATGGGGAAATCCTGGTAGAACCTGTTTGCTGTTATTTTCTTTCTAGCCTGTGATGGTGACCTATTATGGTGGGAGAGCCTAATTATCAGTGTAGGTATTATCAGCCTTTAATTAGAACAAGTTTTGTTCTTAATTGCAGTTGATTACGATGGTGGCTGACAACTGGGTGCTGGTTATTAACATTATGCCATGGTGTGTGGCACTGTATGCCGACTTCTCAGGGAAAGTGCTGCACACAGGGGAACTGCAGGCTGCTGCTGTGAGCTGGCTGGTGGAGCTGGTTCAGATATTGATTTTTACCCCAGTGCTGCCAGCCTGGGGCAAAGGCTGTCCCCAGTATCTGGGCAACAGCCAATTCACTATTGATCGGCAATAGGAAATTGAGAACAGGGGAAGGAAGATGAGCACCAGAGTGGAGAGGGAGCGCCAGAAGTGGGTGTGGGTAGACAGTCTGCTTGGAGTATGCAGAAGTGCAAGGGCTGACAGTTCATTTGAAGTGAGAACTGTGAAGGAATGGGATGAATCCATTTTTATTTTATGAAAGGAGTCTTGATTTGAAGAATGGATAGACTGCAAAGGGTGTGTGTGTGTGGGTCTCTAGGGTCTAAAGCTGAAAAGAAGTTATGAAAAGACTGAAATGTACTAAAGCAACTTTTGCAAAGTATAGTTTTTAATATTAAAAAAAAAAATCTTTGGTCAGAGAGGAATAGTGTTTATTGATTTGATTAGTGATTCAAAGGCCCAGCGCTAATCTGACTGCTAATGACTGCAAGAAAGGCAAAAGGCGCATTGCTGTACTGTATTTAATTGCCCCCCCACCCCCCCCCCCCCCCCCCCCACCCCAGTCCTGTGTCAGGCTGAAGCTCGCTCTAAGAATGTGGGAGATACAGGTTAATTTAAGCTGGAGCTAAATGAGTGAGGAGGGGAGGGGAAGTTGAGAGGGGTAGGGAGCGGGAAGGAAGGTGGGATTGGAGGAGCCAGGGCAGATCCCAATTGAAGCAGCCACAGTGACTGCTGCCAGATTGCATTTTTCTTCTAGAAGCCTTAGCTTTTCATGCAACCACATCAGTGCATTCTTTACCCATTTTCTTCCCATCTTCAAAGTTGGATCCCATTTCCATGCTGATCTTGAATTTGATGCTCTGACTGATACCTGTAGGTGATGTTCTGGAGCAGCCCTTTCTGAAGAGTTAATGCAGTTTATCTGATAAAAAGTCATCATCCCGCAAATATCCTCATTTCAGTAGTGTACCAAAATGCTGGTGTTTACCTTTTTCACCCAGGAGTAAGCTGAAAAAGAAATGTAGTTATGCAGTGTTTTCCCTCCAAATGCATCCTTTTTTTTTTATTCCAACTGCGGCTGGCTGCTGTATGCTACTTAACTCTTCCATCATTCATCCTTTTTTGCCAACTGAGGCTGACTACCCTACGCAACGTAACTCTTCCATCATTCCTTTCTACTTTGTAAGGAATATCATTGAAAAGGCCGTGTAGGTCATACTTTTCTTCATCCTTAGATGTGTTGTTTGATATTGCACTACAAATGAGTGCCTAAAGGTCTTTTCATGACAAAGTGGAGCCACATTGTTTTGCCTGTCTTCCCCAACATAAGTATGTAATACAGATGAAACTACATTTCAGTTACACAAGAGACTGTCAGAAAATTCTGAAATGGCTTTTTCAAGATGAATTGGAAGATAGTTTGTCTCTTTCCCCCTCCCCACCTTCCTCCCCCGCCCTACCAACACACACACAGACAGGCAGACAGACAGACAGACAGACACAGGCAGACAGACAGACAGACACATACATACACACACACACACACACACACACACACACACACACACACACACACACACACACACACACACACACACACACACGTTTCAGTGTTGCACCAACAAATGAACGTGGAGTTTTCAGCAAATTGTAAACAAGTTCTGTTTTTTTTTTGTGTTTGTTTTGTTTTGTTTTCCCAAGATTCCCAAGTCAGTTAACAATGTGTGAGAAAAATTAAGTATTATTGAGCATCAGGGAAAAAAGCAACTAATGAAGTAAGAACAAAGCAAATGATGTCTGTGTTGTTTCGTTTATGATGTCAGAAGTCCTTTTTGTCCATCAGAGCTGTTCTGTGCTGTAGAGCAGAATGTCGGGTAATGGTGTCAGGTGAATCTCTGCCATGGTGTTTAGCTGAAAAGACAGGATTTGGGAGCAGTGACGCTATGGTCACTGCAACGTCAAACATTTTGACAAAAAGAGACTGCTAAAAAGCATGAAATATTTTGTTGATCAAGTTTCATATTAAGCCACTGTTTGCAGGTAGAACAAACTTTTCAGACTGGATGAAAAGTGCTTTCGGTCATCCACTGACACACACTCACAGTGAAAATACCTCTGTCGTGAAAGTGCTTATGAAGGAAAAAACATGTGGAAGTGGATCACGCAGATGGCTGACTCTTAGATATGGGAAGCGTGCAAAAACCCTACATCAATACCTGCAGTCCAGGAAACAGTGTGCCTGCTGGGTGCCACATTGACTGACTGAAGACTAGTGAGGGCCAGGGTTGATTGGCATATCCATAATGTTGTTGAAAGGCAACACGGGCTGGTCTAAACTTAGAAAATAGCCTGTGGTGACTTTGAAATCCATCCTTGTCTGTCACTGCACTTTGACAGTTCTAAAATAGAACAGCCTTTCTCTGGGTGGCTCTTCCTTTGTGAAAGCCCAGTAATGAAATTTAGAAATAGAGTTTGTTTCTTACCGCCAATGACATTGACAAACAACGCACATGACAAGACACGATGCATTTCAACCACTTGGGTCTTCTTCGGGCGAAAAAATAAATCACATTTAATATTTGGGACAGTACAAACAAAGAACGAAAAACGAAAACAAAAGAACGAAAACAAAGATATCTAGAACAGGAGACGTGACGTAAAATAGAGTGTGGAAGACGAGACGTGGAGTACAACACGACAAAGGGTATCAGTCATTATGAAGCTCAGTAAAATTTCAAAATGGAGTGACTGATGGCGGCGAACGAAGTAAAATTTAGAAATAGAGTTTGTTTCTTACCGCCAATGACATTGACAAACAAAGCACATGACAAGACACGATGCATTTCATTCACATGGGTCTTCTTCAGGCGAAAAAATAAATCGCATTTAACATTTGAGACAGTATAAACAAAGAACGAAAAACGAAAAAAAAAAGAACGAAAACAAAGATATCTAGAACAGGATACGTGACGTAAAATAGAGTGTGGAAGACGAGACGTGGAGTACAACACGACAAAGGGTATCAGTCATTATGAAGCTCAGTAAAATTTCAAAATGGAGTGACTGATGGCGGCGAACGAAGTAAAATTTAGAAATAGAGTTTGTTTCTTACCGCCAATGACATTGACAAACAAAGCACATGACAAGACACGATGCATTTCAACCACATGGGTCTTCTTCAGGCGAAAAAATAAATCACATTTAACATTTGGGACAGTACAAAGAACGAAAAAACGAAAAAAAAAGAACGAAAACAAAGATATCTAGAACAGGAGACGTGACGTAAAATAGAGTGTGGAAGACGAGACGTGGAGTACAACACGACAAAGGGTATCGGTCATTATGAAGCTCAGTAAAATTTCAAAATGGAGTGACTGATGGCGGCGAACGAAGTAAAATTTAGAAATAGAGTTTGTTTCTTACCGCCAATGACATTGACAAACAAAGCACATGACAAGACACGATGCATTTTAACCACTTGGGTCTTCTTCAGGCGAAAAAATAATTCACATTTAACATTTGGGACAGTACAAACAAAGAACGAAAAACAAAAAAAAAAGAACGAAAACAAAGATATCTAGAACAGGAGACGTAGACGTGACGTAAAATAGAGTGTGGAAGACGAGACGTGGAGTACAACACGACAAAGGGTATCGGTCATTATGAAGCTCAGTAAAATTTCAAAATGGAGTGACTGATGGCGGCGAACGAAGTAAAATTTAGAAATAGAGTTTGTTTCTTACCGCCAATGACATTGACAAACAAAGCACATGACAAGACACGATGCATTTTAACCACTTGGGTCTTCTTCAGGCGAAAAAATAAATCACATTTAACATTTGGGACAGTACAAAGAACGAAAAACGAAAAAAAAAAAAAGAACGAAAACAAAGATATCTAGAACAGGAGACGTGACGTAAAATAGAGTGTGGAAGACGAGACGTGGAGTACAACACGACAAAGGGTATCAGTCATTATGAAGCTCAGTAAAATTTCAAAATGGAGTGACTGATGGCGGCGAACGAAGTAAAATTTAGAAATAGAGTTTGTTTCTTACCGCCAATGACATTGACAAACAAAGCACATGACAAGACACGATGCATTTCAACCACTGGGTCTTCTTCAGGCGAAAAAATAAATCACATTTAACATTTGGGACAGTACAAACAAAGAACGAAAAACGAAAAAAAAAGAACGAAAACAAAGATATCTAGAACAGGAGACGTGACGTAAAATAGAGTGTGAAAGACGAGACGTGGAGTACAACACGACAAAGGGTATCAGTCATTATGAAGCTCAGTAAAATTTCAAAATGGAGTGACTGATGGCGGCGAACGAAGTAAAATTTAGAAATAGAGTTTGTTTCTTACCGCCAATGACATTGACAAACAAAGCACATGACAAGACACGATGCATTTCAACCAGTCACTCCATTTTGAAAATTTTGAAATTTTACTGAGCTTCATAATGACTGATACCCTTTGTCGTGTTGTACTCCACGTCTCGTCTTCCATACTCTATTTTACGTCACGTCTCCTGTTCTAGATATCTTTGTTTTCGTTCTTTTTTTTTCGTTTTTCGTTCTTTGTTTGTACTGTCCCAAATGTTAAATGTGATTTATTTTTTCGCCTGAAGAAGACCCAAGTGGTTGAAATGCATCGTGTCTTGTCATGTGCTTTGTCAATGTCATTGGCGGTAAGAAACAAACTCTATTTCTAAATTTTACTTCGTTCGCCGCCATCAGTCACTCCATTTTGAAATTTTACTGAGCTTCATAATGACTGATACCCTTTGTCGTGTTGTACTCCACGTCTCGTCTTCCACACTCTATTTTACGTCACGTCTCCTGTTCTAGATATCTTTGTTTTCGTTCTTTTTTTTCGTTTTTCGTTCTTTGTTTGTACTGTCCCAAATGTTAAATGTGATTTATTTTTTCGCCTGAAAAAGACCCAAGTGGTTGAAATGCATCGTGTCTTGTCATGTGCTTTGTTTGTCAATGTCATTGGCGGTAAGAAACAAACTCTATTTCTAAATTTTACTTCGTTCGCCGCCATCAGTCACTCCATTTTGAAATTTTTCCAGTAATGAAAGTTAGAATTCAGAATGCCCTTAAAACAGATACTGAACTTCTTTTGTCTGTGTTTTGTTGATAGTTGGTGGTGACCATACAGGAGTAGAAAAGGAAAAAAGCCACTGCTCTGTGGTAACTTAGGCCTGCATCAGATTTTTGAGGCATGGCTACTTGTGCATATATGCTGCAGCTCTGTACTTGATGAAAGAGTTTGAAGTCATCTTGCCAGCTATTGATTAAGGGTATTCTGTTGTGATTTCATCTTATTTGCCAGAGTCAGACTTTATCTTTCCTCATATGCCGTGAATATTAAACAAATCATAATCTTGAATTTCACTTCATAGCCAGCCAAGTTTCAAGCTATTCTACAAAAGTTTATGACTTTGTCAATAGAGCATGACCTGGCATCTGCACTGAAAGCGGTTTTTGTCAAAAAGCATAGGAGTACACACACACACACACACACACACACACACACACACACACACACACACACACACACACACTTAAAACCATAACTGCCCTGCAAGTTGAGAGTCTGAGCCGTCCCTTGCACTCCAAAGAAAAACAATGTTGATGCCATACATCATAGGTATGGCCAGATCCATGCATTCCACAGATCCAGAATCTGAACCTTGCCTAGGCAGTCCATATCTTGCTGTTTGCTGGCGGACTTCACCTTTAGAAATGTGCGAGGGCTGGGCATGTGTATGCGGTTGTACATCCTGAGAGCAGGTCTTTCAAAAACATATGTACACAGTCACACACTCCTAATTGTCAACCTCGGTGATGTCAGTGGAGGAAGGACTAGCGCACAGCCCAAACACACTCACAGCTTGCTTACGATCTCATTCATATATCATGCATTCGTCACATCAAACCACTAGTAAAGTCTATAACTTTACTACACATGATCATAGAACGAAACATCAATGCATATGGAATCAAATGAAATAAAACATTCTCTCTTTCCTGAACTTCACAAAATCATTTATCTAAAACATCATTAACTAACCCGGGTATAAATAGATTTCTACTTTACCTGGCCAGGTGATCTTAACTATTCACGAATCACTGTCTTTTCTTTTCTTTTCTTTTTCTTTTCACTGTCACTTTCACAACACGACACAACTGCTGGCACTGGTTTTGGTCTGATGGCACCGGCGTTGGTCTGTGGACTGCCGATGAAAGCGGCGTGGCCAAGTATGAGGTCGAACCCCCGGTTAGGATAGAACAGTGACTATCAACATCGATCTGTTCTCCTTTCTTTCTTCCTGCATTAACGCATTGCACTCTCTCTCTCTCTCTTCTAGTCTGCTCTTATCAAATGGACATGGTTGCTTTTCTTTTCTTTTTTTCTTTCTTTCTTTTCTTCTTCATTAATTAGCAACTCTCTCTCTCTCTCCACATCTCTCCTCAGTCCTTCCTCTGCAGACTATCTCATGCTAATCTCTCAACTTGGTTCTCTTCTCTCCTCCCCTCATCTCTCTGCTTTCCTCTCAAGCAGACCTAGAACCTCTCCCTCTCTCTGTTTCTCTGTTCGTTCTCCCCCTCGTTCTCCCTTCTCTCACTCTCACATCCTCTTTATTCGTTCCGATCTGTCCAAAAAGGCGAGTACCATTGGTCAGTATTTTTACCGCCCTGACACCCGAAGTTATCTCCCTCTAATTCCATTGGATATTCAAATCATGACAGTCACACCGACACGCCTTACTCTCTGTGGTGGTCAATTGGTCATTTAATTGATTAGCTAGATTTCACCCCCACCACACACTACCTTCCCCCCTTTCCTACTTAACTGGCGCCGTGTGGCTTAAGTCGTGGACACTGGTCAATCTAAAGTGGCTAGCTGAGTCTGGGTGGGCGCCACGACGTCTGATTAACAATGACGCTGGTTCCACAAAGTGGCCAGATGAGCCTGAGCCAGGCTCTACGACTCGTCTCGCTAGACATCGAGGCGTCGGTCAAAACGGCTTAGTCAGTCTGGGTGGATCGTACCGTCTCTGTGAAGCCTCTCCACTAAGCTTAATTGGCCGGATCCGAACCATGGGCCCGGTCTACGTGGCGCCAAGATGTCTGCGTTTGGACTTATGTCCAGTCGAAGTGGCCGGCGACGGACCACACTTTGGTTGTGTTGAATTTTGACCGTGACAATTTCCCCCTTGCAAAAGACTATGCACCGCATTGTCTCAAAACAACGGTACAAAAAGACAACAACCGAATTTGCTGAACCACAGCTACACGTGCAAAGTTTGAAAAATACTTTACAACCAACGGTTTACAAATTATAAAATATATCATTAGTGAATACCACTCCAATGAGTTATCATTGACGTGCGCTCTTGCGTTATTTCAACTCATTTTATAACGACCTCTGTGCGCACTTATGCAATTCCCCTACCTGCGGATTTGCCACATCTTCTCTTCACAATTTCTATGAAAAGCACAATATAATATGCTCACGATCCATGACACTTCACTGAGGAATCTCCATCCTCACTTATTGCAAATAATGCATTACTACACAAGCGACTGTATGCTCCAAGCATAACTACATTCACATGAACAAGTCTCACAAAGAAAATATGAACAAGTCTCACACAAAAAAAAATATGAACCATAGCCAACTGGGAATGAACCCATATCCAATCAACATAACTGTCATCAACACATGTTATCAACAAAGCACCCCGGATATGACTGACTTCCTCTGAGTTGCAGCTTGCTAGACTACGCGGCTTAAATAGTCAGCTCCGACATTCTGTCGACCGGGAATGTACTGCACTCGGTACCTGTAGGGCTGCAATGCCATTGCCCACCGCAGCACTCTGCTGTTTTTCAACTGCGCCTCCTGCAGGAATTTGAGTGGTTGGTGATCTGTCTCTATCACGAACTCTTCCCCATACAAGTATTTGTGGAACTTCTGCACGGCCCACACGACAGCTAAACACTCCTTCTCTACAGTTGCGTACCCTTCTTCACACTTCGTCAGCTTTCTGCTAGCATACCTCACAGGGAACTCGACTCCTTCATGCTCCTGTAACAATACTGCACCTATCCCACCACCTGATGCATCTGTCCGCAACAAAAATGGTTTGGACATATCTGGTAGCTTCAAGATGGACGGGAACCTAGTCTTTCCAACGCCGTCTGCAGTGCTTGCTCTGCAGCGTCTGACCATTCGACCACTGCCGGTTTCCCTGCCTTGACCAAATCACTGAGAGGACTCGTGATTGCTGCGAAATTTGGAACAAACTCCCTATAGAACCCAATAAAACCTAGCAGACTCCTGACTTCTGTTTTGGTCTTTGGTCTCTCTGAATTCATCATCTTCTCCACCTTTCCTCCTTCTGGCTGCTTTGTGTCGCCTCCGACAACAAAACCTAGGAACTCCAGGCTTGGAAAACCAACCTGGCACTTTGTTGGTCTGGCTGTGAGATTGGCTTGTCTCAGCCTCTCTAAAACTGCTCCTAGCTGCCTCATATGCTCCTCCCATGTCTCGGATGCTATCAGAATGTCATCCATGAAATTCACAACACCTTCCAATCCCGTCAATAGCTTCCTCATCATCCGAGAGAAGACTGCAGGTGCGTTGACCATCCCAAAAGGGAGTACTCGCCACTGATATAGCCCCATAGGAGTGGAGAATGCTGTGACTTCCTTTGAGTCCTCACTCAGGGCTATTTGCCAGTAACCCTTGCTCAGATCTATCCTGGTGAAATACTGGCTCTTGCTTGTGGCGATCTGAGCGAACAGGTCTTCCATGTTTGGTATGACCTCTGCATCGACCTTGGTGACACTGTTCAGACGTCTATAGTCGACACAGAATCGATGCTCACCTGACTTTTTCCTCACTAAGACGACGGGTGCACTATATGATGATTTGGACGGTTCAATCACCCCAAGGTCCATCATCTTTTCTACCTCCTCCTCGATCACTTGCTTGGTGGCATATGGGATCGGGTAGGCTTTCACATGTACGGGTTTCTGTGATGTCAACTCCACCGTACATGTCTCTAGAGTTGTCCTGCCTGGTTTATCAGTCAGGACGCCCTATAACCGTTCTAGGAGCCCCCTAACTTCCTCCTGTCTCCTACTGTCTAGCCCTTCATACAGTGACACATCCCTGTATGACTCTTCTCCTGGAAACTCAGGCAACAAAATCTCCCCTTCTTCTGCTGGGTCTCCTTCACCTCCATCAATGATTGCTGCTGCGCCTATGTGCTGAGTCTCACGCTGAATATATTTGCGGAGCAAATTTGCATGGAAGAGTTTTGATTTCCCATTCACATCGATTCGGTAGTCCTGATCTACCTTTTCAATGATGGTGAATGGTCCCTTCCAATGCATCAGCAGCTTGTTGTGATCCGTGGGAAGCAGTAACAGGACTTGATCTCCCACCTTGAGGAATTGCTTCCTCACCTTCCTGTCATACTGCTTCTTCTGGACGACCCTAGCCTCCTGCAAACTCTCCCTTGCGACCTTACATGTCTCCTCGAGCCTATTGCGTAGGTCCACCACATACTGATAAGTGGTTTTGACCTCTTCGGACTCCTGTTCTCCGGACCACAGCTCTTTGAGAATGCACACTGGTCCCCGAACTGTCCGCCCATACAGCAGCTCAAATGGCGAAAAGCCTGTGCTTTCCTGAGGGGCTTCCCTGTAGGCAAACAGTGCCGCTGGAATGTAGCGGTCCCAATCTGCTGGCCTTTCCTCACAGAGCTTCTTTAAGATGCCCTTCAGCACACCGTTGAATCTTTCCACCAAGCCATTGCATTGTGGATGGTATGGGGTAGTGAGCAGCTGTGTGATCCCTAGCAGCCTGTTGACCTCCCTCATCACGCCTGAGGTGAACTGTGACCCCCTGTCACTGAGAATTTGTGCTGGCACACCCACGCGAGAAAAGATGTCTACCACCCTTCAGCGACCTGTTGCGTATCTACGCCTTTCAATGCAACCGCTTCTGGGTATCTGGTCGCGTAGTCCACCAGCGTCAACACATACCTGTGCCCACCTTTGGAACAGGGCGCGATTGGGCCAATCAGATCAACAGCCACCCTCCTGAATGGTGTGTCAATTAAAGGAGGCTGTTTAAGAGGCGCCTTCCTCTTCACCCCTCTTGTGGCTGACCTTTGACACACGTCACATGACATGCAGAAACGCTTGATGTCTGCCATTGCTCCTGGCCAATGAAAGTCATCAAAGATTCGGTCAGCTGTTTTGCTGGTGCCGAGATGACCCGCCATGAGCGACTCGTGACCCACTGACATGACAGTGTCACGATAACCTGCTGGTACCTCTAACTGAGTGGTCACCTTACCTGTCTTCCCCTTGGTGAACACTCGGTACAACAGCCCGCCTTTCACAAGAAATTCTGTCTCACCTCCTCTAACCTCCTGTTTCTCTCCACCTCTTGCCAACTCCCAAGACTTCACGAGCGAAGGGTCTTGTTCCTGCGCTGCCCTAAACTCATCAGGCGACACATCTATGCCCGACTTCCTTCCTGGAACAACTAACGGTTTAACAACCTTTTCCTCCTTCTTGCTCCGTGTTTGAACTGCTGCCCCTGTAGCAGTCAACAACTCAGGATCCCCTGGATCCCTTGCACCTGGAATATTTCCAATGATCAAATCGTGAAGGGGTTCCTCCATCACCAACGCAGACAACTCGCCTGAGAAGTAAGGGGTACGTACTTCTATCTTAGCAACTGGAAACTCCCTCACAGTGCCATCGATTAGAGTACAGGTCTGGATTTGCCCTGTCAAATCCCCTTTCTCGACCAGCGTTGTTCGTACTACCCCGCATGAACAACCAGTGTCTCGTAACAACTTTCACCCTCTGCTGGCCAATCCACCCTTCTTCCACTGGTAACGAACCACTCAGCCTAGTGCCCTCCATCCCTGACACTGACTGCTGTCCAGTGCTAGCCATAGGCCGCACTCCACCCTCTTCAGACTGAATCCCTTTTGGTTCCACTGCAGGTCGTTTCCCTTGACGACCCTTATCCACCTCTTGCAAGGCTGCTGCCTTCTGGAACCTCATGCGACAATCCCTCGCCACATGTCCCTTCTTGTGACAAATGAAACACCTAATGTCCCTTTGCCCTTCCTTCTGTCCCACCACTGGGTTTGCAGACTTTGCAGGAAACTCCCCTAGTCTCCTTGCACTCCTCTCACCTGTGCCTGGCACCTGTTTCTCCTGCACCTTAGTGCCCAAACGTGCCTCTCTATACACCTCTGCGAACTTCAACAACTCCCCTGCTGTCTCTGGCTGTCTCTCTTTCAAATGTATAGTTAACTCAGGGCCGCAACCTGACAAAATCTGTTCTTTCATAACTAGCTCTTTCAATTCAGCGAACTCCTTTTTCGTACCACTCAACTCTAACCACTTCTCAAAATAGTGATCTAGACGTGCACCAAACTGAGTGTACGTCTCACCTGTTTGTAATTTAGCTGAACGAAATTTCTTCCTGAACCCCTCCTCTGTGAGGTCAAATCCTTTCATCAACGATTCCTTCACAGCGCCGAAATCAGACTGTTGTTCTGCTGGTAACGCAGTGAAAATTTGTAATGCCTTACCCGTCAGTAACGCCGACAAAATGACTGCCCACTCTTCTGGAGGCCAACCCTGACTGGTCGCAAACGTTTCGAAACGACTGATGTATGCATCAATCGAATCGGTTCCTTCAGAGAATTTTGGCAACTTGGGTCGGGGGGCATAGCTGCGTACAGAGTCACTGGAAAGTGAACTACCATCATCGGTGGTCTCCCCTTGTATTCTCACTTTCTCTAACTCCAATTGAACCTTTAGTCTTTCTGTTTCCTGCGTTTCCCTAGCTTTAATCCTTTCTGTTTCCTGCGCTTCCCTTATTCTTTCTGTCTCCTGCGTTTCCCTAGCCTGATTATCATTAGCCTGGATCCTTAATTTTTCTATTTCTTGCGCTTCTGCTGCTACACGGCGTCTTTCCGCGCGTTCATCTCTTTCCATCTTTTGTTGGTTTTCAACGAATGCTCGCAACTCATCTCCTGAGTAACCTAGATCACGAGCGACGCTCACAAGTTGTTCAATAGGGGTGTTCTTTTCTTCCGCCATTATATCTCTTTTTTTTTTTTTTTGAACAAGATTTTATAACTACGACAGCCAAACTGGTGGTTCCCGACACGAGTGACGTAATAGCACAATCCTATGAATGACAATATTAGCCTGGGACAACGTAGTTAGTTTTTATAAGACGCCCAGCGCCTGACCCAACTATGAGAGCGAATTATAGGCAATCTGTGCGAAATAAGTACTCTGGGGCTGAAATGCCAAGCCTAGTATTAACTATCTTGGAAGCAATGCCAAGCCTAGTATTTAACTATCTTGGGAACATACAGTAAGACAACCCCTTGTCTTAGGATTACAATACTTGAATCCCACCCAGCTTCCTCTCTGAGAAGTTGAACAATTATAATAAATGGGCCAGAATATCCTGGCAGGCTCGCCAATAAATTGTCAACCTCGGGTGATGTCAGTGGAGGAAGGACTAGCGCACAGCCCAAACACACTCACAGCTTGCTTACGATCTCATTCATATATCATGCATTCGTCACATCAAACCACTAGTAAAGTCTATAACTTTACTACACATGATCATAGAACGAAACATCAATGCATATGGAATCAAATGAAATAAAACATTCTCTCTTTCCTGAACTTCACAAAATCATTTATCTAAAACATCATTAACTAACCCGGGTATAAATAGATTTCTACTTTACCTGGCCAGGTGATCTTAACTATTCACGAATCACTGTCTTTTCTTTTCTTTTCTTTTTCTTTTCACTGTCACTTTCACAACACGACACAACTGCTGGCACTGGTTTTGGTCTGATGGCACCGGCGTTGGTCTGTGGACTGCCGATGAAAGCGGCGCTGGCCAAGTATGAGGTCGAACCCCCGGTTAGGATAGAACAGTGACTATCAACATCGATCTGTTCTCCTTTCTTTCTTCCTGCATTAACGCATTGCACTCTCTCTCTCTCTCTTCTAGTCTGCTCTTATCAAATGGACATGGTTGCTTTTCTTTTCTTTTTTTCTTTTCTTTCTTTTCTTCTTCATTAATTAGCAACTCTCTCTCTCTCTCCACATCTCTCCTCAGTCCTTCCTCTGCAGACTATCTCATGCTAATCTCTCAACTTGGTTTCTCTTCTCTCCTCCCCTCATCTCTCTGCTTTCCTCTCAAGCAGACCTAGAACCTCTCCCTCTCTCTGTTTCTCTGTTCGTTCTCCCCCTCGTTCTCCCGTTCTCTCACTCTCACATCCTCTTTATTCGTTCCGATCTGTCCAAAAAGGGCGAGTACCATTGGTCAGTATTTTTACCGCCCTGACACCCGAAGTTATCTCCCTCTAATTCCATTGGATATTCAAATCATGACAGTCACACCGACACGCCTTACTCTCTGTGGTGGTCAATTGGTCATTTAATTGATTAGCTAGATTTCACCCCCACCACACACTACCTTCCCCCCTTTCCTACTTAACTGGCGCCGTGTGGCTTAAGTCGTGGACACTGGTCAATCTAAAGTGGCTAGCTGAGTCTGGGTGGGCGCCACGACGTCTGATTAACAATGACGTGGTTCCACAAAGTGGCCAGATGAGCCTGAGCCAGGCTCTACGACTCGTCTCGCTAGACATCGAGGCATCGGTCAAAACGGCTTAGTCAGTCTGGGTGGATCGTACCGTCTCTGTGAAGCCTCTCCACTAAGCTTAATTGGCCGGATCCGAACCATGGGCCCGGTCTACGTGGCGCCAAGATGTCTGCGTTTGGACTTATGTCCAGTCGAAGTGGCCGGCGACGGACCACACTTTGGTTGTGTTGAATTTTGACCGTGACACTAATCACTCTCTCTCTCTCTCTCTGAATTACAATTGCGTACAGGTTTGCACTTTGGATATGCACCACAAGCTTTCCTACAATGCTTATTCTCTCTCTTTCTCACACATAGGTGTGCATGCATACATACATGAAAACATGCACATAGCACACACACACATACCTGTTTGCAAACATGTAAACATGCATACACAGCTACATGCATATGCACGAATACTCATTCATTTGCACACGCACGTTCACACATGCGCATCAGCCATTTTCAAAGAAGTAACTGCAGTATTCTTGCACACTTTGACATGCATACAGACACTTGTGCACACACGCACGCATGCGCGCACACACACACACACACACACACACACACACACACACACACACACACACACACGCACACACACGTACGTATGCACACACACGTACGTATGCACACACACATACACTCACACACACACACCACACACACACACACACACACACACACACACACACACACACACACACACACACACTTGCACACACACACACACACACACACACTTGCACACACACACACACACACACACACACACAGATGACTCACCTAGGAGAGTGCGTTTACACTATGCTGATACACAGATGGTGAGGTACGTAACTGTTGGTTTTAGTTCCGCAGAGTTTGAATAACATTTTAAATAATGAACAAGTAGGGCAACTCTTTCTCCCAAGATGAAATTGAATTACAGGCCCATTAGATTTTTAAAGCCAGATACAGGGTGTGCCTGATTTAATGTGTGCAGGCATGCATAAACGGTCACGCATGTAGATAGGCTATTCACATGACCATGCACATTTAAAGTTATGATGCAGGTTGAATCATGGGCAATAAAGTTTATTGCATTCAGTTGTTAACTTGCAGTCTTCCATGTCATTTTTTTTACACAAGCTAGCTTACAATATAGACAATTAAGTATAAAAAGTATATGTGTCCATTCCACCTTTAAACTTTGCAACAGTTTGATGGGGTAAAAAATCACGGGGTGGCAAGATTTAGCATTCAGGGAGAAAAAAAAGAAAGTTACTGGAGATCCAGGGCACTGGAAAAGCTTTTTCCTTGAGGAAGACATTAGTCCTCAATATGCACATTTTACTGCTAGGTTTTTATTTTTACAAAGAGCGCGTGATGTATGGCAAGGCTTTATTCCTTGCAAACAGCATAGCTGCCTAAAAACCCAAGATGTATGGTGAGCAAAAAAAAAAAAAAAATTAGTGTGATATACAGAAAAGTTCAAAGGAAGACAGCTGTAGAGAATGGGAAGATGATTGTGAGCCTGACAAAGCCATTATCTTTTTTTTTTTTTTTTGGACCACTATGCCTATGTCTTCACAGTGACACTCTGCTACTTTCAGCTTTCCTATAAATTAAAGCCACACTCAGGTTCATCCTGTCGCAACCCCAGCACAAACAGTCCACAGGGAACAGTCTGTACCAGCTGGCCATTAGACCTTCTTCCTGACCAGACACTGCAGTGTTCTTTGGCCACTTTGATGGTATTCAGTGTTCTTATTTCAGTAGTCCTCTTGTGTCAAAACATATGCGGGACACCTCCCTTCATTAGTCCCCCAGTTGATTATGGTGTCTGTTTTTTCAAAGAGCCAGTGTGGATGGGAAGAGAGTCCTGGAGAATTAACGAGGGCATTGTTGTTGTTGATAATATACCACAGAGAGCATGGCTTTGGTCTTCACACATTGCTGACTCAAAGAGGATACAAAACGCAGGCTATTTGAGCTGTACTTCATTAAGAAGATGCATATGTGGGAAAACCATCAAAGTATACATGTTTGTAAAGAGAGTATATTTAGTGGTTCTTGTTGATGTATGATTCTGTAAATCTTGACCATTTCAGTTCAGGAATGCATACAAGGTAAATGTTTAGAACATGAAATTAAAAGTTGAGTTCACTTTTCAAAAACGGTATGACTGTCTTGAGCAAAATTTTTACACTATAGTGAAAGAGTGTGGACTGTAAAATATTCCCCATACCATTTTTACTGAATAGGAGAGTGGTTTCTTGCATTTATTGCCACACATAGAAGTAAGAATTAGTATTTAAAACAACACTGGTTAAACAGCAAGTAGAAGGAAACGGTAACCTTAGGCTCCACACCTCGCTCCCCCCCCCCCCCCCCCCCCCCCCCCCCCCCCCCCCCCCCCCCCCCCCCCCCCCCCACTCGACTTCTTCTCTCCCAGGATGTTGATGTCCAGAATCGTTCCAAAAAGCACTTGGTCTGTTGGACAAGTTAAAAACGTGTCTCCTGTCTTCTTCCCTCTCTACCCCTCACCCCTACCCCACCCACTTCTGTCCATTTTTTTTTGTAATACTTGTGTCATTTCTTTGACACTTATGTGAGGAAATATTTGCCTGATATTTAAAATTTCTGTTGCTCATTTGTTTTTATGATTTTGTCTGTTGTTTGAGGTATTCATCGACAAATTAGATGTGATATCGACTCCTGTTAATTAGTTGCTTAATGATACAGATTTGCATTATTCTTTTCTTTCTGCGTACGCAGGCTGATACTCCTGCGGACACTCCCTGTATAGCCAGGCAGTGGAGTTTTGTGTGTATGACCCTTTTTTATCCCGCCATTAAGGCAGCCATACTCCATCTTCGGGGAAGGTGCATGCTATGTGTCACGTGTCATCCATACCAACGGCCAAACTGGCCTTCTCTTCCGAAAGTTGGTGATGGGATTTTACGTGTGTGCAAGATGTTATGCGTGCGTTCACACACGGAACCTCGGTTTATAGTCTCATTGGAATGGTCTATATAGTCTATATATAGTCTATATGGGGAATGGAGTCAGAACCAATGTTAACTCCGAGGGAAAAATCCCCCTATACCGAAATTCGAACCCGCAACCCCAGGATCACGAGTCCGGCGCTCTACCAACTGAGCTATCCGGCCCCCTGATTTGCATTATGACCTTCAGGCTTTCCTTCTTCCATGTTTGAATTTCAGTTTGCATTGACTGTGGATTGTTTGATCATGAACTTTGAAGTGCATGTATCTTAGACTTACTATGAAGTAGTTCCTTTGAGGTTTGATAAGTAGCACTAGCAGTCATCATTGACTGTGGATTGTTTGATCATGAACTTTGAAGTGCATGTATCTTAGACATACTATGAAATAGTTCCCTTAAGTTTTAGTAAGTAGCAGTCATCATTGACTGGATTGTTTGATCATGAACTTTGAAGTGCATGTCTCTTAGAAAAATTTCCTTTGAGTTTTGATTAGTGGCAGTCATCCCAAAGTATGGCACCTGGATTTTAATTGTTTCAGGTCAATGTTTTGCCAAAAGATCTGCAGGCGCCTTTGCTCTTTGCATTACCTGACTCCACCCGCTTTGGTTTGGTGGATTTCCCCCTGCATCTTCCACTGGAACTGTTAGGGGTGGACACTGTCTGAAGGTGCTGACAGCCATTATGCTGGAACACAAGGTGATCTCCTTCAACTTCAAAGTTGTTAGAGGCTGAGATGCATCACACTGGAACGTAGCTCACATGTGATACACACTGTTCATTTTTACTTACGTTTTGCAAACAAAATGAATATATGTGATAATCTTGTGCAGATTGTTGGTTAGTCTCCATCTTGTTGCACACAGATACTTGGGCACAAACATGTGTACTTGGTGAACTTACAGACACATGTGCTTACGCGTACACACACACACACACACACACACACACACACACACACACACACACACACACATTCAGGAAGCAAGTATTTTAATTTGGAAAAGAGGAGTAGTGTTTTTGGAAGAGTTGTCAAACCGAGCAAAAGCTCCAGATTCAAGACGCAGACTCTCTGAAGCCAGTGGTGTTTGTTGATTCCCATCAGCTGCATGTTGTTTCCTTGTGACAGGCAAAGTATTTTGGAATATCGTTTTCTTTCCCATTTGATATGGTTAGTATGTTTGTATGTCGGCAAAGTAATCCAGAACCAGTTTGGCGGGTCTTCATCTGATTTGACAGGGATGTCTGTTGGGTCAGTATGTACCAGTGAATAACTTGTGAGGCCTCTAGGTCCCAGACTGAAGAAATGCAGTGTAAGGAAGCAACACTTGCAAGCTAATGAAAAAAAAACCCAGAGGGGATATCATTTTCATTTGTGACTTCCACCATTAAATGAGTAGCTCGTCACTTCACAGTATTTGCTGTAGAAACCAAAATAGGTGGTAGGCGTACTGTAGGTCCAAGTTTTGGGATTTGGGTTTTAAGGAACTGATAGCGGGAACCTTCTTGCAATGCCACTTTTTGTGCGATTTGTCTTTGTTTGTTAAATGTCACTGTGATGCTGAATTTATAATTCATGATTTTGTTGATTTTCTTTAATTCAGAATTTTAAAAATGCTTCAAAGGAGGCCATCTTCTGAAGGCCTGGGCTCAGAGAACAAACGTCTGATTTTAAAACTGTTTGCACCATTTAAAAAAGGAACAAACAGACCCCCCCCCCCCCCCCCCACCTTTTTAGTTTCTGCTAAAACAAACAAAAAATGATGAATCTGATGAGAGAATCATTTTA
This sequence comes from Conus ventricosus, assembly GCA_018398815.1. Classification (NCBI taxonomy): domain Eukaryota; kingdom Metazoa; phylum Mollusca; class Gastropoda; order Neogastropoda; family Conidae; genus Conus; species Conus ventricosus. The sequence continues at coordinate 70,799,995 of CM031614.1, forward strand.
TGGTGGAGGTCACAATAGTGTGTACTGAAAGCTTGCATCCATAGCAGGATAATGTTTTCATTGATTAGCTTTGTAGGGAAAGTGACTGTAATTCTTTGCTGTCTGATATGCCCATTACTGTGTTTGATATGCTTTGCCTCTGGGCTAATTAGGCTTTTTTTTTTTTTTGAACAGTGATCCTGCAGTCCCGAGACTACAATGCCTTGACCATGAGTGTGATGGCCTTTGAGTCCATGCTGTATCCCCTGGAGTACATGTTTCCTGTCATACCTCTTCTCCACCTGCATGGCATCTGCTGAACAAGTAAGGCGTGGCTCAGGTGGCTGCCTGCCTTGTAACCCTGTGCAAGAATGAGAAAGGATGGAAGGGCACATTTTCCAAAGGGCTGTCAGGAACAAAGCAGTGTGAAAACATTTGTTACATGTATCATGTACATCAGGGTTGTATGTTTTATGTGAATTTTTTCTCTTTTTTCTTCTTCTTTTTTTTTGTACTCCCAGTTCTTATAGAACAGGGAGTACTTTAGAATGGAACGAAGAAATGCTGTCTGTGTGTCTCTCTGTGTGTCCCGACTGTCTGTGTGTCCGTGGTCAAAATGTGTTCCACTCTCTCCAGACAAAACTACGGGATGATCTTTTTGAAAATGTGTAGGTATGTTCATTATAGGCCACGGATGATGCCCGATGTTTTAGTTTACCGCTATAGCCGTTACTAATGGCTGTAACAGCCTGTAACGGTTTTTCTTCTTTACAGAATATCTCGGAAAGTACTTGGCCAATTTATAAGCGGTTTGGATGATCTTGTGACAGATCGGAGCCTCTGTCCATATGTAAGTGATGTAATGCTGAAAATGGATTAAACAACTGTTAAAAAACGTTATTCTGCCGTTATTTCTTATATATAGGTAGATTTTAATGAAATTTGGTGTATGGAAAGGTTATCACACACAAATGGCACTTCGGTGTTTCAAAATTTGAGCGTTAAAAACCGTTATTCTTGACATATTGTCCGATTTGGATGAAATTTGATATGTACACAGGCTTTAGCCCAGTAAGGACTAAAATACCGGTTTCAAAAGTGTATATCAGTTATACAACCGTTAAACAGTTGTTTTGCCGTTAATTTTTATATATTGGTGGGTTTTAATGAAATTTTGTATATTATTATATAGAAAGGTTATCACACACAAATGGTACTTCCATGTAGTGTTTCAAATCTGGCCGTTAAAAACCGTTGTTCTTGACATATTGTCCGATTTGGATGAAATTTGGTATGTACACAGCTTTAGCCCAGTGAGGACTAAAATACCAGTTTCAAAAGTGTACATCGGTTGAATAACCGTTAAAACCGTTATTTTGCCTTTATTTCTTATCTCACAAAGCACTTGGCCGATTCATAAGCGGTTTGGAAAACTGGGAGTACGTTTATACGCTTCGCATCTTGTTTAATTTTATTGTGGCAATATGTTTTTTTGAAAGTGAAACTGAAGTGGATGCTAACATCTTAAAGTAACTTTACTTGATAAGATCTGGGCATTTGTAACCCATTTTTTTCATGTGTGTGTGTGCGTGCGTGCGTGCGTGCGTGTGCTTGCAGACCTGCCTGTATGTGTGTGAGATATATATACATACGTGTGTGTGTGTGTGTGTGTGTGTGTGTGTGTGTGTGTGTGTGTGTGTGTGATCTACATACGTGTGTGTGTGTGATCTACATACATACACTAAGATAGGTTTTTTTTGGTATGTTTTTTTGTATGGATTGCAGTCTTTAAGCAGATGACATGTTGATGAAATTCAAACAGTTCTTCCAATGTGATTGCACCTAACGTTGAAGCAGATGACTTGGAATTGACTGGAATACTTGCATGTGTTTCTAGAAATGTACATTGTAGGAATCAATCCTCCAGTTTAAATCAAGGAACTGGAGCATGTCATGGATATTGGTGAAAGTATGTATTGTCTGTGTTCAGCTGTTACTCGCCCCTACCCCGTTTCTGATTGGAGTGCCTGCCAGTTTCTTCCGTTACAAGAGAGACTTTCCCTTGCCAGATGACATTTGGATTGTGGACCTGGATGCAAACAAGGTATAGGGCTTAAGCCATTATCACTTTTGTTATGTTTGTGGATGAAGTACATGAGGTCTGCCACCATTTATTCACGGTCCCAGTTAACAAAGGTCACTAGGTTTATGGAAAAAAAGTTGATGATGGGTATTATTGCATGTTTGGATTTTATCTCTGAATTGTGTGAGGGAGGGATCTTGGAAGAGTTGCTGTGTGTTGCGTGCATCCCATGCATGCATAAAATCAGAACAGACTCACTTCATTCTGACAGCAGTCGGAGACAGGGTGCCATGCTCGTTACGATCTATTCAAGAGAGAGAGACCTCTAACTTCCGGAACTAGCCGCTCCTTGTTTTCGTACAAAACCATTACACGTAACATCTTCCCCCTTTTAGGGTTTCTGGAACAATATTAACAACATTAACTAAATCATCAAATTGAAACAAAATTAACAAATACTAATTTAGTAACATTTCCCCCCTTTTAAGGTTTCTAAAACAATATTAACAACATTAACTAAATCATCAAATTAAAACAAAATTAACACATACTAATTTAATAAACAAATATTTTCTCCTATACTTAAAATATTAACTATTATGTAATCCAAGGCCAAAAGGGCAAAATTAGCAATCACTATAACTCATTGCTAATAATCATGTTAACAAAATGTTAAAATCTTATTTAGCAATATAACCGTGAACGACAGAAAAGAAAAAAACAAAAAAATCTTAATATATAAATTTAAATCAACAACAATTTGAACAAAATATTTTAATTAATTTTATAAATGCTTCCAACAAAATCCTCTGTTTTATATTATAAATCATATGAAGAACAAAAATATTAATTGGTTGGTCCCTGGCTGTTCATGTTCATCTATTGTAAATTGTTTATAAATCAAGTATGGTTCTGGGCTTCACAGATCTGCCTGATCTGGTGGTCATAGCTGGTCCAGGTGAGAGGGACCCAGGGTTGGTCCGGCTGGCTGGGCCCTGTGGTTGGACCGGCTGTTTGAGGGCGTGAAGCCTGTGGCGGCCGGGGGCTGGATGTTGCCAAGGTCACATCAGGAAGCTGGGCCCGGGAGGCTCCTGCGAAGGGTGTGCTCGTTCCTGGCTGGTAGGCTCCCTCTGCATGGCTGCCCCTCTGCGCGATGGCCACCGGTGTGGCCATCATTCTTCGGCATGGCGTAGAATGGGTAGCTTGGGTGGTAGTGTGGGGCTCACTTTTTGTGGGTCTGGGGGGCGTTTGAGTGGGGTGGGGAACTGAGCGTAGGAAGAGCCTGTTGCGCCGGTAAACCCTTCCGTCTTGGGTCTGCACATCGTATGTCCTGCTCGTCTGCCTGTTGATGACAACACCACTCTTCCAGGTTTGTGATGACTTGTCGATGGGTTGTATTTTGACCGCCTCGCCACTAGATAGCGGCCTGAGGTCCTTTCGGTGACAGAACTTTTCCGCTGTTGCTTGCCGTTTGTTTTCAAGGCGGTGTTTTTCTTGTTTGATGTAGTCTGCGCGGGGGTTGTAACAGTTTGAATGTGGTGGGGAGCGCTGTCTTTGTACGTCTGCCCATAAGCCGCTGGGTTGGACTTGATGTCATTCCCTCTTCCGGCGTATTTCTCACGTTCAGTAGCCCGAGGTAATGGTCTTCTTTTGCCCTAGACACTTCTTCATCATGTTCTTGGCCACTTTCACGGCTGCTTCAGCAGCCCCGTTGCTCTGACTGTGACCAGGCTGGATGTCATATGTTTGAAGCCCCAGTTGCGGAGAACAGTCTGAACTGTTGTGACGAGAACTGTGGTCCATTGTCACTGACAACTGTGTCTGGAATGCCATGGCGGGCGAAGTGGTGTTTCAGTTTGGTGACAATCGTTTCAGCAGTGTCTCTGTAGGTAGTCCAGTTCGAAGAAATGGCTGAAATAGTCTACGGTGATGAGATAGTTTCTTCCTTGAATGTAAAAATGTCTGTTCCCACTTTTTCCCATGGGCGATCTGGTACCTCGTGCATGCGAGTGTCTCTGCTGGTTGTTTCACACTGTGAGAAGTGCACACATCACATGATTCAATGAAGTGTCGAATTTCAGCTGTCATTCGGGCCAGAAGATGAGCTGTCGTGCTCTTCGTAGGCATGAGTTGATGCCAGAGTGTCCAGCGTGTACCTTCTCCTTCATTTCTGATCTCATTGTGTGTGGTATGACTACTCTGTCTCCCCTGAGAATGACTCCGTCTTGCACTGTGAGCTCGTCTCTGTAGTCAAAGTAAGGCGTGACTGGGAGTGGACAGTCTTGTCTCGATGATGGCCATCCTCTGAGGATAACTTCTTTCAACTCTGTGAGTGTGAGGTCTTCAGCTGTTTTCTGTCTTATTTCATCCAGGCGTTGGGGCGTGAATGGTGATAGTGTCAATGAGTTGAGCACTTCATGTTCCGCTTCGTTTCCTGTTGAGACTGGTGCCCTTGAAAGGGCGTCTGCGACCGGGATCTGTGTTCCTGGTTTGTATTCCAGTGAGAAGTCGTATGTCTGAGCCCTGAGAAGCATTGACTGTAGTCGCATCGGTGCTTTTGATAGCGGCTTGCGGCTGATTGCTACGAGTGGCTTGTGGTCTGTCACTACGTGCACTGGGCGTCCATAGGTGTAGTGGTGGAACTTCTGCAGCCCAAACAGCACAGCCAGCATTTCTTTTTCGATCTGGGCGTAGTTTCTCTCCGTTGGTGTGAGTGTCCTGCTTGCGTACGCGACTGGTCTGTCTTTCTGCATCAGTACCGATCCAAGGCCATATTCACTGGCGTCATTGATGAGCGTCAGGTTGTCATCTTGTTTGTAGAAGGCGAGAGTTGGGCTGTTCACGATCTTCTCCTTCACTGTTTGGAACGCTTCTTCTTGTGATGAAGTCCAGGTCCACTGCACATCTTTTTTTTAGGAGGTTTTGCAGTGGTTGTAGGTCGTCTGTGAGATGTGACAGGTATCTTGAGAGGTAGTTCACCATGCCCAGAAATCGTCTGAGTTCTTCAATGTTCTTGGGTTCAGGTAGTCTTTGATGGCGTTCACTTTCTCAGGGTCATCTGTAAGCCGTCTTTCGTGATCTGATGCCCCATGAATGTGACGTTGTCCGACCTCAGGTCCAGTTTTGCTTCGTTAAGTTTGATGTTCTGTTCTCTGCATCTCTGTAGGAATGCCTTGTAGTGGGCGTCGTGTGATTCCATATTGTCCCCGTGGATGATGGCATCATCGGCGACGGAAGCCACCCCTGGTAGTCCGCTGAGAGCTTCAGCCAGTTTTCTCTGGAAGATCTCTGAAGACACTGATGTACCGAACGGGAGTCGTAGCCAACGTATCGTCCAAAACATGTCTGAAATGTTGTTAGGAGGCTTGAGTCTTCGTCGAGCTGCACGTGCCAGAACCCAGAGGACAGGTCGACCTTCGTGAAAACCTTGGATTTGCTCAGGTCATGGATGACATCTTCCAGGACAGGCATTGTGTACCGTTCTCGTCTTAGAGCCTTGTTGAGTTCTGGGGGTCAATGCAGATGCGTAAACCTCCTTGTTTCTTTTTGGTGACCACAATCTGGCTGACCCAAGGTGTGGGTTCGGTGACTGGTACAATCACTCCTTCTTTGACCATCCTGTCCAGTTCATTCTTGAGCTGAGGTCGATATGCTATTGGTGTGCGTCTGTCTGGCATGATGACCGGTTTTGCCTGCGGTCCACTTCTAGGTGTTGAAGGCCTGGTAGTTTTCCCAGTGTGCCGTCGAAAACATCTTGGAATTCATCTGGTGTTGACAGCTGGTCGACCTGAACGAAGTTTTCTTTCTGGATGTTGATCACCCCATTTCTTGCGACGTTTTCAGTCCGAGCAGGGGTGTGAGATTGTCCTCGAAAACGATGAAGTCGACTCTGTGTACTTTCTTGTTCTTTGGGTTCGTGATGTTTTGCGTGGTTTTACCAACTGGTTTCATTTTTGCGTTGTTCCACATCTTCATGATCTTGTCTGTTGGTTCAATGTCTCTTGCGTAATTTTGCTGGGATCATATTCACTGATGAACCTGTATCGATTTGGAATGCCACTTCTTGTCCTTGAACTATCATTGTGCATTTCACGTCTTTGTTGTGTTGGTCTATGCTGTTGACCCATCCTTCTTGGTCATCTGACGAGTTTTCTTCTATTGGCTCCACTTGATTCACTTCTCTTTTTGAGGTTTTGCTTCCGGTGCATTTTCGTCCGAAGTGGTTCTTTCCTGAGCATCGAAGCACGTCTTGCCATAGGCTGGGCATTCTTCTTTCTTCAGTCGGTGTCTTCTGCCACAGAATTTGCATTCTCTGATCATGGTGTCTGTACGTTTTCTGTTTTCATCTTATGGACCTCTTCGGACTGTCCTGAGAGTTCATGGCTTGCCTGTAGAGTAGCGTTTTCCGCTGCTCGACATGTGTCTACGCATTTTGTCAAGTTGAGGTCCCTAGCCTTCAGCAGTTCAGTCTGTGTGTTGCAGTCACGGATTCCCAGAACAATCTTGTCTCGTATCATGGAGTCTCTGCAGTTTTTCGCAAAAGTCACATGTCTTACTTAGGTTTCTGACTGCCGAGTAGAAATGTTCGAATGTTTCGCCCTCCTCTTGCTTTCTTTGGTTGAACACAAAGCGTTCGTATGTCACGTTAATTTGTCCAACAGCGAATTCGTCAAATTTGGCCATGATTGAGCGACTGTGGGTTTTCGTTCTCAAAGTGAAGCCGTTGTACACCTTGAGTGCTTCGTCTGACAAACATGAGTGAGCATGGCTGTTTGATATGCCGGAGACTGTTTATCTAGTTGTGCCAGCAGTTCATAAGTCTTGTATCTCTGTTTGAATAACTTCCAGTTTTCTGTTGGTTGGAGCCAATGACTAGAGGTTTGGGGGTTTTATGCCCGGAACTGGCCCAGCAGTCTGTGCTGCTGCCTCCTGTTCCCCTACGTTCGACATTGTGAGTCACTTAAAAATTGTCACTTGTTTCAGTCCCAGTTTCAGCGTTTGCAGCTTGCAACCAAAAACAGCACCTGCTTCACTACTCAAGTTAGTAGCCAACAGCACATGCTACACTACTCAAGCTAGTAATGTTCATTGTTGACGTCACGTCCTGCAACAAAAAGTGCTTTTCCCACTCCGTCGTTTCAGTAGCCTATAATTCTGCAAAGCGTTCATAATCTCCTGCACATTCCATGCTGGCCTAATGCACTTTAATTAGTTCTTCTGATCCCACCGCTGCCACCATGTTGCGTGCATCCCAATGCATGCATAAAATCAGAACAGACTCACTTCATTCTGACAGCAGTCGGAGACAGGGTGCCATGCTCGTTACGATCTATTCAAGAGAGAGAGACCTCTAACTTCCGGAACTAGCCGCTCCTTGTTTTCGTACAAAACCATTACACGTAACACTGTGGATAGTCAGGAATGCCCTTGGCTTTTGACAGGAAAGGATGTGCATGCAGCTCTCTTCAGCAGATTCCCCCGATCTTTTTGTTCAGTTCAGTTGTAATTAATTGGATGAATGTTTGGTGTTCTTTTGGTTAACACTTGTAAACATGACCAACATGTTGGAATTTTTGTGTGTATGTGCGTGTGTATTTACCCTGATATTGGATGGATTTGATCAGGCTTTGTGTTTGAATCTTAAGGGTTTCGTGTTGGGTGTTAGAAAATGTTGGGAGGATTGGTTCATTGTGTGTTGAGTGTTTGAGGATTGTGGCTGACACAGACTGGTGTAAGTGCCTTGTTAACATTGACAGATGTGGCTGACACAGACTGGTATAAGTGCCTTGTTGACATCGACAGATGTGGCTGACACAGACTGGTGTAAGTGCCTTGTTGACATCGACAGATGTGGCTGACACAGACTGGTGTAAGTGCCTTGTTGACATTGACAGATGTTGCTGACACAGACTGGTATAAGTGCCTTGTTGACATCGACAGATGTGGCTGACACAGACTGGTATAAGTGCCTTGTTGACATTGACTGATGTGGCTGACACAGACTGGTGTAAGTGCCTTGTTGACATCGACAGATGTGGCTGACACAGACTGGTATAAGTGCCTTGTTGACATTGACAGATGTGGCTGACACAGACTGGTGTAAGTGCCTTGTTGACATTGACAGATGTGGCTGACAGACTGGTGTAAGTGCCTTGTTTTTTTTTTTTGTTTTTTTTTTCGGAGATCAGAATTTTCAACTGTTTCCTACCAAGAGAAGAGCAGTTGACGGGAATCTTTTTCTTTACTTTGTATTGCTAATTTCTGTTATAAATGGACACAAGTTACGCATGCATTAATGTAAGCTCTCTCTCTCTCTCTCTCTCTCTCTCTCTCTCTCTCTAAGAGTGTTCATCATCGTCGGTGTGTCTTGACTGTCTTCTTTTCTGTTCACTTCTGGCTTTCTGTCGGTGGAGGTCTTCAGTACTGCGTTCTCTTCAGTAACAAGTTGAGCCCGTAGTGGTGTGGGTTCATGTCTTGGAAGGTCGAGTTCTCTCTTGTTTCCATCAAAGGCAAGGATGTTCTGTGTTGTGGCTGCGCTCGCGTCACTACCATGAGCGTTGGTTTTCTTCCTCTTCGTGGCTGCCGTTTCGCTCACTTTCACGTTTTGTTCGCCTGCTGTTACAAAATGTAGCCGTTCGCTGTGATTCTCCGGGCCAAGTTTTATTTTCCTTAAATCATTCATTTGTCACCTTGTTGGTCTGTATTCTATGTACCTATTATAATTTGATTCCCTTTTTCATCATCTCTCCTTTTTTTTCTTTCTTTTCTTTTCTTTTCTTTTTTTTCCCAGCATGCACATGTCCCCAATATAAGACAAATCATTAGGTTCATGCATTACTCTCTCTCTCTCTCTCTCTCTCTCCTCTCTCTCTCTCTCTCTGTGTTTTTGTTTTGTTTTATTTTGTTTCTTTATTCTTATTCAACTTGGGAAGTTGGGGTTTTTCATATATTTCGTAACATTAGTTCCGTCTCAAATATCAGTTCCAGATTTTTACACTTGCCATATTTAAACTTTGAAATAGAAAGTTTTGCAATTAATAGAACCATGTTCGCTTGTTTTCTCGGTTTATCTGTGAATACATCTGTTTTGGTAATGCCAAACAGAGCTGTTGTTACATTCATAGGATCTGTATGTTGTAGTGTGTGAGAATATACTGTTTTACTTGGTTCCAGAATGTGGATAACTTAGGGCAGGAATAGAAGGCATGTTCAATGTAATCTATTTCTTTGCACCAGTGGCATTTATTTGTTTCCACTACACCCATTTTTTGTAACAATATGTTGGTGGGGTAAATGTTGTGAAGGAATTTAAAATGAAGGAGCCTCAGTCTAGATTCCTTTGTACATTCGTGCGCTAGGTTAAAGTAGTCTTCAATGTTGATGTTTAATTTACGCTTCCAAAAATATGTCGCGCATATTTCATGGTTTTTGCTTTTGGGCAAAAACCTTTCTGATTTGTTTATTTGATAGGCTGTGAGGTTTCCTTCGTCTGTTACAAGATCAGTAGGGCGTTCGTCTTTGTGTTCAATGTTAGCAAGTTGTTGCTTCCATGTGGATGGGATTGCGTTTGTCAGCGCATTGTATTCGAATGGAAGGATTGGGGAAGTGCCTAATTTTTCTTCTATTTCTCTAAAGGTCACTATATGTCCATTTTGCCAAAGATCTTGAACGAGAAGGATACCAGCTTTATACCATTTTGTAAAATGTAGTGTATTTCCTTTGTATTTTATATTTCTGTTGTTCCACAGAGGTTCTGTTTTAACATTCTCTACTGGTCGGTCTTTGTTAAAGGTGGTGACTGCAATGATTACGTCTTTCAAAAGACTGAGGTAACTTTTTCTAATCCTTGGATTTCTTTAGGATCAACGTTACAGTTAAAAACGCAGTGGCTGTTCTGGAAAGGTGACATGTTATTTCGCGCGAGGATGCTCCAGTGAGCTTTGGTTTGTTTGAGGAGTCTTGCCGCCCATTTGACTAGGAACATTTGTTGGTGATGTTCGATGTTAATCATACTTAGGCCGCCTTTTTCCTTTTCTAGGCTAAGGACACCTCTTTTTATCTTTTCGAATGCTTTTTTATTATTGAACTTTTTTTTCCATAGGAACCTATAAATCAGTGAATTAATAGAGTGGAGGGTTTGTTTTGGTATAGATGCTGCTTGCAATACGTGAGAGAATTGTGACAGCAGAAATGTTTTAGTTAGAATAACTTTACCATAGAGGGATGGGTTTCTGTTTTCCCATTGCTTGATGATTTTGGTCATCTTGTCTACTCTGGCTTTCCAGTTTTCTTCGATCTCAGATTTCTTGTCTGCCGAGAAGTAAATGCCTAAAACTTTGAGTTTACCAGATTTCATAGGTAGATTACTAACAGTGCCCGTTTCACACTTTCGTGATCCTAACCATATGCCTTCTGACTTGCTTTTACTTAGTTTTAGGCCGGAAAATCCTCGAATTTCACAACTATGTTTGTGGCTTCCTGAATATCTTGCTCATCTTTAAGGGTCAGTGTTGTATCATCCGCAGATTGTTTTATTTTAGTACAGTTGAATGCGTTGCTTACGTCAGGATTTTGTGTTAACTTAATTCCTTGAATATCTTTACTGTTCCTTATTCGGATAGCTAGTGTCTCAACAGTTATCACAAAAAGGAGAGGACTGAGTGGGCAACCTTGCCTAATGCCTCTTTCTGTTGGGAACCAGTCAGATAACCATCCACCATTGTGAATACAGCTTTGTGTGTTTTCCATAACGGTTTAAAACAGATCTTTTAAATTGTGGGCCGAAATGAACAAATCAAGCGTTTCTAGGATACAGTCTTTAGACAGGTGTCGAACGCTTTAGAGAAGTCTAGTGCAAGTAGGGCACCCGGCTGGTTCGTTCTGTTGAGGTATGCAGTGAGATCATCAAAGAATCTTAAATGGAGGGCTATGTTTCTGCCTTTTATAAATCCTACTTGGTCTTCGCTTACGATTGGTGTTATTATGTTCTGTAGTCTCAAGGCTAGTGCCTTTGTGAATATTTTGTAGTCTGTATTTGTGAGTGTAATTGGCCTGTAATTAGCGAGGTTGTGTTTGTCTAGATCGTTGCCTTTGTGTATTAATGTTATGATTCCTTTTTTCATAGAAAAGGATAATTCATTATTCACCTTGCTCAAGTGAAGCTGTGATACAATTCAGTAAGGGTTGTCTTAATTTATCCCAGAATTTCTTGTAGAAGAGTGGTGTGAGGCCATCACTCCCTGGTGCAGACTCATTTTTTAAATGATTAAGGGCTTGCGTGAGTTCGTCTGGTGTAATTTCCTTGTCGCAGAATTCTTTTTCTTCATCTGTGAGTGTGGGGAGTCATCATCGGTTAGGAAATCGTCCTTTATCGTCTCTCCATGTTTAATTGGTGTGTCTTTTTTGTATAGCTGAGTGTAGTATTCCTTAATTTCATCTAGTATTGTTTGGGAATTGTCTGTTAATGACTGATTTACACACAGTGATGCAATAGTGTTTGCTGCTCCTTGTGTCTTTTCTAAGCGCAGAAAATATTTAGTGTTCTTTTCACCCTCTTCGATCCATTTGACTCTTGATCGAATTTGAGCGCCGCGTGCGTCTTTCAATTCTTGCAGTTCTATTTCTTTTTTAAGTTGATGTGCTTTTGTTGCTAAGCCTTTATCCAAGGGGTTGTATGACAGTTTTTGTTCAATTTCTTCCAGCTGTTTGACTTTGGTTTGTTTCTGTTGAGGCCAAATTTTTTGTGCCCCTTGAAAAGTTTATACAGAAGGATTTATATCTTACTTTAAAACATTTCCCATGCCTTTGTGGGTCTTCCTTGTCATACTGAATAAAGTGGGCGTCAATGAAGTTAGTCGTTTCATTGAGAAACTCTTCCTTTGACAGCAATGAGCTGTTAAATTTCCAGTATCCAGGACCTCTTAGGAATGTATTCGTATTATATTTAACTTTCACAAGTTTGTGGTCTGAGTGTGGGAATATTTCAATATTTGCTCCTCGTATGGATGTGTATGAAAAAGCATCACAAAATATGTAATCAATTCTTCTTGCAATAAACGGGGCAGATTTGGACCAAGTGTAATCTCTGGCATCAGGATGGAATGTTCGCCATGTATCTTTTAAGTCATAGGATGTTAATAAATTCGAAAGAGCTTCTCTTTCTTGTTGTGGGTGAAATTTTCCTGAAATGTTGTCAATGGGGTGTACTGCTGTATTAAAATCTCCATGACCCAAATATGATCGTAATCTTGTCCTTGTAGTATTCTATTGAGCTGATTTAGAAATGTTAGTTTATCACTTGTTGAGTTAGGGGCATAGCAGTTAGCTATGACAGTAGTTTTATTTTCTAATACAACCTTTATTAACAGTATTCGATCTGTTGCTTGGATGAGTTTTGTTGTTCATTTGTTTATCATTTATGAGAATAATGAGTCCATTACTTCTGTTTGTGCCTGGACTGTAATAGGCGTTTCCTGTCCATTGTGTATTGATTTCTTGTATTATATCGTTTGTTACGTATGTTTCTTGTAGGCATAAGATGTCTGTTTTGTTTCCTCATGAAATTAAATGTTGTTCTTCTTTTTAACTTATTTCTGAAGCCACGTACATTAAGTGTACCAATACATATGTTGTTATTCTTCATAGGAAAAGGTATTAATAGATCAGAGTACCATAATCGTTAGTCCGTAACTCAGAGCTGTAGGTCGAAAGGGTGAGGTCAGTCCGTCTGCCGTGTGCACACATCAGGTTCCACTTTCGTCTGCTAGCCCAGACTCTTCACTTTCCTGTTGACGCTCGGGCATCTTTGTTGGCGTTTCGCTTCGAGCTCGTCCGTTGGCGATTCGCTTCTCTCTCTCTTTTCTTTTCTTCCTGGTGCGCCACTCTCCGCAGTGCCGCGTAGCATGGTGTTGTCCGTTTTCTCCCCTCTTTTCGTGTCCGTGTTCCCGAGACACGTCGGCCCCGCCTTGCGCGGCTGCGGCGGTACCGTTACTTTGTATTCCCCACCACCTCCGTGCGGGTGTGTTGTCCGGCGGGTATTTCGGCGCTGGCCTGGTCGCTCGGTTCACTTGATTCTGGCATATCTTTCGGACAGTCAGTTCTCTGTGCCCTGGCTGTAGGCAGTTTTTACACACAATCTGATTTGCACAGTTGGCTGCCACATGGTCCACTTGCAGGCACTTGTTACATCTGAGTTTTTGTTTCATCTCCCTATAGAAGATGCCTGCCGTGAACACACCAACTTTCAAAACTGGCAGCAGAGGTGTGCGTGGTAGTGTAATATACACAAATCTGCGGCCAGTTTCGAACTGTGTCAGCTGTCCCCCTGGGGTTCGTGCAAGTTCATTTCGCACTGAGGAGCGTAGCTCCACACCAGTTTTTTAAGCGCATCCTCAATGTCTTTGTTTTGCATGTGTAGTGGAACACTATCCACCCACAGTTTCGTGGAAGTTTTCTCCTCCCCCTGTCCTCTAACACTGAAGGGGTTCGTGTCTAATAGAGCCACTCGTGCCCCCCTGAAAAGAAAACCTTCTAACAGTAGTGTGTCTCTGTCTTTCTTTTGTTTAGGATAAATTTGCCACAGTCCTCTAATTCGCTGTGCTTCCCTAATCGTTCCCTTTCCTGACACCGCTTCTGCTGCTACACAGATGTCGTAGGTTGTTGGAAGGGACTCGTACTGCGGCAAAGCACGTGCGGTCATATACACTGGGTCCACTGACGGGGCCGCACCGGCCACCGCCATTTTGCCCCGGGCCCTACACTGGTTCACTGACCTTGTTTTTCCTCCGGGCTTCGGTCGAGACGTTGTTGTCACGGAAATAGACAAGTAGAATACCTACCACTGCACACAGCAAAACTCTGTACTATATTTGGAGCATCCACTCTCTCCTATACACACCTCCCTCTCAAAACACTCAGAGCGCTGAAAACCTGTGGCCTGCTGACATCAAGGCCGGCCGTGTAAGTGCCTTGTTGACATTGACAGATGTGGCTGACACAGACTGGTATAAGTGCCTTGTTGACATTGACAGATCACCACACCTACCGCCTCTGACCCACTGCCTTCACTTCCTGAGCCTGAAGCCACCGCTTTAAAGACACACCTCAAACAGGTAAGAACAGAATTCAGGCTTTGAAAATGCCTCCTCTCCCTCCCAAACTAACTCTTGTCACTTTTCTTTGTGTGTGTAGTGTGTAGTGTGTGTGTGTGTGTGTGTGTGTCCGTGTGTGTGTGTGTGTTTCTTTCCTTCTGTCTGTCTGCCTGTCTTTCTCTGTCTGTCACTCTCGTGTCTTTTTCTCTCTCTTTGTATGTGTGTGTGTTTGTGTGGTGAAAAATGAATATATTTTAAAGGGTTCTCTCTTTCACCCCTCTGTCCCTCTCTCTCTCTCTCTCTCTCTCTCTCTCTCTCTCTCTCTCTCTGTGCCTCCCTCCCTCCCGCTTCATTTTTCTGTCAAAGTGCACCAATTTTTGACTGCCCATGATTTGGTTTCATACAATTAATCTGGTATGTTCAGTGCAGGATATGTAAAGTGCAGTGTTTTGTGTTTACAGTTTATGAAAAAGAAGAAAAGAACAACTGATGTGATATCTGCAAGCAAAGTTTTGATACACTGCAAACGACAGTGATATGATGAGCAACTTAATGAGCAGTTCTCTGACATCACTTCTCACAGTCTGCAGTAATTAAAGCACAGTTTCAGTTTCTTGTTTTTTTTTTAAAGAATTATTCTTTCAATACAGCCTGTGGATAGATTTTGTAGGGGCTGTGGTGTGCTTTGGCATCAGTAAGACGTTGGATGGTTTGGCTTTGGTATTGAACACATGTACATTTTGCCGGACGCAAGTCAGTTACATCATTGCCACTCTTTTCAGCCATGACTGTCTTTACAGTTATATCAAAGAGCGTTCTGAATTGTTCAGTATAAATGTTTTTAAAATAATAATAATAAAGAAGAGCAAACATAAGTCAACAAAACAAAATACTCAAAAAAAACCAACACACTTTCAAGTAAAGGTGCACAGTCACAGTATGTTAATGACTTGCCCAATCTGAAGCTAAAAGTTTCTACAATGTCTTTCTTTGTAGGCTTGTCAAGAAACATATCAAGAATCTTAGAACTGCAGCATTATTAACCTTTTCCATACCCATGTGCATTCGTTGCTAGTGATGAGGCTCAGACAACAAAGGGTGTTACATGCTGGCCCCAGTCAGTTCTCATCAGGTTTCCTGACTTTGCTGAAAGCCTAGAAATTATGAAATGGATTTATTTACAATGTGAAAAGGATCTCAAAATGTGATCTCTGTGATCAGTGAAAATTATAAGATTGCTGAAGATTAAGCAAAAAAAACCCCGGTTACAGTGATAACCAATACATCCAAAAACTTCATCAGAATGCCATAACTCCGGTGTCATCTAACACCAAGCTCTAGCACAACAGACACGTGAAAAGAGCTACAAATAACATGAAACGAAAGGATCAGCTCTCATGCAATGAGAAAAACAGATTCACATTTGACAGGATTCTGTTCTGTCAATTATATCTTACTGAAAATGTCAGTTCAAAATTTTTTAAGAAAAAAAAAAGGAAAGGTGGCAGATCTGTAGGGCTTAGAGCTTTTAAGTTTTACTCTTTACAAAGATAGAGGATATATTAGTGAAATGTAATATAATTACATACACAGCTTCAGAATCATCCATATTATTAGATGTGTGAAAGTAGAGACATTATTATCACTGAGCGACAAAGGATACGTTTTCAACCAATTTAATTAACAAGTAATTTTTTTTGTTAGATAATCGGTAAAAACTGTCTCAGATCAGTAAAGCATAGTGCTGCACTCATTAGTTTGCCCATTTTGAAAATTAGTAAGGGTATGCTGTGTAGTCGTCGGATATAGAGTGCGCTAATTGACATTGGTCACTTGCTGTGGAAACTCAAACCCAGGCTGATAGACCTTTTGTTTTCTGATGAGGAAACACCTGTTTTGACTTATGATGTGAATTTGTGTTTTCTTTTTCATGTCTTATCATGTTACGTTCTTGGTTTTGTGCATTGATCTTGCATATATTAAAGAAATTATTCTTCTGCTGCTCTGATTCATCAGTTTCATCTCTTGATTGTTTCTTTGTGTACTCTTGTCATTACATATCCAGTCTACTAAGTACTTTGTTTCCTAATTCTTGCTTTTTCTGATTTTTGTTTGCAGAATGTAATCAGAAATGACAATGCTGAATGCTATATCATTGTGTAACTTATTGAATTAAAGCATGTTTTTTTTTGTTTGTTTGACATTTACCTTTTAAAAAAAGCTTTTTTTAAATTGAAATTTTGATTTCATGAAACTTTTTTTTAAATCCATGTTGCATTTTTTTAAAGTTCTTTTTATTTCATTATTGGTGTTTGAAAAACACTTTCCACTGTTGTTTGTTTGTTTTTAATGAACATTTGTATATAACTCATTTGAACAGAATCATACTGTACCTGTCTGATGGAAATTTACAACTCTGTACAGTTAAAGTATTCTTGTTCTGCAAGTTTGTAATGTGAGAAAACTGGGTCACAAGTTTTGTTTGTGTGCAGATGTAAAGATTTTGCATGTGTGTGTGTGTGTGTGTATATGCGCACAAAGAGCAGGTTGATACAATCTCACCAAATGTTTAACGGTATACTCTCTAGTTCATGAAGACTTTGGAAAGAGTTTTAGCAGCTGACATCAAGAAAAAGCACTATAGACACCTTTCTGAATCACCTCTTCTGCAAAACCTAATGAGCTGTGCTAGAGGGAAAATGTTTCCGTTTTCCATGCGCAGTGATGTCAGGTCTTTGAATTATTAGCTCATAAATAATCTCTCGTAAACAGTAGAAATCAGAGTATATGATAAACACTTCTCCAGCCTTGAATGTGCTGCAGCTTAGATGTGTTGGAGTTTCACTCTGTAGTTTAGGGCTCCTCCTTCTCGTGGGATTTGCAGATACTGAGGGAAAACTAAAAGTAGAAATCAGTGAAAAAAGATCACGGATGAAAAGGTGGCAGTCATAGAGATTGATCAGGGATGTTTTAACCAACAGTCCTGGTCCTGGGGGGACTGCAAAGTGAAGGATGTGATCAGCTTGGGTTGTCACAAGCTGGAGGAAGCTGGGAAGGCTCTGCTCACTTAGGTTGGTTATATTGAAGTAGGCTTCATATACGCAGTAGACTGGGCCATTTTTATGTACTTTTTAATAATTTTCCGGAGGGGTTGGGGAAGCGGGATGGGCATTCCCCCAAACCCTCCTGGGATTTCAGGTGATTTTGTATAACTTGTATAATGATTTTGTTAGTTTCACAGTTATGATCCTGTTTTTCATAAATGCTTGACTCATCAGAACATTAGCACGTGCAGAGAGCGGGGAAGGGAGGGGGCATAGGGATGAATGAGTGAGATTAGGTGTGCAGGTGTGTGGTGATTGTGTTTGGTAAACGATCCTGGTCTTGCATTAGTGTAGGACAGGCTTCTGGTATTGGCAGTCATTGTTTTTTGCCTTTCACCCTGGTTTGCTTAGTCCCTTCCATCCTACTTTCCCCTTGCCACCCCCTTCCCCTCTCTCTCTCTCTCTCTCTCTCTCTCTCTCTCTCTCTCTCTCTCTCTCTGTGATCTTCCTTCATTCCTCACCCCCTTCCTTCCAACATGAGTGAATCAGAAACTCATACAGTTAGCTTTTCCAATCAGACCACATCTGGTATCTCTGCTTTATCATCAGTGACTGGCAAGCACACACCAGTTGCAACAGCTTGGATCTTATGAACAAAAGGGAGGAGGTGAGGAAGAGAAAGGAAGGGGGGGGGGGAGAGGGGGGAGTGCAGAATCAACACATGTTGAGCATCTGTTGAGCTGAGTTGGCGATGCCATTAATTATCAGTGATTGTACAAGGACTTGGTGACTTGTGTCGAAAACTGAGAAATGCCGATGGGTCAGAGTGCAGTAATTCATCTTCATGAAATGATAGGGACATGAGTGTTTTCTACTTCTCTAGTGTGATTAACAGAAACAGTGACAGGCAGAGGCAAGCATACGATGATATAGGTGTGTTGTTCTCTTGCTTTTGCACATGTATGAATGCATACTCTATTGCTCTCTCTCTCTCTCTCTCTCTCTCTCTCTCTCTCTCTCTCTCTCTCTCTCTCTCTCTCTCTCTCTCTCTCTCTGCCTGTCTGTCTGTGTCTCTTTCCCACACTCTCTCCCCCTCTCTCTTCCCTCCATTATCCCTCTGCTTTAATTGACCAGCACAAATCAAGCATTAGAATTACGATTATTCTTTTTATATTTCAAGCAAATAGCAAGCGTTTCCTATGAATAGTTTTGAAAAAGAAACGAGCACAAAGAGATAGTATACAAAAGTGATATGAATTGATAGAATATGAAATGATGAAATATGATACAAAGAGGTAGTATGTAAAAGTAATATGAAACGATAGAGTATATATAGAAGAGCACAGATGACTTCAAAAGTAGTGAGCAACAAGAGATTCTTTGATTGGAGAGATGTAAAACATTTTATAGCTTGTCATTATATGAATAGTCAAAGATGTATGTAGAATTGCATTGGAATGTGCATGGCAGATTTGTGCGGATGTGCACGATGTAATCATGCAAGAAGTGAGAATGATTTTTTGAAAACAGTTTCAGAGGAAAGTATGACAAACTTGAAACGCAGGAAACATTGTGGTCCTTGCTTGTTTTGGGTCGAAAGGTCATTTAGCAGCTCCATATCAAACTACCCAGCTTTCAGCTGTACTTTTGCTCAGAATGAGAGTTTTGTGTCGGGAAGCATTAATCTGTTCATTGGGTCTCAGGCATGTTTGAAGCGAAGTGTTCATTGGTAATGGTGATAACACAAAAGTGGTTGTTGAAGAGAATGATCAAGGATTCCATCATTTGTTGGTGGGCTGCTTTTGGTCGAGGCTGGTTCAGCCTGCAGTGTGCTTAAGTGCTGAAATGGGGAGAAGTCAGCTACAGTTTAGAGCTTTTTTCACTTGATGGATGGGTCTCGGAGAGGGTTGCTCAGATTTCCTGACAGTGCAACTACTATCTCTCCAGCCTGTTTCATGTCAGGACAAGTAATGAAAGGAAACGTGTCGTGTCGTATCATCATAAGAGTACAGGTCTCAGATTCTGGGACCCTTCACACCCTATTCTTACAGTGACCTCCGTTTGGTCTCTACATCCATGCACAATTGTCTGTTGACAGTCTCTGGTATCAACAAAACTTGGGAACTGCCAATGGATGGTTGGAGTCAAACTGGCTCGGTGACTGTGTGATTCTTATCATGAATAGGGGGTCGTCATAAGCGGTGCACTGTTATGTTGGATCAGAGTAGCACGGCAAACACGTCCAAAATGACTCGTCTGCAGCATATTGCCTGATGAAGACTTGGTCTTGATTGCTGTCTGTGGATTGCGGTTCTGGGGCTGCAACAGGACACATCCGGGTGTAGCTGTGCATGGTGGGGCCTGAAAGGGTGGAGTGGAAATCACTGAGGAGCTACAGGAGATGATCCAGCAAGAGCGAAAAGGAAAAAAAAAAACTGTTAGGGAATGAAAACCTGAAAAAATTGTACATGAGGTAGAGACCCCCTTTGTTTTATTTGATGGTAAACTCTGTGAATTTTGATATAAAGTGAAAGCAGAGGATGTTGCTGATTCATGGGGGTTAAATTTGTTGGCTTGAACAAACATCTCTGTCTGCTTTCTGTTATGTTTCTGAATTGAAGGATCTAATTTAGATATTAGGATTGCATTCAGATTTTTCTGATAAGTAAAACAGATTTCATTTGTCAGAGCCTAACACTTCCTCTTTTCTTTATGGCAATAAAATCATCTTCTGACTGGTAATGGGATAAGCATTCTAATGTTTTCTTGGTTTTTTTGTTTGTTTGATATCTTGATGTATTTTTCTTTAACATCGCTCATTTATGCATATATTTATTTTTGCACTGAATTGATTTTCATTTTTCACGCTTTGATTTATCATGGTGACATTTGGCTTTTTTTTTTTTTCCCCACTTGCCTTAATTTTTTGTCTGTCTTTTTGTTGAACAATAAGATTGCTTGTACTAATTTTCATCTTCCTTGCTTTGATGTGTTTTTGTTTTAACATTGCTTGTTTACCAATTTCTTTCCTGTATGATTATCTGTGGATTGAATGAGATGAGTAGACTAGCTGCAGTGGCAGCGGTTAAGCTGTTCATGCTTGTACTCTTCTCCTTGATCTGCGCTTTGCCATTGGGCATGGTTGAGGGCAGCTTGCGGCCACTAACTCCTTTCTTAACCGCTTTCCTCCCGCACCAGGCCTTGGCCAGTATGAGTATGACTCCGCAGCCAATCAAAAATCTCGATGCTATCGCTCAGAACCCGGAGATGTGGCAACGGCGAGAGAGTTTCTCCTCACAGACTGGGTTTAATCCGCTCATCTACGGCAATGACGTGGATTCTGTGGATGTTGCAACGCGGGTGGCTATGGTGAGTTCGTGGACTGCTGCGTTTTGTGTGTGGTGAATGGTGATCTGGGCAGGGTGGGGTGGCGGACATGTTTGTATGTATGTGCACACATGTCCATTCAAGTGCTTTTGCGTGACGCAAGAAACTTAATGTTTGGAAGAAAAAAAAAGACAAAACATTTGTACTCGGTTGGGATGCAGTCATTACAAAATGTGCCCACAGGTACAATTTTTCCAAGGAACTGTAAGAGTGGCTTGCTTGCTTTGAAGAGTTGTTCTAGAATTTAGGACATAGCAAACAATCTTGAAGGGTGGGTCTGCAGGTCAAGGCAGCTCAGAATGGCTTTTTACGCTTTCTGATAAATCCTGTAAGACGGGCCTCAAAGTTCAGTGCTTTTGTGTTCTTGAAGCCTACTGATTGGTCTCTCACAGTGCTTTTGAGGCCGCTCACCCGCTACATTTCCCCCCCCATTCCTATGCATCTGTTGTAAAAAGGCAATTCTTGTTTGGGATTTGGCTGTGGAATGAAATGAAATGGATATAGCTTC
This sequence comes from Conus ventricosus, assembly GCA_018398815.1. Classification (NCBI taxonomy): domain Eukaryota; kingdom Metazoa; phylum Mollusca; class Gastropoda; order Neogastropoda; family Conidae; genus Conus; species Conus ventricosus. The sequence continues at coordinate 70,821,085 of CM031614.1, forward strand.
GAATTGGGGTGGTAGTGTAGGAAGACATTTTATCAGGGTAGGTTTTTAAATTTTTTTTTATTGCATTTGCCACAGACTAGTCATAGTTTGCAAAGAGTTTTCTAAGTATGTGCAGTTGAACATGGACCAAAATAGAATTTTCCCATTTTTCAGCTGTACAGGCATTTTTTCCCCTCAAACTTTGGTTTCATCTGTGTGTGTGTGTGTGTCTGTGTGCTTGTGTGTGTGCGTGTGTGTGTGTGTGTGCGTGTGCGTGTGTGTGTGTGTGTGCTTGTGTGTGTGCGTGTGTGTGTGTGTGTGTTTTACCAGGTGCGTTTCTTCAACTCCCCCAACATCTTGGGCAACTTCACAGAGCACACACGCACGCTGCGTTTGTATCCCCGGCCAGTTGTGGCCTTTCAGCTGTACAGTTTCATGAAGTCAAGGCCACAGAGAACACATTTCACTGCCAAGCTGGCTCGTACTCAGGTCTGGCCATCTCTGTTACTTCCTGTGTGTTTTGCTTTACTGTTCTCTGGGTGCTGTCAATGAAAGCTAGGCTCATGAAAAGTGGATTTGAGAGGTTTTCAGAAATTTGTGGGTCGTCATTTGGGGGTGGGAGGGGGGGGTGGGGGTGGGGTGGGGGGGGGGGGGTGGAGGGAGCATGCTTGAAAAATAATATTGCTGCAGGCTCTTTCATGTTTTGTATTCCCGTTGTCCTAAAATTCCGAGCTAGTAATCTTTTCTGTCATTCTCTTTGACATTGTCCTTTTTTTTTTTTTTTAATTGGCGTCTTCACTGTTGTTTGCTGCTTATATTTTTTTCATATAATTAAAAAACAAACAAAACTTTATTGTCAGTACATCTATCTTTGTTCAGTAAAGTCTTTATATTTTCTCCTCTTGATTATTCATGACAGGGTAGCTTTTTCTTGTAATCTGGCAACTGAATACTGAAAACTAAGCAGTTCAGTGAGGGTTTTGAAAGGCAGTGGCAGAGTAGCAACAAGTAAGAGAAGATAATCATTTGACGGAAAGAAGTTCAGCAAATAATTCAAAGCTGCTAGTTTATTGGGATGAAATGTTGAGCAGTGTTTCTGATGGTCTTAGCAAGGTCAAGTTTTGTCTGGTTTAAGATGCCAGTGATTAGTTAAGGTATGAGGTTACCAACAGATATAAACTTTTTTTGTGGGTATCAAAGTTGTGTTTGTTTGTTGTTCTTCAGGATTGGACTGTTTCATCATAAGACCAAAATAGAACTGTAAAATTCAAAATGATAATGGTGAAAGAAAACATGTGGTATTTGTTGCCAACAAGAGTTCAGTGTGTGGATGCAGTTTCATCTGTTGGTTCATTTTCCTTGTTGGAGGCCTCTGTTCTATGCTTTTTGCATTGTTCTAGTAAAATGACATGGATTTGGGGGTGATGTTGCTAAGAACTGGAATATAGAGTCTTTTTTTATGGAACTGACAGTGTAACTAAATATCACTTACCCATTTGATATTAATGATGCAATGGTGAGCGAATAAAGCCTTTGCCCTTTGTGTTGACAAAAATGAACAGGCTGTGGAATTCTTTGGGGAATGGTCACTGTGCCCTGACAACCTGGTGTATCAGCGAGTGCAGACAGCAGTCTATGACCCTCCCTGATAGGGGACAAGCCCAAGTGGTATGCCCAGCATCTGCAAGCCGTGGAGTTTCATGTCTATGACAACGCCTCGTCGCTGGCTGCAGCCATCACCTCTGTCAGTGAAACTCTCAGTGACGAAATTCCCACAGGTAGGTGTCTTCAGACAAAGGAGAATGCAAACAGATACATGGAACGCCACATGTATGTAAGACAGGTAAAAAAATAGTTAGGAAGAGAGATGGTTTTATTTAGAGGAAAAAAAAAGAAAAGCAAATTGATGTGTGAAAACTGTGGTGAAATAATCAGTAGTCATAAACTGTTAAGATTACACATTGTTGAAATCTTTTAAGTCATTAAATTAAAACAATCCAGTTAGCTTTATGCGCCTTAATCTTAGTAAACCTGTGTTATCAGAACTTCGCATATTTTTCTGTGCACCTAGAAGACTCAGAGGAGCAGATGATAGCTTAAATTTGTAATACGGCGTTTTGGAACAAACAGATAAAAAAAAACAACTGCAGGCAATGTTATGCTAGATCACTTAGCCTGCTTTGTGTGTCTTTGCTGACAAAAATGGCATTAACCTTTTTCTTGCCAATGAAAATGGCATAAGTCTTGATCTTGCCGATGAAAATGGCAGTCTTTCTTGCCAATGAAAATGGCATAAGTCCTTTTCTTGCCGATGAAAATGGCATTAGTCTTTTTCTTGCTGATGAAAATGGCATTAATCTTTTTCTTGCCGATGAAAATGGCATTAGTCTTTTTCTTGCCGATGAAAATGGCATTAGTCTTTTTTTTTCTTGCTGATGAAAATGACATTAGTCTTTTTCTTGCCGATGAAAATGGCATAAGTCTTTTTCTTGCCGATGAATTTTTTGCAGACGAAACGTCATCTGCCTTGCGTTTGTTTGCAGATGAAAATGGCACAACAGTCTTTTTATTGCCAATGAAGGTGTCTGCTTTGCATTTCCTTGCAGACAAAAATGGCATCTGCCTTATATTTGTTTGCAGATGAGAGTGGCAGTGACAGTGAGGGAGCTGAGAGCACAAGCTCCAGTTACTCCTCCCTGTCCGACCTCATTGCTGAGATGACGAACAGCGAGATCGATGGAGAAACTCCCTGTGAGTACTGTTAGGATGGGAATCTGTGTGTGTGTGTGTGAGTGTGAGTGTTTGTGTTTGTGAGTGTGTGTGTGTGTGTGTTCATGCATGTGTTTGTGTATGTGTGTGTGTGTGGTTGCATCAGACCTGTTTGCTTATATGATTTTCCCATATGCTATTCTCATGACTGGTGAAAACATGAATATGACAGAGTTGAAAAACAGTACGTAGTATGAAAAAATCACGTGACCAAGTTCATCAGCGATAATTTGCGTTTGCATTGTGTAACTATTGTGTGGTCTTGATGTGCTTAGACCACAACGCCACAACTCGCACACATGCAGCTGTATCTGACTTTGTCCGAGTCTTTGACAACATGCTGATTTACTTAAGTATATCGGTTACACTTTAAGGGTGAACAGGTTTGTCACATGCATATGTGTATGAGTGGGGGGTGGGAGTGGGGGGTGGGGGTATGGGTGGGGGGGGGGGGGTCCTTGTGTTTGTTATTCTCATTTCTTCAAGCCGTTTTCATCATATTTTGAAACCGTTAATGTGGTCTCTGGCTGATTGAGTAGTAACCACCATACATATGGGTTAGTCCTTGCTGTTATATCAGCTTGTGCAGGGGAGAGAGGGGTAAACGATTTCATACAGGGTGGGTTCCGAGTTGAGGCGAATTAACTTTTTTTTGGGGGTTTGCTAACCAAATTATAGCACTGGAACCAATGAATCAGTTTGTGTTATGTGAAAAATCACGTTCATATTGTAGTAAATTTTGGTTGACTTCGCTCACTTCCTTGAAATGCACATGTGCATGACAGTCAGTCTGCATTAAGGCTTGCTAACAGCAAGTGTTGCTTGCAGTGTACCCTAACAGCATGCGTTCTTTGCGGCGTGTCTCAAAAGCATAAGTTTTTGCAGTGTGTCGTTAACATCACATTGTTTTCCTGTGCATCCTAATGGCACGCATTGTTTGCGGTGTATCCTAACAGCTTTCATCCCAGAGAACCAGGTGCTGGCTGTGGACGAGGCCAAGGTGTTCTGCCCGCCAGACAAGCTGCACGTCCCCGAAGCCCCCTCCACAAACAGTGACTCGGCCTTTTCCCTGCAAGAGGACAGTGATATGAGCTCCTCAGAGTCTTCCAGTGCCGCCTCGAGTCCAGAGCCTTCAACCCATGATGTTGAAACCAAAGACACGGAGGTGTGCATTGGTTGCATATAGAAACTGTGGTGGAAAAATTATTGGGCTTCTTGTTTTCACCCAGGTCATGTGCAGACTGCAGGGTTTTGACATTTTGAAAGAAAACTTTGTGTGTGCAAGCAAGTGTTTGAAGTCATGACCTGCATGGCATGCATTCTAACCGAGTGTATGTGAATGGGTTGCATTTTTGCTTAATTGATTAAGTTGTTTGATGTAGATGGACATGGTACTGTGAAAGTTGTGACAGGAATTAAAGTTTAAAAAAAGAATCATTAGTATAGAGGATTGAAATAGAGTGAGAATCATTGATTATGATAATAATAATTATTAGTATTTACTCTGTGTTTATCAACAGTTTGCTTGCAGCACTTTAATAAACAAACTCTATTATAACTCTCTCCAATGGGCCGTTTTCTAGTTTCCCTCTCAACCTTCCCCCATGCCCCTTACCCCTTCCATCCGTAACATTGCCAACCCCTATGTCATTCTTCACCACTTCCCCCATCCCTTTCCCCACATTCATCTGTCTATTCTCTCCCCCTCTCCTCCTCATCCCCCCCCCCCCTTTATCTTTTTTTTGCATACGAAAAGAATGTGAGTGAGTGTGTGTGTATGTGAGTGAGTGTGTGTGTGTCTGTGTGTGTGTGTGTGTGTGTGTGTGTGTGTGTGTGACTTTTTTCCATACCTGAGGTAATTTGCATTTCTAGTAGATGTTTAAGTGATGTTTCCACTTTCCTAAGATTGACACACATAGTGATGAGCTGTAATTGGGGAGTGGGTGGAGGGGAGGCAGGAGGGGAGGGATCAGGGTTTTTATGGCGTGAAAGCTCTCTCCTTCCACCCATCAGTTTAATGGGTATCTGATTCAGTGGAAGCAAGGATAAGGCCACAGAAGGAGAGGGTTTGGCTCAGCTTCCCATAATGCTGTGATGCGTGGTGAACATCTTTCAGTTCACTTCCCATTCCCCTGTTTGGCTATGGCAGTTCAGCCTTTTCAGTCAGCTGTTTCGTGCTGTGCTGAAAATGAGACTTGTTGCTTCGTCATGAAGCACTATAACCATGTTTGACAAATTCATTCAACAGACTTGCACTATGTAGCTGATGTATACAAACTGTGGCTGGTTTGAAAGCTTATTACATTCAGTTTGTAAATGTCCAAATTATAAAAAAGTTTTGATTATGTTACGACAATCTGTAACGGAAAAATTGTGAAAGGTTCATGTGTTTCTCAAAGAATGTTTGTACCACCTGCCAGCAAATGTACTGAAAAAAGGTCAGATGGCCTTTCCATCAGGGTAGTGTTTCCACAGGTACATAAATTCGGTCAGTGTGGGATCAGATATCACTAATTTGATAACCTCTGTCAATTCCTATTGCGTTCTCTTGACCGTCTTGTTAGGGGAAGCCAGTCTTCTGACCTGTCTCAAAATGACATTATCAGACAGAAAATTGCAGTGTTTTTGGTCTGTAGGAGAGAAATGCATAGAGTTGAAATGCTCAAGCAAATTGTTGTTTTACCAGATTGAAGTTTGCATGTGTATGAACAGAAATTCCAGTTCTGTCAAAGTTTTAGCCTTGGTATGTTGCAGTGTTGGTATGTGCGTGTTGTAGCTAAAGCATTTGCACAGCACTATTGAAATTAACCTTTAACTGTATCTAACTTTAAGGTTTAGACAGCCCTTGCGTTTATGTAATTTGACAGCACTGTGTGATTTGTGGCTGATTTGTAGATTTGACAGCTTTGTGTAAGCGATTTGACAGTTCTGTGTGTGGGGTTTGGCAGCAGTGTGATGTTTGATTTGATAATTTTGTGTGTGTGTGTGTGTGCGCTTTGACAGCCGTTTGTATGTTTGTGGAAAAAATATTCTTGCATGCCTACTTAACAGCCCCAGCGTGCTTGTTAGTAATTAACAGTGGAAATAATGTTGTTACCAGGAACACAAGATTTTCAGATATGACTCGGGCAACATCACAGAAACTACATACTCACTGAACAGGTAAGCTAACCTTTTTCCTTGGCTCTCTTTTAGTAATCATAAAAGACTGAGTTAAAAGAAAAAAAGTAATTGCCCATTGTTTGCAAAAACATAGCCATACCCCACGTGCCATTGATAATTGATCTGCTTCCTCTCTGTCCATGCTTTGGGAGGAAAGTGGACGGTCCACGCCTGGCCCCATCACTTTTTTACCCTTACCATGGATCTCTTGACAACCAGTTCATTCATGCTGAGATTCCTTGCCGTGGCTTGCGAGTTGTTCAGCAAAAAAAAAAAAAACAGGAGGAGAGGGGCAGCAAATTGAGGAGCAGAAGGGGAGTAAGAGGATAGATATGAAATACTTAGACACAGGGCTTCGTCATTGTCAGTACCCCCTAGCTTTGTCTGGGTGAAGGTGTAACCCAGACGGTTGCGCAGAGATTGAAGGAGGAGGAGGAAGAAAAAGAGCAAAAGTTCATCGTTTTGAAGCAGGTGTTTGGAATTTCAGTATAAGCACAACCAAAATGGGGTAGTTTTAGTGGCATAATAAGGAAGAACAAAACTTGGTTTGTTGTTGAGATCCGGGAAATGGGACTGCAAAGATGGAGCAGAAACCTCCATGAGTGTCTAGTTCAGTGCTTGGCTGCAGGCTGAGGGAATGGAAGTGGCAGTGTGCTGTAGAAGTGTGGTAACATCTTCATGCGTCTTCGTGTTGTGTAGGCTCTGAGAAACTGACCAGACTGAACAAGCAAACGGGTCTTTACTTGCATAGAGTTTGACATGGTAAAGCTAATCAACAAAACCGTATGAATAAGGTAAAAAAAAAAAGCTGCCCATGTTGGTTGCTTTATGAATATATTCTCAGAATTAAATACTTCAGCATGATAGAATAAGAGAGTACATGGACATGTTTGATTTGTTTAGACTGCTGATGAAGTTGGCAGTTGGAAAAATCAAGTATGTTATGATCTCGTCAGGAGAAAAAGTATTTTGTTTTCGTACATAATCTTAAACTCATTGTGCTCAGGAACATACTGTGATATGTAAGAACTGAACTTATTTACACTTTTTACATTGCTCTGACCAGTTGCCAAAGATGGACATCACGCAGTTGCATTGTTTTTGTTTTTTTCTCTTGAAAAAGGCCACGTGGCCAGAAATTAGAAGAGTGGCATTGTGATCTTGTGAACTTATTTAATTCAGGGGTATTCTGTGAAAATTATGAATTATGAATTCAGAGATATTAAATTGAAAATCAAAAACCGAAAACGAGTCATGAAGAATTGGATCTGTGGTGGCTTTTCTTACAAAAGCCTTGTCTTTGTCTCTTCACACCTGTCCATATGCTTTCTCTGCGGGATGGTCAGTTGGGCTTCACAGGTTCATCTGGGAACTTTTGAAGTTTGTGATTTAATTTGTTCTTTATTTGCCTTTTAATTTTCCCCACGTTTGCTCTTTATGTAATTTCTCTTGTTCTTTATTTGCCTTTTAATTTTCCCCGCGTTTGTTCTTTATGTAATTTGATTATTTTTTGTTCTTTATTTACCTTTTAATTTTCCCCAGTTTTGGTAAATGCCAAGATGTCTTGAGTTTATTGAAGAAGCAAATGGTATGAATGTTCATTTATTGTCATTCCTTTCGGGCTTTCGGCGTGTGTGCGAGGGTTTGGTTCACATTGCAGCGGACCTCGCAGTGAAGGCGGGCCAGGCAGTCCTCGGAGCCCGCCCTGGCCGGGCGACAGCTGCCCTCCTCCCCTCACTCCCCACTCCCCCTGCAGGGCGTGGGAAGAGGCAGCCCCTCCCCAGGACATGGGATCGACGTAGCAGACAAGCCCCAGCTCTTGCCGCCTCCGCTGGGTCGTCGTCCGCCTTCACCCAGACCTCATCTTGGGAGCTTCTCTAGCGGAGGCTCAAGTTCTTCCACAAAGAAGGGTTCAGGGTAGGTTGGTCCGTGACTGTTCTTTTTTTTTTTTTTTTTTTTTTGCTGGCTGGTCTTTTGGCAGTTACTGGATGGTGGCTAGGTTATAGTTTGATTTTGACTGGTGTTTGGGAACAAAATGAGTCTAGCCATCCTGATAAGCCATCAATTTAGAGCCTTACGCATAGTTTGCTTTAAATGTTTTGTGGTTGTTGTTATTTTCCTTGCATTATAAGTATCTGCATAAAACACGGACCCCTTGGCTGTTAGTACTGGAGAAATTGTTCGTGTCTTTCATTGTCATGATTATTGTCAAAATTAGGTCTAACTTAGTCCCTCTTCAGTGCTTGCCAGATTGGCAGTACTCAAATCTCCTTTTGTGTGGTCTAGGACTTGGAAATTGTGAGAAAGAATTTTGTGTTCCATTTAAACCAAAGTACATTTGTTTGGGTTTCATGATTCCTGCGGAGGCTAAAATAGGTTTGAAAGGCTTGCCTGTCTTCTGTTTTTGTTTTGTTTTGTTTTTAATTTTTTAACCTACTTTCAGTTGACATTGTCATTGTAATCATTTTACAGTGAAATTCAGTAAAGTTACTTTTCAGATTTTTGTAATGAGTGGGGAAAATGAACAAGTCAGTGCTTTATGCAGACTATGATGAACAAGCCAGTGCTTTATGCAGACTATGATGAAAAAGCCAGTGCTTTATGCAGACTGTGATGAACAAGCCAGTGCTTTATGCAGACTATGATGAACAAGCCAGTGCTTTATGCGACTATGATGAACAAGCCAGTGCTTTATGCAGACTATGATGAACAAGCCAGTGCTTTATGCAGACTATGATGAACAAGCCAGTGCTTTATGCAGACTATGATGAACAAGCCAGTGCTTTATGCAGACTATGATGAACAAGCCAGTGCTTTATGCAGACTGTGTGGTGGTGTGACAGGGAGGCTCTGATGCGGGATCTGATCGTGGTTCAGGTCACTCCATCATCTCCACCATCAGCAATGAATTGACTGACATTGCTCAGTCGGCCACCAGCACAGTGACAGAGCTCTTTGGTAAGGACACGCAAACGATGATGCTATTTTGATTTTCGTTTGAATGAAACATCTATGAAAGCTGACCGCAATCAAATCAAAGCACATACATATAGGCTGTGATTGAATATGACAAATTTTTTAAAGTTATCAGCAAGCAGACAAAACCCTACACAATTAGGTGAGATCAGATGAAACGCGTCCTAGTTGAAATAACTACCGATATTGAGCTGATCTCTCACAGTAACTGTAGAGCTATTTAAAGTGTACCTTTCAGCAGGGTTCCAACAGCCTTCCTCAAGACAACTGCTGATTGGAAATTGGTTTGGGTGCACACCAGCATGAGGGAATCTGTTGCAGTGAAGAGGGCTGTGGTTTGGGTGCACACCAGCATGAGGGAATCTGTTGCAGTGAAGAGGGCTGTGGTTTGGGTGCACACCAGCATGAGGGAATCTGTTGCAGTGAAGAGGGCTGTGGTTTGGGTGCACACCAGCATGAGGGAATCTGTTGCAGTGAAGAGGGCTGTGGTTTGGGTGCACACCAGCATGAGGGAATCTGTTGCAGTGAAGAGGGCTGTGGTTTGGGTGCACACCAGCATGAGGGAATCTGTTGCAGTGAAGAGGGCTGTGGTTTGGGTGCACACCAGCATGAGGGAATCTGTTGCAGTGAAGAGGGCTGTGGTTTGGGTGCACACCAGCATGAGGGAATCTGTTGCAGTGAAGAGGGCTGTGGTTTATGTGCACACCAGCATGAGGGAATCTGTGGCACTGGAGGGGGCTGCAGGATAGCAGCTGAAAGCTACACTTGTGAGAATCTCAGTAATTTTCCCATGAGATCAGTTTTGTCATTATGTCTACACCTCGGGATAACCACACAACCAAATTTAAATGCAGTGAACAGACCTGCGATGTACATAGCATGTGGGTTGAGAGGATTGATTACAAGCTTTTTGTGAGGATTGATTACAAGCTTTTTGTGAGGATGAAATGAACAGATGAGTCAACTTTGTCTGCCAACAGGGTCCAAGAATGCACCACCGTCTGCTCCTCCTGTTCAGAAACCCCCCAGCAAACCATTCACTCCCCTGGGTAAGGCTCTGTCTCTAGTGCATTCCATGTTCTGTGTGCATCAGGTGCTTAACACTGAAGAGTCTGTTATTGAAGTTGTATGGGGAAAAAAAAAACTCCTGCAAAAAGCATTCATTGCAGTGGATGAGGCTGTGTACTTTTAAATCATGCATATTATGCACTATGCAGATAATTATATCTAGAGAATTATTTGTTCCATGCAAACGCAAGTTTCAGAATTCTGTGTGAGAGAGAAACAAGGAAAGTATGACTTGGCTAGTTCCAGAATCATACTTTTGGAGTGCTCATGCAGCTACGTATGCACATCAGTATGCATGCTCACATGTTCACTCTCACATGCTTGCTTCTGTGCATGCACACATGCACATCTGCATACATGCAAGCACATATAGGCATGCTTGCATACAAACGCGCACACACACACACACACACACACACACACACACACACACACACACACACACACACACACACACACACACACACACACACACAGCTCATCCCTCCACTCATACACACACACACACACACACACACACACACACACACACACACACACACACTTCTATCACTGGTAGACTATTCAGGACATTAGGTTTTAGTGTCCACGAGCAATTTATTACAATCTGTTGTTTTTACTGTTTTTCATTATTTCATAGCAGTATTTGTTGTCACCTGTCTTTCTCTCACCAATCACAATATTTTTGGTAAATACTGAAAAGTCAAATTTGTGGGATGGTTTTTACAAGCCTGAACAGAAATGCAGAAGACGAAAATCAAAAGGTGCAAACACAGGTGGATGAGAAATGTGTTAGCAGTGCTGTCTTCCACATTACTGCCTTTGTCTACCTGGTAGATCTTGTGTGGTCAGAGACTGGCCATGGCCTGTACAGTACACCAAAGAGGATGGAAATGTTTGTTGTTGCCACATCAAGGGGAAGGGGGGGGGGGAGAGAAAGGTGTGGAGGGGGGGGGGGGAGGGACTCTTCTCTCTTCCAGACAGACTTTTAAGGCTGAAAGTGCATGATACATGTTTCACACGGATACATGGTGGCTTTTCAGGGACCAGGAAGGCTCTGGTAGAGAAGTCGGGTCTGGTGAAACATGCGACAAACTACAAACAGAAAGATCAGCCCAAACCTGCTGCACCCAGTGAGGCACGCACCACTACAAACAGGTTGGCATTTGGAAGGGTTTTTTTTTTTGTTTCTTGGTACACTTCAGTTTGTTCAGATGCAATACTTAATACTTGGGTTTTTTTTAATTTGTTTTTTTTTTATTTGTTAAAGTAGAATTCTCTTTCAGAGTGGTGGCGATATTGAGACTGTATTGACCAGTACTGCTTGGCACAACAGGAACCATTCAGAACACAGCAAACTAAACCAGTGAATAAGATAAGATCAACACAAGCACAGAGCTCTTTGCCCCCACCCCTTCCCCCCGAGCACTGACATTGAAAATTAACACAAAATAATTATCCGTAGGAAATGTTGGCCAGAAATTAGAAATGATCTTTGTCAGGAATGTCTGTAATTGGTATGTCAGTGTGTCTGTAGTTGGTTGTATAACTAGGAAGTATGTGCATTATTATGTGTGATGTCACTTTGAGTGCATGGATTTGGCTACATTTTTTTTTTTTTTTTTTTTTTTTTTTTGGCGTGTTTGACATGGGGTTATTGTATGTTGCAGTGAGAATCAGCAGTTCCTGAAGGAGATCATCAACAACATTCTGGATGGTCAAGGTCTGAGCTGGCTCAAAGTCAGCCGCATCAAGAAACTGATGGAAGACGAGAACTACCGCAATTTCGTGGTGTCTCGACTCAACCGAAACCTAGACAGGAAGCTGCCAGAGGATGCACGACATATTGAGGATGTGGTCAGTAGCTTGACTGTTGAATTATTAACAGTGTCACCATATAGGATGAGATGTAGAGAGTGTTGTCAGCAGCTTTGGTGTTCTACCTTTGTGGCCACTTCACTTAACATTGTTGAAATTTTCTTTTTCTTTTTTTTTAAGTACTTTTTCGTTTTGTTGCAATTCTAGATGCGTGAATTTTTATTTTGTAGCTGGCGACTAAGAATTTCAGCTTAATCACTGGAATTTGGACTGGTTTTCCATTCAGCAGTGGTATTTGCTTATGTGACATTTAACATGTGTTTCTTTCTTTTTTTAGTTGTATTGAAATCTTTTTAAATGCTTTTAGATAGATAAAAAAAAGAAGAAACAAATTTGTTTGATTGTAAAAAAAATTAAGTGGAGTGATTGGTGCACCTGGAAAAACCTGTTTAAATCCACCTTAAGGATTCAGTGGAAGATTAATATGCTATGAATTGCATTGAAATGTTTATGTGTAGATCTGCATCTATTCCTCTTTTCTTTTTTTTTCTTTTTTCAAACAGGAGCGACTTAAAAAAAAAATCCTTTTAATACAGTGATGGGCCAAAAAAGTTCCTGTGAAGTTGACTGGGGTGTAAGGAAAGGGAAACTGAAGGGTGGGAACGATTTTTGTTGAATTGTTTACTTTGTAACGAAACTGTATCAGACATGCGGAGGATATGGTACTGTCTTTGAACATGGTTGTTGAATTAGAGTGTAACTGACTGAATAGAGTCAGAAGCACTGCGGGTATGTGATCAGTAACTTTGAACATAATTGTTAAGTATTCACATTGAGCTTCATAGTGTTTCATTTCTTGTGTCTGTGGCAGTGTATAGCTTAAACCAGTGTGCTGCTACAGTGTATATGACTCTGTAACCTGTGCACATTTCATGCATACATGCGTGTGTGTGTGTGTGTGTGTGTGTGTGTGTGTGTGTGTGTGTGTGTGTGTGTGTGTGAGAGAGAGAGAGAGAGAGAGAGAGTGAGTGAGTGAGCGAGTGAGCGAGATATAACCAGTCTACATTTTACACTATTGGTGGTAGTGTTTGTCACAGTCATTGCACAATTATTTCAAGATGTGAGTGTATGTGGCAGTATTTGTCTATACCATTTATTTCATGTGGCAATGTGTGTCATGAACTGTATACATGTATGGCAGTGTGTGTAATGACCTGTGTATATGTATGGCAATGTGTGGCATTAGTGGTGTACATATGGCAGTATATGGAAGGACTAGCGCACATTGACTTCAAGATGTGAATGTGTGTGGCAGGGTGTGTCGTGACCAGTGTACATTATATATAATTTCATGACTTTCATGTGTGACACAACTAGTGACATTTCATGAGGCACATGTGTTTAGCATGACCAGTGTGTTGTATGAGGTGAGTGTATGGCACAAACGGTGCACATTTATTTCATGACGTGTATATGTGTGAAATGCTTGTGATGTGTGTGTGTGTGTGTGTGTGACTAGATCAGAGTGCTTAGGACATGACCATTGTACATTCATTTCATAACATATGTGTGTGGCGTTGTGTTGCTCAACCAGAATGTGTCTGTGGAATGATCATTGAACACTAGTTTCTTGATGTATGCGACAGTGTGTGGCAAGACCAGTATTCAAGGGTCTTCTGGCCATGTGCAAAGCCATCATTTCGGGGCTGGAGCATACCATACAGAACCACGGTCTGGGTGGAATGGCTTCAGCTTACATGGTCCTGGAGATTGCCCACACCCACTACTGGAACAAAGAACTCAGCTCCAGTAAAAGTGATGTATGTGTGAGAAATGCTGACACAGTTTGATTTTCTGAAGTATTGAGTTTGAGAACACTTCATTTTGCCATTCATTGTTGTTATGTAGAGGGATAAGATATTGTAGAACCTAGTTGTAACGTCCTCAAATTGTTACTTTGTGATTATGACTTTTTTTTCTCATTATTAATTTTTTGTTCTGAAACATGTTGATGTTATGCCTTATTGTCAAGTTTTGAGATGAATTAAAAGAGATTAGCAGAGATGCCAAGTATGCATGTCTTGGAGTGCTATGATGATGGCGCTTGACTGGACATTGACAATCTTGGTTTGTAGATAATCAAATGCATGTACTGAACTTTGATCAGGCAGCACTTACTGTAGATATCCTGTATGATAGTAGTCTTGGTGCCAGCAGGCAGCTCTTCAGGTAGGCAGCCCATTGTGTAAAGGACAGCCCTGATATGGCCCTTTGCGGTCGGCTGGGCTATTAGCAACATAACCCTTGTGTAAACAAGAATGCGGATTGTAAAGTGCTCACAGCTTGGACTCTGGCGGGGGGATAGGCACTATATAATTACTCTTGGCCATAATGATTGTTGTTCTGAATGTTATTACGCCTGAGGTGCCTCCATGCCTACTTGGTGTTTGTGTCACCCAGACATCTTCATTGCATGGGAGTCAAGAAAGTCTGCATGGAAAAGACGAGCTGGCACCCAGACCAGAGATGCGACGCCTGTCAGATGATCAGGTGGCTTCAGCATCCAGTGAGTGTTTTTTTTGTGCTGGGATACTTTCACTTTGCTCCTTTATTAATTGGCTTGTAGCGCTTGGCCAGTGACCGTGGTGGTTTTAACGGCTTGCCCCTCATGTAACATTGCAAGATTCCAGCTTTTATATTTTTTGATATTATCTTTATGTATTATTGACCCATTTTTAACAAACGAATGAGACACAAAACAAATATTCAAAACGGTAATCTGTGACACAAATATAGATTTTGAAAATGGTTATGGGGCAGAACAGTGATAAGGAACAGAAATTGCATGGATGGAGATACATACCTGGATAGGGAGAGAATATGTACAGCACCCATTCAACTGTTGTTTTGTGTGTGTGTATGTTGTTTAGATCAAGCTCTTCTTTCTGGTTACAGCATCTGATTTTGGTGTTTGATGACTATGAAACTGACACTTGAAAAGGAGGATTATAATGCTCATATCAGGACAAGATAAGAGTTATTCAGAATTCCTTTTCCCAGTGTGCTTGTTAATAGGCTTTTGTGAATAAGCAAGGATAAAATTGCGTTAGGAAGAGAACAGGATTTTCATGTGAAGGAGGAAAAAAAAATCATCAGTTGAATCACTTGAATCTCTGCAAGTACTGGTAGTTGGTATGTTGTGTTCTGCTGATGAGGTGTGGGATGAAATGTCAGCCTTCGCATGGATAGGACCAGGGGCATGAAAAGCTCTGTCCTCCCACCATCACTCGGACCTCTTGATCAGTACCTGGCCATGTGGATGATGTTTTTGGTGGTGCTGCTGTTTGTGGTTTTTGTGTGTGTGTGTTTTTATCGTTCCCCATCATGGCACAGCGTTCACTGGTTGATGGTGATTAGCCATTGGCTGTTAACCAATCATAGATGACCAGAAAATACTGGTTGACATAAAGCTACTTCCGTCATCGAGTGGTGGTATCAAGTATTGCTTAGTGATTACTTTAATGAGACTTTCTAGTAATGGAAAATACTGTCTGGTAATAATTCAGTGTGGCTGAGCAGGACTGTAAAATACTCATGCTGCCAGTTTAATTGACTCGATTCACATTTTTTACAATTTTTTTTCTTTACATATTTTTCTCTACCCGACACCAACTCTTTCAATTATTTTGGAAAAAAGGTTTTATCTGAATGAGTATTACATATCGTTTACAGTTGTGATGTTGTGATTAGCTTTCTTAACAGGTGTGTGTATGTGTGTGTGAGGATGAGAGAGAGAGAGAGAGAGAGAGAGAGTTTGTTTGTGTCTGTCAGTCTACCGTTTGGAGCTTTTTTTCCTCTTTCAAATGAGTTGAACCTGTCTCAGAGCCCATTGTGTTCTGAATTTTGTTGGCTGCTCATTACTGCAAACTCCACAATGACATTGTTCGGTGATATCTCACCAGATATTGTTTTGGGGTTTCTAAAATAGTTTTTTTCAACTAAGTTTTTATGAAATTTGATCTGGTTTTAAAGCGTTCATAACATGAAATTAGTCTTGTTTTTGATACATGTGTACGCAAATATCATTTGGGCATGGTAACAGCGTTGCTAAACCTCCCCCCTCCCCCACCTCCTGCAGTGGGCTGGTCTATGGTGAATGTGAAATTAAATGAAAGCTGTCACACTTTTGTAGCTTTTGGATTCCATGCATGCCTGGTTAAGTGTTGATAAAATCCTTATGAACGAACAAGCAAACAAAATGCCCATTGATGCTGGTTGTTGGTGACTGTCGGTGTGACCACGGTGTGTTTGTGTGTGTATAAAACAGGCAGCATAACTTTAGGTTGGTGGACTCCCAGTGGACACCTCTCTCCCTCCACCGGCTACCCCTCTCCCAGTGCCCCACCGCAAGCCTCCCCCGACCCCGCCCTGTCCTGGCACACCCCTCCTTCAGGCTACCCCTCCCCTAGTGCTCTGCCCCCCAACCCTTCCCCCGACTTTGTCTCCCCTACTTGGCATAGCCCCCAGTCAGGCAAGTGCTTTTCCTTTTTGTTGTTTTTCTACCAGTGTTGTCTGGTGGCTTTTGGTGGTTGTTGCTTTTTTTTTCTTTCTTGGACAGCACTGCAGTATGTCCGTGGATTTTTAGAGCGCTGCAGTTCTCTTGGCTGCTGGCCGGCAAGAGTCTGTTGTTGGATGTGACCCGGTGTCTGTTGTTGGATGTGGCCCGGTGTCTGTTGTTGGATGTGGACCGGTGTCTACTCTTTGTGACATGGAGTGTGGTCTTCTTTCGCCGATTTGACTTCATCATTCTTTTGGTTTTGTACTTTTCGATTTTTGGATTTTTTTTTATTTTTAGATAAGAGTGCACCTGCACACTCCCCCCCCCCCCCCCCCCCCCCCCCCTCCCCTGTTTGGTGTGAATTTTCCTATTTCTTCCCAAGAGAATATTGAGAAGGCAAAATCATTTGAATGTTTAACACTTGATGTGATATATACATGCACATATGCGGTATATACATTATATATATATATATATATATATATATATATAATATATATATATAACAACTTATATATATGTTGTGTTTTTGTTGTTTTTTTGTGGTGAGGGATCATCTTGCAGAAACATAGCAGTCACTACAGTGGTATATAGAAAGAAATTTTAAAAGCAGTGATAGTGGATCTGCCATATAACAGGGACAAACAAATTACAAGACAAAACATGACATCTTTCGACTTCTTGGGTCTTTCTCAGGCAAGGTAAACAAGGTTTAGGATGATGAAAACGAAGAAAGAGCAATCGCTTCTTGAATTTGGCGCAAGATGGGCATTGAATGCCCATAGAAAGCTATAGAAAGGTATGCAGAAAGATCCTGGTTCTGAAAGCACCTTGTTGAGAAAGATCATGGTTGAGTGATAGCATACACACAGATGACAAGAAATGCAGTCTTAAGAATGTCCAGAAAGAAAGCAATGCTGGGGTCTGAAATTTGTCCTTAATTAAACGACAAGTCTTGTGCTTTGGAGAAAATACCATCCTTTAATGACTGCTCTGTCAGTCTGGTGTTTTGAAGAAAAAGCAGGAGACCCAGTCAAATGGTGTGCCATTTCCTTCCTGCTTCTGAGCCAACCTCTTCATTCCAGTATTTATTTCTTGCTTAAATCACTCTGATATGTTTTTTCTTTTCCGATCGATTGGTTTTCATTCCACATTGTATTGAAGTCAGCGTACTGAGTTTGACAGTGGGATTTACCATCAGAGTTTGACAGTGGGATTAACCATCAGAGTTTGACAGTGGGATTAACCATCAGAGTTTGACGGTAGGATTAACCATCAGAGTTTGACAGTAGGATTAGACGTCACTGTGAATGTTGCTGTCGGGTCTATAACATGAAATGTATGAAGTGGTTGAATCTCCGCCGGGCCGTTTCGGTACAGGGGATTTTTTCCGTCGGAGTTAACATTGGTTCTGTCTCCATTTCCCCTACAGTCCTTTGAATGAGACTATAAACCGCGGTTCCATATGTGAACGCACGCATAACATCTTGCACACACACAAAAATCCCATCACCAACTTTCAGAAGAGAAGGCCAGCTTGGCCATTGGTATGGATGACATGTTACACATAGCATGCACCCTGTGTGAGAAATGGAAAGAATGAAGGAAGTGAGGATATTGAGTGAATGATATTGACTGGATGACACGGGAAACGACTGAATGAAGCGCCAGCTGGCAGCTCTTCAGTCGGCACTACCCAGGTAGGCAGCCCGTTGTGTGAACGAGAGTGGATTGTAAAACGCTTAGAGCTTGGTCTCTGGTCGAGAATAGGCGCTATAAAGTATTGGTTATAGTATAATCATGATAGTTTGTGTGAATTGGGAAGAGACATGGCTTGATTGCCTTGTATTTTGTCCCTCATATGCAACACCAGTAGTTCACTGACCGCATCCTCTTTGTTTGCCAGCTGTTGTGTCTTTTGTTGACAAGTATGAATGTAGTCTGTAAAAACAGAGTGTTGACACAGGACTGTGCCTTTTAGTGCATGTAGACGGGGTAAAATCATGTACAACTTGACAGAGAAATAAGCTTTGAGGATGATGCATATTGCTGGGAACAGGGTCCAGTGTACTGAGTAAAACGTGTAGTTAACACACTTGCGGAATGCTTTTGAACACTTAACGTCAGTGCCATGTTCCTTGAAATGGTTCATTTGCATGTTGACGCAGAGCCAGATTTTATTCCACTGATTGATTACTGAACAAAAAGCAACAGTACAGTTGTGGAATAACCTTAACTTCATTGTAGGGTAAAGATATGTAATGGCTGGAGCAAAAGCTCTTCAGTGACAATTTGTCGTAAATGACGTAAGAATGGCAGTAGTTATGGTGGGCAAAAATTTAAGAAGCAAAGTATAAGA